>OW388296.1:66794266-67994426 GCA_936450465.1 Gibbula magus | reverse complement strand
ACCCACCCCTCAACCCCACTCCCTATCCATCCCTTAACCCCAGTCCCTACCCACCCCCCAAGCCCTCTCCCAACCCACCTATCAACTCCACTCCCTATCTACTCCTCAAAACAGTCCTTATCATCCCTCAACCCCAGTCCTTCCCAACCCTTAACCCGAGTCCTTCCCACCCTTCAACCTCACTCCCTTCCTACCCCTCAACCCCAGTCCTTCCCACCCCTCAACCCCACTCCCTTCCCATCCCTCAACCCCACTCCCTTCCCACCCTTCAACCTCACTCCCTTCCTACCCCTCAACCCCAGTCCTTCCCACCCCTCAACCCCACTCCCTTCCCATCCCTCAACCCAACTCCCTTCCCACCCCTCAACCCCACTCCCAACCACACCTTAATCCCAATCCTATCCACCCCTCAACCCAACTCCTAACCAACTTCAACCACATTCCCTATCTATCCCTTAACCCGAGTCCTAACCAACCCACTCCCTACCCACCCCTCAACCCAACTCCCAATCCACTTCAACAACATTCCCTATCCAACCCTTAACCCCAGTCCTAACCCAACCCTCAACCACATTCCCTATCCACCCCTTAATCCCAGTCCTAACCAACCCTCAACCCAACTCCCTTCCCATCCCTAAACCCCAGTCCTACCCTCCCTTCAAGTCCAACCCGACCCACAACCCCACTCCCAACCCACCCCTCAACTCCACTCCCATTCCACCCCTTAACCCCAGTCCTACCGACCCCTCAAGCCCTCTCCCCATCCACCTCTCAACTCCACTCCCTATTTACCCCTCAACCCAGTCCTTCCAAACCCTTAACCCCAGTCCTACACACCCCTCAACCCAGTCCTTCCAAACCCTTAACCCCAGTCCTACCCATCCCTTAACCCAAGTCCTACCTACCCCTTAACCCAACTCACAAACCCCCCCCCCCCCCCCCCCCCCCAAAAAAAAAACCCACTCCCTATCCACCCCTTAATCCCAGTCCTAACTAACCCTTCAACCCAACTCCCTTCCCATCCCTCAACCCCACTCCCAACCCACACATTAATCCCAGTCCTAACCAACTCCTCAACCCCAGTCCTACCCACCCCTCAACCCCACTCCCTTCCCACCGCTCAACCCCAGTCATCCCCATCCCTCAACCCCACTCCATTCCCACCCCTCAACCCGCTCCAAACCCACACCTTAATCCCAGTCCTAACCAACCCCTCAACCCCAGTCCTACCCACCCTTCAACCCCACTCCCTTCCCATCCCTCAACCTCAGTCCTTCCAACCCCTCAACCCGATTCCCTTCCCGACTCTCAACCCCAGTCCTTCCCACCCCTCAACCCCAGTCCTTCCCACCCCTCAACCCCACTCCCTTCCAAACCCTCAACCCCACTCCCTTCCCACCCTAAACCCCACTCCTACCCTCCCTTCAAGTCCAACCCGACCCACAACCCCACTCCCAACCCACCCCTCAACTCCACTCCCTATCCACCCCTTAACCCCAGTCCTACCCACCCCTCAAGCCCTCTCCCCATCCACCTCTCAACTCCACTCCCTATCTACCCCTAAACCCAGTCCTTCCCAACCCTTAACCCCAGTCCTACCCACCCCTCAACCCAGTCCTTCCAAACCCTTAACCCAAGTCCTACCTACCCCTTAACCAAACTCACAACCCACCCCCCCCCCCCCCCCCCCCCCCCTCAATCCCATTCCCTATCCACCCCTCAACCCCAGTCCTACCCACCCCTCAACCCCACTCCCTTCCCACCGCTCAACCCCAGTCATCCCCATCCCTCAACCCCACTCCATTCCCACCCCTCAACCCGCTCCAAACCCACACCTTAATCCCAGTCCTAACCAACCCCTCAACCCCAGTCCTACCCACCCTTCAACCCCACTCCCTTCCCACCCCTCAACCTCAGTCCTTCCAACCCCTCAACCCCATTCCCTTCCCGACTCTCAACCCCAGTCCTTCCCACCCCTCAACCCCACTCCCTTCCCAACCCTCAACCCCACTCCCTTCCCACCCTAAACCCCACTCCCTTCCCACCTCTCAACCCCACTCCCAAAAAAACCTTAATCCCAGTCCTAACCAACCCCTCAACCAACTCCCTTCCCACTCCCTACCCCAGTCCTAACCCACCCTTCAACCCCACTCTCAAACCAACCCTTAATCCCATTCCTAACCAACCCCTCAACTCAACTCCCTTCCCAACCCTCAATCCCAGTCCTATCCTCCCTTCAACCCTAGTCAATCCAGACCCACAACCCCACTCCCCACCCAACCATCAACTCCACTCCCTATCCACCCCTTAACCCCAGTCCTACACTCCCACAGGCCCTCTCCCAAACCACCTCTCAACTCCACTCCCTATCTACCCCTCAACCCAGTCCTTCCAAACCCTTAACCCCAGTCCTACCCACCCCTTAACCCAAGTCCTACCTACCCCTTAACCCCACTCACAAACCCGTCCCTCAATCATACTCCCATTCAACCCCTTAATCCCAGTCCAAACTGACCCCTCAACCTAACCCCCTTTCCCACCCCTCAACCCCACTCCAAACCCACACATTAATCCCAGTCCTAACCAACTCCTCAACCCCAGTCCTACCTACCCCTCAACCCCACTCCCTTCCCACCGCTCAACCCCAGTCCTTCCCACCCCTCAACCCCACTCCATTCCCACCCCTCAACCACACTCCAAACCCACACCTTAATCCCAGTCCTAACCAACCCCTCAACCCCAGTCCTACCCACCCCTTAACCCCACTCCCTTCCCACCCCTCAACCCCACTCCCTTCCCGACCATCAACCCCAGTCCTTCCCATCCCTCAACCCCACTCCCTTCCCAACCCATAACCCCTCTCCCTTCCCACCCCTCAACCCCACTCCCAACCACACCTTAATCCCAGTCCTAACCAACCCCTCAACCAACTCCCTACCCACCCCTCAACCCAACTCCCAAGCCACTTCAAACACATTCCCTGTCCACCCCTTAACCCGAGTCCTAACCAACCCCTCCCCAACCCTCAACCCCACTCTCAAATCACCCCTTAATCCCAGTCCTAACCAACCCCTCAAACCAACTCCCTTCCCACCCCTCAATCCCAGTCCTATCCTCCTTTCAACCCAAGTCGATCCAGACCCACAACCCTACTCCCCACCCATCCATCAACTCCACTCCATATCCACCCCTTAACCCCAGTCCTACCCACCCACAGACCCTCTCCCCACCCACCTCTCAACTCCACTCCATATCTACCCCTCAACCCAGTCCTTTCCCAACCCTTAACCCCAGTCCTACCCACCCCTCAACCCAGTCCTTCCAAACCCTTAACCCCAGTCCTACCCATCCCTTAACCCAAGTCCTACCTACCCCTTAACCCCACTCACAAACCCGCCCCTCAATCCCACTCCCTATCCACCCCTTAATCCCAGTTCTAACTGACCCCTCAACCCAACCCCCTTTCCCATCCCTCAATCCCAGTCCTATCATCCCTTCAACCCAAGTCGATCCAGACCAACAACCCCATTCCCCACCCACCCATCAACTCCACTCCCTATCCACCCCTTAACCCCAGTCCTACCCACCCACAGGCCCTCTCCCCACCAACCTCTCAACTCCACTCCCTATCTGCCCCTCAACCCAGTCCTTCCCAACCCTTAACCCCAGTCCTACCCACCCCTTAACCCAAGTCCTGCCTACCCCTTAACCAACTATGAGAGAGACATGTTTATCAGTTAGTGACTTTCGGTAACGGTCTTGTGACCTTGTTTGTAACCTTTCGTCTTGCTTCAATTCAACTAATCGTGGCCCTGTTCAGATATTGAATCGTCCCATCGACTTCCTAGCCTCATCGCTGATTGGCTGGAATGAAAAAGTATAACCAATGGCTAACAAATACTCCTATGTGATGGCCAGCCGGCTATCATTGTCTTCATAGCTCTGTTGTTCATAACTTGTGACTGTAATTTCTCAATCTTGACCATTTGTTAATTGTGTTTTCTTCAGAGGCAATCCCTGATGAATTTTATATTTTAACGTGTCAGGTTTTTCATTTATTTAAACCTCATTTATAAATATCAGTAAATTTATAGCATTTGTAAAATCCACTTAGAATAAGATGGTTTATAATTCATGTTATGCAAAAATCGTAACGAAAGTCGTATCGTAATTTTCTTGCATCCTCTGTATATTTCTACAACGTTTTTATTGTAAATGTATCATGCAAGAATAGTTGTCTATCGTTTTCAAATGTAAACAACATCGGTCAGCTTTCATTGTAAGATCGTTTGTATTCGTAAATAACTGACCGTATGACATCTATCCCATTACTTATTATCTCACATACCTTAGTTTCACTTTGGCCGTAATCGAATAACTTTTAGATCAGTATCCATCCATTTATTTGCTAATTTCATCCCGTATTCAGCAGACTGTACTAGTAGTGCACCGCCATTTTTACTTTGCTGTCGAAGTCAGACTCTCTCGAAGCAGATAATATGTACCTGTCATATTATTCCTGAAGTATTTCATAGTCCTATTTCAAATCCCAGTAGCTCATTGATGTCAGTTATTGTATTTACACTACTTCATAGTGTCAGGAATATCGCTTGTTAGGATTTTGTCATGAACTATGTGCTATGCGCGGTGTACACTGTTTCGTATTCATGCGCCGAAGAATTATATCATCACCTCAAGATTGATGATGTAATTATAATAATATTCGTATTATTATCATGTATTTCAAAACCAGGGTTTCATTCTTGGATGATGAGAGTTTATACCTATGTCAAACTGTTCGGTTAAGCCATGCGAGTCTAGTTCCCGTCGAGTGGCCATTTTAATGTGTTCACCTAAACACTCAAAGTAGAGTTTTACACATGGCACCATGATTGAATGGTCAACCATCTTGTTATCTGAACACTCAAAATCGCAAATAACGTAAAAAAATTGACTTTATACGTCGCACCATTTTCTGCCAATATTGACAACCGTTTTCTATGGATAAGGCTTATCTGGTTGTGTATTTAAATGTGATACCCTCTAACGTAACAATATGATGTATAGAATTTGATAATAAATGGCAAATTTGAGAAATAAATAAAATGCAAAGCACGTGCAACAGTGCTTTATGTTCAATCACAATTATTGTTCGTAATTACTAGTAAACTTACCTCAGGATTGAGTTGCCTTAATCTCAACTTGAGAAGAGATATACAGATGAGAAAAAAATAAATATTTTTAAGTGGTCTGTGTTGTTGTCTTACCCGCGAGTTACCTCCCTTAGCCCTTGTTATGATTTGAACTCAACCCTCATATTTTCTCTGACTCCCTCTGGGGGAAATGGCGAGGTAGGGAGGGAATAATCTCCCAATCCAGAGGTAAGTTTACTAATAATTACTAACAATAATTGTGATTGTACATAATTGTTGCGAAAACATTCCCTCTGGATTGGGTTGCCAGAATCCAAAGTAAGGGAGGAGGGTAACCAGAATAAGGAGAGATAAAATTGTTTAATTTGATGGAAAAACTAGACCTTATGGAATAAAAACCCATAACATATGTGAATTGATATACTTTGTTCTCTCACAATAGTGAGAAAACCCACCAGGAAAGTATTACCGGCATGAATTTCCCTAAATTTCCTGAATATCCTTAAATATTTGCTTAAATCTACGATAATTTTGGTAATTTTAGGCTGATAGGTACCCCCTCTCCTTTGAAGTAACTATTTATACCTAAATAACGGTAAATTAAGGTGAAAATGCTGCATTTTTGGCCCTAATTGGCCTGTTAATGCGAAAATCCATCACCAAGGCATCAACAAGGGAGGTCATACCAAGCCACAGTAACAAACGTGTGGGTTATTTACGGTTGGGATATCGAAACAATCTTAATCCAACGGTTAACATATTATGTAAGATCAAACGACCATGACCTTAGTTCAGTGTAGATTGGGGTTTGCAACTGGTTTCATGAGACCCTCACCTTGGTACTTGATTGAAGTCCACCATCCACCATCCACCCCACGGGGAATACTAAGGTGGAGGTTAGGTGCTACGCCAGGCCCCCCAGAGAAGAGATTCCATCCATCATCAGGGCAATGTTGCGCAGGTAACTTCTGTTAAAGGTATAAGCGTTCCTTCATTGACATGAAGCAACTAAGCTGTCCACAGAAACTGATTTCCAAGCTGACAGGGAAGAAGCCAAAGCATGAATTTTTTTGGGGGGAGAGAATTTGAGATTAATTTGCTCCTGTGACACCGTATTGTAAGCTTGTGAGATTGTCTTCCTCAACCAGGAAGAAATGGTGTTCTTGGAAATTTCCTAATCTGAACCCGTCTTGCATGAGATAAAAAGACGACGCCTCTTCTTCCTGAAAGGCACAGTTCTGTTGATGTACCGTCTCTAGACGAGTGGTCTATAGCACAAACTTCCGAGACTCTGCCAGCAGAAGCAAATGCGAGAAGAAAGGCTGTTTTCCAGGACATGAACTTTAAGGATGTAGGTTCGAAAGGAGCCTTTTGTAGGGATTGAAGAACGAGACACAGGTCCAACTTTGGAAACATATGAGGCGTAGTAACGTCCTTGAGGCGAAAGGATCTAATGAGCTTATTCAAGGAGGGATCCATCCCAATATGAAGGCCTTGAATATCACACACTGAGGCAATGGCTGATCTGTATCCTTCTAAGGTACCTGCCCTCGTTTCGTAGGTAAAGGAGGAAATCCGCGATCATGGGGACTGAGATCTGAGAATCTATATTGTCATGAGTTTGTCTCCAGTTAAGATATCTGTTCCACTTGAAGTTTTAGAGGTGGGCAGTGGAAGGTCTGACAGCCTGCGAGATGGCTTCTGTAGTTTGATAGTAGGAGTGATTCCGTGATAGCCTCCACACATGAAGGTTGAAACTGCTGATGCTGATGTTCTGTGGCTGCCACGTGGGCTGGCGGAGGATATTGTGCCACAGAGGACGCTGAAGTTAGTCGTCCGTCAGGAGGTCTAACAGAGTCGGGAACCAACATCTCGTTGGCCAAAACAGGGCCATTAGAATTATGATGCAATTGTGCAGTAGAATCTTTGCCAGAACTTCCGGAATCAGCTTAAATGGGGGAAAGGCGTACCCTATTAGTCCCTCCCAAGGGCATCCACTTCCAGCGACAGAGGGTCTGGTACTGGGCTGGCGTACACTGGTAAATGGTGATTGCGGCAAGTTGAAATAGGTCCACCAATGGAGTCACCCACTTTTGGAAAATGATCTCGAATGCCTCCGGATGAAGGGTCCACTCTGAGGAGACAACCTGATTCTTCCTGGAGAGATGGGTCGGCTAGAATGTTGAGATTGCCTGGGATGTGTCGAGCACAAACAAAAGATTCGGAAGTTGTCTGCCAGTTGTAAGAGTTGACGAGTCGCATGCATGAGTGAAGGGGATCGAGTGCCTCCTTGTTTGTTGATATAAGCAAAGACTGTCGAGTTGTCGGTGGCAACCATTACACTGTGATCCATCAGCTCTTGTGCCATAGATAGAGAGCTCTGATGACTGCAATCAATTCCAATACATTGATGTGAAGTTCCGTCTCTTGGGAAGTCCACAGACCCTGTACCTGTCTACTCTAGTAATGAGCACGCCAACCGACTAAAGGTGCATCCGTGTAGATGGTAGTCTGAGGAGGGGGTAACGGAATGGAGATCCTGCCATGACGGTCTCGTGAATGGTCCACCAGTCCATCGCCACGCGTACCTCGCAGGTCGGAAAGATGAGCGATTCCAGAGGAATATTCCGAAATTGGTTGAGCCAAGTCTGTATGTATCTGAGATTGAACCTTCCTCTGTTGGTGAAGGCTTGCATAGCAGTCAGAGTCCCTATGAGTTTCATCCAGGTTCTGACTGACGCTGATGGAAGAGTGATCAAGTGAAGGATTAAGCTGTTGGCTGCAATCCACCTGTTCTGCGAAGGACGAATTGTAGAGTTTGGGGCATCCAGGAAGGCTCCAAGGATTCAGTTCTGATTTTACAGGATGAATAAACCAACCCAGAGGTTGGAAAATGTAGATGACAGTCTGTAACTGCTGCTGTACCACGTGAGTGTGGATGCGGCGAACTGGGAAGTCGTCCAAATATCCGTGGATGGCAATATTCCTGTGATGGAGGAAATGCAATAGTGGAGCCGTGATCTTTGTGAACAGCCAAGGTGCGATAGAAACTCCAAAAGGAAGAGTTCTGAAATGGAATATATCTTCTCCTCACTATGCTCCTCACAGCAAACCTGAGAACTTCCTTGAGCGAGGGTGGATGAGTACGTGGATTTGGATTTGTGTGGGATAAGTTTCCTTAGTGAATTTGGGAGGTCTTACGAGGAAGTCCTTGTTGAGGATCTTCAGGTCTATGATCATTCTGTACTCTCCAGTGTCTTTCTTGGGAACTAGGAACACTGGAGAGAACCCTGCTGACGTGTCCGATGGAAGGAGTTCCATGACAGCTCCCTTCTGAAGAAGTTGAGTGATAGCCGTCATAGTCGTGTTGAGATGATTTCCTTGTAGGTGGTACCGTCTCCCAGATGGAAATGTAGTAAGAGGCGGAGAATGATGGAATTGAAGATGATAACCCTGAGATATTATGCTCCGTAACCAAGGGTCCTCTGTGATTTGGTACCAGTTGGGGGCATAAAGAGCTTGGCGTCCTCCCACAATGGAATCCAAGGCTGGCTTTGGAAAATTTATAGGAAGATCCATAAGAATATCGGTGGGCTTTTCCGGTCCGTAAGGCTTGATGGAAGAACACTTGATAGGGCAGGAGTCATCGTCTTCTGGGATTGCTCCTCGCGCCCCGATAATTCCTTGTACATGAGGGGGCACTTGACTGATTGGGGTGAGCACCTGATTGATTGTGTGCCCCTCTGTGCTAGTAGCATTGGTGGAACGAAAGGAATAAGTAGCGTTAGCTCCATCCTGGGCTGAACTCTGATGAGGCCTAGAATAGTTGGGCAAGTCATGGCCCTGAGTATTCTTGTTAGGTCGAGACCCCCTCCTGTTAGACCCTTTGTTATCCAGTAAGGCTGAGGCCAATCTGATATTAAGGTTCTTGGTGGTAAGAGCATCTTGGGATTCTCCTGCTTCCTTGCAACGGTCAATGAAGAGAAGAGAAGACTCAATAGGTTGATGTAAGAGATCCTCCATGGTATCTGCCGGTAAATTCCTGACCCTTTGAAGAAGCTCTTTCCTTTCCAAAAGGGTGGTCTGAGTAATAGTGTGCATCATAGCAGACGAGGCATCTTGAGCAGATTGGAAGACGACGTATAGGAAGGCATGAGTTTTGGATACGTCTTGAACTTGCATGGGAACCATCGTGTCCTGTTTAATAGTATCATAGGAGTTAAACAAGGGAGGAACCAGTTCATGTAGGAGATGGCATCTATAGAAGCTCTAGCAGCTGCATCAAAATCCAAAAAGGCTTGCCTATTAACTAAGATCTTGGCAGAAGGATGAGCATTAGGCCTAAGCCTGGTGAACTCCTTATCCATAGACAGAAGTGAAGAAGGAATGGTTCTGTTATGAATGACATAAATGTTCTTGGTATGAAGCTTAGGTACGGAAGAATTCAACTTGTGGTTGTTGACTAATTCATTAGTCGCATGCAACGCTTTCTGCACAACTGAAGAGTGAGGAAGTGAGAGCCTGGGGCCACTAATAGGGGGTAAGATTCCTGAAGTTCCCAATTCCTGGGAGGTAGGCTTCTTGGAAGAATTCACTGATTCTGGTAAAGTGCAAGTCTTCAAGCTTTTCCGAAAAATACGAACCTGGTACAAAGTCAGGTTGAGATTGGTCCAAAGTAGGCAGAGTAATAATTCCCTGGTGCATAGCATGAGACACTCCGTGGGATTGTCGTTAATGTGATTGATATTGGCTTCCAGAGGTATAAGTGGGGGATCCGCGGTATTGATGAAGCCCGTGTTAAATGGAAGACATCCGTTAGCATTGTCTCTGGGTGAGCTCAAGTGGTTGTCACAAGCCATGTCTTCACTGCACAGGTCTGTGCCGTCCGTGCCATCCGTGCCAGCCGTGCCAGCCATGCGTGGTCCGGTGGAGTCCGTGCTACTGTTGGACGGTAATCGGTCACCCGAGGTGCCCGTCTGCCGAACGGCTATACTGCCGTTAGTCCGAGCGGATCCGAACTTAAGCTCCTTGTCCTTGCTTAGTCCGATCCGTATTGGATTGACTGCTGTTGATGTCACAGTTGACAGAACCGACGGATGGATCCGTAATAACCGTATTGGAATACGTGGGCGTGAGTTTGGATTTCTCCGAAGTCTCGGGGATCGCCGGGGACCCACCGTGACTTGCCGCCACCATGGTGCCGAGCGGTATGGCATATAAACTCGCGAGGGCGTCACCCCGAGCAGAGTTTATTGCCATAACGCGAGGCAATCGGGTCATTATTTGATTTACACTCTCGCGGACCACTCTATTTAAAAAATAATTGTATATATGCATTTTAAAGGAGTATATTTTTTATTTATACGACATGATCAAAATATATCAGTAAAATATTCCCAATACACCCATGACTGACTCGAAGGGAAGGTTTCGAACTTAATCATTCATTCCATACACAACGTAGACATAAATTGGTACCCATATATACATATGTATATATATAATACTAGAAAAAAAATATATACAGCCAAGACACAAAAGAAGGTAGCTACATTGGTAAAGGCTCTGATCAACGATATAGAGCTCCAGGGTTCGAATCCCACTTTCGTTACTTACAAAATTTTCATTTCTAATTTGACAAAACTTCCAAAATTTTACAAGTCCATCTGTTTCCGTAGGTTGAATATCTCATATTATCAACCTACCAGCCATATAACGTGATACTTGAAACGACCTTTCTAAACCGTATCACCCGGTACGGGGGACTTACAACCTCGTAATTCCCCCCAGGAGGGTTTACACAGACAGTTGTATGGAAGTTTAATATCACAAGCAATGCACTCTGAATGTGGGTCCAGCTTGGACATATATGTCTGACAGGTTACACACTTGGCTTGAATCTTGGGCATGATGAATCCAAAGATGCAATTACAGAGTCTAGTCATGCTGAATAAGAACCTAGACTGTTGATGATGATGAGTACGGAGATTTAAAGAGCGGTTTTCAGCGGAGCTGTTCTCCAAATATCCCAATAGTTTCGAAAAATTCCCAAAAAGGATAATTTTGATGCCAGGGTCGAAAGGTGGGGGCTTTAGAGGGGGTAGGTTTATTGGTTAATTTTGGATGTTGGTTTAGTTATTTTTGGTGTTTTAGATTCGGTCCAGAAGGCCCGAATCCTTTAGGTAAGTGCCGACCGCTTTGAAGGTACTATTATTATTGTGTGGGTTTAGAATTTGATATATGTTATTTGTTTGGATGTTGTTGGCCCTTAGTTTTAAGTTAAGTATTTGGCGGAAGGCCGCATACTGTGGGCATTCAATAAGAATGTGGTGGATTGTTTCTGCCTGTGGGCAGTGTGGGCATGATGCGGGGGTGTTAGTAAAGTTAAGTTTATGGATATGGCTATTTAATTTTATGTGCCCCGTTTGGAGCTTAATTATTGCCCTATCAATATTTTTATTTTTGGAGTAGATTTTTTGTTTACCTAGGGGTTTAGATAGAAGTTGTTTGGTGTGATGCGCCTTGCTGGAATTTGCATATTGCAGGTGCCATGCTCGCTTTGCATGAGATTTTTATAGGCTTTTTGCCTCTTGTTTCGAATGGAAAAGGGGGAGAAAATTTGGTAGTTTAAGGCCCTCCTTGGCAGCTTTGTCGGCTTTTTCGTTGCCAAATATGCCGACGTGTGCTGGTACCCATGGGAGCTTTACTGCCTTGCCTTGATAATTTAGATTTTGGATAGAGTTACGAATTTTGGAGATTAAATCAGGGCGATTTTTGGTTGATTTGTTTTGAAGTGCCTGAAGGGCACTGAGAGAATCCGAAGGATAAGAATTTTGCCCTGATCTTTAGTTTTTGGATGGGATAGAGCGAGTGCTATGGCCATAAGCTCAGCAGTGTAGACCGATTGGTCGTTAGGGAGCCTATTGGAGTAAGATAGTTGTTGGGGATGCTGCATGTGTATGCCTACACCTGTTGTGCGAGCATCGGGGTCACGGGACCCGTCTGTGTAAATGTGACACCAGTCAGACCAGTGTTCTTGTATGTAGTTGAGTGCGGTGGAATGAGCTAATTTAGGGGGGGGGGGGGGGGGGGGGGGGGGGGGGGGGTTGGATATGCCCCATCTCAGCTTGGCATAGATGGGTTTGGATGCGGTGGGAAATGGGTGCGCGAATTGTATATTTATTAAAAATTGCTGTGTTACGTTTAGCGGTAGTGCTAGTAAGCATTCCCTGATAAGTAGGTCCTCCGAAGATCCAGCCCAGAAGTTTAAGCTGAGTTGGTCCCGTCTCAGAGTGAGGGGAATTTCACCAGTTAGGGCTTGGGGAGCTTCGAGTGAGGTACCCATTTGGGTGCAAGTAGCAACCCTTAGTGCCTGATATTGGATAGAATTTAGGGTATTTATTTGGGTTGGTTTAAATGTGTTATAAATAGGTGCGCCATAGTCCAGTTTGGACCTTATAAGGGATGAATAGAGGTTGAGTAGGGTTTGCCTATTTGCTCCCCAGCGTGCCGGAGATTGCTCTCATGACATTAAGGTCTTTCGAGCATCTAAGTTTAAGTTCTTTGACATGAGCTTCCCATGTGAGATGCTCGTCAAAGATTAGCCCTAAAAATTTAGTTTGTTTTTGGAATTTAATTAGGTTATTTTTTAGATAAAGGTTGGGGGAGATAGGGTGCGAATTTTTATTTTTGAATACTACCCCTATGGTTTTTTCCGCATTTAGTTTAAAGCCCAATTTATCGGCCCAGCGGCTGATTTTATTTAATGCGGTTTGTAGTAAGGAAGTAGCTTTACCTGGGTTTTTACAACATGCCCATAGGCCACCGTCGTCTGCAAACTTGGAGGTGTTTATTTTGTTGTTGATACCTTCGAATAGATCATCAACCATTATGTTGAATAAGGTGGGGCTAATGATGCTGCCTTGTGGGGTGCCGTTTTCCAAAAGATGGTTATCTGATTTTTGGTTTTCGACCCCGACAGTTATTTGCCTATTGTGTAGGAAATCCTGGATGAAATTAATTATGTTGCCTGAAAGGCCTTTTTTAGTTAATTTTTGGATGAGGCCGTTATGCCACACCATATCGAAAGCTTTGGAAAAATCCAGGAATATTGCGAGTGTATATTGCTTTTGGGTTTGGGATTTTTTAATATCTTGCTCTAAGCGAGCAAGATTGTTTAGAGTTGAACGACCAGGAGTGAAGCCACTCTGGTCGTTATTTAGTGGATGTATGTTTAGATGAGCTTGGAGGCGATGTTTTACCATTGCCTCCATTACTTTACATAAGTTAGAGGTGAGGGGGATGGGCCTATAGGAGTTTGGGTCCCCGGGGGGTTTATTGGGTTTAGGTATTGGTATTACTAAAGCTTCCTTCCAGTTGGAGGGGAGCTTTCCTGCTTGTCAAATGGTATTATATAAGTTTAGTAGGATAGATAGGGTGGAGGGTGGTAGCTTCTTAATTATTCAGGCTAGCTGGGGCTGTCCCTTTTTTCCTATTATTAATTACAAATTGAAGCTCCTCCATTGTGAATGCTTTGTTGATAGGTTTGTTATCTGTGGGTTGCTTTGCAGTGCATGCGGTGTTATTTTTGTGTTTTAAAAACTCTGGGGAGTAATTAGTGTTGCTGCTTGCAGTAGCAAAGTGTGATGCGATTGCGTTAGCTTTATCTTTAGGGTTTTAAAGATTATTTATGGGTGGGATTTTACTTCTGTCTTTCTGAGTTTATTCCAGACTTGAATTGACTTTGCCATTCAACTCCTCGCAGAAGTTTTCCCAATGTTGTGTTTTTGTTTGTTTTATGAGAAGATTTACTTTGTTTTTGATTTGCCTAGCATAAGGTAATTTTGAGAGGTTGCGCTTTGCCTTTTTAAAGGCCGCTTTACGCTGTTTGCGCGCAACTTTAATTTCCTCAGTCCTTAGGGAACTGAGGGTTTGGAAATATTGGGGGGTGAGAAGGGTATAGATTGTTTTGCAGCATTGATGATTGCGTTAGTGAATTTTTTGGAAAATGTTTGGGGGTCATTATTTTCAAGGTGTACTGGGTAAAGTTGATTGCAAAATGCATTAAATTTGTCCCAGTCAGCCTTGTTGTAATGGAATTTAGGATTTGGGGGGAAGAAAATTATTTAGAGTAATAAATATAGGAAAGTGATCACTTCCCCACGGATCATCAGATACTTGCCACTCGGTATTTATAGCGATGTCCGGGGTAGTGATCGTTAAATCGATAGCGGACATAGTGTCCCTGAAGCTATCGTTCCTAGTTGGAGTATTATTGTTATGGATTACAAGATTGTTATTTATGACCCAATCGGCAACTATTTTGCCGTTGGAGTCGAGCTTATCGTTTACTCCCCAATTCGGATGGTGGCTATTGTAATCGCCCAAGTACATGGATCGGAACGACCTTGAGAAGAATTTTGAAGGGCCTGAAGGTCCTCTGATTTTATTGCCAATTGTGGTTTATTGTAGATATTGTAAATATTAACCCTATCCGTTTGGTGGATAATAGTAACGGCATGTGCCTCTAAGGAATTTAGGGTAATATTTAGTTTATGGTAGTTTAATTGTTCCTGGATAAAAATAGCTAGGCCTCCCCTGGGGGGACCGGGATTGGTTTTGGGCCGGTCCAGCCTTACTAAATTATATCCAGGAATTTGGAATTTAGACCTAGGGCCTTAATGGGTTTCCTGAATGAGGATGATATGGGGGTTTAGTTGTTTAAGTTTAATTTTGGCTTTAAGCTCATGGCCTAGACTGTAAATAGGCTCTTCTTTTATTTACAGCCATGGAGCAGGATTACTAACATATTTCCTCCAATGAGCGTCGGGTCTCCAATAAGCGCCGGGCCTCCAATGGGTCAAAGGTAGTTGAGAAAATAAGCACAGGGCCTCCAATAAGCGCCGGGTCTCCATAAACCATTAGATTAATGCATCCTTTGTTAATTTCAATGTTCTATTTAAGAAATAAGCGCCCGGGCGCTTATTAGAGGAAATATGGTATTTATTAAATGTTGATATTTAATTAAATAAATATGTAAATATGTAATTATCATTTGATATAAGACTAATTTATATGTTCTTATTTTATAAAAAAAGAAGAAGTAAAAAGCAAGAGATTGTGTCGTGTATAAATTAGCTACTAGGTGACACTCAGGTCAGACGGCCTGTATGTGGTGGGATCATACGAGTATTTAAAAAAAAATAATTCTATAACATAAAAATAATATTTATTAAATTCTTCTTCTTAAATAGCTTACCATTTATCTTTCTTCCCAACACCACCAATGTACATGTACATAGTTTAGTTTGTGTCGTGTATAATTTAGCGATAAGGTGACACCATAGGTCCTGTAGACTAACATTTAGTCTCAGAAATAGTGTTTTCTTACTAACAACATTTTACAAACAATTCAAATAGTTATACTAAATGGAGCCCTAAAGATGCCTTACTCTCATAGAGCTGAGTAATCTAGACTTGCTATAAATGTCTAGACTTGGTTGGTCGTCAATTGAATATTTCGTTCGAGGGTCTGGATGACAGACTATAGGTCTTACGACCCTTGACTAAATCTTGGCTAAATATTATATAAAATGAAATACATTTATTTCATTATTCTGCTTTTATAGCTTATCGTTTATCTTTCTTCACAACATCACCTTTGTAACTGAAATTAGATGTGACCATTTGTTAAATGATCATAAACTTTTCAAACTAAATCAACAATATAGTTGGTGCCTAAAGCTCTCTACTATGGCTGCCTGTCAAATTGGATACATCTAAGAGGAACGTATTGATACTCTTCAAAGTATGTTAATCCTAGGACCACATATACGATGATTATCCCTCAGTGTGGGTCAAAAAGCAAATACTGCAATCAGATTGTCTTGAAAATCAATGAAGATCAACGTTATAGGAATCAATATTGCTATCTACGTCAACGTAACGTGTCAAGTTCTTGACTTGGCGGATTTAGGGTGTTAACTTCTGAAATAATTTCATGTCGCGTTATCCCCTTCGCTCCAGCTTGATCACCGTATTTACAATGTAATCAATTTTGATTTACACATTTATATTATGTTATTAGAGCCGACATTATGATATTAAACTCTGGATCTAAATTTTATTCAGATTGGGACATTAACAAGTTTCTACACGTTTTAAGTTTGATACACACAACAAACAACACGCCTTCAATGCAGTAGGACAGTAGGACTTTACCCGACAACCAGAATTAAAAAACAAAACGGAAACAAAGAAAGATTCCTCTTATTTATCATTAAATGTGTTTGATTATTGCGTAAACGTTCCCTCTGGATTGGGTTGCCTTAATCTGGACTTGAGGAGAGATATACAGAGAGAGAAAACAATACCTTCCTTAGTCCTTGTTATGATTTGAACTCAACCCTCATATTTATCTCTTTACTTCATACGGATCAGATGTGTGTGTGTGAGAGAGAGAGAGAGAGAGAGAGAGAGAGAGAGAGAGAGAGAGAGAGAGAGAGAGAGAGAGAGAGAGAGAGAGAGAGAGAGAGAGAGAGAGAGAGAGAGAGAGAGAGAGAGAGAGAGAGAGACAACGTGCAAAACAATCGAATAAAACCCCTTTCGATTAAGAAAGTCCCCATGATTCTGTGAAGGTGCAATAATAGGGATGTGTGACCCATCTATGGACCCTGCACAATTTGGACAATCACAAATCTGCTCATAATCCATTTTTTCATAATTCATAATCCATAATTCTTGTGACATCCATTATTCATTCGGGAAATTTTGAACAACATGGTTCTTAGAACTGTTTCTGAAAGATATCCCTACTCCTGCTATTACTGATGACTATCTATGTCATCATCATAAAGGGGAAACATCTCCTTTGTCTCCGCAGTACACCACTGTCTATATGACCAAGGTTTGTGCTTAAATGAAGGAAACTGAAAATTTACCCTATCAAAATACATACCATCAAATGGCGCATGAACGCATAGCAAATTTTGCATTTACACACCTGAGTATATTTACATGGGGTGTATTTTTGCATACAGTGCAACTTTTTAGTATTTGTATGAGCAAATGCAATATGTAGGTCTAATAAAACCATGAATAAAATAAATGTGTTTACGCTTAATGCCATTGCGAACACCAGGTGCGATCGACAGACATTTGACAAATAATTCGGCTATCTGATATATTAGTTTAAGGGATAAATTCTTTATTAAAGAATCAGTTACATATCAATACACTCTTTGTTGATTTACCCTCTCTTGTTATCGCCTTTATTGCCTAGTTTATTTTATACTGAAAGTTGTCTCCAAGGGTATGTGTGCTTTTAGCTTTAACCGAAAACAAGAGTACTTATAACAGATAAAACGGTTCCACTTTTCATTGACAACAAATGCCGTCTAAAGTGTAAATGATTTATTGGCTACAGAGCATTTTACACGGGGCGAGGGTATATTGGATAAGAGTCCGTTGTTGTTAAGGAGCTACTGTAATTATTTTAGGAATTGTCCATATCAAGACCTCCCATGTCGAGGTATTACAGGGACCACTGCTTGATGTGTACAAGGACCAATTGTGTATTATATTCTCAGATGGAAGTTACTTGTGTTATACAGAGGAAATATGCTTCTGCAGGGTAAGTTATCAACGCAATTATAATAGAATTTATGAATTTTTAAGATATGTTTATATATTACAGTTTTAAAGGGACATTTAGGTACCTTGATTTTGTCACATTGTGTCATATGCTATAAATGGTGTTATTTTATCAAGAAATACTGACTGTTGCTGAACATTATCAATATAATGCTAGTTTATTCAGTATAGACACAATATACAATATATAAAGTCTCGATTTTTTAAAGAAAACTGGAAAACATGTGGGTTGATAATGATAGCTACTGTTTATATACATGTTTATGTATATGGGACGTATAATTTCGGTTTCTGCACATGAAAAAGGCTGTTGTTCTGGAAATATTATCATATATTGTGCGATATAGGGTATGAATTTGCAAGTCAAGTGAAATTCTTTGAACTTAAATTTGTAAGTGCGGTCTTTCGGCACGCATGAAAGCCAAACAAAATATTATGAAAAATACTCAATGGCTCTTTAAGAGATTGTGTTTAGTGTTAATGTGACATAATATGCCTAAGGTAGACTCGAAGCCTATATAAAAACGCACATGCTGTCGCCTATCACTAATGGATTTCTCCTTCTGTAGTGTCAGTCAAACGTTATCATTCAACGCGACTGCATAGTATATGAGTTACATGGTCACCCATTTCAGCAAGATCAGTTTTTTTATTTAGCTATCAATCATACGACCTGTGATTGTCGGTATTGGGTAGATCGGCCTGGTAGATGGGACAGAACATGTCTTGAGACGTCGTATGAAACAATAAAGAAAGAAAAGAAATCCATGGTGTGATTACTTTTAAAGTAGTAAATACGTAAATAAATAATAAATCTTAAATTACTATCAAGCATTGAACATGGTTTGATGCATAAATAGAGGATAGTGAACAACATTTCATGTAATTCTATTTTTTACTACATGAGTGTAATGATCAATCGAGCGAGAGCGATTAAAACACTAAAATGTTATTACATTTTGTCAAAATGTTGAAACACAAGTTCATTTTATTTCAGAATGCCACTGTTACAACGGTCTCAGAAGTAATTTTAATTAAGATTTTTATAATGCAATGGGGCATTTTGATCTTTTTATCAAATTTTAACGGAAAATAGCCCAAAGCGCATTAAATGTATCTGTACAACAATAAGAAATCTGTTTTATAGAAGGCAATTATATACTCTTATATGTATTTACTTATTTATCTAGTTACTATTTTAAACCCGTATTATTGCTATTTTACATACCTATATTTACGATTATATTGTATAATGTTTTATCTTGTAAAGTGTCTCATAAACCAAAATTTGGCTGGTTGTTAAATATATATATATTTTTTAATCATGTTTTTTACAATGTATATTTAACTTGTAACACTATAATAAACTATATCTGTATGTCTGTCTGTCTGCCTGTCTGTCATGAAAGTTGTAAACTGCTTTGCCTATCACCTGGACTCCGTTCCATAACAGCGAGCGCTTAAATTTCTCATTGATCGCTCAATGTAGCACTCAAGTAGCGCTCAAGTAGCGCTCATTCTGTCTTGAACGACACAGTGCAAATTCCTCGAAGTTTGCTCGCCTTGCTACGTAGCGCTACATTGAGCAATCGCGTTCAAGAGAGGTTTAAAACCTTTGAAACCTCTCTTGAACGCGGCCCTGGCTATCAATGATGAATCTCAGAGTACTGCCAACCTGATACGATTGTGAAGGCGATATACAAACGTTGTAACGTCACAAAACGAACGTCAATTATCATGAACATTATAATTATACCTGCATCAGTATTACACTGGTTTTGTTATATTGCAGTATGAACATTACACGGCAGTAGCTTTTAACTACATCATCATATATCCGTTGACTTACATATTAAGTGATTTTAATGTGACTGTATATGTATTTCATCTTAAAGGGGCAGTAGCACGTTTTTTAGCTGAAATAAGTTGATGAAATGTATTTGAAAAATAATGGCACTAATAGTAAACCAACCTTTTCTCTTCAGAAAATCAAGTTAAAAAATGAATGTACATGGTTCCATAAAGCCATGGGAATAGTTTTTGTCGTTCGAAATAATAAATTGTGTTCACAATAAAATGGCCGCCATGAAATTTTTACTTTATACGCAACCTATTTTTTACCACTACGGATAATTGGTTTGTGTAATAAGATGTTTTACCCTCTAAAGTAAACATTAATAACACAAACAATCATTATAAATGTACAATTTGAAAAAATAAAAAAAACGTGCTACTTCCCCTTTAAAGTGTAGATATACAGAGTTTCCTCAGTATCTTACTATCACAGTGTTGGAGATGAGGTATCAGACAAGGTTATGTTCTATTGGACTCACTTTTTATATAATAACATAATAATTACCGATGGATTAACTTTTTAAAAGATTTTAATTGAAGAAGAGTTGATACAGAAAGAGAGTATCAATATTGTCGAAATGACTGTCATAGGTTAAGGAAATATTTTATAATGTTATTATATTCAACCATTTAATCCATTATAGGGGTTGATTGTCCATTGATATTTAACACATAGAGTTGTATATTTCAGTCACAAGAGGGATGAATGCACTGTTTCATATGAGACGGTGAGTTTAGTTTGGTAATAATCACAATTTTGATTAATATGTATTTTCCGAACAGGAATATTTTCTGGATAATAACTTCTTTAATGTGAAAATACACGACATTTCGGAGTGTATAGTCACTCCTTCATCACATTCCGTCTGATGAAGGAGTGAGCATATACACCGAAACATCGTGTATCTACACAATACAGAAGTTGTCATCCAGAAAATCTTGATTTTTTTTTTATGTATGTCACTTCTAAATGCCCTTCAAAGACATGAAGGTTCCATGTCATGACTTCTATCAAAAATTGTTCATGTAAAAACGGTGATGTAACTTTTTATTCTAAATATTTTTCTTGACAACGGGAATGAAACAGTTTCCTTGTATCATACTTATCATCGTTAGTTTGGAAAGTTTGAACATATTTAGACCCCTTTTATCATTCCACATCTCTCAAATTCTAAATGATGTTTAAAAAGTTGTGATGTGACTCGTATTTTATATGTTTAAGATACAGACCATACCTCATCATCGCCGTGTGCATATGTATCTACCTCGGAATTCGGATTTACAAAGGAGACAGGAAGATCGCATCTTTGCTCTACACCGAGGAAAACGAGCTACCAATCAGAGCTTCAATCCTCCTCGTCTACGCCGAACCAAATATTGAATTGACTAGAGATGAGTGTATCAATAATGCAAACTTTACTAAATACATTTCGAGAAATTCCAATTCATCTCGTCACATCGCCTTCTTGAAAATTCATAAAGCTGCAAGCACGACTCTCTTTAACATATTTTACAGATTCGGAATGAACAGTAATTCAACGTTTATAATACCTCGTGTTGGTAACTTTTTAAGTAAAGTACACTCGATGAGGAAACGCCAAATATTCCCTCCACCAGGGAACAGAACGTTCGACATAGCCTGTGTCCACGGCGTGTTTGAGAGGTCCGTGTATGAGGCTTATCTGCCCTCTGATGCTGTCTACATCGCATCCATACGAGAACCAACTGAACGCGTTGTCTCTGCCTTTTGGTATTACCGTTCCTTTTACCAGACAGACTATTTAGTAGACATACCCGACCCAAATCCACTGCACACATTCCTATCAGATCCACAACGGTATGAAAATAAAGATGTGTTTGCATCGGATACCAACAACAGAATGGCTTTGGATTTTGGATTTTTACCAAAAGAATGGAATAATTCTGAAAGTTTTAAAGAGTACTTAACGATGCTTGACAATAGGCTGGATCTGGTTTTGGATAGCAGGTATTTCCCGGAGTCCATCATTCTTATGAAAAGGAGATTGAATTGGTCACTGAAAGATGTCATGTACATAACACAGAATTCAATGAAAAGAACGACACCAGTGTTAACAAAAACACAAAGGACAAAGTTAAGACAATTCCTTCATTTGGACTATAAGATTTATGACCATTTTCATTCCAAATTAGTATCAGAGATTAGAAAGCAAGACGTAGATTTCTTCGAGGAGGTTGAGAATTTGAAGCAAGTCCAGCGCCATGTGACGGCGTTCTGTTCCTGGATGGGGTACCGGGATATGGGGAGGGTGCTGGTCGTGGGGGAGACCAAGTGGACCGAGCAGTTCCAGGTGGACTTCTGTGACTGCTGCCAGATGCTACTGAAGGAGGTTCCGGCCGTAGAGAGATTGAGGCAGATTCGAGAGGAAGAGCTGGATCTTTATGGACCCAACGTGGATTACTTTCTTGGCTTACCGGTGTAGATAATAAACCTTCGTGACAAGGATTTAACTTTCAGTTAACAAATATTCATTGCCGGAGTAGTATCCTTAACGGCGTTGCATGGTATGGCAAAACACCTCAGAACGATATGAATTTGTATCCCGGTAGATGCGTATAGAGAAAATATAGTTCAAGGTCTTCGTCCATCTAAGTATAAGAGGGTATCATATATATCATATAATCAGTGACTGTCCTAGTATGAGCTTTCAAGTCTTCAAATAATTTAATATACATATCAAACACCTAGAATATCATTTGAAAATATCTTGCGAGGATGTAAGTATATACTAAGACTTGTGTCGAACTTAAATATTGACGATTTTTATCTTAATTAGGTGTGGTGCCAATGTGAAAGGATTCTTGTTTTAAATTCGAGATAAAGGCATGACTGGTACTAATAGAACTTCTTGTGGTGAGATTCAGAAAGGTTATTAGAAGTTCAAACGGTAAACTGTGGAGCACTTTTACAAGTGAAACTCATATGTATAACAGTGGTCATATTAAAACCTTGATGTTTCTGTCTTTACATATCCAAACACTTAGGTCTGGTTGCAGATGTCCCTATGTTGACTCCTTAAAATGAAGTTAATCAACAATGAATGTGGTTTATAACTGATTTAGTGATCGGTATCAATTGTTTTGCATACAAAAAGGTGGTTGAGAACAAATAAGGGGTGTCGGTTAAAAGGGCAATAGCACGTTTTTTTGCAAATTGATTTTTTTCAAAATTTCCATTTATAATGATGGTTTATGTCATTTATATTTACTTTAGAGGGTAAAACATCTTATTACACAAATCAATTATCCATAGTAATTGGTGTTGCGTACGAAGCAAAAATTGAATGGTGGCCTTTTATTGTGAACACATTTTATTATTTCGAAAGACAAAACGATTCCCATGGCTTTACGGAACCATATACACTCATTTTTTAACTTGATGTTCAGAAGAGAGAAGGGTGTTTTACTAGTACTATTGGTGACATTTTTTTCAAATACATTTCATCAACTTATTTCAGTGGATAAATGTGCTACTGCTCCTTTAAATGGTAAAATATGAATAATATCTTGAGCAGAACATGAGGTGGATCAGTTAACCATGCAGCTGCCTACCGAAAGTTTGTTCATCTACTAGTGTATTTTAGTGAAATTACAATGTAATTTGGCATGTCTTTGAAGCATCGCTTGAACTAGGCCGATCATCTTGCAATTTTGCATTATACTGACTTCTGAAAGTTTCATGACATAATCTGATTTGATACATCACAGTAAACAGTTACAGTTTTGGCAGCTCTTTGAAGTGACCAGGGGTCAATCTTCAAAACTACAGTTTTTATTTTCTTCTTTAAAATATTTAGTAAAGGTTTAACTGGGTTAGACATACATCATATACTTCCTCTTATACTGAGTACTCATTCATTGTATTTGTGATGCATTTGTTCTCATTTAGTCAATATGACAACTTTTTTTAGACAATTAATGAAATTTGAATTTCAAAATTTGACTCCTTCTGTCTTTTTCATTATGCCAAA
Organism: Gibbula magus; assembly: GCA_936450465.1. Taxonomy (NCBI): domain Eukaryota; kingdom Metazoa; phylum Mollusca; class Gastropoda; order Trochida; family Trochidae; genus Gibbula; species Gibbula magus. The sequence goes on along the minus strand of OW388296.1, from coordinate 67,970,758 downwards.
TTCATAAACATGCACCACTGCCCTGACGATCGCTAGATATGAGGGAAAATTATTCTTTTACACATTGATATACAATGATTCATTGTCATTGTATGTTACGTAATTGTAATAATGTTACAACAAATGCCAATTTACATGATATTTGCACTAAGATACACATGTTGGTGAACAAACTTTCCGTAGGCAACTGTATATATCATTGATGAATCCTCTTTTTATCCTGGACAAACTTGATATTGGATCACATATTTATTAGATATAATATACTGTTAAAGGGGCTGTAGCACGTTTTTTACCAAATTTATTTTTTCAAATTTCCCATTTATAACGATAGTTTGTGTCATTTAAATATACTTTAGAGGGTTAAACATCTTATTACGCATATCAATTACCCGTAGTGGAAATAACGGTGTTGCGTTTAAAGCAAAAAATACATGGCGGCCATTTGATTGTGAACACATTTTATTATTTCGAATTACAAAAACGATTCCCATGGCTTTACCGTGCCATGTACTCATTTTTAACTTGATTTTTCAAAGAGAGAAGGGTGTTTTACCATTGGTGAAATTATTTTTCAAATTTACATATCATCGACTTATTTGAGCGCAAAAACGTGCTACTGTCCCTTTAACATGCCTCTTTCTATACTGGGCATGACATGGCCATGAAAGATATTGCTCCTTTTATCCATTTATCATTTTATCATTATCATAAATTCATTAAATGTTTCATGCAATAAAGAGGTTTATAGGTTTTTGAACCTTTTCTTCTTCCTCACCAAGGTTTAACTTCCCTCTTTGAAAGAAAGAAAAGTTTTATTGACTTTATGAAAAGTAAATGTAATGTTCAGTCATGGATCAGAATTTGTTCAGCATTTGCAAATTGTAGCAGTTGATGTCCAAAAATAAAAATAATAGATGTTTACATTGGAATTAAAAACGGATGAACAAATAAAGAGATACAGTTGTACTAATATCAAGTGAGTGAGTGAGTTATTGTTTAACAGCTGAGACTAATATCAACAAAGAGATTTTGATTGATTTCGGCTTTCACTTATGTCACAGCAGAAATCAGCAATGTGCTGAAATTCAGTGTAGCATTGCACCCAAAACTTACTGCATGTAGAATAGTTCTCTATAGCAGACAAAGTGGTCAGCCCCTGGTGGGATTCGAACCTCGGACCTCTTGATCTGAGCATGTGAACCAACCCCTGGACATTGTGAAACATGGGTGATACAACACTGATTTTCATTGAAACATATCACTCAAACTTACAGCATGTAAATTATTTCTCTACAAGAGTTTAATCACTAGGCAAGCAAGTTATTATTAGCATTACTCATTGGTGTGGCAAACCAGTAAACAATTGCATGATCAGTATGTTTAAAATTGACCCTGTTCCCAGGAATAAAATCTGCAAAATAGTGTATTTACAGGATATGGTTCTACGGATTCCTTGTCACAAGGTCTGATGACACCTCATATATGCATGTGTTCCATACCAGTTTAGTGCAGACAAAACACAGTCATATGCTGGACAATCACATCATATATTTCATTGATGGCTGTTTTGAACACATCCAGAACTTCTGTTAATATGTTCCAGACAAAGGGATGATTGTCTCTTTTACCAAAAGCTTTTGTTGGATGTCTTGTGATTGGCTAACTAAACTGGGTCAGAACATGCAAGCATACAGGCTGTCATCAGACTGAAGGGAGAGGAGAGGAATACCAATGGTATAAGTTTATATCCAGGTAGATGCAATATTTGCAACTTTCATTCCTCCACAATGTTTCAATTTTAAAGGGGCAGTAGCACGTTTTTTGCAAAATTTATTTTTTCAAATTTCCCATTTATAATGATAGTTTATGTCATTTAAACTAACTTTAGAGGGTAAAACATCTTATTACACAAACCAATTATCTGTAGTGGTAAAAACTATGTTGCATATAAAGCAAAAATTGCATGGCGGCCATTTTATTGTGAACACAATTTATTATTTTGTATTACTATAATTTACAAAAACGATTCCCATGGCTTTACCGAAACATGTACACCCATTTTAAACTTTATTTTCCGAAGAGAGAAGGATGTTTTACTATTGGTGAAATTATTTTTCAAATACATTTCATCTACTTATTTGAGCGAAAAAACGTGCTACTGCCCCTTTAATCAAACTGAAATAATCTCACCCTCAAATAAAACAAGAACAATAAAGCAATTAGTATTGAATTTATTCTGTATCATAAATTAGATAAAACTGCACAAAACTCTGGTTATGAAATCTTCATTTTCAAAAAATAATATATATGAAATCATGTGGACAAGCAGTATGCAATTATCACAGACAAAACGTGTATACAATATATAGACACTGACCACCAATATATTCACCATAAGTCACAGAGGATTGTCAGGGAATTCAGTTACATTTCATAATGCTGTAATTAAAAATAATGCTGTGCACCTATTTCTAAGTTTCGGTTGCGGTAACTATGCACGTTTTTGGTAACTATGCACGTTTTAGGTAACTATGCACATTTTTGGCGTGTTCATAACTATAAACATTATCTACAGCAAGAGGTGTTAATGGTTATTAAGTGTTGTCTGTAAGGATGAATTTGGTTTGTCATTTTGAATCAAATAAGAAAACTTTCACAAACTTGGAAATGGATTGTCTGCTTCTGACAGTTGACATGCCATTCAATATTGTGATTTGTATGTTTAATGTTTACTCTTGTATACTATTGTACTTGAAAATTATTCTTGTGTTACAGAAAAGTACTTTTGTAAGTTTTTCTTCTGACAATTGACCTGATGGTTAATGTTGCACCTTTTCTGAATTGTATGACTGACAGGCAAATACATAAGCTATAATACTTCATAAAATAGCCATTCTCTCCCAACATGAATGACATATAATTTAAAAGATACCATAACATATCAAACATTATATTGTGTCACCTGACATGAGAATGAGACAGTTCTGTATTACCCTGAACCATAACACATTTGGCTGCTTTTCTAAAAAAAATCAATGATTTATACTCTTTAAAAAAAATCAACTTTCAGAACTAAATTAAAGAAATTAAAAGTCAAACAGTCTTCATCCAAAATTATAAAATTTAAAAACAAAAACAATTATATTTTGTATCTATTCAATACTGTTAAACTTTAACAAGAGAAAGGCATATAAATGCAGAATAATGATTGAAGAAATTTGATTTGCAGCTTAAATAAATTTCCAAATATTGGTACAGTCAGTCGCAATTGTTAATAAAGAAATCATAAGCTGATATGAAATTCAAAACAAAAACGTTCTGATTTGATACAATTGCTGGATAATTTAACAAACAATATCATGAATTGATATGAAATTCAAAACATAAGCATTCTCATTTCAAATATTGCTTGATTATTTAACAATACACATTAATTGATGTGAATTTCAAAACAAAAGAATTCACATTTTAAACAGTTACTTGATAATTTAACAAACAATACCAATAAATACTATTGAGCCTAAAGACTTGATGAGAGAGATTCAACAGGCAGATAGTCAAAAGTAGTTGTAGGATGACACTATCTTGAATGCAAGCAAAAGGATATCATCAACTGATTTATTGACACGATTGCAATTACCAGGAAACAAAGAAACACATAAACAATCAACTTGAATTGATGTTTAATCTAATCACATGATTGGATTTAAAAAACAATAAACTGAAAATTAAAAGCAGGAACTATTTCTCATTTCAAAGAAAGTGCTTTAGAGCAAAGCTCTTCAGGGTGATGGAGAAAATAAAATGAATATGTTAACATTTCATAAATTGTTCAGTAAATGTTTACTTAAGAAGTAGAACATGTAGTACTGTTAAAAGTTAATACTGTAACATCCACTTTGATTTTTCTTTAAAAAAATAATAAAAACTGACTAAAGATGCCAGGTAAACAAACATCTTGAAAACATGGGGGTGGGCTTTTAGATGGGAGAGACCCCAACTCAGATGAAAATTTATACCGGAGACCTTCAGACAGTCAGAATAGGTTTTATGAAGGTTTTTGACACTTTAACTTAAAATAATATTATAGATATATGTAATGTATGACCATGGAACATCTGGCAAATTGGGAGTGGACTATAACCTGAGAATAACCCCAATCAGGACAACCCTCCGAAAAGTGGGGTTGTCTTAGGCTTGAGTGTGGTCTTATACCCAGCGGTATATGAGAGAATGAATAGCAGAAGACGTAAGATGAAACTAGTTGGCTTATCTCGTAAAATTATGTTCAGTATAACCATTCTTAGATATTTATAAAAACACAAGAAAAGTAAACTTGTAAAATATGAATACTTAACTTTTCAAAGTTTGAAAAGTAAATACAAGTTGCTACAGAATATGATAACATCAAATATACTCTCTTACAAAATCAATATTTGCAAGAAAATGTTAAACAGAGAAGTTTGGATTATATATATTCAACATAAAATCCTTTAAAGTGAACTGTTAATAACCTTATTTATATATGTAGGGATATTTTTGTCTTCCAAATATGCAAAATAAAAGGATGAAAATTTTACTCGATTCATACACGTCTCACTTTATAATTGTTAGGAAATTGAATAGGATTAAAGACATTCTGAAAAATTAAGATCTGTAAATTGAATTTGTGACATGTAATTATGATTGGAATGTTTCGTGATTGTGAAGATGAAATGTTTGATGTGTAAATTAACAATGTAAACAAATAATTAAAAAATATAACAAAATGCCTCTTAATTTGAGCTGATTATCAGATCATAACAAGTGAGAATCAAACAACATTACACAGCAAACTCATACAGGAGAGATCTTTAACAACCTGACCAATGTTAATTTGTAATTGTTTGAGCATGTGAAAGGACTACAGGCCATTGCAAAATTCAACACAGGTTTCAAATGAATTTCCAGGTCTACATCTCAAGTTTTGAAATTCTATATCCAAAAATATATTTCAAGGCATCAAATATCAGTTTCGTTCAAAGGTTCAAATTGCTTCAGGTCTATGCTACCAGATGTTTCCACAAATCTTTTGTATTTTACCATTTTACCTGATCATATTCTAGGATTATTGGCTAAGTGAATACTATGTAAATTTATCTTAAAATTCAATTTGAAAGTGAGTTCAAAAATTGAATAATCACATTTATGTACATTCTTAATTTTGAATTAGAAAATCAATACCTTTTAATTAAAAATTGAACAAATTATTATTGAAACTGAATTCAAAATTACAAACCATGAAGCGAAATGAAGAGATGAAATATCTAAATAACTGTAAACGACCAAGAAACCAATATTAATAAACACACTATATTCCACTTTTAATCCATAACAAAACTTTCGGTCAAAACCTTTTTACAGGAGTTTCCAGTCTTTAACTCTACACTAGATAAACCTTCTTCAAAACTGACATTTCGAAAATAGTTTGGCTTCAATAAAATATTCCCTGAATTCATCAAAAGCAGTAACTTCTCTATCAAAACAATTCCTGAAATTATCTCTCAAACCAAAAGTAACACTTCCAATCTTACAAAAGATTCAAACGACAATAACATACACCAAGGGAACAATCCAGGCCGATAACTAGTTTAAAGAACTTGGTTCTTACTGCTGTTATAAAACGTTGACACAAGACCAGTTTGAATCAATCTTGCAGAAAGTAGTATTGTTATATAGCACAACTTGTCAGCTGCTTTCATCAGACCTTTCCATTCTATAGCAATAAACTAAGGTGACCTTAGTGACTGAGCAGAATCTTTAATGCTTTGGTGTGGCAGCTCTTGTGTGGTCTTCTCAAAGTAAATTACTCATACCATATATACGTATTCTCAACAACACAAGATCTCAATTGTTTTATCCAATATCCAATATAGCAAAGATTTGTGTGTACCATTTCTAAATGAACATTATATCATAACGAACATCACACCACATAACCTCTGTATCTTTCAGTTCAAGAATTTTGTCATACCATAAGACCTTTGTATCCTAAATTCAGTACAAGAGTTTTGTCATACCATAAGACCTCTGTATCCTAAATTCAGTACAAGAATTTTGTCATACCATAAGACTTCTGTAGCCTAACTTCAGTACAAGAAATTTGTCATACCATAAGACCTCAATGAAAACAGTACAGTACATAGCACAACCTGGAGAATCACCTGCAGTAACTCTGTGATACAATGGAGAGAGGATTCTCCACTTGTGATGTATCGATATACACCGCCTTCTGTAGCATGTTTGTATCGTGTGATGCTACGAGGCGACGACCGATATACCTCCGAACCAACCTTGGTAATGGATTAATCTGCATAGATATCGGCGTCACGGGTCTTTTGATTCCGCCGTCGGTGTACTTCAACAAGACCTTATCTGTTTTCATATTTTTGAAACCTGCATTGCTAGTGTCCTTGACCTTAGAATTTTGTGGGGTGAACGACGCACTCGGGGGACGGGGCTGTTTGTAGCCACTTCCTGGGCGAATCGGGGTGGCAGCGAATCGTGCACTTCGAGCTCGACCATACTCCATAGTTACAATGACACTGTCCTGACGACAGCGGCAGTTTGGGTTGGCGTTATCAAGATGGAGGTTCATACCCCCACCACACTCGCTACAAGTTCGACCCCACGTGCCGTCGATTAGTGCCTCTACACAACCTGGTAATAGAGGAAACAGTTAGCGGTTAGTTCAAAGCAGGCAAAGCTAGCAGTCAGATTTATTAACTCAAGTTCGTCACACAGATTAATCAATTAGAGTGATGTTTTCATCATATTCGCTTTTTTGGGGGAATAAAATCCTTGAATTTTCTCCAGTGAGTTTTTTTGTGATAGTTTATGTTGAGATCTTATTTTAAAGATGAAAAGTGAAATGAACCTTCTCTTTATAAATTTTTCTTTGACTTATATCTCGGGATTTTTTTTCCATCAAGAAATCTTGTACATGGTTAAATAATGAATTAACCTTTCTTCTTTTAAAAAAATAATTCAAAGATGTAAGGAGAAAATAATTGGTCTTGATTCCCCCAAAAAACTGGTTTTAATATGTATCAACAATTATCATTTACTCTCTCTGAAAACTTATATTCAATTAACAAGAGTATTTTTTAATGAAAAAATAAATATTTCAATATATTTGCAGAAGACTTTCATCCGATGTTTGTAGATTAATAAGAAATTATTATGCAATTATTTTTTAAAAAGTAGGCAACATGTCAATTTAAAAAAGTAGACCCATGCTGTTACCAAAATTAGGTGTTAATTTCACTGCAAACAATCGTTATAATTCATAAAGTTCATACATACAAATAATTACAATATTTATATTATCAAATCCATTTACAACTGTTAAACACTTAAATGTAAATGTCTAAATATGAATGATGAGAATGAATGATATGAAAATGAAACACAAAAGACAGACTACATCTAAACAACAGAAACACGCAGTTTAAGGTTGAGCATTATGGAAAGGAAATTCTAAGAAATTCTAAAAAAGATTTTTTGGAGAATGATATTTCATATTTTCAAATAATTTATAGTTCTTTTGTGACATGAATATAAATGTATATAATATAATTGTATAATTGTATCAGAGAAATAAGAAATTGCACTATAACAATTACTCATATATAAAAAGAAAATAATTTAACAAAATTTAAACAAGTAAATGTATATCTGATATAAATCAATTGCCAAATTTGTGAAAATCTAAAATTACAAAATAATATTAGCCTGAGTATGCAATCAAAATACATGAATCATCATTATCTTAAAGTTCTTATTTTTTACTTTAAGTTGATCATGCATTTCTGGCCCCAGATTTTCAAAATCATCTTAGCGTTGAGGTAGTCATAAGTCACGCAAGGGTCAATACAACTACATCCATACTGAGAGAATTTTGGTAATCTGGACCTACATTTTAGAATTTCTCTTAGTGCTAAGATAGTTGTAACAAAAAGTATGGTACTTACTAGTATCTTAGCAGTAAAATGGCTTAGAAAATCTTGGTCCATATTACCAAAGTTCTCTTCCTAATGGTATTTATACTTGTATTGATGTAAATTGACACAGGACTTATTTCTTTTAAACTCTCTTAGCGCTAAGATAGTTTTAACCAAATGTTAATGGTACTTATGAATATCTTACCATATAAATGATCATCAACTGTCCTTTCACAGTTTTGTAGTCTAGACCGAGTGTGCAAACATGCATATCATTCAGGTGAAACATAGAAATGTACTTGAATCTAAAAAAACATTTAGGTTTAATATCACCTTTGCTTTGAGCCGTTTCCGTTTCTATCATTCACAGAGAAAATAGAATGAATTAATTACTTTATTAATATCATCATCACTTGATTATCTGTGATAAAATAAAAACTGTAATGAACATCCATATAATAGTCTGATAATAAGTCTAAAATCCCCAGCCCCTGGGAGAAGTCTGTGAGGAGTAATTTGTACTAAATACATGGTTATGAAACCTTCTTGAAAGAAATCACGAAACCAATAAACTTGTATCTAACAGAATTTTCAGAAATCTCAAAATAGCAAAATTAAAAAGTTTGATAAACAATTAATAACAATTTTTTTTAAAACAAATGAAATGCTTTGAGCACATGTCATGTCCCCAGTAGAGTGACATATATACATTACTGATATATCAGACAAAATTCTATAATATATTTAAGGAAATAATTTTAAAATAAATACACATTTTTTCAGCCCAAATATATTTCATTTAATAAATATTAAACAAATGAAAAATAACTTTAAAAAGATAATTTTTTTAATAATTTTCCCTGCTAATTAACTTTAAAAAACACTTTAAATTAATTGAAAGAAATATCAATTGTTGACAAAAGTAAAACTATATTAACTCTAAAAATTACAAACAATGAAATGCTTCTAAAGAGGAAAAATGGAAAAATATTCTAAAGAGAAAGGGTTAGATTAGATCATGCATGAGAGCAAGGAATAAGTCTACAAGAAGAGGGTGGTAAAATCTAAGGCACATGGGGGTAGAGACACTTTGGGTTGGTGGGGTGGCGCAGGAAATCTTGCATCAATGGCGATGGGGAATAATTATGACTGCCCCAAAAATCTCTTATCTTCCATTTTTAATGCTTTAATTTTCTTTCTTGCTTCTTCAGCTTGTGAGATATCCATTTCTTTGAGAAGTGATAACATCTTGAAGGACCCATTTTAAAATTTTTAAAAATATCTATTAAGTCCAATATTACAATACACACACGGAAGTAACGTTCTTTGTCTCGTCAATGAATATTTACAGAGTTGGAAGTAAAGAGATTCTATATGTGACTTTGAAGCAGTCATATAATCAGGGTGTGATAATAAAATAAAATAAATGTAGCAAGGTTTCTCTGTTTGTATTAGTGCATGTGCAAAGCATGCCTGGTTGCTGTTAGTAGAGAAAGAGAACATCTATATCAGATAGTTTCTTCTGTATCAGTTCTTTGTTCTCCTGAATTAAAGAACTTTGATAAAAGACATACAACTTTAATAACGTAGAGTAAATCATTATTTTTTCATGTAACTAATTAAATCTGATAACACCAAAATTTCAGATTCAATTCTAATGTTTTTAATGGTATGGAAAAGAAATGCATAGTGTGATAATAAGATTAGATTCAGATTAAAAGGAAGAAGTGAGCACAGCTCAGAAACCCCTGCCTGTAGTTTGACGCCTTCACACAGTATTACCCGTAATAAATTTGAAAATCTAGACATATGTCAACGTATAAGAATAATTGTTTTTAATGGAAAAATTTCAAAAATTAATTGAACCATGAAGTTGAAACCCCTAAAAGGCAGAACAATACAATATATATGTGACATCCATCTATACCAAAATTGAAGGTTCTAAGTAATATAGTTTTTGCATTATGCTCTGGAAATGACACAAAGTCCAAAAATCAGACCTTTTTTGGTAAAGAGTTCAAAACTTATTTGAACATTACAGTTGAGACTCCTGAAAGGCACAACAGCAATTTATAGGTAACTTCCACACCAAATATGAAATTTTCAAGTTATACAGTTTTTGAGATAAGCTCGAGAAACGATTTTGGAAATTAAGACACACGGACGGATGCCCGGACGGACACGCGTAGCGCTATATAGTACCCCCGGATACGTTGTAGCGGGGGTATAATAATGTTATGCAAAAGTAGGTATTTACTTGACCGTTGACAAAAAGTATTATTTACAAGAAGGAAACCTACACATTGTACTTAAATTATTCTATGTATCCAATACAGACAAAAGGAATGTTAAATATAATAATGAAAATCAGCATCTATTGAGGCGTCAAAAAATGCATATAAAAATAAAGTTATAATACTGGGATTATTTGGGATAATATATTTTAAAAGCATCAACAGACCGTTAAGGAATGTCCAGACACCAAGGGGAGACAATTGATGATAAATGTAACTTCTAAGAAAGAGAGTTAGCAGATGGAGTGAAGTGTAGGCATGCTCTGCACATGCAGAAAAGTGTGCTACCTTGTGCATACAGTGACCTTGACCCTTCACCTGTGAGAGGTCAAGGTCGGCAGGTCAACTATGCTTGTTTAAGATATGGACCTTAATGACCGGTAGTTTGCGCACCACAGTGTATGGAGATTTGTTGGTCAGAGCCAATTTGATTGGTCCAATTTTGGGGTGACCTTGGACCAGTTTTCTACGTCGCTTTTTTCCTTGCAGAAACAAACAGAAATCAGACATGAGTTGAGTTGATAAACAGCTAGGTTATTAGTTCAGTTTGAACAGAAAAGGATTGACATATATCTGAAATATGAAAGACAAAACACAACACACTTGCTGCAAGCTCAGGTTGAGGCTTGGCACGTGAAAGTGAGGCTGGTGTGATCATGTGACCACATTATGACACATGACATGAATGATGGTTATGATATGAAGATTATGAGGAGTAAATATTACTGACACAGCCCTTTAATAACAAGAAGTCATTGTCAGCAATGAATGCTGAGAAGTATTTTGGGTAGTTTCTATGAATACTGTTATGTTCTTCAAATGCCTGTAACAATCCCTTTTGGTTATTGGTTATAAATGAAATACTGAACAGGTTTACCCTTGAGAGTGTGTAAAAAAAACCCCACTCTTGTTAACATGCTGTACATCAATATACCTTGATGCATTCTTTGGTTAAAGTTAAAGTTACATTTATTACAAAACGAGACAATTCATCCCTCATAACTGATTTACACCAATCAAGCTGCGAATGTTCTCAAGGGAAATAACTCTTAACCTCCACAATCAACACCCTAGTTATAGAGAGAAATTTTAATCTATAAAGGTTAATTTTTCTATTTTTGAATAAAATGCATGCATTAAACTTTCAGAGATGGCACTGGCACCAATATGTTAATTCCTATGGATTTCAGTGAAGGACTGAATAATGTAGTTTTGATCATGTTTTGACCCGAGTACCGTTGTTCCAGCCCATCACAGCTCCACAATCAATTATAACCAATGTAAAGGATGGGTTTACAACTGATCTTAGGTCTAAGATTGACTAGTAAAACAGAGCCCTGATGAAGATAAAGAGTTATTCCCCCTGAGAACATTGACATTGACAACTGTGGCAAAGAAAATGCTGGGTACCTAAAAGGTTATTCTGGAAACCAGGTCCTCCTTCACAAAGCACTGAGGTGATCATGGGATAACCTTAATGTAGTATTAAAGATTTAGAGTTAAGGTTATCTTAGTAAAGGTTGCTTTGTGAAGGAGCCCCAGAACACTCTGTTTTGCTTGCTTCACTTCCAGTGCCCTGGACACATGCTACCACGTTGATAAAAGTAAAACGGCACCCGTACACAGATGGATATTTGTAACTTTTATCAACTCGTGTTGATATATTTGATATCAGAAGACACTTGGATGAGATTCTCTATGTAACAGCTGGAACTAGCGAACCATGGGTTGTACTGCGCTGAAACTTAGTGTAGCATTGCACCCAAACATTACTGCATTTTGTTCTCTATCACAAAGTTCCCAAGCCCCTGGCAGGATTCAAACCAGGGCCTCATGATCTGAAGCTGAAGACTCTTACTCCAGGTATCAGAGGCATACCACAGCATGTATACAGAGCACCGTTGGTAAGGTAAGCAAGTAAAACAATAGGGTCAACGAGCCCTTAGATCAATGGTCAGCCAATGTTCTAACTTGGCTAAGACTGAACATAGGACAAGGTCTCCAGGAACTTCATGAGATTGGTCAAGTGCAACTATTGGAGCTAATGTACTGTAATCTCAATTAGAGGTAAGTGTCACACTCGAAAGTGCAGTTAGTCCAGTGTATGAAATAAAGCCCATCTGTCAGCCCAACCTGGTAAGTTTTAGCCCGGGATGGCAACTTTTGTTTTTTTTGTTTTTTCAAATTTACAATGAAAATTTACAAAATCGTAGTTCTGGGCTAGTGACTTTACAGGCTTATTTCATACAATGTTTACTCTAATTCATGAGCTTTTTGGCAGAGACAGGATATTATTTGGGATTGGACCCCGTATGACACTTCTTCTATGCATCTAGTATATTTTGAACCCATCCCTGCAAAAATACTGAGCTAAAATACAAGAAAACGCTGATATAAAAAAATAACTAAAACATTATCAACTAGAAATATGTGCATGTGATGCACTGTGATGTCCCCCGCTCCAACTTTCAATCCAACCTAGTCATATTACCCTTATTTTTCACTTATGCTAAGAACTAAGTTCAATACTGCATTAATAACGAGAAATAAAAAATCCAGAATAGCCAAAGTAGCAAAAGGCACCACTCTATCACTAGGTCTAAGCAAATACCAAGTTTGGTGAAAAAATATTGAACGGTTTTGGAGATAGAGGCCGGAAAAGTTCAAATTGTTTCCATGGAAACCAGGAAAAATAAAAAATTCAGAATAACCAAAATAGCAAAAGGCACCACTCCACCACTAGGTCTAACCACATACCAAGTTTCGTAAAGAAATACTAAATAGATTTTGAAATAGAGGCCGGAAAAGGTCCCTACCCCCAATTTGCACTAAGTTCAAATTGTTTCCCTGGAAACCAGAAAAAATAAGAAATTCAGAATAATCAAAATAGCAAAAGGCACCACTCCACCACTAGGTCTAACCACATACCAAGTTTCGTAAAGAAATACTAAATAGATTTTGAAATAGAGGCCGGAAAAGGTCCCTACCCCCAATTTGCACTAAGTTCAAATTGTTTCCATGGAAACCAGAAAAAATAAAAAATTCAGAATAACCAAAATAGCAAAAGGCACCACTCCACCACTAGGTCTAACCACATACCAAGTTTCGTAAAGAAATACTAAATAGATTTTGAAATAGAGGCCGGAAAAGGTCCCTACCCCCAATTTGCACTAAGTTCAAATTGTTTCCATGGAAACCAGAAAAAATAAAAAAATCAGAATAACCAAAATAGCAAAAGGCACCACTCCACCACTAGGTCTAACCACATACCAAGTTTCGTAAAGAAATACTAAACAGATTTTGAAATAGAGGCCGGAAAAGGTCCCTACCCCCAATTTGCACTAAGTTCAAATTGTTTCCATGGAAACCAGAAAAAATAAAAAATAGAGCCATGGGCTCTGTAGCTCATCAGAGTTTATTTTGTTTGATGATGAAGACAGAAATATGTTGTCTCAATATAATGCACAATCCCTAACCCTGACAAATCTTAGTCTTGAAATTGAGAGAGAGCACTCAGCAAGGTCAACACACAGGAGATTATGCAATATTCTGACCCCTTGGCTCTGGTTACAAGCCAGCTGTGTTTTTTGTGTTTTACCGCCAAATTATGTAATAGACTCTTGCTTGCACTAAACACTGGCAGCACTGATCTAACTGTATAAGGCTTAAAGAGAACAGGCAATGTGATGAATCTCATGGTACATAGTACAATTTTGAATCACCTTGGCTAAACAATCTCGGTTCTAAGCCTTGTCATCCAAATATCTAAACATTCTGAACAAAATATTCCTTCTAGTTTGTTCTGGATGAAAACAGGATTTTAGGTAATGGCCTACGGGGCTCTTATTTGAGGCCACTGGGTCACCAAATCTACAATTTAGAATCTCCATTGGCTAAAGACTCTTTACACAACATGACAACCTTCTAGGTCTTTTCGTTCTGGAGAAGATGAAAATAATCTTATCTTATCATTTCATCACCAGTCATATGCAGTTCACATATCTCATGTAAAATAAAAGAATTCTTAACTCCTCTTCAATTTAGTCCTTTATGCCTTGTCACAATTTTTAGTTCATAGGCTATTCAAAAGTTCTCATTTCACATTGATTACATCAATTTGACAAACATGTCCACAATGTAGATTGTTATCTAAAGTCGACATACATTTCAAATAAAGTGGTTGAAGTGTCATAAAATATCAGTTCAAAATTCATTTTCAAAGGTTTTTTTAGGCTGTGGCCCATATTTGGGGTCACAGGGTCACCAAATTTACAAGTTTGAATCCCCATTGGCTAAAGAGTTTGCATACAATATCACAGCCTTCTAGATCTTTTTGTTCCGGAGAAAAAGATGAAAACAGGATTTTAGGTAATGGGCTGTGAGGCCCTTATTTGGGGCCACAGGGTCACCAAATCTACAATTTAGAATCTCCATTGGCTAAAGACTCATTACACAACATGACAACCTTCTAGGTCTTTTCGTTCTGGAGAAGATGAAAATAATCTTACCTTATCATTTCATCACCAGTCATATGCAGTTCACATATCTCATGTAAAATAAAAGAATTCTTAACTCCTCTTCAATTTAGTCCTTTATGCCTTGTCACAATTTTCAGTTCATAGGCTATTCAATAGTTCTCATTTCACATTGATTACATCAATTTGACAAACATGTCCACAATGTAGATTGTTATCTAAAGTCGACATACATTTCAAATAAAGTGGTTGAAGTGTCATAAAATATCAGTTCAAAATTCATTTTCAAAGGTTTTTTTTAGGCTGTGGCCCATATTTGGGGTCACAGGGTCACCAAATTTACAAGTTTGAATCCCCATTGGCTAAAGAGTTTGCATACAATATTACAGCCTTCTAGATCTTTTTGTTCTGGAGAAAAAGATGAAAACAAGATTTTAGGTAATGGCCTGTGAGGCCCTTATTTGGGGTCACAGGGTCACCAAATCTATAATTTAGAATCTCCATTAGCTAAAGACTCTTTACACAACATGACAACCTTCTAGGTCTTTTCGTTCTGGAGAAAAAGATGAAAATAATCTTATCTTATCATTTCATCACCAGTCATATGCAGTTCACATATCTCATGTAAAATAAAAGAATTCTTAACTCCTCTTCAATTTAGTCCTTTATGACTTGTCACAATTTTCATTTCATAGGCTATTCAACAGTTCTCATTTCACATTGATTACATCAATTTGACAAACATGTCCACAATGTAGATTGTTATCTAAAGTCGACATACATTTCAAATAAAGTGAAAGAAGTGCACATAAAATATCAGTTCAAACTTCAATTTCGACAGGTTTTTTAGGCTGTGGCCCATATTTGGGGTCACAGGGTCACCAAATTTACAAGTTAGAATCCCCATTGGCTAAAGAGTTTGCATACAATATCACAGCCTTCTAGGTCTTTTTGTTCCGGAGAAAAAGATGAAAACAGGATTTTAGGTAATGGCCTGTGAGGCCCTTATTTGGGGTCACAGGGTCACCAAATCTACAATTTAGAATCCCCATTGGCCAAGGAGTCTGTACATATAATTTCAGCTCTCTGGAGTCATTGGTTCTGGAGAAGAAGATGAAAATAGCTTTTTAGGTTATGACCCCTGGGGCCCTTATTTGGGGTCACAGGGTCACCAAATCTACAATTTAGAATCCCCATTGGCCAAGGAGTCTGTACATAAAATTTCAGATCTCTGGAGTCATTGGTTCTGGAGAAGAAGATGAAAATAGCTTTATAGGTTAAGACCCCTGGGGCCCGTATTTGGGGTCACAGGGTCACCAAATCTACAATTTAGAATCCCCATGGGCCAAGGACTCTGTACATAAAATTTCAGTTCTCTCGATTCATTGGTTCTGGAGAAGAAGTCGAAAAAGTGAAAAGATTACGGACGGACGGACGGACGGACGGACGACATCCCATGCCATAAGCCCATCGGGCCTTTCAGGCCTGATGAGCTAAAAATTCAGAATAACCAAAATAGCAAAAGGCACCACTCCACCACTAGGTCTAACCACATACCTAGTTTCATGAAAAAATATTGAACGGTTTTTGAGATATGGCCCGGAAAAGAAAGCATTTAGGAATAACGGAATAATGGAATGACGGAATGACGGAATGACGGACGGAGGCGAAAACATTATGTCTCCCGAAAAAAATTTCGGGGGACATAACAAAAGGCTATTTGAGAATATAAAGACCATTAGTTAGTTAGGAAATTAATACCATATCATGTGTTCCACATGTACTTCAAAATACCAGATAGAAAATTATATAAATGTGAAATAAAGATTTGTTGGTAAATAAAAATTTCTAGACCTACATTAATGTAAAAAAAAAATATCTCGTTATTTCAGGAAAGATAATACTGAAAAATAGCATGTTAAATGCTTTTGAAAATTGAAATCTATGGTAATATTATTTTTAAACTACACTACATTATTAATCTACTAATTCAAACTAAACTAAATGCACTTATAAATGTAGTTTAATTGGTAATATGTATACAGGTTCATAAATGATTCAAATAGCTAGAACTGATACATCCATAATTTTCTGAAAAACTAACAATTTGGGGGAAATTGATATAAAAGATGTTCATTCAAAAAGCACACAATTTTACGGATAGTTACTCCTTCATTTGTTGGCTGTAACATTCGGTATACTATTGTGATAACATTATCATCCATGTGTTTGATAAGGCTATAAGAATCTATACCGAAACATCACAGAGAGTGAATAAAGAAGTCATACATCCACAACATGCTCTTCTATATTGGATATCTGGGACTCATTTCAGAATGCTCCTTCGAAGAAATCAACTCGCCAAGGTAGTTTGTCCCAAGAGCATTTTAGCACAGATTCAAGGGCCATAATTGATGAAAATATTTTTTCCGAGCTTGTTTCTGACCTAGATCAACAGCTTCATCAGGACTACCAGCAAAAATACCAAAATTTTATTCACAGCTTATTAATAGTTTCCGAGAAAACTTATCCCCATTGAAGCATCACAGCTGTTATTTGTCCAAAAATCAAGGGCCATAACACTGTAAAGAATTATATTTCAGAACTGGGTTTCAAACTCGAACCATGGTATGGTAAGGAATACCTGCACCCACAATTTTGATCACCTACGTGTTATAGTTTTGGAGATAATGTGTCTCTATTGGAGAATCATAGTGATTATTCACATAAATTTTAATTATAGATTAAAGGGGCATAACTCTGTAAAAATAATATTTTGGAACAAGCTTTGGAAATTTGATCAAGAGTATGGTCAGGAGTATTTGCCCCCAAAATTTCATTCATCTAGGTGTCATAGTTTCTTAGAAAACCCACTGAGCATGAGAGAAGTAAGTCCAAAAAGGGATGTTTCCATGGAAACGACAACAAATCAAAATTCCAAAATGCTGTTTTTTGTTGATGTGCACCTTCATAGCGACGGTATAATGAATGTACAATTGGGGTAACCTTATTCTTTCAAGAAGTATATAGTCTGAACTTAAAACTTTTAATCAGTTCATAGGGAAGTTAATATGTGAGTCTTTAAACAACCTCAAACGTTAACACTGTCCTACAGTTGAAGACATGTGTATGCAGCCCTGAACCACTAGGTCCCTATTCTCGTTCAAGTAGAACTGGCAAGACCCCAAATGGATTTCAATTTTTCAAAATGGCTGCTTTGAACATATACCATTGCCACTAGTGACTCAACCAACCACACTTTAATGTAACCCTAATACCATACATTGGGCTGGATAAAGTTGCTCCTCATCTCGTGACTCAACCACACTTCAATGTAACCCTATACTTAACCATGGGCTGAATACAGTTGCTCCTCACCTAGCGACTCAACCACACTTCAACGTAGGGTGATCCTCACCTAGCAACTCAACCACACTTCAATGTAACCCTATACTATACCATGGGCTGGATACAGTTTCTCCTCATCTAGTGCAGCACCACGCTCAATGTGTGACTATACTAAGGGCTGGATACACTAGCCCCTGGCTACTCTAGTGCAGGAAGCAAAGCATGATGTACACAACACTAGGCCACACACAATCTATGTGTTAGGGTTGACCCAGAACGTACTCCGCTACGAGCTCTCAATGCTTCCGAACAACAGCCGTGGTTGGTACAAATTTTCGGAGGAGTTGGAGAGATAGCTGTATCGCAGGCGAGGGGGCGCCACCAGCTCACTCCCACTCGAGGATCGGTACACCACGTTGATGCTGGCGTACGGAACTTGCGGGAACGATACTGTAACTTGGGGCTTCACTTCTCGCCTAAATCTAGACCTATTACCGCTTCGCCTAATCTTTTTCTTTACTTTATGAGAGGGAAGGAGAGCCCTGCTGGTTAACTCATTACCTTTTACAACTCCACTTGGTTTCATTGTCCGAATATCAGTGGATTCCACATTGCTCACTGACACTGTTGCCTTGCTCTGTCTCTCCAGCACTGGGGGAGGAATTGTATAGTTACTGGACACTGACGTCCGAGAAACAATCCTGCGAGTGGTCAGTCCAGACAGATACGGTGTCTGCGTGCACACTTTAGGGTGAAGAGGAGGCTGTGGGTTCACGTGTCTGATTGAATGATGATGGCTGCTTTCGGGAGGTTCACTCTTCTTACTCTCTGATTTCTTAGCTGTCACCTTCGGATCCTGAGGAACTGGTTCAGACTTGGATGCTGTCGAACTCTTGCTTGTGTTGGACTGTTGAGTGCTGGAGTTCTTCCCAGTACTGGCTGATTGGTTGCTGCTCTTGGAAGGAGTGTACCCAGCCCACTTGCCTCCCTCTGGTGCCTCGCCTATAGAGTTCAGGGTGGTCGACTTCTTTGTCTCTGAAACCTTCTCACTGGACACACTCTGTTTCACAGAGGTCCGTGGGGTCTGGTGTTGGTCTCCCCCCTCTGACTTGCGGAAGATTCCAGGTTTACGGATGCTGGTTCCATCCACACTGAGGTTGATGCCGATGTAAGGAGGAACTGTCACCAGAGGCTGCTTATAGGCCAGCTCGAACCGACCCACGTCACAGTTACGATCATATTTCCTGTCCACAGCCACTGGAAAAGAAAAGGCTTTCAGTGCTGATAAAATCAAGGCAGTTTCAGTCAAAGGGACATAACTGTTGATCAAATGAATGCAGACATTGATGCTGGCTGGTCTACTGCAACTACTTCTGACATCAGATATCAAGATATCAAGAATTCCAAGAACAAAAGGAAAAGTCTTTCTGTTCCTCTTTTACAACAGTATAATTATTGGTAAGTGCCCAAGAATTGATTTTAGTATTTGGAAATCTTTGCGATACTGGAAAATAATAGTTAAACCAGCTTTATCGTTACATTTGAGAAAGTATTGTTGCTAGTGTACCTTTTATGGTGTCTTCGAGTACACTAGAACATAGTCTGGCCGTGATTGGTGTACTGGCCTCCATACTGGGCGAGGAGTTGATCTCTATTAGCAGGGGTTGGCAGTCCTCCGTCAACATGAAGTCAGCACCATACAGCTCAAATGAGGCCTGATGGTGATAATGTTTTCATATGAGATGAATTTGATGAAAACTTAAGAATTTGCATATTTTCTTTGTTAGCATGGTGTAAAGCCCAAAGGTGGAATGCACAACAAAGCTATTGGTATGAGAGATTGATTGATGTATCTGACTCAAGAATGTGGACTCATGACTGCAGGGTATGACTTGATGATGTCTTTAGATAAAACTTTGTGACAGCAAACCCTTCCTATACCCTCCTGGACAGTTCACATTTTTTTGATGATAGAATATGAATTAAGAAAAGATGGTAACAAAAGTAATTGTTTAACAATGATCACGTTAAGATGGTAACATTACTTTTAAATCTAAAAGCAGAACGGTTTTGCATGCAATGACCCAGTTTTCCTTTATAAAACTTGGTTCATACTATAATGACACAGTGCCATACCTTCCGATACTCGATGAGATCCTGGGTAACCAGTAGTGCACAGATGAGAGCTTTTTTCATCCCCGGGTAGATCACATCCTCCCAGATCGTTGGCTGCTTCCGATTCCTGAAATTTAACAGTCAAACTTCTAATGCACAACACATGCAGGACTTTTGAAATATAATATCTTCAAGATGTTTAGTACACCTAAATTACTTATGCTGCAATAAATTCGAATGAGATATAAAGATTTCAGCGAATGACAAAAACAAAATCTCCTACCTCAACAGGTTTCTGAAAATAAGTTGAAATTTGAGAATAAACAAGTCTTAGCTTAGGTTTGCTACAAGAGAGGCTGGTTTCATGGAGATGGAACAGAATTCTAAATGTCCCAACATCTCAATGACGCAAACTACTATGACATGTTATAGCATTACATTGATATGAATAAGGGGACACATGGAGAAATAACAAATATTCAACAGACTGCCAACAAGAGGTTACCTGAGATACTCCTGAAAATCTTCATGTGTCCACATGTTATCACTTGGCAACTTGTTTGAGCGTGGGCCGTTCTTCTTGTGTTTCTGGATGGCGTTGTTGGAGAGGTGTATGGCCTCGTCGAAGTTGTCTAGCGTGTACTGCTGTGAACAGAACCTCAGGTAGCTGTCCTGATAGAACCACAGAGTCAGCGGGTTCCAATCCGTCACCACGAACCACTGGCGGATGTCAAACTTGGTGTTGTAGATCAACAGAGGACGTTCTGGGGAAGGGACATGAGAGAAATGATACCAGAAATGGTATACTGCGGTGTATGAAATTTACAACCGTTGGAAAATTTTGACCAAACCATTCATCAGTGGCCGTGTAACAGGAATTGAAAATGTTCAACAAAGGGAATAACTTCAACAGATCAGTAATAAACGTAAACAAGTAAGGGGATGAACATAAAAATTATGCTGCTGAATACAGTTCCCAATCCCAATAATTTTTAAATGTAAATTTGTTGGACCCCCAAGATGAATGGCAAACCCCCGGTTTGGTTCACAGGGTCACCAAATCTACAATTTAGAATCCCCATCAGCCAAGGAGCATGTACATAAAATTTCAGCTTTCTAGAGTTACTGGTAATGGAGAAGAAGTCGAAAAAGTGACGGGACAGATAGACTGACTCAATGTCATGCAATAAGTTCATCTGCCCTTTCAGGCCTGATGAGTGAAAAATGGAAGTGTAAATATCACAGCACTTACCTATATACTTCTGTACCACAAACTTGCAGTCCTTCCTCACCACTGTAGAGTTGACCAGTTTCAACATGTCCTCCAGCTTGTCGTAGCAAATGATTCCTGTCATCAAACAATAAACTTTGTGCATTCTCTTTCAAAGAGTTCTGTTAATTTTAATTCATCAGTTAGAAGCTTGAAACTTTAAATGTATCGTAAGTATCTCTTAAAATCAACTAGTTGAAATGAAATTAATGGAAGCGGTTCCGAAGGGGTTTTTTCCTTGGTTGACGATTGTATATTTCAAACTTTTCATTGTTTACATTTTTCAAGAGAATTTCTTACAATTCACGTAACGTAAAAATCTATACCTCTGCCACGTGACTTTGCGCCAGGTTTAACGATCCAGACGTTGCGTGTTCCATCCATCTCAAACTGAGGCCACTTGGATTTAAGTCGATTGAGCAAACTTTCACACTGTCCCAGCAAGTTCTGGGGAACTGATTGGATTATACCGTCATCACTGTGGGAAGAAAATCAAAATTATACTTAGTCTTTGAAATAACAAGTTCATGAAAAGGACCTTTTTATCGATTGTTGTCTAACCCAACAAACTTTTCAGCTCAAGGAATTTCAAAGGCTTATGACTTGAGATTGAGGACTCAGAATATGTGTTGCTCCTAGTGGCAGCATCAAGTGTATAAACATGAGTACCGGTATATGAAAGCTATCATAATCGTTAAGCCATTTGTAATAACTACACATTTTGAATTTCATTTAACTTTATCAATACAACATAGCTGTATGTTTCTTTTGAGGGCTGATTTATGAAGCAAACTGACATCTCATTTTCAAAATCATTATGTCTTTAATTAAATTGTTTGTAATTTTAAAATTCAAATAACCATTTCATACATTATATTTTTAGATGATTCCATTTTATTCATATTTTAGGTAGTAACTTCCGCTATAAATGTACTTACTGAACTAAATTGTAGTAATACTGAATCAGCTGATCCCATTGACTGTCAGATAATTGTAAGGGCTGAAAACAAGAAAATCAGAATGTTGAAGGAAAGCATGCATCATCATTTTTGTAGGTATTAAAATGAAACTTGCAGAACTTCTGCCAAGCTTCGATCTTGTTTGTTATGTTTGCATATTTTATCACAGGGCAACTTTCAATATATATACCAGGGTTGATTGATAAGTAGTGAACTTCACACAGGAAATCAAATCACATCCATATATTTTTTAACAATTCCCAATGCAATGTGACACACTTCTGTCATAGGGAAACTTTTTTACCTTTTTTAGATATCTTTTTTAACATAATGTGAAAACAGACGCTCCTGATATTTTTGTCATATAAAAGTTGTTGGAAACTAGCATTAACCCAATAGCATCAAGGGAAATAACTCTCGACACTTCCTGCTGTCACTGGTCACGGCCATGTGCTCATTGTAAAACTGTACAGTCCTTTGCCATGAATAAACAGACTTTCCAGACAGAATCTATGTTTGTATCTTACATCTATCTTGAGCATCTAAAACACACTTCTCAATGACAAGGTCAAAATTGAAATGGCAACCGGCAAAATATTTTTCAGGGTTGAAAACAATCTGACTGAGCTAATGATCAGGCAAGTTGGGTGTGTGCTTCAAAGTTGATACCCACAGTCATGATCATCGACATTGCAACATCTAATGTGTGCACTGCATGACATATTGTCCTTGTGGATTGAAAACATTTTTGGTTTTAATTGCCTAATTAGTTAGCTTTACAATTATACATTTGGTCATTCACTATCAGGAGATAATTAATATTTGTTACAGTCTTGACAATGTTTTTTGGTGATCAACGCTGTACAAAATGATTGAATTCAGCTGACCAGACAACCTCTTGACTCATTTTTTTCTACAAATAACCACTGCTTGTGCTTGTATACATTCAGCACCATTAATCTCCACGGAGATGACCAGTTACAATGATATGCTTTCATCAAATGAAGAATTTTACGGACATATCCTTGATACACAAAACTTAACATGACAAGCGTGTTGTCATGAAGCGGCATGATTTTCTATAAAGGCTCACTACGCATCAATCACCCCTTGTACATACCAGCATGTTTATAATGTTTTATGATGATTGCTTGAGAAAGACAATAAGGAAAGATATAGAATCTATATGAATAGATATTTTACTCTTACATCTTGCATCATATCAATGTCGTCATGTTCTTTGGATGATAGGAATTTTTCACATCTTTGCATAGCTTGTTCGAGGACTCTCAGCGGTACAATAGGTTTCTTCTTCGGCTTCTTATTGCGAGGACTCGGGGTTGATGCTGAAATTTTAATTAATTCCAGAATGAACCTTATTTGAAGGTAAGCGATTCATCAATACCTCTGAATGTAACTGGGTCTAAAGGATTTCAATGTCACTTGCAGTGTTACAATTTGCACCAAAATATTTGTAAATTTTGAAAATGGTTTTTCTGTGATGCTGCAAATAAGCACTAAATGAAAAAAAAGTATAAAACCAGGGCCTAGATTTTCTAAGCTGCATTAGCATTGTGATAGTTAAATTAATGTTAATTTATGGCGTTACAACTATCTTAGCGTTGGAGAGAGCTTAAAATCTATGCGAAGCAGCTTAATCTAAAACTTTCCACTTACATTTCACTGTTGCTAGAGGTAGTTCTATTGAATCTTTCTTCTTGCCTGACTCCTCCTTGTCAGATTCTGGTGCTGGAGTTACCTCCCCTGACGACTCTTCACCCTCCTTCACACCATCCATGTTGTGACTGACAACAATCTTAAGGATGTTCATACACGCTGTCAGCCGATAGTCATCTGTAGGAAGGTGCATTGGTTGTTAACTAGTGTTATTGATTTGAAGCCTTGGTGGCTGAGTGGATAGGATGCATGAATAGAGACTGGGAATCAAAACTTCAGGTTATATTATGGTTGATCCCTGTCTAATTTATTAGAATTTGGGTTTGAATCCG
Source organism: Gibbula magus (assembly GCA_936450465.1). Lineage (NCBI taxonomy): Eukaryota > Metazoa > Mollusca > Gastropoda > Trochida > Trochidae > Gibbula > Gibbula magus. Next base: position 67,946,303 of record OW388296.1, on the reverse strand, counting down.
TCATTGAAAGAACTGTGCATCATATGAGAGTGAGTTTTTGTTATCAATAGAAGTATAAAAAATATTCCACAAGACTTAAGAAAATATTAGGTGAGGTGAGTTGGGGGTTAATGCTGCTTTCAAGAGTATTTCACTTAATCACGGGTGCTTGAATTTCTGCAGGGAGAAAACCTGCAACACCATTGTGGCTATGCATTGTAGTGAAACCTGTGAGCATCGGCTGGAACTAGCAAAACTGCACTGAAATTCAGTGTAGCATTGCACCCAAACCTTACTGCATGTAGAACAGTTTTCTACAGCGGACAAAGTTTACAGGATTAAAACCCCCAACCTCCTGATCCGAAGTTGAACCTACAACCACTGCACTATCCTGCCCCTTTTAAATATTACAAATCATTTACAATTTCTGAATTCTCAGGCAAATACGAAGTGATATTGTATTTGTGCACATATGCTATTATAACACTGGTTATCATTCACTGATAATGAGCCTTGGTAATGAGAAAAGAAACAAAATCTAAAAACTGAAGAATACCAGTGAAAGCAGCCTTGTCATCCTCGTGACTGAGTCGATAACACCGTGGGAAGAATGTGTCGGGATCAGCATTCTCAAACCAGGGAACGTTCTTCATGTTCAGACACAAGCCAACCTGTAACAGAAGGTATAAGTAAATAGGTTTCGAAGCTTACAAACAATACTTACTTACACCAAAAATAAAATACTGTACATGTCTAGTGGGAAGAATAATTACTTTGCACAATGTTTGAGTTTTCATGGATTCGTAAATATACCAACACACTAAATAATTTTTTGAGAATGAGATCAAAATGCCTTAACAGTTTTAATGAGAGTTCTGAACTGAGTTGCACATCAAACACAGATCACAGAAAACTTGCAAGAATGCAGATGCTCATATTGTTTTTTACATTCTGAGCATTGCTGCTGAAACCATTCTGAGTGGCCCATTTACAGATGTCCCAACTCATTAACAAAGGGAATAATTTTGAACAAGCAACTCGCTGGAAAGGCTAACAAGGAGTATCCTGGACATTCGAGTAAACTCTAATGTAGATAGAATTCACTTTCAGAGAAAAAAAAATTGAACATCTTGCCTTGGATTCACTGTCAATACATAGATGAGAATCAACTTGGAATAGAATAATCAACTTCATACCTTGGTAGTGAAGGAACCAGCCTTGCAGTAGTGGTTGACCATCTGATCTTTGGTGAGAAACCGGTAGTCGATCACATCTCGCTTCAACACCCAGATGAACGACGGGTTCACATTGCGTACCATTCGTGACTGAAACAGATGTTCATGTCAAGAAATTTGATATTTTTAAGACTGATAGAAGATAGCAGATAGCAGATTTACTACAAAAGCAATCATATCATAAATAGGGGATATATGACATTCCTTGTCAAATACCATGTATATTTCATCGAGTGAAGTAGTATAATATGTTATTTCACTCAGTGAAAATACGGACTTTATTCTAACCAATAAATGCAGTATTTCATCATTGAAAATATATTAAGCTTGATAACTCACCATGATTCCATATATGCCATCATCTTCCTCCCATGGTGGAATCTTCTGTTGACCATCTGCAAGAAGGACTCAATATTCATCTCCATTCTGATTGGATAAAAAGGGACTCAATAACTATCTCTATTCTGATTGGATAAAAATGGGGCTCAATGATTACCTCCATTCTGATAGGACTTGTTTAGTTTTTTGAATTCTGGTATAAAAAATAATATGTTTATGTTACAGTCACAATTTTTATATGAATTAGTAAACAAATATTACTGATTGTCTTATAAAATCATATTCGAACTTACATTCTAAACAGATCATACTGAGAAAACAGCACAAAGATATTTCATTGCCACACATCTCATCTGACAAAATACATTAAATTTTTAGAAGCATCCTAAATGAATGAAACATTCAAGGCATTACAGTTTTTTATCATTCAATGTGTGAGTCTCAGCTACTGACTACTACATTATCTGGATCTTATCTTGTAATATTTGCAAGCATCTAAACTCAAAGCATTCCCAGAATAAGGTTAGTTGTACCTATTGTTTTCTAAGCTGGAAAGATACATTCTGTCAATAGCAATAACATTCTTAAAATGCATGTATGTAAGCAAGAGAAATGTTTTCACAGTAAATTCTCAAAAAATTATCTATAATTGCAAGGAGATTACATTCATCATTTACAAATTGCAATTTGTAAATACTAAATATATTTTACATTCATAATACTCTCTTTTTGTATAATTTTTTAAAAATCATTAACTTTAAACCTTTGTGTATAATAAAACCTTAATATTTCAGCATTCTAACAAGCTTATGATTAGCATTTGACTATTAAGAAGGAAGTGCAGTTATAAACAGAAATATTATCAGAATGTCGACTCCAAAGTTGGATAGCAAGGATCCTTTTGAAGATTTGAGGAGCTGAGTAATGGTTAATAAAAGTATTCTCATGTACATGTGCTGAAGGGTGAAGAGATTAAAGATCTATGCATGCTTGTGTTCCACATAGTATCCACTACCAAACCTTTCATAATAGCTGTGTGATAACCCGGTTCAGGGCTGGACATTTCTGAAATCCAGCGATCAATGAATATCAAGGTTTTCCTTCAAGGTATATTCATCAGAAAATAATGATAGTAATGATGATAATCTTAAAGCGACACTCCGTGTTTTTCATGCAATTTCATTTAGATATGATACATTCAAAAATATCAAATGTCCAGATTTATGTCCAAATCATCTCACTCGACTTGCATAGGTATCCCCTAACGCCAAATATTTGACAATAACTTGCTTTAAAAGGAAACTCGAACAGCGGCTTAATACCTTTACATGTATGCCAGTTATATGTTCCATTGAACAGTACCAAGTTGGTACTACCAACAAATATCTGTCTCTTTGCTACATATAAGTTTTCAAAATTACATTGTCCGGTTTTTCGATCATAATCAAGACTAAACATATAATAATGCAACTATACTGAACAGATTGGCACTAAAAGGGTAATTTTCGACAACAATCATTACTTCTCGATAAAATAACACCCTTGGTAACTTTTTACCTATGTTACTAATTACATACAGAGTGTCCCTTTAATGCCTAATATCCACCGCAGTGGCGGTACATTACTTCCCTGAAGGAATTGTAATTTAGCTGCCACTACTAAATACTCCTGGCGAACGTATAGGTCCGTACATCCTAAATTTCCCAATGCAAGGCATAACTCTTGCCAGTTTCCATTACTGGCTGATTTATGCCTTGCAGTAATTCCTTGAGATATCTGTGCTTGGAAATCCGGGCCCAATTCTTGATAAGTTATTCACTATCCTGGCACAACAAAGCGAGGGAAATACTGCAAGGCTTAAATCAGCCAGTAATGGAGACTGGCAAGAGTTATGCCTTGCATTTGGAAGTTGGTACATCCCATGTCCCTTTAAAACTTGGAGTGAGAGCAATATAGATGAAGTGTCTTGCCCAGGGACACAACACAGTATGAACCCCAGGTCACAAATATTTGGTGTCTCCACTGGGATTTGAACCTCGGATCTTTGGCATGAGCGGCCAGCAAGCTATTGACTACACCACTGTGCTGCACGAAAGAAGCAGCAGACTTATCAAAGAATATTCCAAGACCAGCAGGCAAGGGTTAAATTAACTCCTTACCTGCTGGTGCAGGAATATAGCCAGGTTGCCTGGCCAGAGATTTACTTGTATGAATGAATTATTGAAAATGAGGCCGGTAAAGGGTACATTTTTTTTAAACTATCCAATACCTAATATACTTGCAAAATCAAAAATATATTGCTGAGGAGACCAGCATTTATCGGAAATTGTTAATGTCTTTGCTTTTGCTTTTTAAAAATATTCTTTTAATTTACATTGATTTTAACAATCACAATCACAACATCTATTCATTTTATAGGAAAATGAAACCAACATGAAAACACTGGATCATATCATTTGCACCATACAGGAATAAGAAAGTGAAATTGTAATTAATTACCTGATATGTTTGATAAGAGTCAGTACACTTGACTAAAGGTTATGTTTTTGTTGACTGTTATTTAACATATATTTGCTGATATTTACTGCCTCGAAATGCGGATATGGGTATCCTTCCATAAAGCGGATACCAGGAAACTAAGTCAGGATTCATTTCCACTTCATTACAAGTACTTGCTATAACTAATTTCTTTATGTTTGTATTTTTTTGACATATTAAAGCAAACTATTAGTTGTTAACATTCGCTCTCGTAACATCTCCTTGATCAATTAACAATTAACAAAACAGATTTCAAAGAAATGAAATATTCATACTATCATCATTGTCATCATCATCATCATCGTCGTCATCATCATCATCGTCATCATCATCATCATCGTCGTCATCATCATCATCGTCTGACGTTTTCTTGGATCTGTTTTTCTTTGTTGTTCTGGTGGGGGCTGGGACCTTGTAAAACTTTTCTACCCATCCTCTCTGCCGTAAACTGTTACGAATGTTAGAATAGCCTCCCTGGATCGTGAAAATCTTCCGATACTGAAAATGAAAACATAAAGTCGAACCAATGATATTGTCTCTTTATTACATACAGTCAAATATTAAAAGGATGAGGAAGATTTGATTGAAACCTATTCCACATTGGAATTTTGTTCATTGTTCAATCCAGTTTTGCAGAGTGCTAATGAAGACCCAACAGCATCCATTTCAACATGGTGCAGCATGACAGTGGTAAATCCAGTAGTGGGGGTCACTTAATGAAAGGTGATTCAACTCCGAGGACCATCGAGTTTATATGCAAAGAATATTGAAAGGAGACTTTCTGGATCCGTCACTAAATGAAGTGAAGATTCAAACTCAGAACATCCAAATATTTGGTGAAGTGTTTCAAGTGGTGCAGTGTCAGTACTATTTAAGATAAAACTTTGTGAAAACTGAAAACAATCTCACTTAAAACACGAACATATCACTGGGAAGGGGGGCAAGATTTTGTCTATATAATAATATCATTATTACTAACTTTTATGGCTTTCTCAACTGTTTCCTTGGCTTGGCGTAATCGTTCCCCATCAGGCACTGTTGTGAGTTTCCTAGTCAGTTTGGGTCGGCCTAGGGAAGGCATGGTTTTACTTCTAGATAGACTACTGGAAACCTCTGGGTCATCTGCAATAAAAACAATATAGTTTCTGAAATTATTAAAACTGAAAAATTCTTTTGTATAGATTTAAATTTAGAATTAAAATGGAGATTTTTTCCCCCCAAATTTGGCAAAGGTAAATCTTCAGTTTCTAAGCAGTGTCACAGTGACAGATGATATGGTAATTTGCTAACTTTTTTTACAATGAAATCCTTAGATATATGAAAGAAAAAAAATGTGAAGTTTTCTCTCCCTTATTATGTGAGAGATGGAAAGTAAAGTTTGTAGATTTTGAGGAGTCACTCTGTAACTATAAATACCAAAGTAGGAAACAATGCCTCATTTTAAAGTTTTGGTAGTGCAAATGTTCCTTGAAATTAGTCTTTTCTAAAATAAAAAAAATATTATATGTCATATCAACATCAATTATGACATTCATAAAATACTGTGTGACCACTACAGGAAGTATGAATCAATACGTGTATCTTCAGGGGTACCTGGGCATATCATAGTCTGTAATATCTAAGGTCTCTCTTCAGAACCTTCAACAGTTTTATAATTTGAAAACTTTTTACTTTAGACATGGAAATCATGACATCACAATCCTTATCAGGGAGGAAATGAAAATTGTTTGTAAAAGAAGCATTAACACGACCTTGGAAGTTCAATGTGACACTGCATATAAGTATAACAATTAACAATGTGTTTATGATACTGAATAATCAGATCATGTCACCTAATCTGTTTGTCAAAGTCTCATATTATCAATTATTTACCGTCCTTCAAATGTGATCATATCACTGTTGAATAAGTGTACACAATGGGTAATAAAGTTGTGCTGCTGAATAATATAACAACACAATAGTTCTGGCTAAGATATGAAATACAAATGCTGAAATGGCTATCACAGTGGACATCATGCAATTTAGTCTCCTTAAAGGTACATCCATTGTGTTCTTTTTCTGGTCATGCGTTAACTGCGTTAAGTTGAAATAATGTGCAAAGAGATTCATTCAATGGGAATCATGTCCCTTAGTACAAGGCCAACATTGACTGCCCAACAACCTTAAAGGTACATCCATTGCGTTTTTGGGGTCACATATGCATAATGTTATAAATTGTGTTATTTAACCAGAAGTACTGACTGTTTCGGAAAATTGCTTTTTTGATGATAGTCGACTCAGTATACCGGCGATATAAAGATAAAAACATTGATTTCTGATCGAAAACCGGACAATACACCGCGTGTGGCCTGCGTCAATTAGTCAAACGTAATTTTCAAAACTTATTTACAACAGACAAAAAGACAACTTTGGGTTGAAAATGTTCAATAGGTCTTATAACTACTATGCATGTACATGGGGGCGTGTACTTTCGGTTTCTGCATGTATAATGATGTTGTTGGATTTTAATTGGAAAGTAGTAAATATGATATATTTGACGATTGGGGATGAATATGCAAGTTGAGTGAAATTATTTCAACTGAAATCAGCACATATCGTATGTTGGCACGTATTAAAGCAAAATAAAATTTTATGAAACCCAATGGCTGCATCTTTAATGATGGTAAGTAATAAACAGAATATTTAAACAATATCTCCTGCGTTGTATTATTTTCATGAAACTTGTTATTGGTACTTAACTCATTTTAGCTTGTTATATACCAAACCAGGGGTAGAAACTAACCTGAAATGACCACTAGCCATTTGGGCTAGTAGTTTTCAAATCTTACTAGCCCGAACAACTTTCTACTAGCCCAGTTTCAATAACAAGTGTGATTTCTCCGCAGTCGATGTTCCTGGCATTGCCGTTTTTGCTTTTAATTTAAGTACATTTTCCCTGTGGCCAGTCAACTTTTCATGGGCTTTGATTGATTCAATCTTGAATGTTCTTGAACCAAAAATGAAATTACCATTACCATGGGGTTCTATCTCCAAGCATATTTTGCAAAATATCCGAGAATTCTCACCATTACTGTTTTGTGAACCACTAGTAGCACTAGCAGACGACGAAAGTTGGCGATATTCTAACCAGGCAAATTCATTCATCCATAAATGTCGGAACTTCCTCTGTCTCGTTGATTCATACAGGCGGTTTTTTTCTTTGACATCGTCGTCACTTTTCAACTTTTTCGTTTGTGGGGGCTCAACCCCCTTCAAGTATTTCCACATATTGACAGAAATCTTTATCAAAAATATTTACGACTATTTCCTGTGGAGCATGCGCATTAGCGCCTATTTTCTCTTCGGCATCTTCCGATTTATGGGAATAACCAAAGAAGTTTGATTGTAGCGACCCGATAATCCAGAAATTTTACATGTCAAGGGAATGGATAAACGAAAATCGACAGTAATTTTCGAACTTTGAAGTTTGACGATAGATATCTTTAGTCAGTTTTGAGAATTTTATCAAAGATTTGGATTGATTTATTGTTCAGTGTGTTAAAAATAACAGGTCGCCATACGGGCTAGTTGATTTTGAAATTAATTTGCCCGTACTGAATCTTGCTCACCATGGGCGAGCGGGCGAGCGTTAGTTTCTACCCCTGCAAACCATTCCCTTGATAAGAATGACTTACACAGGATATTTATAACTGAGTATGCTCTATGAAACTGCAAATTATAATTAAATGGTGTATTTGTAAACATATTCATGCCTCTACTACTTACCTCCCTTGTCATTGCAATCTGTGGAATCACCAAGAAGTCTGTCTTTTACGGTTGGATGTGAGTGGTATCGGGCTTGGTGCCGTTTCATAACCATATCCGGATTCCCAGAATATGGCCCTGAAATCATGAATCAGAATCATCAGAATCATTTTATTACTCCTATCGCCACCAACGGTGCTACAAGAGCTATACAAGATACAATATATATTATACAAATTGATCAAAACGGCAGGGACAGACAAATATACACATGGGTAAAGACAAATAAAGATATTGGTACACACTTGCTATTTTATACATAAAGAATTGTACATCCAATATTAATATCAATTGTACATTTAATTGTATTGATAAACTAGCATGTTCATATTTTTGAAGGAATAATGAATATTCTAGCAAATTTTGGGCCAAGATCAAAGATGCCCATCTGAGTTATTCTGCACAAAAAAGTACTGTTTATGTGATGTCATGGAACAATCAAGGGTTGTATTGTTCCTCAATCGAAGTATAACAGCAATAGATTGTATAAAATCAAATAGAGTAGAGGACCAAATGACCAAACTTTGATCTCCCAAATGCAAGGTAACTCCCCACAAAATTTCAGCTTTGGAGGTGTAGTAGTTCTGGCAGGGAAGTTGAAAATTTGAAAAGCTTATGGACGACACATGAAGACCGATGGACGACATTGAGCTCATCAGACCTTTCACAGTTTATTTGCGTAACATATTTAGATGATACTTACATTGTCAATTTATACCATGCTTATTCATCTTACCATCAATATTGATAAAGCAAGAAAACAATCAAATCATATTAACTTAAGCGTTATGTTTTCAATCAATTATATCATAAATCCATGTGACAACGAATCAGATAGTTTGATCACTTGAATAATGTCAAACCATTGTGAAAATACATAATAATAAGAATACTTACACAAATCAGAATGTTATTCCATTTAAATTCCATTTATATTGTAGAATGTACATGAACAAACATCAAACTATACAACAAAGAAAGGTAAATAATTTAAACGGGGAGAGACATACCTCGCCATTATACCTGTATAAGAGCAATGCTTAAGCACCTCTATAAATAAAACATGTCTCCTCACAACGATTGACTGAACGTATTATTATGCTGAAGCCATGATGAAACAGTACACCATTTACTGGAAGAAAATACCACAAAGAGTGTAACAATTCGGAACCCGATACGAGAAATCTCATTAAGTATTATCTCTGTATGAGACATGTTGAAATAGATTATAGAGAGGTCGGGCTATCATTGTATGCATCTATAACTGTTGGCATAGACTCTGGACTTTGAATAATGGAATCATAACCTGTAACTGTATTTGATCAAAAGTATTTATGAACTCCCACCTAGAAAATATTAACCATATTTGAATTGTTTCCTTCAAAAGGAAACATAACATTGAGAGCTCAACACAGTGAAATACTTAGGAGGTAGGTTTTTATCTATTTATTTTTTTATTACACGATTTGATTTTATTCCTTATATTTGGTTCAAACATATTTTATTTCATTGAAAATGAAAATTGGGATTGGCAAACAAGCAAAAACTGCCTATATGATTTATTGTCAAGAATATTGAGATCTTTATTACCGTAATCTCATTTCATAAATTTGGTCAGCAACTTTATCAAATTATATCGAAATTTCTATCATATAATTTTTTTCAAAAACATATTTTATTAAGTGAAATCTAATTGTTGAAATTTGTTTAGCTGAATATCACTGCATATGATTCTAGTTAGATCAACTCCCTAGGGAACATAGCATAGCGATCATTGACATGTTTGTGTCATTTACCCATCTTGTCATTTAGAAGAGTACACAGGATACATTATACTACAATACAGCCCAGTGCCTATCTAATTATACTACAATACAGCCCAGTGCCTATCTAATTATACTACAATACAGCCCAGTGCCTATCTAATTATACTACAATACAGCCCAGTGCCTATCTAATTATACTACAATACAGCCCAGTGCCTATCTAATTATACTACAATACAGCCCAGTGCCTATCTAATTATACTACAATACAGCCCAGTGCCTATCTAATTATACTACAATACAGCCCAGTGCCTATCTAATTATACTACAATACAGCCCAGTGCCTATCTAATTATACTACAATACAGCCCAGTGCCTATCTAATTATACTACAATACAGCCCAGTGCCTATATAATTATACTACAATACAGCCCAGTGCCTATCTAATTATACTACAATACAGCCCAGTGCCTATCTAAGACTTTTCAGTGAGAGTAACTTTGGCTGTGTTGCTTTGCCGACTCAAGTATTGAGTTTGCAAATCAGCAGTAACTTACTCCCATGTTATGTGATAACAACTCGAGTTATGACATAGCAATGCATTATGGGTATAGTGCAATTTCCTCTCCATACGAGTCACACGTGCACATTATAATTGAAATATTAATTTCTATTATTTTTATAGATATTTGTTTATATGAAGACAAAACAAAATATTTCAGTATAAACTTTAATTTGCTTGTGTTGATAGATGAGTTGAATTTTCACACTTGAGCCGTGTTCAATACATCGACCCGACCCAAGTGTTGTTAAATCAAACGCAACCATTGGTACCTGCATGTGTGTATCTTGTATGAATATTAGATCAACTTCAAGGGGAGATCACTCACCATCAAGCAGCCTCTGCAGGCCAGTGCCTATCTGGGTCTTGTTGCGCGTGAGGGGTAGGGTCTGTGCGGGACACATGGCGTCACCCCCTTCTTTCTCCCCTGCCCCCTCCTCTTTCTCAGCCTGACCCCCGGTTAGTTCCTCCGACACAGCAGCATTGTTGTTGGCATCTTCACACTGGAAAATAAACAAACATTCTGAGGACAAAATATTTTCCCAGGGGTTAATAATTCTGTTCAGTGTAAATACCATATGTTCTCTAATAGGAACAGCGCCTAAAATAAGACCCGGGCCTCTAATAGCAGCTGGTGGATAAAGGTACCCAATGATGAATAAGAGCCAAGCCTCAAATAAGAGCTTCTCGGCCTCCAATAAGAGCCGGGTCTCTAATAGGCGTCCGGTTTATATTGCATCAATGGATGCACCATACTAGATTTATCTCTATTTAAATGTTCTCTACCATGCTACAACCGGTTTATGTCAAATGACATTCTCAGAAATTTATCACGTTATCAGGTTATTACGTGTATCGGCTTATCTGGTCAAAGCTTAAAATAAAATAAGGGCCAGGCCTAAAATAAGCGCCGGGGATCCCTTATCCCTTAAATGTTAATAAGGGCCCCTATTAGAGGAAATACGGTAAGTCATTTAATTACAGTATTTTCTTTTATTCCTCCTGGAATGTTTTATGCTAATCAAAGTACAGGACACAGTCATCTGTATTACATGTTATTGGAAATATTTTCAAATATTATCTTTATTATAGAGAAAAAATTATTTTATTTAAAGGGTCGACAGTGATACAAGCATTATTGAACACTGGTAAATAACATACTAAATGTATAACATACAACGATTTTTTACCTATTGGACACTGTGAATTATCAAACACATCTGTAATACATAGATATTGTAATTTTTTATATCACATGCATTAGAAAATCTTAGAGTGAATGAATAATGAACAGAAGACTCATTATATAGAGAAAGTCACAACTTTACGTTAAAAACTTTTATAATACGACCATAGTACTAGCTAGGCAGGAAACAAAGCCTACCCTTGTCTTGGGTCAAAGTGCAACTTGTTTCACTGAAAGTTTAATTAATGTCATAGTTTTTTAAACATTTAGACAGGAACTACTTTTTTGCTCTGCCTACGTGACACAAGTACAAACTTGTATTTTGAAAAACATTATTTTGTTCCCATTCAAAAGTGAAATGAATAAATTGTCATTATTTCACATCAGCTTTAAACTTACATGTGAGAAAATTTGGTAGAGGTGACAAAGATATGATAAAATCAACAGCTTTATGTAAAGTGAGAAACATAGGGATGAAGTACTACAGATTACTTACTTCCTTAAGAACTTTATCTCTGAATTTGCGAGTTTTGTTGACGGACGATAGGTGACAATTCTCAACACGGTGGTGTAGAGCGGCTTGTTCAACCTACAATATAAACAATATTATCAGAAATTAGCTGTGTAAGTTATTGTTTAGCAGCGCTTTGGTCATATTACACCCATTGATGGCGATAAGTTATTGTTTAGCAACAATTGGCTATATTCCACCAATTGATGGCAATATTAGATATGTAAAATTTTTCTAGGGTCCCATTTTATCTATTTAATTTGCTGATGATGGATACAATTATTGTTTATGAATGAATGAAATATGAAATTTGATTATCATTTAACAATTGGCTCCAATAAATGATTCAAGTTAATATTTTTATGGACCTTCTGAAAGGTCCTGTGTAAAGGGGACTTTCCTATTCTGTTAATCTCAAAATTCTATCTTCTTCAGCTTCATTTTAAGTTAAAACCTATACTTTATTCAAATGTAGATAAATTTATTAAATTGTTTTGACTAATATACAGAAAATCACAATAAATCTCACTCAAGTGTCTACTGATATCAAATATGTCAACATGAGCTGATAAAAGATAGAAATTATTACATTTTTTTTTTATCAATGAGTGTTGATATTTTTTAATTCACATCCCACAAGAGTGATATTCTATATTTATCACCCAATATCATATTTCTTCATTACTTTTCAATGAAATATGTTTATTGTTGAACAAAGCACTGCCTTCGTATGGGTATTTTTTTGTTTAAGAGAGAAAGAATTTGATTTTGATCTAAAAACTAGACATAGTTTTAGAGCAACAAACTGAAATAACATAAAGTTATACTTATTGTTCTAATAAAAATATCAACATTAAGTATTCAATTAAGAGTGAATAACTCCATGTTGTCATTGAAATAAACCCTCTATCAGCCTACAGTGCATTGCTCATGATATATCTGCTTTTCTACCCACACAGATGAGATAAACATTGTGTTTGTCAAGGAAAGACAAATATCCTATATTTGATGAAAACAAAATAATTATTTATCTGCAGGAAAGCAAATCCTCTCTTGGTGTATTTTCATGTTTTTCATATTCATAATTCATTTAGTTTGAGAGGAATAAAAGTCGCAGAAAATGCATCTACCGGGATACGAACATGTACTGTAGATTCCTCTCCACAAGGTCTGAGAACACCCCGTATCATCCAGTGTTCTGTATCATTTAAATGCAGAAAAAAACGTTTTGTTTTTAACGTTGACCATTTGAAAGTATTCGGAATCATTCATTAACACATTCCTCCTGTTACGGAAACCGACGAAACTATGGCTATTGGGAGTTACATGCCCTTAGCTTCTCTTACCAAAACATTTTGATGGACGTTCTGTGATTGGCTATTTGAATAGCGTGAGAACATGAGAGGCTATGAGGTGTTATCAGAGGGTTTGGCCAGGAAACCTCCGAATGATGAGTTCATGTCCCGGTAGATGGCACTATCTTGCAACTTTTAATCCTCGGAAAACAGATTTCAATCAGACTCAGCAGCTATGAACTCATATAAATCATGTTTCCTCTCAACATGTTCAGATAACTGCCCGTAAACTTGCATGCTTTACAAAAGTTCAGTTAGCCAATCACAAGTACTCAATCAGAAACTTTTGTTAGGGGCAAATAACTCAAGATGTGTTTGTTAAACTCTGATTCCCCCAGACATAACCACAGTTTGATGAACATATCAAAGTGTTCTCAGGGTAAAATAAGTGAATGTGAATGATCCAGTCAAGTATTAAAGGTCAACTATCGCTGATTAATCAAAAATAGAGCCATGGGCTCTGTAGCTCATCAGGATTTCATTGATTTACTATCTAAAGTTGAATATTTAAGTTATTTAAGTTATTGTTTACAAGCAAAAGATAGGTTCTTAGATCATGACCACTGTGACCCCATTTGAGGTCACGGGGTCACATAATCTACAATTTAGAATCCCCATTGGCCAAGGAGTCTGCACACAACTTTTCAGCTCTCTAGACCTTTTGAAACTGGAGAAGAAGATGAAAATAGGTTTTTAAGGATGTGACCCCTGTGACCCCATTTGGGGTCACGGGGTCACATAATCTACCATTTAGAATCCCCATTGGCCAAGGAGTCTGCACACAACTTTTCAGCTCTCTAGACCTTTTGAAACTGGAGAAGAAGATGAAAATAGGTTTTTAAGGATGTGACCCCTGTGACCCCATTTGGGGTCACGGGGTCACATAATCTACCATTTAGAATCCCCATTGGCCAAGGAGTCTGCACACAACTTTTCAGCTCTCTAGACCTCTTGAAACTGGAGAAGAAGATGAAAATAGGTTTTTAAGGATGTGACCCCTGTGACCCCATTTGGGGTCACGGGGTCACATAATCTACAATTTAGAATCCCCATTGGCCAAGGAGTCTGCACACAACTTTTCAGCTCTCTAGACCTTTTGGAACTGGAGAAGAAGATAAAAATAGGTTTTTAAGGATGTGACCCCTGTGACCCCATTTGGGGTCATGGGGTCACATAATCTACAATTTAGAATCCCCATTGGCCAATGAGTCTGCACACAACTTTTCAGCTCTCTAGACCTTTTGGAACTGAAAAAGAAGATGAAAATAGGTTTTTAAGGATGTGACCCCGGTGACCCCATTTGGGGTCACGGGGTCACGAAATCTACAATTTAGAATCCCCATTGGCCAAGGAGTCTGCACACAACTTTTCAGCTCTTTAGACCTTTTGGAACTGGAGAAGAAGGTGAAAATAGGTTTTTAAGGATGTGACCCCTGTGACCCCATTTGGGGTCACGGGGTCACATAATCTACAATTTAGAATCCCCATTGGCCAAGGAGTCTGCACACAACTTTTCAGCTCTCTAGACCTTTTGGAACTGAAGAAGAAGATGAAAATAGGTTTTTAAGGATGTGACCCCTGTGACCCCATTTGGGGTCATGGGGTCATGAAATTTACAATTTAGAATCCCCATTGGCCAAGGAGTCTGCACATAAAATTTCAGCTCTGTGGAGTCATTGGTTCTGGAGAAGAAGTCGAAAAAGCGAAAAGTTTACGGATGGACGGATGGACGGATGGACGGACGCCGGACACCATGCCATGCCATAAGCCCATCGGGCCTTTCAGGCCTGATGAGCTAAAAATCGAAAGTTATGGCCATGGTCACATGATAAAATGGTTAACTCCTTATGTGAAAGGTCTCATCACAAGGGATGCACATGTCAAGAATGATAGTGATCAATCTGGGGCCATAAGAAGACTTTGGACATTATGTTGATTTATGGGTCATAGGGGTCACAAATGTTTCACAACCACATTAGTTCAACCGCGGTGTTTCGCTTTGGTGCACCGTATTCCAACATGTTACTAATTTCATAAAATTTTCTGTTTTTCCAGTTCTACTTTCACTTGACTTTATTTCATGAAGTAAAAATATATTTATAAAATTATGTTATTACTTAATGTCTTGAATTTTGGTTCAAAACCAAACCAAAAAATTACCAAATTGAGGGTTCTGTAGCGCAATATGTATTAAACCCAAGGCTCAAGTGTACCGTTTAACCCCTAATGGGTTAATATTGCTTAATGATCACCTGAAGTTATCTGGATGTGATTGGGAAACAAACTGACATCTGATATTAGAGTAGATAACAATTTGGCTTGGCCAGAACGAAGAGTTATCTAAGTAAGGTAACACATTTCCTCTAATAAGCGCCTGGGACTTATAACTTCTTTGAGGTCAGGTGAGCTGGGGTTTAACGCCACTTTCAAGAATATTTCACTTATATCACAGCTGCTAGTATTATAGCAAGGAGAAAGCCTGCATGTGGCTATGCATTGCGGTAGAACTAGCGAACCATGGGTGGTACAACATTGAAATTCAGTGTAGCTTTGCACCCAAACCTTACTACATGTAGAACAGTTTTCCACTGCAGACAAAGTTGCCATGCCCATGGTGAGATTCGAACCCAGGATATCTTGATCCGAAGTCGACCGCACTAACCACTGCACTATCTCGCCCCATACAACTTCTTTGACCTTATGGAGTTTCATAGCATCAACATCAATTCATATTATTTATAGTAAGATAACACATTTCCTTTAATAAGCATCTGGTGTTAAAAAAAACCTTCCTGCCCATCAGTCAATTGCTGGATCTTTCAGGGCCAAATGCAAAACAGGACCAGCAAGCCTGTTTTCAAACCACAAGATCTGATTGCCATTAGAGACTAAAAAGTTTTTTGAAAATAAGCGATTGGAGCTAATTTCTTGGAACTTTCAGATCACTAAATGGGGGTTCATAGCATCAACAGCATTTTAATAGTTTGTTTAGAAAAACATATTTTTCAAAATGTATCAATTTCAGTTAGTATAAGGTGAACAAATCTTCAAAACATTACGATTATAGTGTTATTTTGTATTGGGTTTGTCATCTATTGCCAGGCAGTTCCTCGGTTTGCTTGTCAACGCTGTATGTCGGTTTTCAACAAAATTTGCGTGTGTTGAATTTTACAAACTATTTATCTTATAAATATAAATGAGCCCATGAAAAAATCTCTGCGTTAATCTAATCAACTCAGAGCTGCAATATTGTTTACATCCTTGGTGATAAAGGACATTGAAAGGTGTGAAAGATCAAAGGTTAACGGCAAAAGACTTAACGGCAATGATGTGTAAGCCTGGCTTGGCTTGTTGCACATAAATGCTTGGACTTTGAACACCAACGTCAACTCATATTATTGAAAATGGCAATGAACATGAAGCACACGAAGCATATTAGAAACATTCTGCTCATCTGACATCAATAAATCCAATATATTTACCATCAAAGCTATTGGAAAACAAGTCTTGGAACATCTGGCTCTATTTAGATAAAGGTATTGGAAGCCAAGTGTTTATTAGAGGATATATGGTGTGTATCTATCCGTGTAGATAGGGCCTACACATGTCATCAGTGGGCAGGTACATCCTATCCTGACACAGACTTTCACTATTCAAGGAGTGATGGGTTACTTATAAAGTGTTTACTTTGTCATCTAACACAACATAAACAGCAGTGGCAGGAACACCGTTCATCTTGTTTGGAATACAATATATCTACAGAAAGGTAAGTACATTAATATATAATTTGTTATGGGGTGATAGTTCTTAATTATTGGGCACTCACAACCTTGGCTTGGATAAAATCTAATGAGGGGGAAATATATCACTTTGTCACTTTTGACAAAATGTTATAACTAATATGCGTTTTACCCTAATTTCATGCTCTATAATATTACTGGTGGGTTAATACACATTCACAAGACTATTTTTAAGAAAACACTGAATTTACTAAGTATGGGTGTTTGAAAATCCAGGGAAGCCCTTGTGAATGAAAGTAAAGTTAGAGACAACTTAGGACAGTGACAATGCAATCAGATGAACTCCTATTCAAGTATATAGACTGTTAAAAAGACATTCAGTGTATTGTTGGGAGGTATAGTGTTATATTATGGGTACCGGTAAGTACAGATTATTGCCGAAATTATCATTTTAATGATAGAGATTCAGTATATTGATGATAGAAAGGTGAAAGAGGTGATTTCGAAAAACAGTCAATGTACCATGGCTGGCGGGCCAATTAGTCAAACATAATTTGGAAACTTATCTATAGCAGATAAAAAAATTAGGGTTGTGAGTGTTTATTAGGTCATGATAACTACCCCGTAGTATACATGTAAATGGGACGTGTTAGTTCAACTTCCGAAATTGTATAAGGCTGTTGTAATGTATAATGTATAATGTTCATTGAAAACAAGTAATTACCAAGATGTTTGAAATATGGTGATGAGACGCTAAATGATGGAAATAATTTTAACTTAACTCAGCACAAATGGTATTTTGACATGTATAAAAGATTTATTGTCACTTTAAAATATGAGACTACTGTTTGTGTTCAACAGGGTGATTTACTGACCATATTCAGTCAGACAACATTGGTTGATATCAATTTTCCAAATATCACTTTTAACATTTCATAGTAGAAATAACGCTGACAAATGAGCAGATATGTTTCAAAATACATATACAGAATTAAACATGCAAACTTAAAATTCTTTCTTACAGAAAAAATGGGCTTGAAATACGTTATTCGTGAGGAGTTTCGTCTCAAGAAATTTGGTTTTGCCGATGTTCTTCCAGGACGATTTTATATGTGGCAGGTGAGAACAAACATAAATATTCTCTCTGAGTGACATCTAGAGCTCTCTTTGAGAAAATATTCATGGAAATAAAAAAATTGTTTTCAGACAATGAACAAATCGTAAAACACTGGGTTGGATTCCCCCCAAAATGTATGGTATCAAGCGATGCATGTAGTATATGCAGATAGTATATCAAAAAATTTACAAATTCTTAACCATTAGACAGATTAACCATGTCTTGTCATGCCATAGCAAAGCTGTCAAAAGTGTTAGACATCTTCTTATTGTTTCTTTCTTAAAGGGACACTCAATATGTTATTGTACTAACATACTATACATAGGTCAAAAGTTACCAAGGGTGTTATTTAATCAAGAAGTAATGACTGTTGTTGAAAATTATCCAGTGCCAATCTGTTCAGTATAATTACATTATTACGATGTTTAGTCGTGATTATGATCGAAAACCGGACAATGTTCCACAGCTGTCGCGCGTCAATTGTTCAAACGTAATTTTAAAAACTTATTTGTAGCAGACAAATAGACAGATATTGGTTGGTACTGTTCTGGTTTCCTTGAAATGGGGCACATGAAATCGGCTTCTAATTGTGTATTAAGTCGCTGGTCAAGTTTCATTGAAAACAAGTTATTGTCAAATATTTGGCGTTAGGGGATACATATGCAAGTCGAGTGAGATGATTTGGACGTAAACCAGGACATTTGATTTTTTTGTATGTATCAAATCTAAATAAAATTTCATGAAAAACACAAAGTGTCCCTTTAACAAATGTGTGCTATTCTTTGTTAAATTGTCAAATCACCAAATTTATACCCTCAGTACATATTTCAATCTTTTATCATTTATTGATAAAATATATACAAATAGGAACAAGACCTTGAATTTCCTTTGTTTCCACGAAATATATTGCCATCGAACCATCCCTTTAATCGACCTTCTGTGATATTTCAGTGGCGAGTCCCACCCATAGTGTTTCTCCTGTACCGGTTCCTGACTGCACTATATGTTGACTTCTGGGTGATTTATCTGGACTCCCGGCAAGCATCAGCAAGTTCTAAAGACGTACATGTATCATGGGCAGCGTTTCTTACCAACTGGACATACATAGTGCTTGCCATCTATCTAACCTGCAGTTTCGTGGTCACATGTATCCACTATTTCTTCCTCAGACGACATGAAACATGCTTTCTCCAACGAACGCCATTAAGCATTCATCAAAAGCTTTTTCCTGAAACCTTCATGGAGCCAAGTGGACCTGACAGCGAGCAATATGATCCAGTTCTTGATGTCGATAATGAGATGGAAGATAGTCACAACAAACTTCCCTGGTACCTCAAGGTCGTCTGGATACTTTTCAATGTTGTCTCAAGCTCCTCTTTGATGGTGACAGTTGTAGTTTATACACTTTTAAATGCTCAGGCGCTGACCAATCAGGACATCCAGCTTCACGTTTTGAACTCTGTTATCATGATTTTCGAGCATCTGCTTTGCGGAGTTCCAGTGCGGATTCTTCATGTGATATACCCTTTGATCTACGGCCTTATATATATGTTCTTCAGTTTGTTTTACTGGATACCGGATCATGACCGTGTCATGTACCCTGACGTTCTTGACTGGAACAACCCTGGACATACTGTAGGAATGGTAGTTCTTGTAGGATTTGTTGTTATTCCAGTCCTACATATACTACTCTTTATATTATACAGAGTAAAACTTGCCATCTATAAACAATGTGGCTGATAACTCAAGAGAATTACAATGACGGAGACATGCAGGTAGTGTTATGACATTGTTTTTCAACAACAATTATGTCGCTATTGTGACTACTGCTATAACATTAGTCCGTCCCATATAGACACCTCTAGCCCAATCTTATTTTAAGTTTATGAGATGTTTTGTAAAATGATGAACTGTATATACATAGGCGCCACTGTACCTAGATTGTAGCAAAATTCGGTTGAAACTTGTCCAACCCTCCGGTCTCATATAGAAAAATACAATTGTTGAATAAATCATCATGATTTCTTCGACAATTGTATTTTTCAATATATAAACATATATATATTTATTACCCATATGGTTGAAAATAACCGAGTTAATATTATTGATATGAGCACATGTGCACATATCACGTTTGCTTAGCAACCATTGTTTCGCTGCGCCTTACCGTAATGATTGTTCGTGACGTCACTATAGCTTGCCGTCGCAAGGGAGGTGGGTTGTTTCCTGACTTTTTTTTACAGAAATCAAAAAGGAATAGAACGGGTAATAAAGAAATTATTACACTTGGAACTGTGTCATATGACTTTTACGACACTCGTGCAAATTTCTGTATAGCCCTCGCTCTCGCTCGGGCAATACAAAAATTCACACTCGTGTCATAAAAGTCATATGACACAGACACACTTCCTCGGGTAATAATCTCTTATATATCAGGGTTACAGATTAAGTTTTTTGCCAGTCGGACATTTAATTTTTTACCCAAAAGACGAAACAAGAAGTGATTTTTAAAAATATATATATTCAAAACATTTCCAGACTTTTATTTTTTATGTATTATATGTATATATCAGTGTTGCTAGTAGTTGATCCATTGAGGAAATTCTCAAACGGGACTCTCTGCAATGGTAAAAGAATTTTATTTCTCCAAATTTTAAGGGACTCTTAGCCAAAATTACAGGCAAATTTCCCCAGGATCTCTCTAGGAACAACACTTCATATATATAGATGTTTTGATCATGCAATGTTTTACTGCAAAAGCAGTATACCCCCAGTAATCATATTTGCAATAAAACAATGCAAAGACTTTAAGAAGCTTATTATGAATATTCCAGTCTATTCTAAGTTCTTTTCCAGTGAGATTATTCTGTATAACTATAAAGTCAACTTTGAAAGGCATTAAGATAAGCTATAACTTTGTTTACCAAAGTTTTATTCATCATATAAATTTTTTAAAATAAACTCAGCAGATATCTTCATGGTATTATCTTAACTTGCTATAGCAACAGTACAGTATATTTGGATTTCTATGCTGTATAACAGAAAGTTTAGATGGTTAGGTAAGCAAAAATGTTCAAAACAATACCATCATTTCTACAAACCTAAGAGGTAAGCATTCAACACGTACAGATCTCAAAGAAATGCAAGTCACAAACAGATGATCGTAAACAAACAAAGAGATAACGATTATAAGACAATGACATTTACAATGGAAGCTATGCTGGCATTCCTAACCTGAATATACAAAGGAGAGTGTCCTCTGATAGGATCTCCTAGTTATACTCTAGTAGACATTTCTCTGTAGCTAGGCGTCCATTGGCACAATATCCTCCCAACAAACTAGGTAGATAGGTGTACATTCAATACCCTGATCCAGAGATTTCAATACAGTATGTCTATAGTCTTCAAATGTATCCTGTTGCATTTGAATTCACGTCTATGTATTCAGTAAACTTGATATTTGTGCCGAATGAGTCAAAGAAAACTGCATTATGGTAAACTTTATGTTTGATCATGCATGAAAACGTAAACCAAATCGGCAAATCAGTGGCTCCATGGCAATTTCCATCCCTCCATAAAGGATTGCTAGTTGTCAAGAATACAAAACACATTTGTATAAATTATGCATCATTTGATTAAAATCCATGTACATAAAGTGAAAAACACTTTTGAAAAATTGCGTATATCTCAACAAGTTCATCTGCAGTATAAATGTAATGTACTACACGCGGTTAGATTAAGTCGACATACTGTTTTCTTTCATTGCAGACGCGTGTAGGTTTCCCCCCAATAGATAGCCATGATAACATTTTGACTTAACAGTAAGGCTGCATAAAAAAAAGGGTTAAATGTTTCTCCGACAAATTTTTTTCAAAAGTGACGAGGGGACAGTGATACATTTACAGAAACAGAAACTCGCTACCACAAGCTCTTGTAAGTCCTAGCAGCGATACGTTAGTCAATAAGTAAGCAAATACTAGATAAAAATCCTTTGAGTCCAGGGGACTGACAGCTTAAATTTTAATGAGTCTTTTCCAAATTTTATGAGTATTTGACGTAGGACTCGTTTGTAAATTTACCACTGGTCTTTTTATTTTTTGTTAGAACAAATAAAGATGAGGGAGGAGAACATTTTATTTTTCCATTAAAAATAGGTTCGAATTTCTAGAAGTATACAAAACGGAAGTAAAATTGTTCTTTCAGACCAATATATTTGTTGGACAAATGAATTTTAGGGTTTAGCAAAAATGATTAGGCAAATTGATAATATAATATTTTAAATGAAAAACTATAAGCACACTAATAAAAGTAGTGAACCAATAACCAAGAAACACTTCACTTTTTATTTAGCCTTAACTGCATTAAGAAATAAATGGAAGACGACGTTAAACCTCAAATAAGACCCCAAACACAACTTTTACAAGATGTAAATAAAACCTTAAACCACTCTCAAAGCAAAGTCTCAATAGTGTTAACCTAGAGCCAACCTACCGAATACAATCTCTTACTTTCTGCACAACAATGAGATTAAAGGAACCTGATTTAGCCAGGATTAGTAAGAATGTAAGCCTGTCAGAGATCATGAGCCATTTAACACAGAACTCCTGCCCGACTGTAACACAATAGCTGTGTGTCATGTTCTGATTTCTTGGTAAACAGTGAGAGCTACTTCCATTACCTTCAAGAAAACTAAATCCTCTTTGGAAAACAAATTTGCTCTGCATGTGGCAACTCATTTAGAACATATTTGTTCGGTGACAATTTGTTCTGTTGGATAGTAGTACGGTATCATTATTATCCTTATGTTGTGATCAGAATCATTATAAAATGATTATCATTGATTTGTTGAAATAAATTGAATATGATTAGAATAATTGTTCATTTACATCTTGGGTTGGATAGCGCAGTGGTTAGTGGATTCGGCTTCGGATCAAGAGGTCTGGGGTTTGAATCCCGCCAGGGACACGGCAACTTTGTCTGCAGTAGAGAACTGTTCTATATACAATAAAGTTTGGGTGCAATGCTACACTGAATTTCAGCGCAGTACCGCCGATGGTTCGCTAGTTCCTGCCGATGCTCGTAGGTTTCACCGCAATACATAGCCACATGGTGTGGCAGGCTTTCTCCCTGCAATAATACTAGCAGCCGTGAAATAAGTGAAATATTCTTGAAAGCAGCGTTAAACCCCAAAGCACCTCACCTCATCCCATTTACATCTAAACATATGAGCTGTGAAATAGTTATGACACAACTAGACCATCTAGTTAGAAAGTAATAGATCTAACAAAATATTTTTGATAAATGCAATGCAGATATAAAATTAGAAAAATTTGCATAATATGTCATATATATGCAAAATAAATCATAAATGATTTAGAACATAAAGAGTTTCTGACAAGAGATATACAATTATGTTCAAGAATGCTTGGATGAACAGATGAACACACTGAGTGCTATATAACCACAATATTGGTGGAGCTTGAATAGAAATACATGTCCATGTTTCAATCATATATAATGCTGCACATGAGATATGAACAGGTTCTTGCACGTGTGACAATTGTATGTGGTCTTTTTGTTACAGTATACATATGTAAACAAAATACTTTAAGTTTAATATTTGTTCAATGTTTTCAATCAATATTGAAAGCATGATTTCTATATTTGTAATATATTACCGGTATATATATTTATAAATAATATTGAATAAAGTAAATTCATTAACTGTGATGTTTGTTCATCTGTTAAAGTCACTGTTACTCACTGTCACTGTAGGGAATTTAGTACCAGATTTACTTACAAATACTTGTCATTGCAGATTTTGATGATAAGTTAACAAGTCACTTACAGGATTTCATTAAAGTTACATCCTCCATTGTGTTGTTGTGGGTCACATATGCCAAACGTTTTAAATGATGTTTATCTTTTGAGAAGTACTGACTGTTACCGAAAATTGCCATTTTGATGATAGTCAATTTAGTATATTGATGATATAAAGGTAAAAATGTTGATTTTTGATCGAAAACCAGACAATGCACCACGTGTGGCACGCGTCAATTGGTCAAATGTAATTTTGGAAACATATTTTCAACATACATACAGCTAACTTTGGGTTGATAGTGTTAAATAGGTCTTATAACTACAGTGAGTGTAAATGGGACATGTAGTTTCGGTTTCTGTACATGTATAATGATGTTGCTCAATTTTAATTAAAAACTAGCAATTATGATATAATTGGCTATTGGGGATGAATATACAAGTTGAGTGAAATTATTCGAACTGAAATTAGCAAATATTGTATGTTGGCATGTATTAAAGGCAAATACAATTTTATGAAACACACTGGATGTACCTTTAAAAGGGTATTTCAATTTGACATCTTATAATATACCTATTAAGTTTAAATTTTGGAAATCGCTCCATAAATTACTTACATACTGCCTTTTAATTACACCGCCTAATTAGTGCCAACAAACGATTCACTGAAGTCAGTGAAGCATATCTGTTGGGTTTGACGACACTCCTGGCGCTTGGATATCAACATACATGATATTTCAACGCGTTTTAGCATCTTTTAAATTATCTATTTAACATACTGATACTAATATTCATCAAAGCGACTCAAATCTTTGATATATATCAAATCCTTATATATCTAACTTGGTAATTTCGCAAATGACAATTGCAGGATTATTTGAATAAACATGTGAGTTAGTCAATTTCAAATATCCAATGATCTGATTACAAAGCTAACTAACGTGGCAGGGCCCACAACGTTCCTGATCCATGCAACAGGTGAACAGGTGGCCAATCACGCAGTCATGCTTCAGTGAGCTAGCCGCCATAAATTTTAAGCTTAACTCAAACCGGGTTATAAAAGTTGTCGTAATAATTAATTGCATGTGTATATTGTCTTGATTATATTTTCATTTGATTTTGATATATATATATAATGTACATAGAGATAATAGATGTGCACAATTCAGTTGGAAAATTGCTAGGCTATCATAATCTGTCAGTCTTTACAAAAATGCACTACAGATGAGTTTTAAATTTGATATTGACCACATATTATTGTCTCCGACCCCTGGGATTAGGGAAATTTTTTACTTTCATTCTACATTTTTTGTGAAAATGATTGAAGCAAAAGGGATTCTTATTTGTGAAAATAACAAATCTTTTTCATTTTTACTGTGAGGAGAGATATGCAAATTTGTACCTATAAAATGGAATAAAAATATGATTTCACCATGTGCCATACATGACATAATAACTAATAAATCATGTAGTAAATTGTTACAGATGACAATTTATGGACAAACACCTGATAAACATCATGTGGCTGTCATGAAGTCGGAAATATAAATGATTATCGACAAAAAAATTGTCATATATAATTTAACAATTAATTATTACCTGAAATGTTTTAATTTTGTTGTGTACTTCTGTACAAAACAAGATCACTGTCAGTGAGTTTGCAAATAAATAGGCCATATCACTTGTCTTTTTTATAAGATATTAAAAATATTTCAAGTGCTTGAAGATTGTTGAATTGATTAAAGGCTAGAGTTCATTATAAATGGTTATATTAATGTAACATACTTTTCAGTTGATAATTTAAATTAAATATTTCAAAATACTGAAAAATCGACTCCAAGATACTTTATTATTTTCATTTGTTCAAACTTTCACACTTACATGTTTCTTTTGTCGATCCAAATGTTGTTGTTGTCTTGACATAAAATCGGAACCAAGACCTTCAGCGATTCGTACACTGGCTGAACTCACTCTTGGACGAAAAGTAAAAACGCTTTCATCCAAATTCTTAGGTGCCAATACCGCATTTTTGCTCATGTCGGAATTGGCTAATCCGTCACTTTCCTCAGTACTGTCTTTGGAATGCAAATGTGCTGTTGTTTTAACCCATTCTTCTTTCGAATAAGATGAATTAAGACTGTTTCTCGGAGAAATGGGAGGTATCGGCTCGAGGGGGTCGTGTATCTTCACATTTCCTCTTGTTTCAAGCATAAAGTGAGGAACGCCTTTCGTATCCAAATTCTCTAGCCGACGTAGAGCGAGTTTCTTGCTCGTTTGACTGATCTTTGGAACAAATGTAAGCCCTGGGTCAACATATTGTTTCCTTTTCCCCATTTCATTGTGCTAAATGCAATCAATTTAAAAAGCCGTCATGCCATCTATTATACCGCTGTCCTATATATCACGCGTATCATTGAAACTCATTCATTCTGTCACTTCGCGTACCCCGTCTCCATGGAGTAGCCGCCATATTGTTTCTTTCAGGACCGCAGCAAAAATACCGCAACAAGACGTAAATATTGCATTAAAAAAATCAATAACATTGGAATTTCATATTCTGACACTGAATAAATAACGAACTACCATTACTTATTCAAAATTTATCCATGTATATATTTATTCCAGCATTACCGTACTTTGACCTAGTTTGTTTTGGACGTCAAGGACTTGAGGACATGTGATGTTGGACCAAGAAGTAGAACTAGATAACAACGGCGCTAAGCCCGAACGCCGGAGATTTATCAAAGGTATGTAAGTGTGAACACAGATACGGCCTATACGTACTTTCACAAGCGTGTGTTTTGACTGAGCTTGTTATCTCGATTTGAAAGACTCTTTCCCAACTCCAAGTCAAGGAGAGACGGGCATTTAGAAAAGCAAGTGTCAACTAACAAAATATTAACACCCGACAGTGACAGCAACCCAACTGTAGTCGACTCATATTCATCGATTTTTGTGATTTGGTCTAGATCTACATTTCGCTAGAGGAAGGTAAGTAATGTCATTATTGATATATAATCTGATATCAATTTCTTATTTTCATAATCAAACTGCACCTATGACTATCAGAGGATATTTTACAGGCCACATAAAATAACAGTTATATAACCATTACCTAACAGTTACATAAACTAGAAAAAGCATGAAGCATAGACATATTTGAGGCTTATCTTTGTACTGAGCCATTTTGCATGTACTAGATGATCTTAGTCTCTAGATCTAGTATTTTTTTCTGATTACCAAAATTCCTCTAATAAGCGCCAATGCATTTTAACCCTCTTGTTGCCCGGCCGACTTGACGCGGGATGCAGTGATTTTGTAGACCAGACCAGTTCGTAGATGCGGTGAATTCGTAAACGCGGTGGATTCGTAGAAGTAGTATATATATTATTTTATGTAGTATATCCGTAGGATGTTTTGCGACTATAGACACTGTATATCAGGTTAAATGAAGTGGTAGGAGGTCTGATTAAATTGAGAGATAAGATTGATGAATACAATTAACAATGACAATTAACGATTATTTAATTAATGATACCTGTAAATAAATTGAGAGATGAGATTGATGACTACAATTAAAAATTGGCTATTAACGAAGGCGATTGTGAAAGTGGATCTTCTCAGTATAAAACATCTAAATATACAATATGTTGTGAGTTGCTTTGATTGTAGTCAGTGTAATTCACAACTTGAAAGTAATGTAATGTTAGTAAATTAGGTTGTCGGTAGATTAACGACTTTATAAAAACAGGATGTTGTGATGGTTTTGATTGTCAATGATTTACCATACTTCATCTTCGCCGACATCTGCTAATCTCCCGTTTGTTGTTGATTGATGCTGTATATGGTTATTCTAAAATGGATTATATATTATACTTACCATATTTCTTTATTTATTTCAAACACAAACATTCTCCAACAAAAAATAAGAACACCGAGTGTCTGATTGCTTTATTAAAATTCTATGTCTATGAATCCATCGGAAATATACGTCTACAAACCCGTCTGGTCTACGAATTCACCTACAGCCGTTGACGCTATGCGCTCACATGGTCAGACTCTGAGATCCAGCATTTATTGGAGATATAACTAGAAAAAATATCCTTCATTGGTATTTTCTTCTTTAAAATAATTGTAAACATGGCATACATGTACACCCAATGCTTATTCAAGAATTATTTATTTGCTGAAGGTCTGGCGCTTATTAGAGGAAATATGGTTCAACTACTGTACCACTGAGTCCATTTAATCAGGATTCAAATGTCACTGTTGTCTTTTTAATTTACATCCCTGGATGCAGTAAGTATATTGAAAGAGATTGGGCACTGCACATAACATATCTGTCAACCTATAATTTGTTTTTCTTATTTATACAGGTAAAATATTACTCTCTATCTATTACGGTCGTATACAGAAAATTATATGCTTTTCTTCAATCATTCAGATTTGATCCTACCAGTTAGTATGTATAATCAATTGCTTCCTGTTATGAATTTCATCAATGTCACATCATTGAATTTGTAAGCATTGCATGAAAAAGATGTAAAAGTGACTACAATCAAAATTATAAGAATTTTTAGCCAAATGTTCGGCATGTCTGATACAGTTTACTAAAAATTCGAGTTGACAGGTGTGGCAAAATGTGTTGAACTTCTCCCTGCTGCAAGCAGAACAAGTTGCAAAAATGTCATGCTTATATCCATTGGCATTTAATAACATATTACCTTTATTTTTCTACTGTTCAATGTCAATGACTCTTTTCATTTCTATTGATTTGTTAAAGGCGCTGTAGCACATTTTTTCGCTCAAATAAGTCGATGAAATGTATTTTAAAAATAATGTCAACAATAGCAAAACACCCTTCTCTCTTCAGAAAATCAAGTTACAAATGAGTGTACATGGTTCCGTAAAGCCATGGGAATTGTTTTTGTCATTCGAAATAATAAAATGTATTCACAATAAAATGGCCGCCATGCAATGTTTGCTTTACCGTTATTACCACTACAGATAATTGGGTTGTGTAATAAGATGTTTTACCCTCTAAAGTAAATATAAATGACATTAACTATCATTATAAATGAGAAATTTGAAAAAATAATATTTGCAAAAAACGTGCTGCAGCGTCTTTAAAATAACTTAATAAACTTGGGATTTCAATGCAGTGATGCAGTATACAAATGTTCTGAGTTAAACTTCAATGAAGCTAGGTTTTGTGTTGTACTTATTACCTAATAATGTTGGTTCCAGGTATTCCCCCCCCCCCTCTCTCTCTTTCTTTAAAAATCCAAATGGCTCGATAGGGCTTAAACAGGCCCCATTAACAGTAACAAAGAGTACAGTGTGACAACCCCCCATGCCCGCCCTTAAAAAATAATCCTTTATCTGCCTCTGCCACTTTTAATGTTACGGTCTTCTGGATAGCAATATTCATTCTAAATGCTCTGTATCATGTCTATCAGCTGTTAGTACTGTGTACATGTTAATGGATATATATATGACATGTATATGTACATAATGTAGCAAAAATATGATTATCATTAATACTCTAATAAAGTATTGTCATACGTAGATTTAATTAATATATTGTGATAGACAAGTGTCATATTTTAACTTTGAATTAGGCGGATATAAGTGATATCCAAAAAAATATAATGCAATCAATGAAATTCCAGCATAAATGTATTTCTGAAACTATTTCTGAATATTTCATAACCATTTGAAAATTAATTATTCTCCATAAAGGTGTATTTGCCAAATATCAAAAACAGTCAATATGCTTTCATATATAAAGATTTTTGATTGACTGGGGAAATAAAAAATGAACTCTTGTTTTATTTACAAGCTTCAAGTATCCAGGACATTACTGTTTTGAAATAATTATGTTTGTTAGTAATTGTTTGCTTTTCTACAATGAATAAATCTGACTAAGAAATCTGTTGCAAAAATAAGGTTTTGATTTTCAATTTTAGTGAAATTCATTGCTGGTATTACGTAATAAACAATCTTCTGCTTCTTTTCTAATGAAAACAGTATTTCTTTCTTTCAGGCGAAATGGGGTGGAGTTGGAAACGTATATTTCGGGAAGAATTTCGCCGAAAGAAATTTGGTTTTGGTGATGTGTATCCAGGGAGATTTTACATGTGGCAGGTAAGGCAGCTTATATCTGGAAGATTGTGATAAGAATTATTGTAACCGAGACATTAGCTATTCGTAGAGAATATTAGTATAAAGACATTTGTAGATGTAAGGTAAAAACAACATGTCCTTTGTTGTTCTTCATTGTAAATGTGCAATTTTTAGTGGGAATTTGGTGCCTCAACTTAAAACATCAACGATCATTTTTCGAAAGACATGTTATCTTGTCCAGAATGTCCTTCTTTGTGCGCTGTTGAAATCAATGACCCAGATTTTTAGCCTGATTTATGGCATGGGTCGTTGTCTGTAAACATTTCAAATTTTCTAACTCTCCTCCAGCGCTGCTCTATCCCTAAAGCTGAAATTTTGTGGGGAGGTACCTTGTTTCTTGGGGATCAGAGTTTTAAAAAGTTACAGAGCCAATGACTCCTTTATGCTCTCCTCACTTGATTATCCTATAACCCTTGAGAATTTTCATACAAATTACTCAACCTTTTGCATGTTTCAGTGGCGAGTCCCACCCCTTGTATTTCTCCTGTACCGGTTTGTGGTTGCTGCATACATTGATGCGTGGATGTTCTATCTGACGATACTGCAATCCTCACGTCCTCAGCCCCCAGAGTACCATGCAGTTTCCTGGGCAGCGTTTCTCACCAACTGGACATACGTTACTCTAGCCATTTATGTAACTGTAAGTTTTCTGGTTGCATTTATTCACTATTGCTGCGTTGGACGCCAGGGAACCAAGCTTCTCCAACGACCACCGAGCGATGGTCATCAGAATCTCTACCCCGAAACCTACTCTGAGCCGTGGGGAGCTCAAAGCGACGAATACGATCCAGTACCAGATGTCGACATGGAGATGGAATTTCGTCTCAACAAATTTCCCTGGTACCTGAAGATTGTCTGGATCCTTTTCAACGTTGTCTCAAGCTCTTCCCTGATGGTGACACTTGTATTTTTTGCATTTTTGTTCCCTCAGATGAAAAATGACACCGCCGCATCCAATGAAAACGTGCAACTCCACATGTTGAATTCAGTAACCGTATTTATTGAACATCTGCTCTGCGGAGTGCCAGTACGTCTGCTTCACGTGATTTATCCCGTATCGTACGGATTCATCTACATGCTCTTCAGTTTGTTTTACTGGATACCCGATCATGACCGTGTCATGTACCCAAATGTCCTTGACTGGAACAAACCTGGACTCTCTGTAGGAATGATCCTTGTTGTCGGCTTTGTGGTCATCCCAGTCCTACATTTCCTCTTCTTCATGTTATATAGATTAAAACTTGCCATCTATAAACGATGTGGCTGAGAGTCTGGTCATGTTTATATCAGTTGCAATGACAAGGGAGTGCCAGTAGTGTTTTGATATTTTTTACTTTTTTAAGATGTTTAGATTACACAGTTGGAGGTACTCTCAGTTGATATTTTTTCAGTGAAATATATGTTTTTCAATATTCTCCACCTTTTTCTGAGTGAACACTATGTTAAAGTATAGAAACAAGGTTAGTCCTGCCCCATGAAAATAAGAGCCTTTAATGCAGTCTAGATCTTTATTCAGCAAGTCTAGATAAACCATAATCAAAAGGATGAAGGTACAGTAATTATAAAAATTCCATAGACTAAATTTTAATCTACAACGAAGTATCTGACACTGGAAAAAAGGCTGTTGTATGGATAGGGTAAAACATGGGTCTGAGGATTTGTTTGGGAGAAGTAAGACCAGGAACATAGGCACAATAGTCGGGTTATTGTTTTCTGTGTTAAGGTATCTTGGCCATTTCTTTCCTGAATGTGGCAACAAGTGTAATTTAAGTTGATAATGAATGCCATTATGTAATTCCTACAATAAAGGGCCTGTTTTATCATAATCAAATATTTAGCAGAAAATATGTTTTCTATGTCTTATTATTCATTTATAAATTTATATTTTCCAATTCTTACTCTTGACAACATATTGGTTGTGATAAGTTCTTTTATGTAAAATTTTAATTATTTATATATCATGGCTGTATCCTAGAAATGCTGAGCAAGCAAATGCAAGCGAGTAATGCTGACCAAACCAATTTATAAACAGTATTGAAAAAGTCTCATTGGCAGGTTAAAACCATGAACAGTAACTCTGTTTGCTGCAGTATGTTTAAAGGCAAGTTTTCCATGTTTGGTATGATATATAAGAGAAATAAGTTAAATTAGAAATATTTCGGACAATGATTTGAAAATGGTTTGATATAGTTACATCAACAGTGCAGTGTTTACCCTCTTGGGGTTGTTGAATTCCTTTGGCGGTTTCAATACAAACCTAACTTCCAGATCAAAACTGTAACTGATAAAACTTTAAAGTCTAGCTCAACCAAAACATGGTTTGTGGAACAATCATGTGCAGATATGCCTTTCGGAGTTTTCAGCTTCTTGGTATTATCATTTTGGGCCTTTTCCACGTAAACACATACTTACAATTTTGTTTCGGAGCTCAAAAACCATAATGTTGCGCTAAATTACACAGTGATTGTACAACAATCAGTTTGTGTAGGTTGAATTTATTACCAATGATTTTAAAACTTATAACACACAAAATATGAGTTGGTCAAAGGTCATTGGTCAAAGAATAAAGGCTTCTAAAGTATTTTTCATTATTGGGGGGAACTGACTGATACAACTGACTTTGGAGATACAACTTTAAATGTTGTCTCAACATTTTGCTAAGACAATCAGGATTTATAATCCCCTTTTAAAGTGTTTTTCTCCACATACAGGATTTTATTTTTAAAACAATTTTTTAAATGTTTATTTGTTCATATTCAAAGAATCATCTATGCACAGATTTGAATGATATTAAAGTATTGTAATAACTTGATCTGATAACATTGGAACTATACTTGAATATTTTATTTCATATTTCTGTATTTATGTTTGATATAGCCCATTTTGCAATATGAACTTTTTATCAAGCAATATTCATAACTTTTATGAAAGTAGAAATGTGTGTAGAAACATTCCGACCAAAATTACCTGAAATAAACTCTCACAATGCATTGTTTGTAGTGCTCAAATTTTTATTATATTGGTTTTACAAAGTGCTACAGATTTTCCTAATTACTGTTTTAATTTTTTACTGCTTTGTGAATTGTGTTGCGTTTGGTGTGCTTGAAAAATTCACAGAATTTGAATCATATTTTAGCAGTGCTTCGTGTGATTGGCTTTGGTAAATGTTTTTTATATTCTTGTAACCAATGCTTGAATTGTTAAAAAATAATTTTTAAAATCGTGGTGTTGAATGTTTGTCATACTGATCAACACAGGTTACTCATGTCATATTGTGATTAATTAAATGATTTATTCATAATGATTAAAAGTGATCAAAATCATTTTTGTGGTCAAATTAAGTCATGCTAATTCAACTCTTTTGTGGTATTGAAAATATTTTCAGAACTTTACTAACATACTGTTTGGGAAGGTAATTGACTACCCTTCTTGTGTATGTTAACCCTTTGACTTTCATAGGTACTTACTGCCCGCCAAACTTAAGAAAAATCTAAAATGATAACTATCCTGACTCGGCCCTCATAAATGTAGAGGCCCTGTAACAAGCATATACATAATTATAATGTTATGTTTTCTTAAAGGTGCATCCATTGTGTTTCATGAAATTTTATTTGGCTTTAATACATGCCAAAATACGATATGTGCTGAAATTAGTTCAAATAATTTCACT
This sequence comes from Gibbula magus, assembly GCA_936450465.1. Taxonomy (NCBI): domain Eukaryota; kingdom Metazoa; phylum Mollusca; class Gastropoda; order Trochida; family Trochidae; genus Gibbula; species Gibbula magus. The sequence goes on along the minus strand of OW388296.1, from coordinate 67,912,497 downwards.
CAACTTGCATATTCATTCCCAATCGCCAAATGTATAAAAATTACCAGTTTCCAATTAAAATCGAGTAACATCAAAATACTTCATAATACTTGTGCAGAAACTGAAACTACATGTTCCATTTACATGCACAGTAGTTTTAATACCTATTAAACATTATCAAGTTAAAGTTTACTTTTAGTCTGTTGTGAATAAGTTTCTAAAATTACATTTGACTAACTGACGCGCGGCGCACGGTGAATTGTCCGGTTTTCGATCAGAAGCCGATATTTTTACCTTTACATCGTCTGTATACAGAGTCGACTAAGATCAAAATGACAATTTTCGGCAACAGTCAGTACTTCTCGATATTCTAACACAATTTATAACGTTTAGCATATGTGACCCCAAAAACACAATGGATGTACCTCTAGTTTGTCTGGCAGTCAATGTACATTGTTAGACTGGCCTTGTACCAAGGGACATGATTCCCATTGAATGAATCTCTTAACAAATTATTTCAACTTCAAGTTAACACATGACCAGAGAGAGAACCATTTGCTGTCTCATTTGAAAGGGAACAATACTAGTTTTGTGAGAAACTATGTAAAATATCTGCAGTTTTCTGCTATTGTGTGGATCTATGAGAGGCATTGTCAAAGATTGCATTGTCAGTATTATTAGTTTGGGTTGTTAATGCTTAAGTAATATTTTTTAGAAATTTAGATTGACAAATCCTTCTAATTATGTTTCAGATTAAATTACAAACATTTGTAAAAAATCAATTTCTGATACCATGTTTTAAATTTTTTAAAATTATGACTTTATCTATCTTTATTCTTTAAGAAAAGTGAGTTTACCTCAGGAGGTTGATATGAATGTTTTTGTAATATAAACAAGTTATGCAAAATATGTCATATCAATAAAGGATTTGCTAGTGCCATGTACTCTTTGAGTGTTTTGTCTTCCCTACCTTGTCTGATGAAAGAAAACAAGCTCTACTGTGGATAGACAAGTTCTTCAATAGACAGACAGACAGTTTAATTCAGTAAAGAGGCCCTCAGCCCATTATAGTTATACAGGCAAATAACATAAGTAAAATAGTGTGTGCAGTAAGTCATTGCAGTTCTACATCCTGGGGTTATAAGGTATAAACCGATGTTATATATAAACTCTTTTTTTCTTATTTTACAACAGATGTAAATGGAATGACCTGTATTCTTACACAGACTTTATTTATATTCAATGTCAGTATACCCACCATATTCAATAGCAATGTTAAAGATACTACATCTGAACCTTGATGTAGCAATTGATATATTTAAAGGGGGGTCACAACACAAATATCTTTCAACATTGAACAAAGAACTTTTAGAATATACATTTAGGAGGTGCATTTATTATTGAATGCCGAGACTGTTATCTATTAACCTATGCTTCAACTTCAACAGTAGTTAAAACCTGTAGTGTATCTCTCACACCTTTATGAGGTATTTCCTTCATAAAGGCGTTTTTATCTGTCATTAGTTTACTTTGTTCTTCTTCATCCGATGTGCTTCTTAAATCCCTTTTTGTAAAATTTTAAGTGACACTACGTGTATTTCATGAAATTTTATTTAGATTTGATACATACAAACATACCAAATGTCCTGATTTATGTCCAAATAATCTCTTGATTTGCATATGTATCCCCTGACGCCAAATATTTGACAATAACTCGAGCAGCGGTTATATAATACACGATGAGAAGCCGAATTCATGCGCCCCATTTACATGTAGGTATACCAGTTTTATGTTCCATTGAACAGTACCAACCAATATATGTCTTTTTGTCTGCTACATATAAGATTTCAAAATTACGTCTGAACAATTGACGCGCGCCAGCCGCAGGACACTGTCCGGTTTCGATCATTATCACGACGAAACATCTTAATAATGTAATTATACTGAACAAATTGGCACTATAAGGGTATAATTTTCGAAAACAGTCATAACTTCTTGATAAAATAACACCCTTGGTAACTTTTGACCTATGTTACTACAATAACATACGGAGGGTCCCTTTAAAGATTTTGAACTTCTATGTTTAGAGAATATAGCTATATGCTTCTATTTTCTGGGTATTTGCAAGTGTTTTATAGTAATATAATATGTTTCCTATAATAATCTATATACAGTGTAAAGATAGGACTTCTGTACCTTGGGTATATTGCTGGACATGGATAGTTTGACTTTGAAAACAAGAGGGGGGGGGGGGGGGGGGTGGGGGGGGGGGGGGGGGGGGGGGGGGGTGGTGGTGGTGGTGGTGGTGGTGGTGGGTATGTCAACAGACAGATGATAAATATGAGATCAGATGTATGTACCTATGCTATTTCCGATAGATAGTTAGGCGCGATCACAGCAGTAAAATGCTTCAAATTCAAGAGTAAGATTGGACAAAGAAACCTTGACTTTTCAACGGTCCTATTAACCTACTTTCAGCGAGGTTGTGTTTGCTTGATGAGAGACCAACCTATCTTGAAGATATACGAGTCAGCATGACATGCACAACGAAGGTCAAATTTAGTATAGTCTGACCTATATACACGTAAACAAGACAGTGTCTTCATATAATGCTCATTACATTATGCTTGTAAACTATAGCTTGTATGTTAAGTACGATTTTCGTTTTTGAAGTTAATATTCATCTAGTTAAATATGTTACGGTGACGAAATGATATATTTAGATATTTTCCAACGTAATACCATACCCTTATAGATAGTAATAGGGTATGATCTATAGGCTTGCTCTAAACGATACAAAGAGAATATCACCCTCGTGTCTTCTGATATCAAATATATCAACACGAGTTGATAAAAGTTAAACATATATTTGTAACCTTTATCAACTCATGTTGATACATTTGATACACGAGGGTGAGATTCTATTTATCATCCAAAATCATGTACATCTATGAACTCAGCACTGTCATTTTACTTCCAATGCGATGATGTCACAGAATTTTGACGTCATTGAATTATGCCGTTAGCACTCGATGATGTATGAGCATTGTGATGTTATGCAGTTGGCGGTGACAGGGCATTGTGCAAAATCTACTGTCAAAATGATATCTCGTAGGATATATAGAGAATCTCACCCAAGTGTCTTCTGATATCAAATATATCAACACGAGTTGATAAAATTTACAAATATCCGAGGCTTGCCGAGGATATTTTTACTTTTATCAACGAGTGTTGATATATTTGATATCAGAAGACACGAGGGTGAGATTCTATTTATCATCCAAAATCATTCTTATAACCTTTTAGTGAAAATTGTGTACATCTCGGAGCACATCTCTGCCATTTGACTTCCAGTGCGGTGAGGTCATAACATTGTGACGTCATCATGGTTATGACGTCATATCATTGTGACGTAATTTCTCAATGATGTAAAAGCATTGTGATGTCATGTAGTTGCCGGTGGCAGGGCATTGTGCAAAATCTACTGCCAAAACGATATCTCCTAGGAGATATCGATTGATCTCACACAAGCGATATCTCCTGTGAAACCCAGTTTTGGGTGATAAATCGGTTAATCTCACACAAGCGATATCTCCTGTGAAACACAGTTTTGGATGATAAAAAAAACCCTGTATCTTTCGAATGTTATTTCTTAGCGATATACGCCTCTGCTGCATGTGTTCTTGTAACAAGAATGGATATAAATTCTTTAACACGATATAGAAAGATGTAATTAAAACTAGTTTTTGGAACTGTTGGACAGAAAACTTTTACTTAATTAAAGTATATTACTTTTACAAGTTCATACATGTCCATGCGGTAGCTTGGATTAAATATCCTAAACAATGGTGTGTTATTTTATATTTTGGACAGGAAAAAAACACTGGAAAAGAAATTCTTAATGCAATATAGCCATCCACATACAGTAACGTTCAAATGTAGTTATCAATCATAATTTAATTTTAATGTGAAGGTAATCAAGTCCACGAACATAGGGTTTCCTACATACAGTGCAACTAAACATGTACATATAAACACGAAAACTTGACTATAAGAACTTACCACTTTGAAGTATTGGCATTCAAGTTCCTTTCTTCAAAATCTAAAAGTACATTGTTCTGATCACGTCTAATGAAGTACATGTTATATTCCACGGATGGTTGTATGAAGTCAGACTCACATGTCCATTAGCGAAGTAACGAGACGCCCTGCAGTACAAACACTCTAAATCACATGCACACGAAGAATGAATTATGAAGTCCTGTGGACGCGGTTGTTTGTGGCGTTGTTAGGACCAGACAATTGTTTTATGCAGGGGTTCTGTGCGTGAATAAACGATATATCACCTGTTTTATACCTGGGTAAACTTATATCGACATAAACATAGATCTGGGTTCATAAACCTTCACATGGTGTTTAGATAGGGCGTTACCGTGAACTGATATGCTCTCCATATTTTGCTTTTGTTCGCCATGATTAAACGTTATGACATTGGATTACTATATGAATTTGTGTCCCACAAAAAAATACAGACAGTGATATATATATATATATATATATATATATATATATATATATATATATATATGTAGAGGAGGCATAAATAATCATAAATCTGTCACCATTGCACAAATAGTTTAGAATCCCAAATCATCGTAGGATTCTTATACACTTTTCATTTAAACATGGCACATTGACAGATTTTAATAGATAATTCCAATAAATATATAGGCTAGTTGATATTTAAACCAACGATTTGATGATGACTAATCCATTAACCAATTATAAGATATCATTAATTTATGAAAGGGCAAGCCAAGAGCCCACTCTTCTAAAAGTGACAAACGATAGACACGAAGACCAACCGTGAAACACTGTCTGCGCGTTGGAAGGGTGAAGTTCTCTGGCAGACAAACTTGAAACTAAATTCTACATTAAACTCATATAAACTAAAATATTTCCAAAAGGCATCATAGCATTTAGCGATTACTGTTTACAGAGCTTGGTCGAGAAAACTAACCATCTAGCTGGTATTTGCCATGTCGGTTGTCATGGATATCATCGATGTAGGACTTACAAAATAGAGAAACTTGATCAGTCGTTTGCTTCAGTCTGTGGAGACAAACTGAAGATATCACATTCTGCATAACGAATTGTACATTTTTATATTCCATGTCACTGCCATGTCATTTGAATAAGTCCAGAGATTGCTAATCTAATGTGTCAAATGCGGATTGGATATATATGTTTTGGAATATTTACATGCTGACTATGTTTTGCACCACATTAATTGTATGTATTCAGCGGCGTCCATCCGCGCGTACCACTCTTGTTAACGCGATATCTGAATATATAGAGAATCTCACCCAAGTGTCTTCTGATATCAAAAATATATTAACACGAGTTGATAAAAGTTACAAATATCCAAGGCTTGCCGAAGATATTTTTACTTTTATCAACGAGTGTTGATATATTTGACATCAGAAAACACGAGGGTGATATTCTATTTATCATCCAAAACCATTCTTATTACGTTTTAGTGAAAATAGTGTACATCTCTGAGGACATTTCTGCCATTTGACTTCCAATGCGGTGAGGTCATAACATTATGACGTCATCATGTTTATGACATCATAACATTGTGATGTCATTACTCGATGATGTAAAAGCATTGTGATGTCGTGTAGTTACCGGCGACAGGACATTGTGCAAAATCTACTGCCAAAACGATATTTCATAGGAGATATCGCTTGATCTCAGACGCGGACACCAGTCGATTTTGGTGACCTTGATCTTATTTTCAAGGTGACCATGACACTTTGACCACTTTTCGAACTCTTTTTAAAGCAACATCTCTTGAACCCAAGCACCCAAAGTCTTCAAATTTGCTGATCACCATGACACTTTTTACCAGTAATACAATATATGAATTAGTTCCTTTTGACTGATTGACGTGTCTTACTAAACTTAATATTAGCGGCGGGGGACATTGTCACGTTAGTGGCAAACACTTGTTGAAGGTTAAACTAGCCTGTGCGAACATAATAATGGTATCAACATTTTCTAAAAAAGACCTCAATACCTGTTCATAGTATTGTCTGCAACTTTACCAATATAGTCAAATTGGCAAAAATACAACTGACGAAAGAAGGCAAGCCAAAAGTTCCACATTAATTGAAGATTAAAATATCGTGTGCATATTAAATGGTTTTATCAAACTTTAAAATGCACCTCAATACCTTTTCACAGGATTGTCTACGACTTTATTTTATCATCCAAAACTGGTTCCCACAGTAGATATCGCTTGTGTGAGATCAAGCGATATCTACAAGCGATATCTACATTGTAGATATCGCTACAATCAAATCGTCATAATCCTATTACATCATCAGTTAATGACATCAAAAGGCTTTGACATCACTGAGAACACTTCTAACAATGCTATGACGTCACAAAGTTGATGACGTAATAATGCTATGAGGCCACAATGCTGATGACGTCACAATGTTATAACCTCACTGAGATCACTGCTGAAGTAGTCAAATGGCAGTTTTGTGTTACAGATATGTTCATTATTTTGCTAATAATTGTTGAAGAATGATTTTGAATGATAAATAAAATCTCACCCTCGTGTCTTCTGATATCAAATATATCAACACTCGATGATTAAAGTAAAAATATCCTCGGCAAGCCTCGGATATTTGTAACTTTAATCAACTCGTGTTGATATATTTGATATCAGAAGACACTTGGGTGAGATTCTCTATATACATATTAGCAATAACCCAGGCATGCAGGCGAAAGAAATAAAGCCCACATTTCCACATCAATTGAAGGTTTAAACACTGTTTACACATCATAATGCTATCAACATATTCTTTTAAAAACAACCTCTTCAATACCTGTTCATAGTATTGTCTACAATTTTATCACAACTCTTCATACTGACACTAACACGGGCTGAAGAAAGAAGATAAGCCCTCAGTGCCCACGAAAGGTTAATAGAATGTGCAGGCATAATGGCGATGCCTTGCACGCTGTGCGTATAGGTGTTGTATTTGTAATACCCGAACAGAACCTTAATTACAGGACCTATACCGTTTCGTATTAATTGAAGATTGATCGATTGTGCGCTCATAATAACGACATCAAGAAATAATTTCTAACAAAGCACTACCTTTATCTTGTGATTTTGTACCTGTGGTATTGATAACACCGAAGACTGGTAGGGGGAGATAAGCTTTATGCATATATGCAGCGCCCATATACAGTTCCACGTTAATTGGATTCCCAAGTAGGATTGTTACAAGATAGAGCTAGAATCGAAGCTGATAAGGCTCGTAACGACAATAAACTAATTACACAATATTGCAACCACTGGATGTGTTTGGGCTGGTGTATTGCATTATTAATAGTGGTTAGGTTTAAATCACTATGAACACTATTTTATTTACCAAAACATCAACACCATTACCTTTAAAACTGTGAAGGGTATTATTAGTAAAACCATGTGATTTTGAAAAATGTTTGTGAGATTTAGATGTTTCCTACAAATGTTTTGTGATTTGTTAGTATTGCTTTATACGTGCTTTCTTCTACGTTCTAAATTTACCTGTATTGTAGTGGTATTGTGACATTGAAATAACGCAAGCAATTTGTTCATTGGCTGACGTCAACTGAAATAAAGAAATAATCCGTTCTTTTTTTACAAGAGACCCTGGACGAAAGATCATATTTTTGAAAATGCCAAGACAATATGATGAATAAGCATGTTTTGTGATCATATAACCAAACAACAGGAAGGTTATGTATTTGTTATTAGTTATTCATTATCTGACACACAAACAATTCTTTTTTGGTTTTCTCCTATGTCATTTACTAAGTTATTCTAGCAAATTGAAGAAAATTCTATAGATTCTATATATACTCATGGTAATAATGGTTGACACCCCCTTAAACTTATAGGACTGAAATGTTATATGCACGACGTAACCTATCAATTTCGATTATTATTTTGGTAAAACATGTTACTACTGGATGACTTTTTGTGAATAGTGTCCTTGAGCAGTTGCTATTTCTCCACTTGTACTTTAAAATACCAAAGAAAGAGGAATATAAGAAAAAAAATGAAATTGATTCAAAAGAGTTCATTCCTTGTGTCTTGAGATCTTGATATTGGTACATTGTTACAGTCTTTGAGTGTTCTATTTCGGTTATAAAAGTTGCATTTGAAAAAAAACTTTCTACTGAATCTATATATACCCAAAATCTTTCATGGAGTCTCATTCGCACACAATACATATACATGGCAAGTATTTTATAGTTTACATCATGTGTTTGTGCCATCTTATTTTGAAAATACCGAACAATATTAATTGTCCATGCATTAAATTTGCTAAAATCCATTTTCTGTTTAGAGTTGTCAACCATTTTTACCATGAGTATATTCATGTTCACTTAAAGTGATTGATAGTAACACCATCACCGTATACAATGGGACCTGGGAAAACATGACAACTTACAGCATCAGTATGTTATAACGGACATTATGATTGCATAAACAGTGCATAAAGCTATACATACTATGATAGATACAATAAGGCAGAATGTATAACACAGAGAAACGACGGACGTTTACTCGTAAATGATAACATTTTAAAAACCTGAAACCCTCAAAAGGCACATCTACATGATATGGAAAGGCTGTACACGAAAACTTGGTGAAAATTTGGTCATGTACTTTGAGAGATCAGCTCCGGAAACAAACCCTACCTTCACAAAGAAAATGTCCAAATTGTTTGAAACAAAACAAATTAGTTAATAAGCTGAAACCCCCAAAGGACACATCAACCAAAAACAATATAATAATAATAATAGTGCATATTTATAAAGCGCACATATCCACGCTCGAAAGCATGCTCAAAGCGCTAAACATATAATGCTAATAAATAATGATAATAGTGATGCACATTTGAATGTGCTCACTTCACACAAACAGCAATAACAAATCAATGTGTACAATTGTTGCAATTGTGAAAGTCCTTATGAACCATAAAACTGAACAAAAAGATAGGCTTTTAGACTTGATTTGAATGATTCAAATGTTGGACATAGTTTCAGATTTTTGGGAAGAGAGTTCCACATGTTAGGAGCAAAATGCTCAAAACATCTCTGACCAAAGCACTTGAGGTTACACTTCGGCACTGTCAATAGATTCTGATGTTGTGATCTAAGCTCCCGTGCTGGGACATAGGCTGATATCAACTCTGATATGTAGGCAGGCGATTGATCATGCAGAGATTTATGCATTAGACATAAAATTTTGAGTCCCCCGACCCTTCTGTCTGCTTATATATGTCATGTCACCGGTCTGTCTATCGTTTTGATGTGTCTGTCTGTGTTCTCATGAGCTGGTCTATATGTTTTCTACCCATGGGTATGCGTTCTTTAAGTCTGCTCAGGCGATATGTTTACTGTCTGAAGAAATAACGCCCAAGCAAAGAGACAGACAGGAGGAATATAGCGTCAACGGATAGGTCGACAGAAGACAAAACGCACAAGCAAAGAGACAGACAGGAGGAATATAGTGTCAACGGATAGACCGACAGAAGAATGAATAAAGCATCAACGGATAGACCGACAGAAGACAAAACGCACAAGCAATGAGGCAGACAGGAGGAATATAGCGTCAACGGATAGACCGACAGAAGACAAAACGCACAAGCAAAGAGACAGACAGGAGGAATATAGCGTCAACGGATAGACCGACAGAAGAATGAATAAAGCATCAACGGATAGACCGACAGAAGACAGAACGCACAAGCAAAGAGACAGACAGGAGGAATATAGCGTCAACGGATAGACCGACAGAAGAATGAATAAAGCATCAACGGATAGACCGACAGAAGACAGAACGCACAAGCAAAGAGACAGACAGGAGGAATATAGCGTCAACGGATAGACCGACAGAAGACAAAACACACAAGCAAAGAGACAGACAGGAGGAATATAGCGTCAACGGATAGACCGACAGAAGAATGAATAAAGCATCAACGGATAGAACGACAGAAGACAGAACGCACAAGCAAAGAGACAGACAGGAGGATATTAGCGTCAACGGATAGACCGACAGAAGAATGAATAAAGCATCAACGGATAGAACGACAGAAGACAGAACGCACAAGCAAAGAGACAGACAGGAGGAATATAGTGTCAACGGATAGACCGACAGAAGAATGAATAAAGCATCAACGGATAGACCGACAGAAGACAAAACGCACAAGCAATTCAGGCAGACAGGAGGAATATAGCGTCAACGGATGGACCGACAGAAGACAAAACGCACAAGCAAAGAGACAGACAGGAGGAATATAGCGTCAACGGATAGACCGACAGAAGAATGAATAAAGCATCAACGGATAGAACGACAGAAGACAGAACGCACAAGCAAAGAGACAGACAGGAGGAATATAGCGTCAACGGATAGACCGACAGAAGAATGAATAAAGCATCAACGGATAGACCGACAGAAGACAGAACGCACAAGCAAAGAGACAGACAGGAGGAATATAGCGTCAACGGATAGACCGACAGAAGACAAAACGCACAAGCAAAGAGACAGACAGGAGGAATATAGCGTCAACGGATAGACCGACAGAAGAATGAATAAAGCATCAACGGATAAACCGACAGAAGACAGAACGCACAAGCAAAGAGACAGACAGGAGGAATATAGCGTCAACGGATAGACCGACAGAAGAATGAATAAAGCATCAACGGATAGAACGACAGAAGACAGAACGCACAAGCAAAGAGACAGACAGGAGGAATATAGCGTCAACGGTTAGACCGACAGAAGACAAAACGCACAAGCAAAGAGACAGACAGGAGGAATATAGCGTCAACGGATAGACCGACAGAAGAATGAATAAAGCATCAACGGATAGACCGACAGAAGACAGAACGCACAAGCAAAGAGACAGACAGGAGGAATATAGCGTCAACGGAAAGACCGACAGAAGACAAAATACACAAGCAAAGAGACAGACAGGAGGAATATAGCGTCAACGGAAAGACCGACAGAAGACAAAATGCACAAGCAAAGAGACAGACAGGAGGAATATAGCGTCAACGGATAGACAGAACAGAAGACAAAACGCACAAGCAAAGAGACAGACAGGAGGAATATAGCGTCAACGGATAGACCGACAGAAGAATGAATAAAGCATCAACGGATAGACCGACAGAAGACAAAACGCACAAGCAAAGAGACAGACAGGAGGAATATAGCGTCAACGGATATACCGACAGAAGACAGAACGCACAAGCAAAGAGGCAGACAGGGGGAATATAGCGTCAACGGATAGACCGACAGAAGAATGAATAAAGCATCAACGGGTAGACCGCACAATCAAAGAGACAGACAGAAGGAATATAGCGTCAACGGATAGACCGAACAGAAGAATGAATAAAGCATCAACGGATAGACCGACAGAAGACAGAACACACAAGCAAAGAGACAGACATAACCAGAAACAGATTGAAGGCATTGGATCAGAAGATAGATAAACAAAGGCCACGTGGCATAAACAGAGAGCCAACTATAAGGCATATCGCATTAGCAGGTAGAAGGAATAACGAAGCAACAGATAACAAGACAGAAGGCATATCACATCAGGACATAAACACAAATAACGGTTATCACATTACCAGACAGACAGTTATAAGGCATATCGCATTAGCAAGGTATTTAAAGGAATAACGAAACAACAGATAACAAGACAGAAGGCATATCGCATCAGGACATAAACACAAAAAACTGTTATCACATCAACAGATAACAAGACAGAAGGCATATCATATACCAGACAGATCATATCATATATACCAGACAGATCATATCATATACCAGACAGGTCATATCATATACCAGACAGGTCATACCATATACCAGGCAGGTCATATCGTATTCCAGACAGACAGACATACAGACAGACACGGTTCATTGGTACGCCTGATAATGTTGCTCCTAATATTGATCGTCTGTGAGATATCTCGATGAAACAAATGCAGTATAAGCTTACCTTATCCGGGTGTCATGTACTCCAGGGTGTCAACAGTGCTGTTTCTCACTTATATCGCCTTATTCCTCGTCCGTGTTGTCTATCAGTCTATTAGAAGTCAATGTTATCAGTATCCCCTGGTAACCCGAATCGATGGAAGCGAGCCGGGGATATGTCACATTCACTGAACCGGTGTTGCGTAAATGAGCGAAGCGCCATATCTCACAATAACACAAGTTAATACTATCTTTTGAATGTAGAGGGTCACAATTGGGCGCGTTCTGAAAGCGCTTGATAAGTGAAAGTGGTTCTTTGCTTCTTACACCTGACTGACCCGATCGATTTGATCAGATCGAAAGATCGATATTGGCGAAAGGAGGGTTATTGATTATAGATTGTCCCTGTGATTAGAGTCGCGAGCCTGTTTTAGTGAATGTGTTGTTGTGTTGAAATGCTTTAATTGCAAGGAATATCCGTCGTTCACAATGTCCGGAAATTATGCATGAATATAGTTATGATAAATGAGTCTTATAATTCCTTCAAAGGCTCTGAAGCACGCCGTTCTTTCTGAAATAAAGTGCTCCCGCAAAAAGATAAACAATTGTTATCAATGGCTACAAATAGAGATTATTACCCGAGCAAGTGTGTCATATTACTTTTACGACACGAGTGTGAATTTTTGTATTGCCCGAGGGTTATACATAAATTTGCACGAGTTTAGTAGATATATTATGACACACTTTCGAGTGTAATAATTTCTTTATTACCCATTTTATTCCATTTGATTAGCGTAAAAATAGTCAGGAAACTACCCACTTCTCTTGCGACGGGAAGCTACAGTGACGTCACGAACAATCGTTTATGACGTCGCGGTGAAACAATGGTTGCTTGGCAAACGTGATATGTGCACATGTGCTCATATCAATAATATCAACTCGGTTATTTTCAACCACATGGGTAATAATACACCTGAATCAAAAAAAGTTCGAGAACTAATGTACATGGTTCACTTAAGCCATACCAGTCCATTTCCTTACGAGTGGCCATTAAAAGGAAGGTTCAAGTGATCTGATTGATGTAGCATCGCATCATTTTCTACCAATACGGATAACCGTTTTCTATGTAATCTCGTGTAATGAGATGATAATGAGTCCTCTGTTGATGTAATGAGTAATGATGTAATGAGTCCTCTGTGGATGTAATGAGTAATGGTGTAATGAGTCCTCTGTGGATGTAATGAGTAAAGATGTAATGAGTAATGATGTAATGAGTCCTCTGTGGATGTAATGAGTAATGATGTAATGAGTCCTCTGTGGATGTAATGGGTAATGATGTAATGAGTCCTCTGTGGATGTAATGAGTAATGATGTAATGAGTCCTCTGTGGATGTAATGAGTAATGATGTAATGAGTCCTCTGTGGATGTAATGAGTAATGATGTAATGAGTCCTCTGTGGAATTGCTTTCGTGCCTTTAAACTCATTGATTTCCCGTGTAATCTCTCTTTTGGGAAATGAAAATATATTAACTCGTTGGCCAGTTTTGTCAATATTGATAATTGTCATAGACAACAGATCATTCATGGAGTTATATATATGATGGAGTTTGTTACTCTTGAAAACAAAACTCTTTTTGAATTATCACCGACGACAAAGGCAAACTGACCGAAAACCGAAAACGCCGGACACTTTTGACTAACCCTTATTAAAATTATACCGTAATTAGTTGCACTACCTTTCTAAGTATATCGTGTTACGTATTGTAACTAATTTACGGTCTGATTTTAATAATAACCGATGTAATATAATAACTGTAATAAATCTTATCCGTTTCTTTCGTTAATGTGACGTCATACTTGCAGCGGTATCACACTAGATTAATATTGCCGTATCACACTGTAGTATCTTCTACGTGCGGGTAATACAAGAGCAGGTAAGTAAATAATACTTCAACGATTCCCCTTTATCGTGTGCTAATTATGAAGACTTCCGTGAATAGAGATGGGGCGAAGAAATACTTTATTTTAGAATTCGCTTATTCTTCAAAATAGCAACTTTGTAATGTGTTTTGTCAAAAAATTTAAGAAAAGTCACCGAACGATTTAGAGTTACCGGCATTAATAATAAAAGCATATACCGGACTGAATACAAAGTCTATATTTCGAAAATTGAGGACACTGGTAGGGGAAACTATTTGAAATTGAAAATTAGAAAAAATTTGAAATTAGTCATTTATTTTCGCTTTTTCAACAGGAGTTTTCACTAACACGCATATTTTAGATATTGCAAAATTTATGTTTATATTCTTTTACCATAGAAGCGTCTGTAAAATCGTTACGGACACCTCTGTGCGATATACCATATCCACCAAGATAAGTAGTTGGTCTCATAATATCACCGATGTTCAATGATTAAAATCTTTAAGATTTTTCTGAAGGAATAATTGGGCGAACCACCAATGAGTTTTAAAACGCGTTCTTATGTACAATGTACAGACCCGTATCAATTATATTCGGACTGTGACGTTATTTTCATGGAATTGCATGTTAATTTATTCCAGGAAAAATAACTTTCAAAGATAGGATTTTCGTCCGATCCTATTCAACTTTGTGAGGAATCATCTTGGCTACAACCTCATAATTTGTGTTTCATTTTCCGATTTCTATATATAGGGAATAACAGCAATTTGATCAACATAATTTACACGGTTGTGAAAACATTTAAAATGCTGATTTATGGAAAAAATGTCTATGTAATGTACACATGTAGGTAAATCGGATGACTTAATTAACTTGTCTTACTCATTTTGGATGGGGTTTAAAGCGTGTTTCACTGATTATTTAAATTTACAATCACGTGACCTTACTTTGGGGCCAAAAAAAGTCACGTCACCTTGCTTTGGAAGCCAAAAATGTCACGTGACCTTGCTTTTGAGGCCGAAAAAAGTCACTTGACACAGGTGTGGCTGTAAAAAATCGATTTTATTTCAAGAAAATACACCAAATTGTACCTAGATCAAATCAGAAATGAACATTTGAAAATATGTTTGAACTGAAACATGCACCTGAATAGAATAAGCACCGTTAACACATTTTTAAAGGCGGAAATTTAAAAAAATTATAATAGAAATCATTCATTTTGAGAGAAAGGACAGTATGTCCTAGCTGTGAAAGGGACAGAGACCTATACTCGCGAGATAGTTGAAAGTTAGCATGTATCATATTCCTAGTTCTTTTGTTCTTAATATTTCGGATAATAATCATTACAAATGTTTAATCTGCATATGCTGCGTTTACACTAGGCCACGATTAGTCCATAATCGCAACAATTTGGAATTTTTGAGTGCGTGTGTTAGGGTACTCAGGACCATATAGTTGTAATTGCAAGGGATATGTATGAGCTTCAATATTTGCAAACAAGACAACGGAAGTCACGATAAAATGGAAATAAAATAGGATTGAAATAAAGTCGACAAGTTTTACTTGTTCCAGAAACGGAGAAAGAACATTCATATCTTAGTTCGATCAGAATTAATCCTGAAATAGCATCCAAAATGACATATTGTTTGAAAAATTACAATTCATAATCCAAGAGACCAATACAAAGACTTTTCATTCTGTAGAAGGTCATAAAACCATGACACCCAAAAGTTACCAAATCTATTAATTATAATCCCCACTTGCCAAGGTGCCTGTACACAGAACTTCAACTTTCTAGAGTTATTGGTTCTGGAGAAAAAGACAAATATAGTCCTTGAGTTTGTGGCCCCTGAGGACCTTATTAGGGATCAATAGGTCACCAAACATATGAATCAGAATCTCCGCTTGCCAAGCTAACTGTACTAATGATTCCAGTTCTCTGGAATCAGTGGTTCTGGAGAAAAAGACGAAAATAGGTTTTAATGCTGTGGTTCCTTGGGCCCTTATTAATCAAGATATCCATGATCTAAGGAGTGACAGTAGGAGTATGTACACGAGATGCCAACTGTCTGTAGTCACTACAGAGCTGGTTCTAGAGAAGAAAGACGAAATATGTTTTTGAGGTCAGGTCTGATGAGCTAAAAACGTTTTCAGGAGTGGCCAATGTTGCCCTTACTAGGGGTCACATGGTCACCAAATGTACAATTTCAATCCCAAATGTCTTAGGAGTCGATATTTCAACTTTCTAGCTCTTACTTCTGGAGAAAAAGCCTAAAATATTTTTTTTGGGCCATGGCATCTGAGGACCACCAGGGCCACAAACTCGGCAATTTAAGATCCCCATTTTCCGATTTTTGAAACGTATTAAAAACGTATCAAAGCACCCTCCCCCCACCAAACACAGCTATAGGAACAACATTCTTTTCAATTTCGTCTGAAAATTGGGGTTGCCATGTCGTATTTTCACTAGAAGATGCTGTAGGGTCAAAATTTTCATCCATATTAGTGTTAAAAATAGGGTGAGGACTCGTCATATTATCTGTTTCTGAAAAAATAGTATGAGAAAAGAGATTTTCTTCAAAATTGACACAGACTTTTTGCTCCTAGAAGGCGCTATTGAACTTTTTTCGTGGGTGAAAAGTGGGGGGGGGGGGGGGGGGGTGTCATGTTTCATGAAAACTATTTATCCTGCTGGACTTAATCAACACGCAAGTCTACGGAAATAGTCCGAATATAACTGGCGCGCCAACCTCTCATTACACGTTTCTGTGTAAGGATGTCTATTCGAGGCAGGCGTCTATTTAAGCAAGGCGTTATGGTTCATTTATTCAATCATGACAAACGTTCTTGAAAAAGAATTTGGTTTGGTGAATATTCATTCATGCACGTTGCGTGTCGTATTAACCGTTGTTTATTCTAGATTCGGTGTCTAATCGAGACCCGGCGTCTATTTCTTTCAAACGGTCATATCCCCGGCGTCTATTCGATCTACCCTGTGTCAAATTATTGAAAGCCGGCGTCTACTTGAGGACATACGGTACGGCAAATTCGGTTCTCCGATTATGACGTCATAATCGTAATCTATGACGTCATACGTAAAGGGCTCTAACGACCTCCACCGTTGCAAAGTTGTGCTGTCGTCTGTGTCGTAAATACTTGTGCTATATGAAGAAACATGCCGCGATTCAAGCTCAACCCATTTGTTTCAAAACGCAGCTCT
Source organism: Gibbula magus (assembly GCA_936450465.1). Taxonomy (NCBI): domain Eukaryota; kingdom Metazoa; phylum Mollusca; class Gastropoda; order Trochida; family Trochidae; genus Gibbula; species Gibbula magus. The sequence continues at coordinate 67,895,319 of OW388296.1, read as the reverse complement.
TCCTCGGCCACTGAAGACTTGAGCCCTCACACAGAGTGGGGTAGTAAACACAAAAGAGGAAAGAAAGAGGGTAGAGAAAAAGAACTTGCGTCTCAATCATCATTTATTGACTCCAACTTTGACTTCAATGATCTTTCGGAGACCTCCAAGTTGGAACTGTCGCGCATATTGGGGAATATGAAAGAGACGAACAACAGTGGAAGTTTTGACCCCCCTGAGACAGAATATTCGCCCCGAACTTCAACCCCGAAGTCAGACAAGAAACCGCCAATGGCAGAAGGTGACAGCGGATACAGTGAACTCGAAAAATCGAAAGCAAGTCAGACTACCGATTCTTTGACAGCCGGCTTTCAAAAACCACCAGAACAGCACCAGAGGGGTCCATATTTTGGTGAGAAAACAAATTTAAAACATTCACGGATATTTGAAACTTTAAAAAAAAACTCGCGTTGATATATTATTTGATATCAGGAGACACTTTCATGACTCTGGTTAGATTATCTAGATATATTCCTTATGTGCAACAATAAATAGTGCTGTAGGGCAAAGCTACGCATTACATTTTACCAGAAAAATATTACATATATGCAAAACCTTTGTAAATATTAAAATTAGACTTCTAGTGATGAAATTGATGTAGGATTCAAGTAGAAATGCTTTTGACGATGACACCGCTCCGTATTTTCGTAGGTCGGCGTGTGTTAGCTAAAGATAAGCATATTTGATATTTATGCGCCTCAACCCCCCAGTTTTATTATATTTATAGTTTTTTAATATGTTTTCAGAAGTTGAAGGGGGAGTAGTCGATCGTTATGAAAATGTGTTGGTTACCATTGATATTAAGTATGTGAGAAGGCAAAATGGTGACGACGTCTTGTTTGTTATGAAGAACTGGCAGTGTCAATTTAACAATAATAATAATAACACTTTATTGTCCGCAATACAATGTACATCGGAAATTCGGTTTGTGCATTTTGCACCCGGCAGCCAGATTGCAGCGCCAGTTCAAGCGTTGTTCTGTCGCTGTTGTTCAAGGCAGCAACAACTCCCATCTTTTAACGTCTTTTGGTATGACGCGACCGGGAATCGAACCCCGGTCTTCCGGGTGATAAGCGGACACTCTACCAACTGAGCTACATCCATTTGAGTAGTTTGACAGTATTGTGTGCCTCATCAGCATTATTTTACCTTTTTACAAACAACCATGGTGATATTATCCAAAATGTCACCGGAAATGATGTATTACGTGATTATACTGTTTATTTTATTTAATAGGTTGAATTTTGTGAACGTGCGTATCCTTACCCTTCGCGTATATTTAGCCTACACAACTGTAAATAAACAATCATGGAATATTTCAGATTCTACAAAACCATATAATTTCAAAATTATTATTTGTCTTACAATACGTATAGGTTAGTGTCCTCGTCAATCTCCATTCCATCGAAATGATGGAGCCAAGGCCACGAGGGCCGAGGCCCATTATTTCTAAGGAATAACGAGGACATTAACCTCCTTGAATTACACTCAATGTATTACTATTCTTACAAAATAACTTTTTAGAAATTAAAATATTTAAAATAGCATTCATTGCAATAAAGAATTTGACTATCCATATATCTTGGTTTTCTTCATCTCTACAACTTCTAAAATGCCTCTCAAAGATATTTAAAATTTAGTTTATGTGGTGTACAACTGTCCACAGCATTTCATCACAGGTGTAATTTAATAAACACAATAATAAAACAACGCACCTAAAATATACACAGCATCATGCATACCAGTAAAATATAAGGTTGTGAAAAACCTATTATACTCTATGATGTATGAAATTGCGGGTACCTATTTACAAATCGTGTCTCTATTTTAAAAAAAGCAATCAAAATAGACTTTCTCTGGCAGCAATATTTCGATTTTTACGCTATTGAAAATGTTGTGACATTTCTTGCGGTTGAGTGTATGTCTCACTATAATGTCATCAGTACTAGTGGTATGATCAGCTGAGATGTTGACCTTATTACAGTGAAATGTACATGTATGTTTCGGCTAGATGCTCAAAACTGAGAGACTTACTAATAATTTCACCATGTGTTATCAACGCAAATTGTTTCATGTTCTACATGCATGTTACAGGAGGCGGCGCGGACAACTTAACCCGCGTCAAGTCCAACTCCTCCCGACTGGACCAGCTGGCTCACTCCAAGGCGCGGCTGCTGTACCTGAACGAGAACCTGACAGTGCGCTCCCTCCAACCCGAGGAGAACATTGACGAGATCATGCAGATGTGCGACATCGTCCAGCAGGGAGTCACCGTGGAGGATTTGCTCAAGAACTTCGGTCGTCTGCCCATGGACCAGATCCATCACTTCGCCATGGTCGGGGAGTACCTCCGCACTCTGCACGTCGAGAGCAGGATGGTCGACGTCCTCATCCACGTCGGAAACCAGACCTTCGCGGCTCACAGAGTCGCCCTCGCCTGCCACAGCAAGTACTTCGCCGACATGTTCAAAGACCACGACGAGACCACCAAGCTTCCCGTGGAGATGACCTTGACCGGGATGGGCCCGCTTGCCTTCCAGGCTTTCCTGAGGTACGTCTACACTGGGGAAATGATCATTAACGCCGACTCTGTGGCGGAAGTCATGGCAATGGGACACAGACTCAGCATACCCCAGATTTCAGGAATCTGCTCAGAGTTTATCGACACCATTCCCACGGATCAGGCTATGGCGATGCTGGCGAGCAAATCCATCATGCGCGGGACGCCGATATTCCAGCACGCGTATCGGCTTGTTCTGAACAACTTCCCGGATGTGTTCGACTGCGACCACTTTCTGACACTGAGCCTGGACCTGATATGCGTGTTGCTAAGCGACGACGACCTGTACATCCACACAGAGATGGATGTGTTCTGGGCCGGACTCAAATGGGTCGCTTATCACATCACGGAACGACACAACCACGTCAGTAGGGTGATGAAGTGCGTCCGGTTCCCCCTCCTCCCCAAACGTGAACTCTTCCAGTGCTTCGAGGTCACCGACCTGCTCCGGAAGTCGCCGGCATGCCGGGAGATGATACTCTGTGCCACGTGGTGAGTAAGTCGTCTACCTGAGACTGGAGCTTTTGTATTTCAGGGTTATTCTGGTGAAATGTTAAAGAGTAAGTGGATATAAGGTTTGATCCTTTTGTTACAATCCCAAATGGCTAAAACCATATCGGATTGTTTCTGGAGGTATACCATGGCCTACTTTTGGAATATCTCATAATGCTGACATGGTCGTACGTACGTATTGAACATGTAGATTGACACTAAGAGAGTTTTAAAAAAGTTCCTGACAATTGACAAGTGCAGAATGTATGTATATGTCAACCTCCAAGACAGGGCGCTCTTCCTCCGAGTTGCGCTATATTAGTGACGTCACGGAGCGGTAACTCGCTGTCTGGAGCTAGTGTAACTGTAGCCTACTAAGAACTTCTAAAAAACACTGATGAACAGATATCAGATCTTGTGCGGCTTATCCTTAACAATGCCATTATTCTAGTTGGACATTGATAATTGCAGGTTAATTACATCTGATGAGCTGGGTAGACCCGATCCCCTCAGCCTGCCCAGACCTAAACCCAGGAACTGCATGAGAGATGGATACATCCCAAAGTCAACGGGAACATTCAAGGTGGGTCTACGTCAAAACTGACTTCAATACATCCACCATTTAGGAGATAACCATACTGTGTTTGGAAACAGCGGCATATAACGGAATTATTATAGCTCTAAATTTAATTTAAAGTCGAACGCGTAGCTTGAGGCTTTAAATGGATAATTATTCAGACGCATTGAATCATCCTCCAAGCATCGGCGTGCGCATGTCAAGTCAAGCTTACTCATATCTTACTAAAATAACAAAGCATAGAAGACAAAGACTCATGGAGGGAGCAGAGACTGGACCACCCTTTCTCGCCGAAATCTTCCCAAATATAGTCCACAATGTGCACAGTTTATAATTTCGACTGCTCACACGTCTCACCTGAACTTGAAGTGTCAAGACGACCGTGCCCCATTCGACTTAATCTTGCCTGCTCATCTTCAATTTGCTTCTGTAATTCCAACCGTGTATGTTCCAACTTCAACAGTTGTAGCTTCTTATTCATATCTTCACAGTCTTTTTCCGCTCGCTGGATTTCGCGGTCAACTTGACGCCCAACTTGACTCCCGTTCAATGTCAACGATGTTTTTGGCGTGCTGGTGTCCCGTAGGTTGGTCCCGCTCGCCTTCAAACCGTCAATTAGGGACTTTTCTGCGTCGAGGAGGGACACTAGCTTCGACCCTGCTCCCTTCCGTTTAGGTCTAACATCCATTCTTCAAGTAATAATATAAAACAAAACTACTACCAGGGGGTCCTGACCCGTAATGTTTTGAAAATTTGTTCACCTTATACTTACTGAAGTTGATATACTTTGAAAAACTTTAGTTTCTAAACGAACTATTAAAATAACAACATTGCACTCAATCTTGCTTGTATCCCCTAAAGATTCTGCTAAATTTTAGCAGGCGGAGGGAACGGCTAAGTGGCAGGGGTATGTAAGCACTACGAAGGAGGAAATTAGAGGTGCGCAGACCGCCTGCGTGGAGGATGGCATTGAATCGGTAACCGTGCAGAAATTCCTCGGCCAGACATTTACAAAGATATGACGTATTTGGTTTTATTACCCATATGGTATAAAATAACCGAGTTAATATTTTCGATACGAGCACATGTGCACATATCACTTTTGCCTAGCAACCGTTGTTTCACCGCGACTGTGACGTCATGAAACGATTGTTCGTGACGTCACTGTAGCTTGCCGTCGCAATGGAAGTGAGCCGTTTCCTGACTATTTTTACGCGAATGAAATGGAATAGATTGGTAATAAAGAAATTATTACACTCGAAAGTGTGTCATATGACTTTTACGAAACTCGTGCAAATTTATGTATAACCCTCGCTCTCGCTCGGGCAATACAAACATTTACACTCGTTTCGTAAAAGTCATATGACACACTTCCTCGGGTAATAATCTCTATTTATTACCCATATGGTTGAAAATAACCGAGTTAATATTATTGATATGAGCACATGTGCACATATCACGTTTGCCACCGCGGCTTCCCGTATTCTGTCGTCTGTGACGTCATAAAACGATTGTTCGTGACGTCACTGCTGCTTGCCGTCGCAAGGAGAAGTGGGCCATTTTCTGACTTCTTTTTTTTACGTTTATCACATGGAATAGAACGGGTAATAAAGAAATCATTACACTCGAAAGTGTGTCATATGACTTTTACGAAACTCGTGCGAATTTGTGTATAACCCTCGCTCTCGCTCGGTCAATAAAAAAAATTAACACTCGTTTCGTAAAAGTCATATGACACACTTCCTCGGGTAATAATCTCTATATCTCGAATGACGTAGCTTGTTACAAGGGAGGTCACTCTATTCTGTAGGCGATAGCGTTTTGCAACCGGCGTCAGCGTTCGAGGAAATTTCTGCAGTATTTTCAAAATTGACACAGTTGTTATTGCGTCAATTTTGTTAATAAAGTTTTAGGTAAGTTTATACTACATTCCGACATTCCGGGTGATATACTGTCTGGTTTTTACCCGATTGTCATCCGAATTGAGTTTATTCAGGAACGTTTCTGAAATGTCAAGTTGTTGAATGACAGATTTTTCGAACTGCATTGTTAACTTTCGACGTTTCGGGTCTCATTTTCAGTTTCTCGGTTTATTATTAAAATATTTATTTATGTCATTTTGTTCACAGCAACAAATCATAAAAAAATGTTAGAGCATGCAAGTATTCGGAGAATTAATGCATTCGCTATTGTTGCCTGGCAACAAACGTAATCATGCGCAAAACAGAGCACTTTCTCTGATTTTTCACAGTAGCCAATCAGAAACGACTATTTCGCAAAGTTATGGTAGAATGGCAAGAAGCTCTAGTTCTGTTTCAAGTAACAATCTCAAATTTCAGTGTCAGTTTTATCCATTGTCTGAAGAAGATGCATCACTCTGTATCGACTATTTACATTTTTACCACAGAGCGTCTTTCAGGAGGAATTGCCAACGTCACCGGAAGGTGTAAGTCGTCTGCTTCCTGTGGAGGACGGATTCCGTGACCCGGAGGAGTTCCAGAGGCCCGACAGTCCCGCTTCCTGCGCCTCCCTCAACAACTCGGCGGTCCAACCTGGGCTCGGGGAGAACAAACCAGGGGACATCCTCGCCATAGGGGGCTTCACTATGGTCGACAAAGATAAGGAGGGTGAGAAACCGTTCCACAATATAGATAAATAAAGTCAATGTCAATCAAGAGATGGGGTTACAGCTGACTCTACGGTTACGACTAGTTTGCGAAACACTTCAGGTGCCGTTCCATTATACCTTCGTAACCTTACGAATATCTTTTTGTCAACCTTACCCCACGAACGTTCTTAATTACGAACTTTTTTGACAAAATGAAATAGTGACCACTTAGTTACAAGGCGTTTTTGAAGGGTGAGCGGAACTGTAAGAACCTTGTAAATTTCGTATTTCCTGAGGCGCAGCTCTGTATTACCTATCGTATGATTCACGGGGTGTTTTTGTCATTGCAATCTTTACTACGTTTGGTATAGGCCGTATTTCCCATGACATAAAAGTTCGTGCACCACTTTTTAACTGTGACTTCAGTGCACTTCGTCGGGCAGTTAATTGAAAACGTCGGGCTTCTGCAAATGATAACGTATGGATGAAATGAAATAATATATTTAATGACCACTGCTGTAAAATGTGGTCGTCAAACAGGTTCCCTGAAGGATGTGGAGCGGTACAGCAGCTCGGAGAACCAGTGGAAGTACTACACAGGACTCCCGGAACCCAGACAGCACCACGCCGTCTCCATGCTGGGCGGCATACTCTACCTCGTCGGTATGTCGTGCATATGTGTAGCAATGTCCATTGAAGTGTATATCACTAACATTACAAGACTAAGTGTGTCAGATGACTTTACGACACGAACACAAAGGCAACTCAGTACTTTTGAATTATATTTCGTAGAACGTAAAATGTGAGGGTCGCATATATAGTGATTTGAAAGGGTTCTATCGGGGTATTTTTGTGGAAACGAATTTGCTTGAGGGTAATTCAACAAATTCATGGCGTACCTTTGACTGCTCATTGATATCAATTGGAGTTAAGGAGAGATGGGACCCAGAAATCGACCTCGCTTACGGTAACATTTTGCGACAACAAATTATTGTAGTGAATAAGTCTAAAAGTATATGGATTACGTTGTTTGGGGCATACGCTTATCCATACAAAAACGAAAAGTGCTTAAATTTTCCGTAACGCCTTTTTAACGGTCATTTTACGACATGCCGCATAACGTTATCGTCACCTATATTCGTGGTAAATATGTTACTGTGTGTGTTATTCAAATTACATACGTACCTTTAGTTACTGACAAATTTAAATCGCCTGGTATAATCAACTGATAGTTATTCTTCCATCATGCACTCTCAGATTGATAGTATGTTCAACAATGATTACACGGTAGGCCGTCAAAGTTACACTTGAAACCATCAAAATTGCCGCGACGTTAGGTTTTTACGTTTATGAAGGTAATTTAAAAAATGGCGTTAAAGTGATGAAAAATCTCCGGTGACCCCCTATTTTTATTTCTGAATTCGTTTGTTTATTCAAATGTGCACATTATACTGCATTTTTAGCAATATCTAAAATATGTGTGTCAGTGAGAAATCCTGTTCAATATGCGAAAAACGATGAGAAAAATGCCGTTTTTAATTAAAAAGTGCTTAATTTAATTTTTTTTTCTCTTTCCAGTGTCATTAATTTTCAAAATATAGACTTGCTATGCATCCCCGTATGTAACTGAAATGTATTTGAAAGGATTCTGAGCTTATTCGTTGAAAGCGAGCGCTTCATCTAAATACATCAAATCAGTCAAAAATGGCGTAATTTGCCGACGGGAGTATTATTATTAATACCGATAACTCTTTAAATCGTTCGGTGACCCTCAATTGTTTTTACATTTTTGGATAAAAGACACAATAAACCTGCTATTTTGAAAAAATAAACGAATTCTAAAATATTTTGTTTCATCGTCCCATCTCTCCTTAAAGTTAAGGCTGTTTTGTGAAAACAGTTTGTATAAATCCGTTAGCATCATTCAATATAGTGCATGAAAGAGATTCATTGTTAAAGGTACATCCATTGTTGTGCGGGGTCACATATTGCAAACGTTATAAATGGTGTTACTTTATCGAGAAGTACCGACTGTTACCGAAAACTACCATTTTGAAGATAGTAGACTTAGCATATTTACGAAATGAAGGTAAAAAGTAGTGATTTCTGATCTGATTTCTGATTTTCTGCACAGAGTGTGGCATCAATGAGTCAAACGTAATTTTGGAATCTTTAATATTTATAACAGACAAAACAAGTAGTTGTCACTAAGGTGACATGATCCCCCGCCGCAAATTAATACTTCAAAATTGAAAAATAATGTCAAATTCAGCAAAATCGACTGTCAAACATGTCGGAAAAGTCAAAGCTCCACTGTGAGAATAATGTGAAGGTCACCAAAATCTAATCAGCCCGTCGCCTTCCCTAGGAGGTGCTTTGTGTAAGATATGATGGAATTCCGGTGAATGGTTCTTGAGATATCCCGCTGACAAGCTTTACATGTACATTAACATGTCGAAAAGTTCCGCTGTGACCTTGAAAATAATGTCAAGATCACCAAAATCTAATCAGCCCTTTGTCTTCCCTTGGAGAAGCTATGTGTAAAATAGGAAGAGAATCCAGCGAATGGTTCTTGAGATATCCCGCTGACAAGGGTAAAATGACAAAGTCTCGTTGTGACCTTGAAATGAAGGTCAAGGTCACAAACCTATGTAGGAACATTACTCTTCCTATGATGAACCCATATGCAAAATATGAAAAGGATCCAGTGAATAGTATTTGAGTTATTCCATTTCGTACGGACGTACGTACGGACGGACGGACGCAGCCGAATACTATATCCCCCGCTTCGCGCTAAACGCGCTAAACGCGCGGCGGGGGATAATGACAAATTTGAGTTGATAACGTTTAATAGGTCCAATAACTACTGTGCATCTAAATGGAACGTGCAGTTTCGGTTTCTGCACATGCATAATTATGTTCTTCGATTTTAATTGAAAACTAGTGATTATGATATATTTGGCGAATGGGGATAAATATGCATGCTGAGTGAATTTATTTGTATAGTAGACCGCACATGTGGTGGGTTGGAACGTATTAAAGCCAAATAAAATTTTATGAAACACAATGGATGTACTTTTAAGACTTGTAAATTCTATTGACATCAAGGTGGAAATGACCCCAAGAAGCACAAGAAGTCTCCAGTGGCGACGAACACTGCGTTCCGGTTCGACCCCACCAAGGGTCTCTGGTCCAAGGTCAGTCCAATGGGGACTCCCAGGATGAACCACGGACTCTGTGCTCTGTATGGCATGTTGTACGCTATTGGCGGACAAGACGAGAAAAACAGGTACGTGTTATAGTCAGGTGGTCATACATTAAAGTTAGGATATATGAGGTCCCTGGTTATAGTCAGGTGATCAGACATTAAAGTTAGGATATACGAGGTCATATATCACGCCCTAAGCCAACTCGCTCCGTCAGATCATCGTTTTATGACGTCAACTTGTATCAGTCACTGGTCACAGTGAAAATATTTTAAAAAATGTTATTTTCACTGTAGCGTGATAGACAGTTTATTTCACTGATACATCTCAGTATTTCACTGCTCGTCATATAATAAATCCCAGTATTTTACTGCTCGTCATATATAATAAACAGAGTACCGTTGCCCCCTTTCACAAAGCACAAAGGCGATTGCGAGTGTAATGTTTAAAAACTGGAGTTAAAGTTAACCTCAGTAAGAGTTGCTATGTGAAACACCCCTTCTACACTGAGTTGGATAACTGCAGTTACCCACTCCTAAAATGGCGGCTGGTCAAAACATGGCTGATTGAAGATTTTCCTTTAATCAATTTCACACCTTGGCTCTGTATTCCAAAGTGTTTTTCAACCTGAAAGACATTGCAAATAACTTTGTGAGAGAAAATTCTGATGATGTACGTAACGTTTTGCATGCAAGTCACAATTAAGTATCGTGTCTGACGTATCTAAATTGACAATGACAATAAACACAACTGGCTCTATATACTTTGTAAGAAGTGAAGATAGGATGTTTAGTGGATGTTTGAGTATAATAACGCATATTGCAACCTTTACCCAAAGTACCTTTTGAGGATGAGTAAGTTTAAGTACGAAGCTGTACTGTATACAATATTAAAACAAGGTGACATCGTGTTTTTAAGTATCTAAATAACAATTGTCTTGACTGTTTAGCATGAGTAAAGAGTAACAACATGTTGGGAGTTACGTAAATTGTACTAAAGTTTGGACCAACGCTTTTGGTTCAATAATATATCGGGGAGCCATATGATTTTGGATTTTGTACATTAAGTTGAATTTTCTTTTTCATGGTTTCTATATACGGTAGTGAAATAATCTATATGAGAATAAACACCTTTTAGTTAAATAACCGATCTATATGAACGTTTAGTTCTAAATGACGCATTTTCAATATCTGATCATCGGTATATTAGGCCAGTAGAAACTTCATTTAACCTAGACATTTCTGATAACAGGCCAGTTTTTGTTTTAAATAATTAAGAATTGACTTCACAATTTATTAAGTTCATGGAGGTATAAACTTAAAAAAACGCTGTGCAAACTGTGTAAATCCGCGTAGCGGATTTACGCCAAGTTTTCACAGCGTTTTTTAAGTTTATATCTCCATGAACTTAATCAATTTTGAAGTCAATTCTTATAAATAAATATAGTCGAACCTGATGTTTTGAAAAGGTTTCATGGCTACAAATATACAAATTTGCAACAATTAGAGCTGTACTATTTACGCGTATGAAGACACCAAATATTAGCCCCGCCTACAACGTGTTCATCAGTCAATGAAAATGCACAACGCAACTAGCCACGAACCTGACGTCATAGGGGCGCGGCTAAATGTTATGTGACGTCACGAAATTAAGTTCATACAGGTATGAACTGAATCTCTGTGAGAGTGTTCAGCGAATCAGATTCATGTAAAGCAATTGCTATTTATTTATTACTAACTGATGTCCCGTTTGATAACATGTTTATTAAACGAGTGAATGGTTTGGTATTTTAACGAGCGAAAGCGAGTTAATACCGATGCCATTCACGAGTTTCATAAACATGTTATCAAACGGGACCGAGTTTAGTATTTTATTTATTACTCAATGATGTTAATAGCGCTGAATTGCAAGAAAATCGTTTCAGCGACGCTCACTTGCAAAACGGTCACCCGCTATATTGCAGTCGCGCGGCTAACATTGTGACGTCAACCAAAAACGACTATGACGTCACGCGCCGATTATGACGTTACGGCAGCACTCGGGAGAGCGTTTGATTAGACAACACTCGGGTCGAGTCCGGTTAGGTTTGCGCATGCTCAGTGAGGATGGCGTGTTGTTTTAATCAGACGACAAGAACAAGACCCGCGCGTTTCAAAGATGGCGGCGTACACAGCAAGCTTTTCGTTTATTTTAAACGAAATGGTAGAGAGCGATTATGAGGAAGAGATTGATAACACATTGATCAAATAATTATTTCACATTTCTTTTCAAAGAATCTAGCTAACATTATATGTTAATAAAATCTTATCCTTACCCATTCTCAGTGGCCACCATCTTTGATGACGTCACAACACGCCTCACTCGCGCGAAAATGACGAGCCGACTCTTGACCTAGTTAGCGGTCCCGAGTGTGGTGTTCGTGGCGTTTGATTAGCGAATCCCACTCGACTCGACCCGAGTGTTGTCTAATCAAACGCTCTCCGGTGGTATCACACATGTGTATAACAAACTCATTGTTATCTAATGAGTGATCTCACCACGGATGAGTAATAAAAAACGTAAAAGTATTGTCGCTCGTTGGAATACCATTTGTTTTTTGGCTTCTTTTGTGACGTCCCACGGTAATGATGCGTCAACAAATTTTAATCATAGAAGGTTATTTAGGTCAACGCAATCTTATATTAATAAAATTCTACTTTCTAATACCAAACATTGTGGGAAAAAATCTTCTTGAAAAAGCGATTTAGCATACCAAGTGTATTTGAACAGACATGGAAACAAAGGTATCATACTCTGATGTATGAGGGTGTAAATACTTCACTACAAAGCACGTGTCTATCAAATATATTCAGCAATTTTCAATGTTATACCCTTTTAAAAAATGTGGGGACATTTCTTTTGCACATATACAAATAGTTTAAATTTTTAAGGAAACAAATTACAAATTTAGGACCATCCAGTTTGACAACTGGAACACATCTTTCAGCATAACGTATTTGATGATAATATATAGAGGATATTTGTCTTTTCTTGAACTAATACCATGTTTATCTCATCGAGTGAGGTAGAAAGGTTATATTTTCAGATAGATATATAATTATGTACTTCGCCACGAGTTAACATATATAACTTTTCTACCTCACGAGATGTTGATTTATATCACGCAACATACAAAGACCAAACTTCTTCTTGATATTGAGCTTGAGATTCAACGTATATTTGATGAATTGCGACACGTATTTGATGAAATTCAGTACCTAATAAACGGTTTTACTACTGAAATAAATTTCATATCATCTTCATTTGTCTCTTGAGTTTAACATCCGAGATGAAAAATCCCAAAGTATTATAAGTAATTTGTAAAGCTGTCGGTGCATTACCAACTTTTGGATCGATTGGGTTGGTAACGACCGATTTGATCGGTCAATAGAGGGGACGTAACTCTCTTTGGACAATAGGTGGCGCTGACCCTGTCTCAGAAATCCCTTCGAGTTGTCGCAAAGGTCAGTACCTATGCATTTTCTAAAAGTGCACAGTAACCCTATGCGTGCGGAAGTTGAGATTATGATATATTTACACACTCCCTAAAGGTTAACATGCCATCTACAGATTCCTTGGTGAATGCCCAAGGTATGCGCATTAAACATATGTAGGAAAGTACCCGAGTATAGATGTGAAGTGGATTAAAAGAAAATCTGCGAACAGCCATGTTTGGACCAGCCGCCATTTTTTGAGTGGGTAACTGCAGTTATTTGAAGATTAGCGTTAATAGACGTTGATTTGATTTACAAATCAGTGAAATTTACATATTTCATAGTCTTCTCTCCCATCTTCAGAGTGCTAAATTCCGTGGAGTGTTACAACCCAGTGAGCGGCACGTGGCAGACCGTTAAGAGCCTCATCACGGCCCGGTGTAACTTCGGCGCCACCGTCTGCAAGGGGCGCATCTACGTGGCCGGAGGATTTGCTACACCCGCGGACAAGAAAGTCAACATGCCCGTCCTCTGCAAATTTGAGTGCTTCGATCCCAAGTTTAACAGGCAATTATTTTTTTCTTTGTTGCATGCTTGCGGAACCGTTCTTCCCACAGATGTTTCTCCACTCAGATCTTACATCATAACCCCTGTTGCATATGGATCATTCTTCTTGCAAAATCCCTTGCAGTGAAAGTTTGCAACACTGGTAACATCTTTATTTTTATACCCCCGCTACGACGTAGTCGGGGGTATATAGCGCTCCGCGTGTCCGTCCGTCCGTCCGTCCGTGCGTCCGTCCGTCCGAAATCTTTTCCGGAGCTTATCTCGGAAACTATACCACCTGGAAACTTCAAATTTGGTATAGCGATAACCTACATGATGCTGTTGTGCCTTTTAGGGGTTTCAATTCCATGGTTCAAATAATTTTGGACATTTTGACCAAAAACGGTCCCATTTTTGGACTTTGTGTCGTTTCCGGAGCTTATCTCGGAAACTATACCCCTTGGAAACTTCAAATTTGGTATAGCGATAACCTACATGTTGCTGTTGTGCCTTTTAGGGGTTTCAACTCCATGGTTCAAATAATTTTGGACATTTTGACCAAAAACGGTCCCATTTTTGGACTTTGTGTCGTTTCCGGAGCTTATCTCGGAAACTATACCCCTTGGAAACTTCAAATTTGGTATAGCGATAACCTACATGTTGCTGTTGTGCCTTTTAGGGGTTTCAACTCCATGGTTCAAATAATTTTGGACATTTTGACCAAAAACGGTCCCATTTTTGGACTTTGTGTCGTTTCCGGAGCTTATCTCGGAAACTATACCCTTTGGAAACTTCAAATTTGGTATAGCGATAACCTACATGATGCTGTTGTGCCTTTTAGGGGTTTCAACTCCATGCTTCAAATAATTTTGGACATTTTGACCAAAAACGGTCCCATTTTTGGACTTTGTGTCGTTTCCGGAGCTTATCTCGGAAACTATACCCTTTGGAAACTTCAAATTTGGTATAGCGATAACCTACATGTTGCTGTTGTGCCTTTTAGGGGTTTCAACTCCATGCTTCAAATAATTTTGGGTTTTTTACCCAAAAACGGTCCGATTTTATAATTTAAAATTTTTTTATGTGTAAACTTCAATCCTAGTTTGATTTCACTTGTCTATATGGTTGGAAATCATGAATACGAGGTGATTTCCCATTTGTGTTTTGTTTGATTATTGTCACATTGCTTTCTTCATGGAGCTGACATGTTGAACATTTCACACATTTACTGTGAGAGTGGGACATTTCCATTTCGTCAATAGGTAAGTTATTATACTAGAATTTTATTTTCACTCATGGTGGCAACATATTTCAGAAAATGATAATCATCTTTAAAATCTTTCACTTCTTTAAACTTTTTTGAATTCATGAAAAATAAATTATTTATAAAGATTATAACTACAGTTTATACATAGGAATATATATTGACCTTCAAGCAACTGATTGGAAGGTGAGATTCTGATGTAAAACATTTAGTTATCTCGTCCAGTTCACACCTATGCAAACAATTACATTTCCTGTTGTTTTCTATGTTATGTGCTGACCAAACCACATTCCTAAGCCTTATCATAATATATGATTTATGATTACATAGTTTAAAGAAAGGCGGTCAAACTACAGGCGGGGGTATGTGAGCTGCGCTCACTTTTGCCTTGTTGTCCAATGAAATTAATTACATTCTGCGACTGTCGTAAACAACTCTAGTCAGTTCGAAAGCTCCTTTTGAAACAACGTCGTCGATTGCACAACAAAGAGTTTCAGGATTAGGTATTTCAAGAACTGAGTGGAGTAACCTCTGTTGAAAGAGAAATGATTGCTGGGAGCCTGAAATTGTGGCACTCAACATGTTGCAAGCCAAACGTTGAATATTAGTTTCACGGTGTTTTGACAGGGTGTACGGGACTGTAAGACCCTTGTATATTCCGTATTTTCCTGAAACGAATTTATTACTCTTTAGATCTATTATCTGTACTTATTTTACTCATTCCCGATAAAATATAAAGGCTACATCTAGCTATTTCCGTTTGTGATAAAAACTCCGCACACTGTGAAACATCGAAAACACTGTAAAGAGTGTACCGCTCTATATCAAGGGAGATAACTCTGCGGCTAAAAATAATCGATTTTGAATTAAAACTAACCTAAAGAATAAAAGATAGACACATGTTTTTATTGAATTAGTTTATTGACACAAACAAAATATAAAAAAATGTATATAGGTTGAAATCACCGTACTTATGTTTGTTAAGGTAAGTTTCGATTCTGAAATTTCGAGTCGAGCAACCGTTTAACTTCTGCATTCCATCTAAGTTCAAGGTCATCCATAAGACCCGTGTAGATATGTCACATGACCCGTCTTCACGGGTCATACGGATGGTATGCCCTGGCAAATCCGCCTACATGGTTTCATATGCATTGGCTATTGACAAATTAGAATTCAACAAATTTATCTAAACGGTAATGATGCAATATATTGCATGGTGGGAACGCACCTTGAGACTAGTTTTCCTGAAACGTTTTTAAATCTCTTAGCGCAGGGAATAAGAGATATCAGTTAAGTTTTCCTCGGGTTTTCCTTCCTATCAGGGTCCCGACCTTACCATATTCTCGATATCATGATTTATCCTTATAATCTTACCCCAATGGTTCTTTTAGGGAATATTCAGGGCCCAGTGTATTTTGCTGATCTTATCGGCGAGGGATCATGCCACCTTAGTGACCGCTTTGTTCTTTATCTGTCATAGCAGAGCATTATTCTCCCTCTGTTACCCAGCTGGACGGCGCTGTGCCCGATGAGCATGTCCCGTTGTCTGTGCAACCTGGTGAGTGTGGACGGAGAAATCTACCTGTGTGGGGGAGCCACCCGCCCCACCATCAAGGAGGACATCCGCAGTGTGGCCGGCATGGAGATGTACAACGTGCTCACTGATTCCTGGCAGTACAAGACCGACCTCATCAAACCCAGACACAACGCGGGGGCCACCGTCATAGGTGGGTAGTTTAATCCTTTCACAAAAGTGTTAAAAAAATATTATGTATAACCAAGGACGTATATAGAGATTATTAGCCGAGGAAGCATGATATATGACTTTCACAAAACGAATTGCCCAAGGGAGAACGAGGGTTATGCATAAATTTGCAAAAAAGATTCGAAAAAGTCACGTTTCAGTGCAATCATTTCTTTATTTCCCAGTATTTTCCATTTGAATCGCGTAAAATTGGTCAGGACACGGCCCATTTCTCTTGGGCCGGAAAGCTACTATGACGTCATCAACAATCGGTTTATGACGCCACAGACAAAATAGCCGCGGTGACACACTGAATAGTTACTAGGCAAACGTGATATTTGCACATGTACTCATATCAATAATATTAACTCGGTTACTTTCAAGCATAATGTGTACTAAAGAGCTGTAAATCTTTTGCAAAACAAGTTGTTACAACGCACTGTGAAAAGATGGAGGATAACGGTGGGAAAAACAGATTTTAGTTTTGCAGAAGGTTGTTAAAATTACGTTGGTGTGTTGATTAACACCTCGCACATAAATATTGAGACATGGCTGAGCTTTACTTAAGAAATAGAAGACGAGTCGGCGTGCTTTATCGTTGAATAAAACTTAGCAGGGAGCATAAAACACGAAGGGCGCAGCCCTGAGTGTTTTATGCTCTCTGCTATGTTTTATTCTACGAGAAAGCACAACAACGAGTCTTCTATTTCTTATATGAGATGCCCTTAAACAGTTACTCCCTTTTATACAAACGCCGTGCAGAAATTATGTTGTTTGTATAGGCTATATTATTTTTTTGAAAATATTAATGCCTCCCGTCGTAGAACACGTTCACTAGCATTTGACAATCAAAGTGACGTCATTTGCTAAGCGACGCTCAAACTGACGTCTTAAATCACGAGCATGTTTTAGTGTCTCATAAAGCACGCTGTCGGTCCCATTGACCGCCTGTGTTTTAATGCCGTGGGTATCTTATATTTTCATATAACCATACCATTTCCTTAAAGTTACCTGTATGTTTCTCTATTTAAGGATCAAAGATTTACATCATCGGCGGAACATGCTCTATCAACAACCAGACCCTACAGTCAATCGAGTGTTATGACACACGCACGGAATGCTGGGACACCAATATCCAGGACCTTCCATATCCTGCCAAATGGCTGGGATGCGTTTCACTTCCGGTCTCAAAGTAACTTACATCATGTCGACAACTATGCACGAATCTTTGAGAAATATTGTTATGTATTCACTTGCTGTGTAAAAGAAGACAGGAATGTGTTGATGTCTGAAGGACTTTCTAATGGAAACTACGAATTGTTTTATCTTGCTGTTGACATTTTTGTAAGCTGAAGTGTTTCCCTGTTTGGCTATAAGGCAGATGTAATCCATTGTGCATGTCATGTTTGTAAATCTATAGTTTTTGTTTTGTTGTGGATCATGTAGCCTAAATTGGATTTTTGGAGATTAGCCATAACATTTAAGTAATATTTGCACTGTATTGCCTTGTTTGGGTAGGCTGATTAACCCTGCTCTTGTTTCATCTCAAAAGAACAATATGTTCTTATACTGGTGTTTGGTGTTCAGTTTGTATAGCGGATAGTTTATGTTCTATGTTTTATGTAATAGATAGTTTGCATTTGTATTAATGGACAATTGGTGTGTATCCGACAATGTTTGTGTCCGTATAACGAAGGAATATTTGTGGAAAAGTACATGCATGTAAACATTCTGGAGTCCAAAGAACAAACCATTTACCAAACTTTTTAACTACCCTGCAATTAGGTTGCCTTACTGAAATGAACCTGCGCTGAAAGATTGTAGAAAGGGGTGTCACGATGAGTTCTTTCTGGTATGACTGTACTCAATGAGTTCTTTCTGTCTTGACTGTACTCAATGAGTTATTTCTGGTATGACTGTACTCGATGAGTTCTTTCTTGTATGACTGTACTCGATGAGTTATTTTTGTTATGACTGTACTCGATGAGTTCTTTCTGGTATGACTGTACTCGATGAGTTCTTTCTTGTATGACTGTACTCAATGAGTTATTTTTGTTATGACTGTACTCGATGAGTTCTTTCTGGTATGACTGTACTCGATGAGTTCTTTCTGGTATGACTGTACTCGATGAGTTCTTTCTGGTATGACTGTACTCAATGAGTTCTTTCTGGTATGACTGTACTCGATGAGTTCTTTCTTGTATGACTGTACTCAATGAGTTCTTTCTTGTATGACTGTACTAAATAGCTTCTTTTCGGTATGACTGTAACTTGTACTAGATTTGTTCATGTGTAGGGTATTATCTTCCTATTCTGGAATGGTTGCCCAAAGAAATCGTGTTTCTACTTGGATCGTAACTGATGATATTTTCATGTCCAATGGTTCTGAATTTCTAGATTGTTCATTAATTTGATGTCTATTCACCCAAAACAGTTACAATTCCCTTCTGGCTGTATTACCTTGTTCGTGTTATTTGTTTTAAACCCTGATTTGATCCCGTAATCTTATTTCTTATGAAATGCTGTTTTTATTTACTTTTTCTTTGCACCCAATCATGAAACGGCACTTACATGGTGAATGAGAGAAATGGAGAAATGGAATCCAGAACTCACTTACAACGTGTCCCCTCTACAAACATGGTCGTTTCTCAATGTTAGCACCTGGTATTGGCTAACTAAGGATAGATTCTGCATCTTGGTCTACGGTTAAGGTGAATTGAACAATCTTAATGAGAAGATGGTAAACATTATGCTAAGGAAGGCTACACGGGGCAACTACTAAGGGATTTGTACAACGACTTAAAGATACGTTTCCATAAGTAAGATCATGTATGCACCCTTTCTTTCCTGACACCATGTATTTGCCAGTGATTTAACCTTTATCAAAATATTCTTCTTATTTCTGTCTCCCAATCATGTATATCCTACAAACACTACTGTTACATTTGAGCTTATTTGCTTCTGTCGACAACGCATTGTCATTTGTAAAATAATTTTTGAATTATGAGCCCCGTTGGCTTGCTGTATGAATGGATGTCGATCAGAAAATTGAAATATAATCAACTGTGTTCGTTATCTGCCTATGGCTAAAATGCCCTCTAACGTTTTCAATGTTTAACCATCTGTCCTTTTTGGCTTTTAACAACCATACACTGAAAAGGAACGTCCTACATTCGACGTGTTTTAATAGATAGATGTAAAGAGAATATTATCGAAATTTATATATCAACTTATGTATTATGATTATTATTGGTTTTGCAGCATATCTGAATGATCTGATTCGATTGGTTTGTCGAATAGTCTTTCACGTTTTGTATCAATTTAACTGTGTTTATTTTTCTGATGTGATATTTTGATACCTTTCTACTCATATACATTTCCGGAATCTTCTAATAAAATATTTACATTTAAAGTATTTGTCTGTTATCGGTATCAATTGTAACACCCCTGTCAGCAAATAACGCTATTTTTGATAATTTTCAATAAATAAATAGAGGATATTTGACATTTCACGTCGAAACCATGTATATCTCATAGAGTGAAGTAGAAATGTCTATTTTCGCGAGTGGCGCGTCTTATTCACAAGATGATATAAATGCATGGTATTCGACGAGATATGTCAAATGTTCTATTTATTAGATTTAACAAACTGTGCATATAGTTGGTAAATGACGTTCATTTTAATAACGGAGCCTCCGATATCGCCTTCCTTTCCACGGCCATCCCATGACGTCATCCTATTGTTACGATGATGTCATATGATTGAACGTGTTATTTCACTGAGAAGAATAACATGTTTTTTCACTCAGTGAAAATACGGATATTATTTTAACCGATAAATGCCGTATTTCACCACTAAAAATCGAATTCAGAATTAAAGTAAGAATTAAATTAAGTCAACCAATAAACACAGAACCCTTTCAGATTCATTTTTTTCACAAACGCGGATACAAAGCAAATTCATATTTCAAAATAAATAGAGGATATTTGGCTTTTCTTGACTAATACCATGTTTATCTCAGGTAGAAAGGTTATATTTAAAAAATTATCGGCATTAATAATAATACTCCCGTCGGCAAATTACGCCATTTTTGACTGATATGATGTATTTAGATGAAGCGCTCGCTTTCAACGAATAAGCTCAGAATCCTTTCAAATACATTTCAGTTACATACGGGGATGCATAGCAAGCAAGGGCGGATCCAGGATTTTTTAACTGAAATTAGCACATATCGTTTGTTTTTCACGTATTTAAAGGCGCTGTAGCACGTTTTTTGCAAATTATGTTTTAAAATTTCTCATTTATAATGATTGTTTATGTCATTTATATTTACTTTAGAGGGTAAAACATCTTATTACACAAAGCAATGATCCGTAGTGGTAATAACGATGTTGCTTATAAAGCCAAAATTGCATGGCGGCCATTTTATTGTGAACACATTTTATTATATTCGAATGACAAAAACAATTCCCATGGCTTTACGGAACCATGTACACTCATTTGCAACTTGATTTTCCGAAGAGAGAAGGGTGTTTTACTATTGTTTACATTATTTTTCAAATACATTTCATCGACCTATTTCAGCGAAAAAACGTGCTACAGCGCCTTTAAGCTAAATAAAATTTTATGAAACACAATGGATGTATCTTTAAAGCGTTTTATGTGTGTTACGTATCCTTTGCTTAGTACATGGATATAGGCATTATGGCCAACTAGGCTATATAGGACCACGATGGATATTTGTCAGGAGGATCCCAGTGCTCGCCACGAGACGGATAACTCACGTACACGGCATAGGTAGCGGGCGTAGAATACTTGCAATGCGCGGATGTGCTCTCCTCGCAGAGTATTTGGAATATCAACAGTAAATACAATTCAATCCGTTAATAGCAAATATTGAAATGATTTATCAATTATATCTTCGATCGGTTCATAAAACCTGATCCTCGGTTTGATCCTTTACATCACCATTCACGCCGGCGTCAATATAGGGTCAACTCTCTGTCTACCCAGTAAACCCGTTAACATTGATTGAGTCATTTCATAACTTGACACATAGAAACTAGAAAGAGACAATACTTACATACTTAGAAATCAAAAACTGATATTTACTAGTGACATAAATAGAGGACACAATGAGATATCACTTAAATCTCATAAGTAAAGTCGGTATTTAAAGGGGCAGTAGCACGTTTTTTCAGGTCAAATAAGTCGATGCAATGTATTTGAAAATATTGACACCAATAGTAAAACATCATTCTCTCTTCGGAAAATCAAGTTAAAAAATGAGTGTACATGGTTCCGTAAAGCCTTGGGAATCGTTTCAAGTGGTCATTTGAAATAATTAATTGTGTTCACAATAAAATGGCCGACATGCAATTTTTGCTTTATACGCAACACCGTTATTATCACTAAACGGATACTTGGTTTGTGTAATGTTATATGTAATTATATGTTTATCTAAAGTAAAATTAATATAGATGACATAAACTATCATTATAAATGGGAAACTTGAAAAAATAAAATTTGCAAAAAACGTGCTACGTACTGTCCCTTTAAAATATAGGCTTTACCCCGTCACGATATGAAACATATAGAGATTATTACCCGAGGAAGTGTGTTATATTATTTTTACGAAGCCAGTGTTTTTTGTAGTGCCCGAGCGAGAGCGAGGGTACTACACACAGTTGCACGAGCTTCGTAAAAGTCAAATGGCATACTTTCGAGAACTTTTGATTCCCGTAAAATTAGTCGGGGAAACGTTCCACTTCTCTTGCTACGGTAAGCTATATAGTGACGTCACGACCAAATGTTTTATGACGTCACAGACTACGCACTACGGGAAGTCGCGCTGAAACAATGGTTGCTAGGCAAACGTGATATGTGCACATGTCCTCGTATCGAAAATATTAACTTGGTTATTTTCAACCATATATAGGTAATAAAAGAGTGTACTTCGTCCCCAACAGAACTAATAACCGTAAATCTCCTGTACAAATCTAAATCATTTCCCTTGACATTAACACCGCAATTAAATCCTACCTGTGTGAAATTCCCTTCTTATTAGCACACGACATAATAGATTACTAGCGGTATTACATGCGTGTAAAGGTAGGTAATCCAAGAGACTACCTTGGATTATTTCAACTACACCCGTATCTGTAAATGTGTCAATGTATTATTTGAGTATTCATAACCACGGCTGTGGTACCCGGAATAAGCTTCTCAAAGAAGAGCTGAACCGATATAATTGGGAAGTTTATATTGAAAGTAATTTACAAACACATAATCAAAATGGGAAAGAAGGCTGCCCTGGCTGAGCCAGTTTGTAAAGGTAAAGGTAGTTGACTCCATACCAACCGTCACATACACTTGTTGAAGCCGTGCTACGGGTATTTCATTACATACATAGTAATTTGCAAATACATACTTGGGAAACGTTCTCTAGTAGTATAGAAATCTATTCATTGTCAAGTCTATTAGGGGCACATAAAGTTTGGCAAAAGGGAGTTGTATTGGCGTAAACGGGTTGAGTGTATGAAATAACGCCACGGCTGCAATAATAAAATACCATTGTGCAAAGTGATAATAAGACGAATGTGATATTTAAGTGAATCGGCCCATATCAGTTATTCGTAATTTATCATTACAAGTACAGACTGTTAATACAGTATAGTGTTAAGAAGATATTGACTGATTTGTAAAAAGAACGTGTTTATCGTTAGCCCAGTGGATCATTCTGCAATGCAAAATGGATAAAATATTGATGATTTATGTTATCTAAATCATAATTATTAATCATCAATAATTGCTCATTTTTAATTTTAAAAAAATAAATTAATTTTAATTCAGTAAACAGTATAATTTTCTCATTGATTGTTTTAATTGCTGTAGTTTCATATTCATGGTTTAAAAAACAGGAGATAATGTTACCTTTTTAAATTCAAATTATTATTGGTACGTGATAGTCATTTGCCTGTCATGTTCACTTAACTTGTAGGCCTTTTTCTTTTTTAAAACCCAGAAGAAATAAACAACAATAAATAATATGATGTTACCCTTAAAGCGTTCATATTACCATCAGCACATGTTTACAAGATGTCATGAGCACGAACTTGTGTCTTGTGTCGGGTGAACACATAGACGTCTGAAGTCTCATATATGACACCTTACACCTGCATATGTCTACAGATCAACATCAATATATGTCAATACACTTATTTATTTGACAAGAAAGGTCCAACTCACACTATGAAGCTTGTAGGTAAGCATGCATGGAGGTAGGTAAATAGAAATAAGCTACTTGTATTTTAAACAGGTATTACCAACATGGAACACTTCAGCTCTGAATGAGACCGTATGCGATCAATACAGATACCTGATCAGGGCATTCACAGAACGCATTTGAGCGAGGAGAGGGAATAAACAGATTAAGTGTTCAGGCGAATACCACAACCGGCTTGAGACAAATGATCTTATCAGTTCTGCCTGCTTCACAGGGCTATAAGTCACGTGATGTAGGTGTCGTCTGCGCCTGTCCTCTGTCACCGAGTGGAGCAGACGACATGTAATTGTAGTTGTTGGGTGTGCTGGCAAGTGTTCAGACTTCTCCGTTAAGCTATGAGGATACACACCGAGTCGTGTAAAGTTGTGATCATGAATATAGTTCTTCTTGGCTTTACCGAGATTAAGAAGCTCGCTTCTTTCAGAGTATAAGCAGAGACTAATTGTGTGCATGACGGATCAAGGATTCAGACATATTGTAACAAGGCATGACATCCAGAATGGACCCCCGGCCTCGCAAAGAGCGTCGATTTTCTCCAAGTCGTGAACTACCAGACGAGAACAATGAACCGCCGAGGAACAAAAACATAGCAATCACCCTGTTAGCCCTGGAGCCCGGGGACGGCGAGGAGCAGACGACATGGCCAGGGTATGATGAAATGCCCGAGCAGAAGCTTGTCCAGGACTTTCAGGCTCGCAGGAAATATACAAAAATAAGAAACCCCTCGAAAGATATGTCACGGGATAAAACGGTAATTGAGCTCGGACTATCAGGGAAGAGTTACCATTTCGGAGGTAACAAAGAAGCCTCAACAGAACCAGGGGAGAGCTTTGGAAGACAGCTTAGCAGGGAAGGCGTGAAGCATGGGTCTAGAGAAAGTACCGCGAGACGTGAGTCCAGGGATGGGAGAGTGATGATGTCCCGTCTGTCTCTCCCTCCCATCTCCCCTCGGTCCGCCAGACTGGAGAGCGTCACTCCCTTCCCCGTCAAGTCCTTACTCAACAACGACTTCGGTTTCAGGAAACAGATCAGTGATTCATTCGCAGGGACATTCCACCTGGGACGGACGTTGGTTCCGGAAGAGCTTGAGAAAGAGCTTGAGCTCCATGCTAAACGTCATATATACGCTTGTCACAACCTTGGCAGCATCAGGAAGAGCAGTCGAGCAGCCCAGAGTGTTCTGGGACTCAAACAAACCATGTCAAACGGATTTGGACACAGCGGAATAAGCCAAGAGCTCCAGACACTGGAGAAAGCCAAATCCTTTCCGCGGAAGAGGCCTTCTTTTGTCAGCCATAAAACCACTCCAAGTTTGACGACATTATTTCCCAAGCCACATTTTGGTCCTGATGTTGGCTTACCGGAAGTGAACGGAAATTCGTTGTTAGGAAGTGATTTCAGCTCCATAATGAGAGGAAATAATTTATGAAAAGTTTTTCTATCTCTTTCTTGTGAGATACAAATTCTATTTGTCGACGTTATTTCAGAAATCAGAAATTTCAGGAGTTATTCTTGTTCCGCTGACAACATCTATCAAGTTAAATCCAGTGCCATTAGATTGTTTACAGGAAGACATGCCGTGAAATGACCGGAAGTATGTGATGGTCTTCCGGTTAGTCAGATCGGAAGCCTGTGTATACATTACTTAACAATCCAGCAGACATAGGTTACAACGTGTGGTCCGATCCTGGAGGTATTCCCTTTTTACGATGTTACATAATAGGGCAACTTCTCTCGCAAGTCGCGTAGCGTTTGGTTTGCTACGATAGCACAGAAAAGTCAACGAAATGCAGCGAGATTAAATTCTCCGAGGATGGAAACTTGCGGGAGAAGTTGAAAATTGGACGGTTCACGGTAATATTAAAGATACTTTTCGAATAAAAATAACAAACATTTTCAGATGATTCCATATGGATCATATCAGTTATGTGACAGTTTGAACGATATTTCAAATATTATATTTATTGTCACCATTCAACGTGTAGTATCCATGTAGCATTGTTGCATTTGTAAATGGGATAGATACTGCAAATCATAACTACACATTGTGCAGTTAAATGTGGGAAAATATCTCCCCGTGTTTGTCTTTTGACACTATTAGTATCCGATCCCTTGTAACATCCAATCTATAACATCCACGTGTGATATAGTGTGTATATACCTACGGTCGAAATGGCTTTAAAAGTGTTCCCACCTGAATAGTTGAAGTTGTCGGATCAAATCGTACACATCTACGAAAGTAGATTTATTCCATTGTTAAGCGATTATTGCCTTATTGTGTACAATTGAATTCGGCATAGACACATTGAAATGATAATAAAGAACTAGTTTACAGTTGAATATATTTTGACGATAATAATTGACGATGAAAATATATAAAATCAAAATGCAACGAAATGAAAAATAAATAGCAAGGTGCGATGTTTGTAATTACCGATACTTTTTCAGCAAGTATACATGAATTCATTCTTTCTAATTTAACGTGGAACACATGTGGGAAGATATTGGGAATGTTAACAGAGCGCATTCATTACAGCAATGTATGATCCCCAAGGAGTTGAGCAGGAAATGGAATTTAGTCGTCCTTGGGTAATGATGTATAGCTCAGCAAGTACACATAAGAACATGGATATGTATCAGCAATTATTAATTATCATAACAAAACTCAATAAACAATATACTTTGAAGCGCAAAGCCTGAAAAGAAAAGCATAAAGGTAAAACATGCTTCATACGGCTATTAGTTTGTTTATAAACCCCGTGTGATTGCTGATGTTGAGATTAAGACATTAACACTTTCTAAAAGACCTGGCAGTTTCTACGTCATTAGGCATTGTTGGTTTTCAATAAAAATAACTTTCGAAACGTTGTTCTTGGGAATGTGTGCAAATTTGATTATAAACCTGAAATAACTTGCCATTTGTAACCGTAATGATAGATGTATATAGAGAATGTTTATAAGAAAATGTTATTCACAATGGTTGCAGCTATTAAGGTTAAAGGTTATAGCCTACTTCTATTCCATGGGAATGTAAATATGCAAACATAACTCTGTTGTTTAGTTCCTTTATGGTGGCATTATGAAGTGTGTATGTATACCCACAGTCATAAAGCTCTTATGGTAGGGTATTGTAATTCGTTAAACAAATATTTGAGGTTTGTACATACATGTGTTCCTTACCTTCGGTATGAACAAGCGATGCTAACAAACCGTGTCAGATAAAGTAGAGACACATTTACTATACAAAAGACTATGAAAATAAAAATTACTATCACGTGAAGAGAAGATTTTCGAAATTTAAACATTAAAACAGATTAATTCATTATTTTATTGCATCTTTATAATATGAACCTTGAGACTAATAACCATTATATTCAAGTTAAAGGTACATCCATTGTGTTGTTGGGGGTCAAATATGCCAAACGTTATAAATGGTCTTACTTTATCGAGAAGTACCAACTGTTACCGAAAACTACCATTTTGATGATACTCGACTTAGTATATTGACGATATGAAGGTAAAAGTGTCGATTTCTGATCGAAAACCGGACAATGCACCGCGTGTGGCGCGCGCCAATGAGTCAAACGTAATTTTGGAATCTTATTTAAACCAGATAAAATAAAACATTTGGGTTGATAATGTTCAATAGGTCATATAACTGCTGTGCGTGTAAATAGGACATGCACTTTCGGTTTCTGCACATGCATAATGATGTTACTCGATTTTAATTGGAAACTAGTAATTATGATATATTTGGCGATTGGGGATGAATATGCAAGCTTAGTGAAGTTGTTTGTATTGTAAACAGCACATATGGTTTGTTCGAACGTATTAAAGCCAAATCAAATTTTATAAAACACAATGGATGCACCTTTAACAGCCTTATGAATAACAATATGTTACAAAACAGATCATTTATCGTTAGTGAACACATTAAGATGGCCACTCTATGAGAAATGGACACGCATTGCTTAACCGAACCATGTACATTCATTTTAGAACTCATTTTATTGACTCGGGAGTATTATTAAGCCATTGGTAAATTTTTATGAGAAAACTTTATTTCAGTAAGAACAAATCTTGCTAACACTTTAAACACTGAACACATAAAGAAACACATGTATTTATGATTACCCAACATACATATCACTTTATAAAGGTAATTTTATATCTATATTCCAATGCTGTCCAAACAACAAAAATTTCAAATGTTCAAAACATGCACGTTTTACAGATGGAATATTGACAAAAGCATTGTATGTAAATACCATACTTGACTGTATGTCCATATACAAATTAATATGTCTACTGTTTAAAATGATAGCATAAATAACTATACAATCGCAAGATGATAAGACAAAAACGCATATTGACAATTTCAATATTACCACAATTTGATATTTAATTTTTAAAAAAAGAAACATTCTTCATCTCAACCGTCGGGTATTTCCGCTGTATATCGATATAAAATAGGATATTTTGCAGTGCACAAAACCAAAACATTGTGACGACATTTTAAAAAATTAATTTATATATTACATGAATTATGCATGCATACCTTGAACATGGATATGACTCAAAACTAATAAATTTTATCGAAGACCCTTAAGAAACAGATAAGACGAACACGAAATGACAATTGAGACGCTCTCAAGGCAACATAGTGTTATATATTGCCGTCCATTATCTATGTTGATCCACACGTTTAACCCGTACCGTGAGTTATGTGCATGCCAGATAGTGGCAATGCATTTAGTAGGCCCCACAAACTACCTTTGTCCTTGTGCATGTGCGGATAAATCTTATTAGTTGAACACTGCCACTGGCACCGTCTCCTCTGATCTGCATTTCTAAGCTTATTATGGGTTACCTTCAAAGGTGTTTAACAGTGATGTGATCTGTGATCCCTGGGGCGTTTTAACTTCGCATGATATGGAATAAAACCTTTATGTTGTGTAATATTGCAACATAGATCATTTAGGTCATATTTTCTTACAGAACACTTGACTGGCATGTCACACGGTTCCATGAATAATTGACTTCATACATTATCTACAGTGATTCTGTATCTTGATATTTTAAAAAAAAGATACATCAAATATTAAATTTTTCAGTATTTGGTATTTGGTTTCAGTACCATTATTCGGTTTAAAGGCTTATATCATACTTATATTTTTCACTTTTGAAATATATCTTATTCCGGGTATGTTTTTCTAGGCAAATTTCATTAGTTTTGTTTGTTTTGGAAGTGTTGCAAGGATATCGTCACCATGATGCCAAGATGATTTCTTCTTTAGTGTGCCTTAGCAGAAAACATCAATGCTGCAAGAAGATTAAATATCATCAGAAATATGGTTTCAACGCTGCTTTAATGTAAGACATTACTTCGATATGTTTTGACTGCAGTAACAATACTTCAAATTGCTTTGACTACAACAAGAAGATTACAAAAAGTTATGACTTCAACAACAAGCCATCAATATGCTTAACTTCAACAGGTGCAATACTTCAAATTTGTTTGACTTCAACAACATGGCCTCAAAATACTTTGACATTATCAGGTACATGACCTCAACATGCGTTTACATCAGATATAAGAACTCAGATGGTTTGCTTTGACGTATCTTACAACAAGACCTCAGAATGACTGACATCGTCAACTAGTCAAATACATACACATTATTTCACATCCGTCACCTGCAATAGTTAGTTGTTACCAAGTACTGTTCTCAGAATAATTATGAGCATGGCTCACATAGCAACGGTGTTACTATTGATTGATTATAAATAAACATTTTGGCATATTTGTTTCAGAGAAAAGCCTCCTTATTTTTTAAAAATAGTTAAAAGTGATTTTGAATATATTTTCTTTATTTCTGATATCCACAATAAAGCAAGCGAAAAACAGGGAACCAAATGCAAATCGATCCTTTTGAAACAGATAAGACGAACACGAAAGGACTATTGAGACGATCTTAAAACTTAAAACTGTTTAAAATCATAAAATGTGTTTTTTAGAATTTCCCCATTGAACTAGGTTGCTTAAAACTACATTTTTCCCATTGACATTTCATCAAAACATGAAGTTCAAACCATGATATACAACATTGATCGTCACACTGATTTACCACTCCACTATAGGGGCTTGAGATCAACGTAAACACATTGCCTGTCACAGTAAGATAAGAAAAAACTCCTCCATGTGTAACAAACTGGTACTTGAGCCACCACAGCGTCTTCGTTGCCCGTTATTTAATTTGTCAGTTCCGAACAACACCCATGGGGTCTCCATAAGTGTCAATGTCTTCCTTCAAAGCTCTCTCCAAGCGACCAAGACTTATATATTGCTTATAGAGCTTTGCGTATTGCTCTTTGCCAATCAGGGAACAAAGCTGACGTCTTGTATTTCAAAGTGCTCATTTCAATCGGTCATGTTCCCTCCCTCTCCGCATGTGGCGTGGTATGTTGACCTCTGGGTCATATATCGGACCCCTGGTGCTCGTCTTACTCAGTTTTGAATATGTAAAATCAGTAAACAATGTACATAGACTGTTTTCAGTCGATTTCTGATAATATAATGATAGATGGGTATATAATGTTCAATACATTATTTATGGATTAGAAATACATGCCATTTAGATACTGAAAAAATTAACATTGTAACATTTTGGGATAACACTACATTCAAGAGAACACATTCTTTGGTGTGTCATCCCAAATGTCACAATGCTAGATATGTTCACTATCTATATGGCATGCATTTCTAATGCATTCAGTCTTCTTTCCTTTCCCACAGAGGTCACTCCCTTCAGATTTCCGATTCAAACCTCTGTTCTATATCGCCTGAATGTCAATGCTCCGGCAAAATCCCCTAGCGGGGAACGGGGAACCTCATACTGTATCCCTGCTTCTTAACCAATTAAAACTCATCTTTCAACGACCATGTCGACCGAGTGATTTCAAAGATCTAAGCATTTGACTCTTAAGGGCTTTGCTAATTAGCATATGTCC
This sequence comes from Gibbula magus, assembly GCA_936450465.1. NCBI lineage: Eukaryota > Metazoa > Mollusca > Gastropoda > Trochida > Trochidae > Gibbula > Gibbula magus. The sequence goes on along the minus strand of OW388296.1, from coordinate 67,864,513 downwards.
TTCGAATATGTCTGATGTAAATAACACAAATGAACTGTTTTTGTTATTTCTCTCTGATTGGGTCTTTTTTATTTATCAGCATGTTTGTGTTCACAAAATCAAAAAGAATATTTCGAGGAAAATATACTAAACGAGAAAACGTTTTTCTTACGTTTATTTTATCATTATGACGTGTCATTGGCAAATGTCACTTTTACAATGGCGTCGCTCATTGTACAACTAGTTTCAATTGCAACCAATCAGGACACTCCATTTCTGCACTCAGATTCCGGCGATGTAGAACAGAGGTTAGGAGCTGTGCCAATTTACATCTATCAGAGGGGTACTGAATGTAAACTATCGATTGTTGGACCTCGATTTGGTCATGACCCCGTGGTCAACTGGTGTTAAAGTCAGTGCTGGCGATAGTTGCCTTACTTCAGTTGTGTGGGGTCGAATCCCGCAAGGGATTCGGGAAGAAAGAGTACAATAATTTGTACTATTGAAAGAAATGTTATCCCAAATGTAACAATGCTAGATGTTTTAGGGACTTAAGACATACAATATTGACCGAGGTAAAGAAGAGGTCCGATAAAAAAAATATCTCTAGGATTTATAAACAAGATGTTGATCCAATTTACAGAAACAAACATAGGTGTTGATGCAATAAATAAGGAAACATACATAAGTCCTGTGAGGTGCAATTATATAATAAGGAAGCTTAGGCACTTATTTACAATCACAATGGTTTTCCAATATAATTTAAACCTATCTACGAAAAGTAAGTTATGAGAACATTAATATAAAATAACATAAGAACAGGAAGATTTACTGGATAACAACTTCTTAAATGTGAAAATACACGACGTTTCGGAGTACATACTCACTCCTTCATCAGGTGGAATGTAAGGAAATAACAAAATATGGTAAGGAAACTCAATCAGGGAGATTAACATGCATGAGAATGGTATATAATGGGGATTTGTAATACAAACATGATGGAGATGAAGCATGAGAATGATGAGCATTTGCAATACAAACATGAATGGAAGTAAGTAGATAAACAAAGGCCAGTTGGCTTTATTGAAATTGTTAAGCAAATAATACTTATGGTTGATTGGGAGAGAGGCCAATTGTTGATGTGGGTGGCTTTGAAGTTGTTGCATGGTGATTGGAGCTGATAGGCAATTGGAGCTGATAGGCGATTGGAGCTGATTGGCGTTGATTGGTGGGGACTCCTCGGATAATTTGCTCCGACAGGAGTGGATGGAAGGTAGGGATACTTGGATTTGGTTTGGTTGGGTTCTCCTCGGATATTTCCTCCGACAGGAGATAGAAGTTCTAGATCAGTGAATCCCACGCACATGGTAGGAAGATGCCTTGATCGCGGTTTATTGCAGGTTTTTCCCTTCGAATGTCAATCGCTTCTTGAAGTTTTCTTTGGCGCCAGTTCTTGTTGTTGGTTGACAGAACTTTGGTAGCTTCCCAATCGATGATGTGATCCTTGTTCTTCCTTGTTTTTTTTTTACCATATTTTGTTATTTCCTTACATTCCACCTGATGAAGGAGTGAGCATGTACTCCGAAACGTCGTGTATTTTCACATTAAAGAATTTGTTATCCAGTAAATCTTCCTGTTCTTATGTATACCACTTCTAAATGCCCTTCAAAGACATAAAATAACATGTTACTAAAAGGTTAATTTAAACAGTATATTCATTAACATGAGGCACTGACCAATAGATCAGAGTATACATTCATAAAAACCAAGATTGATAACGAAAATTGTGTCATTCATCATTTACCTACACCTTTTTGTTATTTTCTATAAACGCCAAGCCGGCCAACAATATTCTTTGAGAAACTAACTTACCTATTTGTTGGATTCATATGTATTTTTGAAATATGAATTGACAACGTCAATCTTGATTTATATTAATTTGAAACCTCTAATAACTTAGTTCCTTTGCTCAGCATTATATTATATATGTGAAAACATCTTTTAAAATGGAATGTTATATGTCATCTATACGTAATAAAGATTTCAGACGATTTTAACACTTTTAAGAATAGGTGAACTGAAAATGGTGAAAGTAGAACAGAGGTCAGAATAGGAAATCTGAAGTGAGTAACCTATGTGGGAAGAGAATGAGCATTACAGAGCACAATTAAATCTAGTCTTCGTAAGTCTAGAAATATTTAGCAATTCTAAATCGCCTCAACTAAGATTTTTCAGAAATCATTTAAAAAGGAGGGTTCTATCGGGGTATTTTTTGTGGAAACGAAATTCGGTCGGATATTCCTGTTTATCATACAATGGATTGTGTTCTCGGCAGGATAAGGGCAACGGATATTTTCGGTATCCGTTGGGGTCATATACGGATAAAGATGCAAATTACAGAGGTCAAGTGACGGAACTTCTTTTGAAAATGACGCCACAAGCATTAACATTTCGAACGCCTGTAATAACCGTAACAGTTGTAGCGTAATAGCTTCATGTAAATAGACATACTTCAGTCTTCATTTCATATAGATCAACATTAATTTGAGAAATGACAAAACAAACATAGTGCAATGCATATTACGGAAACAATTATTATGATCAAGCAGTGCCAAAACATGTTCATCGCGAGTCGAAAACTACACAGTAAACACTTTATAAATACTCACAGGTAACACAGGCAGTTTGAGTTACATATGCATTTATCGAACGTCAATCTTCACTGGTCTATAATGTGACTTTTGTAAAGGAGATTTTAGAATTCGCTGCCAACATTCAGTTCAGCTCTCCGTGTGATGTGTGCGTCGCCATTTGCAACCGGGCGGAAGGGAAGCAACTCTCGCCCCTTCAAGATGGACTCTCCAACACTCATGATTACAAGAAAGGACGCGAGTTCGAATTCGCTGCCCTCACCTTAATTATTTTTCATTAGAAAAACGTATTTTAAAACGTATTAAAACATTGAAAATTAAGATCATGCCAAAAATAACAATTACTTTCACTGAAAGCATAATTTAGGAGGCGTTATTTTGTGTCATTTTACTGTGAGAATAGCACGCAGTTCATTTGCATATATCATTACGCGTATTTACAGTAAAGTTCAACTTTGAAATTAATGCTGTCATGCTGTTTTGCACAAAATGAATGAAGAATGACATTGTATGATAAAGAAGTTATCATGCTCGTGTGTTTTGGGATGGTAAATAATATCCTGCATTAGGAATAAACACAATGTATTTAGCTCGCCAAGGCTCGCAAAATACAATGTTTATTCCTAATGCAGAATATTGACCATCCCAAAACACACTCTCATGATAACCTCTATTTACACATATACGTTTTTAATACATGATTAAAACACAGTGGAATTGAAAGATACTAATGAAGGTAACATTTTGATGACTTTATATTTCACGACTTAATAAACACAAGCGCACATTTGTTGAAAAATAAAACAATGAGAACTGAAGTCGGCGCTGCGAGTAGAGAAAACTTCGCTACAGCATAACAGCAAATTGTTTATTAGTTTTATTACATGATACGAGTATGTGTTACCATGTGAATACGCTATCGGTGTATGTCTTTAGTTATCAAAAGGTTGCAAAAATTGGGTACAATATAGCGTGTTTTCATTTCACGTAATGCAAAATATCCAAGATGGCGACAGAACCCTACCTTTAATGTATTTAATATAATCAAATGAAATTTACTTACATATACTTATAAGTTTGTTTACACTATGGCTATACACACTCAACAACAGCTCCAATATGAAGTATGCACTTATCACCTATCAATCATACCCTTCTCGATTTGGAGATCTAAACGTCATTTGTGTTGGTGGCGTATTTCCACGCAATGAGCAAAGGTCTCTGTGAGTGCATGATCACCCTCGTGTTTACAATTAAGCGAAACCTCTGAAGCACGTTTTAACCTTTACTTCACACTTTTAAGAGTCATTGTTTATAAGCTTAAACTGGGAACGAGTTTCTGCTGTAAACCAATTCAAGTGTCTATGTTTTTAAACTATTTCCATTATCTCCCCGAGTGTCTACTTTACATTACGAGTACATTTTTGTGAGTTACGTTAGTACATGATAATGCAAATCTGACACACAAATCAAAACATATTTAGAAAACGTCGACTTACTACGTCAAGATGGTAACATTGTGGCTATATCGAAATAGGCATGCCTGAATTTCTGTTCAAAAACATACTATTTTAGATTTATCAAATATTAAGTTAACCTTTAATAGTTATTTGAGGTAAAATAACTTATAATAATTTCATCTATTTAATTTAAATAAAATTAATTTGGTTATTGCATTCATCTTCTTACTTCATGTATGAACCTAATTGACACAAATCAATTCATACATGTACATTTGTATATATGTAATTTCTTTATTATCGGGGCTAAGGACTCACCAACGTGAATTCAATATCCATATCCATTGTTTTCAAATGACTGACTCATGTACAATTATCCCGTGCTTAATTGTTGTCGCTAGTTTTGGGTATATTTATATTTTATTTAAATTTAAGCTTTGGAAATTCATATCTTTATTTTTAAAAAAGCTTTCGATTGTTATGTGTTATGGCTTATTTCAAAGGAAGGGGTGTAACGATCGTCAACTTCATATGCTTTTTAGTCGCCTATCAGTCTGATTAAAAATCGACCTTGTTTCCATGGTTACGAAGAATAAAATTTGCAAAATAGTGCATCTACCGGGATACGAACAGGTTCTGTACAGTAGACTCCTCTCCACACGAGTTCGTGTCTCGATAGATACACTATTTTGCAACTTTTATGCCCAGGAAAACGGTAGATTTTAAACAAACCGAGTTGCCTATTTCCTACAATACATGCCCCAGTATGTGTTGGGAGTTGTATAGAACAGGATACATTTAGTGTGACGACTAGTACGTTTACTGAACGAGTTTGTTTTGAAGAGACTATATCCACATATATCAGGTGACATAATCACCAGGATCATGACGTGGTATAGTGTGATCAATATGATCAGTAGGATTTAATCGAAATAACACATGTACATAACCAGATACAAATGTAGAACCAGATCTCAACATATCGTGTCACCTTGATTGTGATGAAATGCACAGTTTCGTTTAAAATAAATGGATGTGTGATAAAACTATTTAAAACATCAATCAAGAAGACAAATATTTTATGGATGATCAACTTCTTTATTAACATCAATCAAGCAACTGAAATATATTTAAAACACGCAATGTAAGTATTTTAAATAATATAATTTGAAATTAAAACGTCGGAGAAGTACCAAGAGGACAGATTGAGGTTTTGTGTGGGTTTGATTTGCAGTTTTAGAAATAGTATACCCCAAGCGTGGTGACTATACATTTAACATCGATAATGTAAGTTGGCCAACCGTCACTTATTGAATGGTTTAGTGGCTGGGTGTTTTAAGATTTTACAGACGCTTCTATTGTACAAAGAATTCCTATCGCCATAAATATTTTCGGTAATGTCACACTGACAACGAAAATTGGCAACGCATGGGGACACCAATTCTTTTGATTCTTTTGACTTCTAGTAAGGTAGAATGTTTCTGGAACGAGTCTTGCCTGTATTTTATACATTGGCTACACATGAATCGATATGCATTAAATACATTATGTAACAGAGGGCAACTGTGATATATCCTACGCATTGATATCAAACAATTAATTAATATGTGGATTCCAGTCGTCGTGGATGAGTTTTCTGAATATTTTAAATAGCGCCATGGGATCTGTATATCATCAGTACTTTATTGATTTATTATCTTAGGTTAAATATCTAACGGTAATCTCAAATAATACATTATTAAAAAGCCCAAAAAATCGGTTGTTAGGCCGTGATTCTGTGACCTGTATCTAGGGTTACAGGGTCACCTACAATCTACAATTTATAATCCCTATTTGCCACATTCTCTTCCCAAAGAGGTTACTCCCTTACCTACCCTCTGTTGTTTTACGCTTGAAATCGAGAGCAGAAGGAAACTCCCCTAGCGGAGGAAAGCTGAACTAAATCCTCTATCACTGCTTCTACACCAATGAAAATTCATCTTTCAGCGTCCAAGTCGACCAAATGACTTCAAAGATTTTGGCATTTTACACTTAAGGGTCTCGCTCATAAGCATATGTCCTTCGAATATGTCTGATGTAAATAACACAAACGAACTAGTTTTGGTAGTTGTCTCTGATTTGGTCTTCTTTATTTATAAGCATGTTTATGATCAATACTTTTCACAAAATTAAATAGCATATTTCGAGGAAAACACATTAAACTAGAAAACGGTAGTCTTGCGTTTATTTTATCATTATGAATCATTGGCAAATGTCACTTTCACAACGGCGCCGCTGATCGCACAACAAGATTCAATTGCAACCAATCAGGACACCCTTTCTGCCACCGATTTCAAGCGGAAAACAACAGAGGGTAGAATCGGAAATCTCAAGGGAGAAACCTCTGTGAGAAGAGAATACATTGGCCAAGGAGTATGTACATTACATTTCAGTTTTTTTAGAGCCCCTGGCTCTTGAGGGAAAAGTCGTAAACGTGAAAAGTTTACGGACGGACGGATGGAAAGGCTAACGCCATTCTATGCCATAAGCATATCGGGCCTTTCCGGTCAGATGAGCTAAGGGTATTTTGTACATACTTGGATTATCAGCTATCCAAGCATTGTTTTACCATTACATTTTAATACATAGAGATTATTACCCGAGGAAGTGTGTCATATGACTTTTACGAAACGAGTGTGAATTTTTGTATTGCGAGTTTCGTAAAAGTCATATGACACACTTTCGAGAGTAAAACTTTCTTTATTGCCCTTTCTATCCCATTTGATTCGCATAAACATAGTTAGAAACCGGCCCACTTCTCTTGCGACGACTAGCTACAGTGACGTCACGAACAATCGTTTTATAACGTCACAGACGGCAAAATACGGAAAGCCACGGTGAAAAAATCGTTGCTAGGCAAAGGTGATATGTGCACATGTGCTCATATGGAAAATATTAACTCGGTTATTTTCAACCATATGGGTAATAAATAAACTTACATCTTCTTCTACATTGTCTATGTACCAAATCCAACTGGTTTCCATGGACACAAAGAACATAATTTCAGAAACCTGCAAATATCAAGAGACACAATTTCAGTCGGTACGTAATACAACTGCAGGATGACATACTGAACCGTATTTTATATACGATGACTTTAAACTTTCCTTTCACCGCTACCGATCCATTCTCTTCCCATAGAGGTTACGTCCTTTAGAACTCCGGTCCCAACTATCGGAGAAATAGCCTCTGTGGGAAGAGAATGCTACTGATCTACCGTGAGTTGTTTGTGAATGAAAATAACCGCTTTCATTTATAAGGCGCGTTTAGAAGGCCCCCAGTTGAGATCCTTACATTGAATATATACTATTAACTTGTGTTCTCATTGTGATATACACTACCTCGCTTCTTTACGCAACACCGGTTGAGAGTATTGGACATATCCCAGGCCTGCTTCCATCGATTGGGGTTACCAGGGGATACTAATAACACTGACGTCTAATAGACAACGTGGACGAGGAATAAGGTGAAATAAAGCACTGTTGATACCGGGAGTAAAACAGCTAGACACGGTAAGGCTGAACTACAGTTGTTTCTTCTTAGGCGGATCAATCATTTAGGAGCAGGGAGTCTTGCCAGTTGAACCGTGTCTGTCTGTTAGTCTGTTAGTCTGTCTGCTACACCGTACGATCTGTCTTGTATCATTCTCTTCCCACAGAGTTTACTTCCTTAAGATTTTCGATCCTAACCTTTCTGCTGTGACAAATGTGCTAGAAATGGAGCGTCCTGATTGGTTGCATTGGAAGTAAATAGTGCAATCAGCGACGCCGTTGTAAATGTGACATTTGCCAATGACAAGCTATAATGCTATTTTTTTAAAAAATAGAAACGTAAGATAAACGTTTTCTCATTTAATGTTTTCCTCGATGTATGCTAACAAATTTTTAATAAATATATTGATAAAGAGAGAAGACCAAATCGGATTAAAAAAACTGAATATTGTTTGAGAAACTGCTGAGTAGTTTGATAAGTGCGCTATACAAGATGACATATTATTATTATTATTATTATCATTATTTGTGTTATTTACATTAGACATATTCGAAGGACACATCCTAAAATACTAGAAGAAATTACATGTCAATACTGACAAACATCAACACCAAAATCTATACCCTTTCAAAAGAATCAGTATATGTTCATGCCTTACTGAAAGAATACAATAGACAACACAAAACGTTAAAATTCAAAACTTAGAGGTAAATAAAGCACGAGCGTCAGTTGGAGCGTTAATGATTGCTGTATTCAGGTAAGGGATCACTGAAAAAGGTTACTGCCAAAGTGACGATACACAACTGTCAACACTGCAATAATAAATTCAAGAGTCAGATACAATGAACATAGACAGACCGATCTGTAACACACCTGTTATTGTGAGAGGTTAGGTCATCATCAAGGAGATCATGTATACAAACATCAACTGTGCTCGCTATTTCTCGTATCCTCCTCGGTCTGGCTCTGATATTGTAAGTATTTTCCCTGCTGATTAATTCATGCTTTAAACATAACATTTCACCGAGTTATATGTACAGTCAATTACTTTTAATAGATGATGATGTTTATTTTTTCAAAATTATATAAGAAATTGTTTCACTTCCTTTTTATTTGAAGGTTTCATTTGAAATGATCTATCTATGTCCATAACGATATGTGTTTTTCTTTTTTCAAAACGTTTTAAGAGACTGTATTTTCTCAAAACGTTTCAGTAGACTGTATTTTCTCAAAACGTTTTAGGAGACTTTCATTTTTCAAAACATTAAGGAGACTGTTTTTTCTCCAAACATTTCAGAAGTTGTGCATCAAAATGGCGATAAAAGTATTGACGGAGAGTGCGGTTAAAAATTCACTGCTGGCGAACTTTTTACTTTATCAACAAAAACGATTTGATATCTTACCTCTATTTCATTTTTCATTACCAACATTACAAACAAATTTTAAATCAATGACTTTGAAACTTTAAATCATGGGAAAGTATTTATCCTTGATTCTTTCAATTACTTGTGATTTTCCAGTGAGAAAATGCCAAAATAAAATTCCGCTGTGTCGGATGACTTACCGGAACACAAGATCTGGGCGCAGTAAAGAAGGAAGGCGGTAGAAGACGTCATGGTCTCACCCCTCGTACGCGCGACTTACACCAGGCTGAATAAGCTCCATTATGGTGAGTTTACTCCCCGGGGATTTTGGGAATAAAGTTCAAGATAGACCTTGGGTGTTATAAAAATACGGATACTTGTCGATGAGTATGCTTCCCATTATGTGAGTAAAAATGACTGACAGCAGTTCCTGTTTTCCAAAACATTAGTGACCCACCGAGTGAATATCTTAGTCTTAATACCTGAAAATGAGTTAGATGAGCCAGTACCATTGACAGGTTGAATAAGTGAGTATTAATTAAAGGGGCAGTAGCACGTTTTTTTTCGCTGAAAACGTTTATGAAGTGTATTTAAAAAATAACGTCACCAATAGTAAAACACCATTCTCTCTAATGAAAATCAAGTTAAAAAATGAGCGTCCATGGTTCGGTAAAGCCATCGGAATCGTTTTTGTCATTCGAAATAATAAAATGTGTTCACAATAAAACGGCCGCCATGCAATTTTTGCTTTATATGCAACACCATTGTTACCACTACGGATAAATGGTTTGTGTAATAAGGAGAAACACCCTCTAAAGTAAATATAAATGACATAAACTATCATTATAAATGTGATATTTGAAAAAATTAAATTTGCAAAAAAAAACGTGCTACTGCCCCTTTAACAGGAAATTGTGTAGTATTCTAGTTTATGAAAGTGCCAATGTTGGTGTATATAAAACATTTGCCTACCTCTACTGCTTACCTCCTTATCATTGAAATCTATGGATCGCCGATAAGCCCCTTTTTGACGTTTGAATGCGAGAGATATATGGTCCTTACATCACACCAATTGCAATCATGATAAGGTAAAGAACACAACATTATTGATTACAAAGTTTGTTATTTATAAGTTGCCACGAATCATGAATACGACCCATGTTTGGGCCAAATATCAATTGTGTTTTTTTTAGCATTAGAGCTTTTGTGCTCGTTCTTGATAAAGGCATCAAAGCAAAATAAGAAAAAACCCCAATAATAATGCTTCATCAATCTCAAAGTTGTAAGATTATCACTGATAACGGCGCCGAAATAAACCTTTTATACCGTGAATCTCCTATGATGCAGCTGATGAGCTACATGTCCAATGCTTCTATTTTGTTTCATTTTCCTTATTATAATATATAAATCTAACAGTTTCCTTAAATGAATTACTTCAGAAACTAACTATTGGTTCTATTGCAGATGACCTGGAGGTCTCAAGTAGTCTATCTCGCAGTAAGACAATGCCTTCCCTAGGCCGACCCAAACTGACGAGGAAACTAACAACAGTTACAGCACATTCTGATGAAGATCGATTACGTCAGGCCAAGGAAAAAGTTGAGGAAGCCATAAAAGTTAGTATGATAATAAATGATATTTTCTTTTCTAATTGGCTTCGGCAGCTGCAGAATGTACACTAAAATGGTCTCCCAACTTTGACAGCTTCAGAATGTACATTGAGACGATACCCTAACTTTAACAGCTTCAAAATGTACAATAAGACGTTCCTCTAACTTTGACAGCCTCAGAGTGTACACTTAAACGGTCTCCTACCTTTGACAGCTTCAGAATGTACATTGAGACGATACCCTAACTTTAACATCTTCAAAATGTACAATAAGACGTTCCTCTAACTTTGACAGCTTCAGAGTGTACACTTAAACGATCCCCTACCTTTGACAGCTTCAGAATGTACATTGAGACGATACCCTAACTTTAACAGCTTCAGAATGTACAACGAGACGTTCCTCTAACTTTAATAGCTTCAGAATGTACACTTAAACGATCCCCTACGTTTGACAGCTTTAGAATGTACACTCAAACGATCCCCTAACTTTGACAGCTTCATAGTGTACATTGAGACGTTCCTCTAACTTTTACAGCTTCATAGTGTACACTCAAACGTTCCCCTACCTTTGACAGCTTCAGAATGTACAATGAGACGTTCATCTAACTTTGACAGCTTCACAGTGTACACTTAAACGATCCCTAAACTTTGACAGCTTCAGAATGTACATTGAGACGATACCCTAACTTTAAAAGCTTCAGAAAGTACAATGAGACGTTCCTCTAACTTTGACAGCTTCAGAATGTACAATGAGACGTTCCTCGAACTTTGACAGCTTCAGAATGTACATTGAGACGATACCCTAACTTTAATAGCTTCAGAATGTGCAAGAGACGTTCCTCTAACTTTGACAGCTTCAGAATGTACATTGAGACAATACCCTAACTTTTATAGCTTCATAAAGTACAATGAAACGTTCCTATAACTTTGACAGCTTCAGAATGTACAATGAGACGTTCCTCGAACTTTGAAAGCTTCCGAGTGTAGGCCTACACTTAAACGATCCCCTAACTTTGACAGCTTCAGAATGTACAATGAGACGTTCCTCTAACTTTGACAGCTCCAGAATGTACATTGAGACGTCCCTCTAACCTTGACAGCTTCAGGATGTACACTTAAACGATCCTCTAACTTTAACAGCTTCAGAACGTACATTGAGACAAGACCCTAACGTTACTAGCTTTAGAATGTACACTTAAACGATCCCCTAACTTTAACAGCTTCAGAGTGTACACGTAAACCGTCCTCTAACTTTGACAGCTTCAGAATGTACACTTAAACGGTCTCCTAACTTTAATAGCTTCAGAATGTACATTGAGACGGTCCCCTAACGTTAACAGCTTCAGAATGTACACTTAAACGATCCCCTAACTTTGACAGCTTCAGAATGTACACTTTAACGGTCCCCTAACTTTGACAGCTTCAGAGTGTACACTGAAACGGTCCCCTTAGTTTGATAGCTTCAGGATGTACACTTAAACTGTCCCCTAAGTTTGATAGCTTCAGAATGTACAACTTATGCGATCCCCTAACTTTGACAGCTTCAGAATGAACACTTAAACGGTCCCCTAAGTTTGATAGCTTCAGAATGTACAACTTATGCGATCCCCTAACTTTGACAGCTTCAGAATGAACACTTAAACGATCCCCTAACTTTGACAGCTTCAGAATGTACACTTAAACAGTCCCCTAAGTTTGACAGCTTCAGAATGTACACTTAAACAGTCCCCTAAGTTTGATAGCTTCAGAATGTGCACTTAAACGGTCCCCTAAGTTTGATAACTTCAGAATATACACTTAAACGGTCCCCTAAGTTTGATAGCTTCAGAATGTACACTTAAACGATCACCCAACTTTAACAGCTTCAGAAAGTACACTTAAACGGTCCCCTAACGTTAACAGCTTCAGAATGTACACTTAAACGGTCCCCTTAGTTTGATAGCTTCAGAATGTACACTTAAGCGATCCCCAACCTTTGACAGCTTCAGAATGTACACTTAAACGGTCCCCTAAGTTTGATAGCTTCAGAATGTACAACTTATGCGATCCCCTAACTTTGACAGCTTCAGAATGAACACTTAAACGGTCCCCTAAGTTTGATAGCTTCAGAATGTACAACTTATGCGATCCCCTAACTTTGACAGCTTCAGAATGTACACTTAAACAGTCCCCTAAGTTTGACAGCTTCAGAATGTACACTTAAACAGTCCCCTAAGTTCGATAGCTTCAGAATGTGCACTTAAACGGTCCCCTAAGTTTGATAACTTCAGAATATACACTTAAACGGTCCCCTAAGTTTGATAGCTTCAGAATGTACACTTAAACGATCACCCAACTTTAACAGCTTCAGAAAGTACACTTAAACGGTCCCCTAACGTTAACAGCTTCAGAATGTACACTTAAACGGTCCCCTTAGTTTGATAGCTTCAGAATGTACACTTAAGCGATCCCCAACCTTTGACAGCTTCAGAATGTACACTTAAACGGTCCCCTAAGTTTGATAGCTTCAGAATGTACAACTTATGCGATCCCCTAACTTTGACAGCTTCAGAATGAACACTTAAACGACCCCCTAACTTTGATAGTTTCAGAATGTACAACTTATGCGATCCCCTACCTTTGACAGCTTCAGAATGAACACTTAAACGATCCCCTAACTTTGACAGCTTCAGAATGTACACTAAAACGATCCCCTAACTTTGACAGCTTCAGAATGTACACTAAAACGATCCCTTAACTTTGACAGCTTCAGAATGTACACTTAAACGTTCCACTAACTTTAATAGCTTCAGAATGTACATTGAGACGGTCCCCTATCTTTGATAGCTTCAGAATGTACACTTAAACGGTCCCCTAACTTTGACAGCTTCAGAATGTACACTTAAACGGTCCCCTAACTTTGACAGCTTCAGAATGTACACTAAAACGATCCCCTAACTTTGACAGCTTCAGAATGTACACTTAAACAGTCCCCTAAGTTTGACAGCTTCAGAGTGTACACTGAAACGGTCCCCTACCTTTGATAGCTTCAGAATGTACACTTAAACGGTCCCCTTAGTTTGATAGCTTCAGAATGTACACTTAAACGGTCCCCTAAGTTTGATAGCTTCAGAATGTACACTTAAACGATCCCCTAACTTTAACAGCTTCAGAAAGTACACTTAAACGGTCCCCTTACTTTGACAGCTTCAGAATGTACACTTAAACGGTCCCCTAACGTTAACAGCTTCAGAATGTACACTTAAACGGTCCCCTTAGTTTGATAGCTTCAGAATGTACACTTAAGCGATCCCCAACCTTTGACAGCTTCAGAAAGTACACTTAAACGGTCCCCTAACTTTGACAGCTTCAGAATGTACACTAAAACGATCCCCTAACTTTGACAGGTTCAGAATGTACACCTAAACGATCCCTTAACTTTGACAGCTTCAGAATGTACACTTAAACATTCCACTAACTTTAATAGCTTCAGAATGTACATTGAGACGGTCCCCTATCTTTGATAGCTTCAGAATGTACAACTCATGCGATCCCCTACCTTTGACAGCTTCAGAATGAACACTTAAACGATCCCCTACCTTTGACAGCTTCAGAATGAACACTTAAACGATCCCCTACCTTTGACAGCTTCAGAATGAACACTTAAACGATCCCCTAACTTTGACAGCTTCAGAATGTACACTAAAACGATCCCCTAACTTTGACAGCTTCAGAATGTACACCTAAACGATCCCTTAACTTTGACAGCTTCAGAATGTACACTTAAACGTTCCACTAACTTTAATAGCTTCAGAATGTACATTGAGACGGTCCCCTATCTTTGATAGCTTCAGAATGTACACTTAAACGGTCCCCTAACTTTGACAGCTTCAGAATGTACACTTAAACGGTCCCCTAACTTTGACAGCTTCAGAATGTACACTAAAACGATCCCCTAACTTTGACAGCTTCAGAATGTACACTTAAACAGTCCCCTAAGTTTGACAGCTTCAGAGTGTACACTGAAACGGTCCCCTACCTTTGATAGCTTCAGAATGTACACTTTAACGATCCCCTAACTTTGACAGCTTCAGAATGTACACTTAAACAGTCCCCTAAGTTTGATAGCTTCAGAATGTGCACTTAAACGGTCCCCTAAGTTTGATAGCTTCAGAATGTACACTTAAACGGTCCCCTTAGTTTGATAGCTTCAGAATGTACACTTAAACGGTCCCCTAAGTTTGATAGCTTCAGAATGTACACTTAAACGATCCCCTAACTTTAACAGCTTCAGAAAGTACACTTAAACGGTCCCCTTACTTTGACAGCTTCAGAATGTACACTTAAACGGTCCCCTAACGTTAACAGCTTCAGAATGTACACTTAAACGGTCCCCTTAGTTTGATAGCTTCAGAATGTACACTTAAGCGATCCCCAACCTTTGACAGCTTCAGAATGTACACTAAAACGATCCCCTAACTTTGACAGGTTCAGAATGTACACGTAAACGATCCCTTAACTTTGACAGCTTCAGAATGTACACTTAAACATTCCACTAACTTTAATAGCTTCAGAATGTACATTGAGACGGTCCCCTATCTTTGATAGCTTCAGAATGTACAACTCATGCGATCCCCTACCTTTGACAGCTTCAGAATGAACACTTAAACGATCCCCTAACTTTGACAGCTTCAGAATGTACACTAAAACGATCCCCTAACTTTGACAGGTTCAGAATGTACACCTAAACGATCCCTTAACTTTGACAGCTTCAGAATGTACACTTAAAAGTTCAACTAACTTTAATAGCTTCAGAATGTACATTGAGACGGTCCCCTATCTTTGATAGCTTAAGAATATACACTTAAACGGTCCCCTAACTTTGACAGCTTCAGAATGTACACTTAAACGGTCCCCTAACTTTGACAGCTTCAGAATGTACACTAAAACGATCCCCTAACTTTGACAGCTTCAGAATGTACACTTAAACAGTCCCCTAAGTTTGACAGCTTCAGAGTGTACACTTAAACGGTCCCCTACCTTTGATAGCTTCAGAATGTACACTTAAACGATCCCCTAACTTTGACAGCTTCAGAATGTACACTTAAACAGTCCCCTAAGTTTGATAGCTTCAGAATGTGCACGTAAACGGTCCCCTAAGTTTGATAGCTTCAGAATGTACACTTAAACGGTCCCCTAAGTTTGATAGCTTCAGAATGTACACTTAAACGGTCCCCTAAGTTTGATAGCTTCAGAATGTACACTTAAACGATCACCTAACTTTAACAGCTTCAGAAAGTACACTTAAACGGTCCCCTTACTTTGACAGCTTCAGAATGTACACTTAAACGGTCCCCTAACGTTAACAGCTTCAGAATGTACACTTAAACGGTCCCCTTAGTTTGATAGCTTCAGAATGTACACTTAAGCGATCCCCAACCTTTGACAGTTTCAGAATGTACACTTAAACGGTCCCCTAAGTTTGATAGCTTCAGAATGTACAACTTATGCGATCCCCTAACTTTGACAGCTTCAGAATGAACACTTAAACGATCCCCTAACTTTGACAGCTTCAGAATGTACAACTCATGCGATCCCCTACCTTTGACAGCTTCAGAATGAACACTTAAACGATCCCCTAACTTTGACAGCTTCAGAATGTACACTAAAACGATCCCCTAACTTTGACAGCTTCAGAATGTACACCTAAACGATCCCTTAACTTTGACAGCTTCAGAATGTACACTTAAACATTCCACTAACTTTAATAGCTTCAGAATGTACATTGAGACGGCCCTCTATCTTTGATAGCTTCAGAATATACACTTAAACGGTCCCCTAACTTTGACAGCTTCAGAATGTACACTTAAACGGTCCCCTAACTTTGACAGCTTCAGAATGTACACTCAAACGATCCCCTAACTTTGACAGCTTCAGAATGTACACTAAAACGATCCCCTATCTTTGACAGCTTCAGAATGTACACTCAAACGATCCCTTTACTTTGACAGCTTCAGAATGTACACTTAAACGGTCCACTAACTTTAATAGCTTCAGAATGTACATTGAGACGGTCCCCTATCTTTGATAGCTTAAGAATATACTCTTAAACGGTCCCAAAACTTTGACAGCTTCAGAATGTACACTTAAACGGTCCCCTAACTTTATTAGCTTCAGAATGTACATTGAGACGGTCCCCTATCGTTGATAGCTTAAGAATATAGACTTAAACGGTCCCATAACTTTGATATCTTAAGAATATACACTTAAACGGTCCCCTAAATTTGACAACTTCAGAATGTAAACTGTCACTGTCCCTTAACTTTGACAGCTTCAGAACGTATATTGTGAAAGTACATTCTGAAGCTGTTAAAGTCAGGGGACCGTCTCAAATATTTTAGCGCGTGAATAACAATGACCCAATAGCCTGGGGCTATTGCTACTTGTTTAGCACCTCCCAAACTGGATAAAACAATAATCACCTGCCATATACTTACATCAAAAGTAGCGCCACAACCTTGTATAACATGTTTCATATTCATTATAAAAAAAAATTCAATTTACTTAACAGTAAACGACATAAAATTAAATATTATTGATACTATTTTATACATTCATTTTCAGTATCGGAAGGTTTTTATGATAAAAGGGGGCTGCTCTGGCATTCGTAACTGCTTACGACGGAGAGGATGGGTAGAAAAGTGTTATAAAGCTCCACGTCTTACCAAAAGTAGAAAGAAAAACGGATCAAAGACAACGTCAGACGGTGAGGATAGTGATATTTACATCTTTCATCACCTAAAGGAGAGATGGGACGATGGAATCAACTATTGTAGAATTCGTTTATTTTTTCAAAATAGCAAGTTTATCATGTCTTTTATCCAAAAATGTAAGAAAATTTGGTGGTCACCGAACGATTTAAAGAGCTATCGGCATTAAAAATAATACACCCGTCAGCAAATAACGTCATTTTTGACTGATTTGGTGTATTTAAATTAAGCGCTCGCTTTCAACGAATAAACTCAGAATCCTTTCAGATACATTTCAATCACATACGGAGATGTATAGCAAATCTTTATTTTGAAATTAATGACGCTGGAAAGAGAAACAAAATTAAATTAAGCACCTTTTAAATAAAAACGGCATTTTTATCATCGTGTTTCGCATATTCAATAGGATTTGTCACTAACACACATATTCTAGATATTGCTAAAACTTTAATATGCCGGCGCAGTTAACTGAACAAACGAATTCAGAAATAATAATAGGGGGTCAACGTACGTTTTTCATCACTTAAACGTCATTTTTTAAATTACCCACATAAACGTAAAAAGCTGACGTGCAATGTGTCATTATTATAAAAACAAACAAGTACATTCGAAGAGGTAAAAGCACAAAAAGGATAGTTTATTAATTAAGTTCTAATCACTTTCATTCCGTGCATGAGTTATAAATATGACATAGTATAATCTTGCTAATTAAGTTAGTTTTATCATTTTCAAATTGCTGACACCATTCGGGTTATTCAGACGGTATTTCAAAATACAATTTTCTTGGGGATTCTATTTAGTCGTTTTTCAATGCTTATTGTTTCCTTTAAATCTTCTGTACACAACTATCCAACTTCCGACAGCATTTCACGAATATCAAATTCGTGTTTATTTTGTGAAATTATTTTGTTTATTCAGTTAATTTTACATCATACTTTATATGACAAATTCCGTTATTCAGCCAACTGAGTCGGTCGGATAGCACTTTGAGATTTTAGGCAGTGACTTGGTATCAAAATGCAAAATAATTGTTGTGCATGACTACTAGTTCGATTTCTTCAATACGGGGAATTTAATCAAAAAGGTGCCTGTCAACTTGATACAGGCATCTTTTATATCAAAACAAATAGAGATAGTTATTGAGTCCCTTTTCATCCAATCAAAATGGAGATAATTATTGAGTCCTTGTTGCAGATGGCCAACAGAAGATTCCATCAAGGAAGGAAGATGATGGCATATATGGAATCATGGTGAGTGAATGAAGCTATGATTGATTGAAATACAAGTGAAATAATTCCGCTGAAAAGATGAGAAGTGAGTGAAAGTTATCACTCACTGGTCACTAATGTTCGTTATGTTACCATCACGAAACAATCGTCTGACCTAATGAATGAAGCCAATTATTTACTGTGACAATATCGCATAATTATAACCGGAGATAAATTGGTGGAGAAGTTTAGATGGCGGTTGATGAAGAAGATATGATGTCCTATGATGACGTATGGGAAGTGACGTGGGGTATGAAGGTATGTTTACGCGGAAAGGAAAGGGAAATGGATAATAAAAAATAAAGCTAGTTATCCCGGCCATAAAGGCATTTAGCTTTGAGTAATAAATGCTATTAATCGGAAATAAATGCAATGATGACATCAGATTATAAATAAAAATATCTGTCAAAGCTTGACATGTATATATAATTTGTTAAGCAAAAGTGTATATTTTCACTGTGGCTGTGACACTCTTGGCAATTTAAAATGTCTACCTCACTCAATGAAACAAACATGTGATAGGAAAGACTGATGCCCGCTTTATAGTTATTATTTTCTCCTGTGCTATTCATCTATTATTGAATTAAGATAGTTTATAATTTATAATAATTAAGTTGTTAATTGAAGGTATATTTTGCTGTTATTTGTTTTATTTATCATTTTTCAAATCGATTGTTAATCATGAAGTTTTCAAATGGGATGAATATCATTTGGTGAATTGGTAGTAAATCAATCGCATGAAAAAGAAAAAAAATTCGCTGAAAATATTATGTTGGCTATAAGTGACACAGTTACAAAGCCCAGTACGTACTTGATGCATCAGACAGTGCAATAATTATAACATGAGGAACATAGTAATTGATGACATGGGGTTTTGACCTTCTTACATCCCTTTACTTTTTTTTTTTTTATAGAATAAGGGACTGTTTTCTAATCGCTAGTTTTCGACAATACATAAATTAACAAATGAGAACATCCCATGAACTTGTTTTCCAATTTTCCAAATACCGACGGTACAGTACTGTCTCATTGAGTCTTCATAATAATATTGAGAGATGAGTTCATATGAATGTTTGTTTCAGTCGCGAATGGTACGCAATGTAAAGCCGTCGTTCATCTGGGTGTTGAAGACAGATATGACAGACTTCAAGGCCCTCACCAAAGATCAGATGATCAACCACTACTGCAAGGCGGCTTCCTTCACTACCAAGGTATTCATTTATATTCTCCTGATCAACGGCCCGGGGTATATAGTAATACTAAGGATTCCGCCCGTCCGTCCAAGGAAATTTCTTGTATGACTAATGACAGAAAAACTATTCTTCCTTTTTTCAATCTTTGCACACATCTTCTACACTACCAGAGGCGTGTTTATGACTGCGAGTATTCGATAGTACCCGCTACACTTTGGAGCAGTCTCGCCAAGCGAGTTTACACGATCCAAGATGGAGTCGTCTGTCAAAAAGTTTGATTAGCTCATTTTTCTTTCCTTTATTACCCCTGAATTTAAATTTGGTCGGTTGCTATGCGCAAGACACCTATTTTGTCTAAAATGGTGATGATATTCTGAAAACATACTGGAAAGTACTCGCGACCTTATTTTCCTTTCAGCAGCCATTCGAGCGTACACACGTACACGCCAAGTGAGTACATGTTCTGCTGAACACGCTTCAGACGAGGTGTAGTGCAGAATTACGAGCGATTTTAAACAAATGTTAATTCAGTTAATACTCTTACCTCCTATTTTCTTCTGAAATCCTCCGTTTCTATTTCTCCATGTCTATATTACGGAGAAACAAATCTGTTTTAGAAAAGACACAGATAGTTACATAATACTTTTACAAGTTCCTTGGGTATTCTTTACCTTATTGTCAGGTAAAAAAGAGAGCAAAGGACATAAACATGATAAGAAATACATTTATTTGGCAGAGAAAAAGTTAAGCGATCTATTTAAGAAGACAAAAACTCAAAATACGGTGCATTATGGTAACAACTAGACTGATCTACTGTACGTTTTGATCCGTGCCGGTGAAGAAACGTCTTCCAGACAGAGTGTCTTTAATTCAGCTTACTTTCAATACATTTGCCTACTTTGTTTTAAGCAAAAGGTATAACAGGTTTGATACTTCTTTGTCACAGGTTAACCTGTGTCTGAACATGAAGAACGTGCCCTGGTTTGAGAACGCCGACCCCGATACATTCTTCCCGCGATCTTACCGACTTACCGACACAGACGATCAGGCAGCTTTCACGGGTATTTGTTATACATTGTTGGATTTGTGTTATCTTTAAATGTTTCTCGTCTTCGAGGCTCATGATTTCTGAATAAAAAACATCACCTTTTTGAATGTATTTCTCTCTCAGAAAATTGAAAGTTGTAAATAAGACTTTTACAAACTATTTTAAATTTTGAGTTAGTTGTTTTGGGACTGTCCTCTTGCTTGATTGAAACCCATGGCAGGTATTAACAATTCATAGAACCTATACGCTTGAGTTCTGATTCTGACAGTCTCTATATCTAAACTACTGAGCCACCAATGCCTCCATTAAATTAAACTAGTTAACAACCAACAACCAACCTTCCTACAGATGACTATCGGCTGACGGCGTGTATGAACATCCTTAAGATTGTTGTCAGTCACAACACGGATGGTGTGAGGGAGGATGAGGAGTCGTCAGGGGAGGTAACTCAAGCACCAGAATCTGACAAGGAGGAGGCAGGCAAGAAGAAGGATTCAATAGAACTTTCTTCAACACTGACATGTAAGTTAGGTTTTTTAGATGATATTTTATTCTTAACATACTTCATTAAATGTTTGTTTGCAGCACCATAGAGATTCAAAATTTCAAAATTTTCAAATAACTTGGTGAAAATTGTAACACCACAAGTGACTTTGAAATCCTTTAGACATACAGGTAGATGATTTACCTGTATCTTGCTTTTGCTTTTTGCTTTTGATTATCTGGCTCACTCTCAAGTCATTTCGAATTCCAGCATCAACCTCGAGTCCTGGCAAAAAGAAGCGGAGGAAGAAAGTGATCGTCCCGCTAAGAATCCTCGAACAAGCTATGCAAAGATGTGAACAGTTTCTAGCATCCGGAGAACATGATGACATTGATAGAATACAAGATGTAAGACTTAACTATGTCCTCATTCTTGATTATAGATGTCTTTAGCTCGTCATTACTACAGGGTCCATGACATTATGGAATGACAGCCCTTCCGTTTGTAAAGGCTTCACTTTTTACCT
This sequence comes from Gibbula magus, assembly GCA_936450465.1. NCBI lineage: Eukaryota > Metazoa > Mollusca > Gastropoda > Trochida > Trochidae > Gibbula > Gibbula magus. Next base: position 67,842,651 of record OW388296.1, on the reverse strand, counting down.
CTCCTAAAAAAACACTGGCCCAAGAGAACTGAAATCGTGTTCAAAGATAAGTGTACCTTGGCAAATAGGGATTATACTGTATATTTGGTGAAAGGACCACATGGGCATCTGATTAGTCTTCTTCTCCAGAACCAAAATTCATAGAAAACTAAAATAGTATATACATACCTATAGGGCTTGTAAATTAGGTGAATGTATGGCCCTTAAATAAGGAATTAAGAAGCCATACCAAATACATGTATTTCCGTATTCTTTGCCAGGCAAAAACCTCCAGAAAGTTGAAATGTTGTATTCAGACTCTGTAACCAATGGGAAATAAATAGTGTATATTTGGTGACAAAAGGGCCCCTTAAACTTATTTTGTGTTATGCCTGAAACCAAAGTCTTCAGACTCCTTAACTATTCGGAATGATAAATTATAGATTCATTAACCCTCTGACAACTCTCTCTGGAAAACGTCAATGGTCAAACTTATGTATTGCTTTATCTAAAGCCCGATATGTCATTGATTTTTCCCTATTTAATGTAATTTTCTGTCTTTCTCCAAAAATGATTATAAAATAGTTTCTTTTATCTGCATGCATGTGTGATGAATCACAAAGGGTTATATCACTACATTTCGGTTTCCTTCAAGTTGCTGCAGACGGCTAATGCCGGAGGAAGAGGGAACTGCAGATCATGTCCTTTCTTTTGCCTTGTCTCTACGGCAGGTGCATGAGGTCACAGGTCATTCTCCCCGACATGACCAAAGATCTGTCACGACTCCTACTGGGCTTATATCGGGGACCTGTTATTTCGTTCTCGTTCTCATCATGCGGGTAGTTTACATCCAAACTTTAGCGACGGATCGAGACCTGAATTTTAACCAAGGAGACCGTTTGGACACCAAATCTCTCAAGAGTCCAGACCGTACATGTCTCTTTGGATGAATGATAGTCTGAGAAATATGTTGGCGTAGTGTCCCCATTTCTCATTTAGGAGGCTTTACGGTTCTTGTTTTGGTGAGATCTGCAATAGCGTCAACTACGTTACAGACCGACTGGATGAACAGTACTATGGGGATTCGAACCAATCGGATATTATCATTTCGACTGTCAGCTCAACCTGCACATGCAATGGTGCTTTAATCAACTCTGTGGCTGTTGCAGAGATGACGGAATGGATCAGGGGGCTATTTTCACCAGAATTCCATGGGAATCTAGGAATTCCTATAACAGTTGAAGATACAATTCTTGATTTGATGAGTAAATAAGCTTCTCTATGTTGATTTTTCAGATCTTATCACCATGCAAGATTTTCTTCAATCACCAAGGTGCTGGTCAGACGCGCAGAGGGGAATATAATATTCATAATGGAAAAGCTCAAGAATTATTAACTGGATTCCTTTGATCTTTTAGAAATAGCTTTAGAAAATAAATACAGTTTTATTTGTGACTACTTTAACTTTATCAGTGATGTCAAATACAAACATGATACACAAGACTATGCAGAAGATCTGCTTCCTGCTTACATACTATTTTTGTTTTTTTTCCAGCCCATATCATTATCTGACAATCAATGGGACCAACTGATTCGGTATTACTACAACTTAGTTCAGTGAGTACATTTACATCGAAAGTTACATTATGGTGGATGTAAAGATGAGATTTATCGATATCAATCCTGGCGAACAACTATATCGAAGTTAAATGACATCGATGACATATTTATGACAAGTTGTTTGACAGGTATGACTGCTCAAGCTTCATTGGACATTGAGTGCTTAACAGTTATAGACTCAGATCACACTTTTTCCTCGACTTAAAAAGGACTGTCATTGTAATTGTCCCCCGCCGCAACGCGGAACGGGGGACTATGTATTCAGCGGCGTCCGTACGTACGTCCGTCCGTCCGTCCGTACGTACGTCACATTTCTTGTTTACGTGATATATTATGAAGCGTTGCATCCAAAGTCTTCAAATTTCATGTCTGCCTACATTGTGGGAAGACGCAGACACCAGTCAATTTTGGTGACCTTGGTCTTATTTTCAAGGTCACCACGACACTTTGACCACTTTTTTAACTCTTGTTTACGCAATATCTCATGAAGCGTTGCATCCAAAGTCTTCAAATTTGGTTTCTGCCTACAATGTGGGAAGACGCAGACACCAGTCACTTTTGGTGACATTGGCCTTATTTTCAAGGTCACCACGACACTTTGACCACTTTTTGAACTCTTGTTTACGCGATATTTCATGAAGCGTTGCATCCAAAGTCTTCAAATTTGGTTTCTGCCTACATTGTGGGAAGACGCAGACACCAGTCACTTTTAGTGACCTTGGCCTTATTTTCAAGGTCACCATGACACTTTGACCACTCTTTGAACTCTTGTTAAGGCGATATCTCATGAAACATTGCATCCAAAGTCTTCAAATTAGTTGTAAGCCTACATTGGGGAAAGACACAGACACCAGTTTATTTTGGTGACCTTGACCTTATTTTCAAGGTCCCCGCAACACTTTGAACCCTTTTCTAACTCTTGTTAACGCGATATATATCTTTACCAGTTGGACTCAAAGTCGTCAAATTTGGTGTCAGTCTACACTGGGGAATGACGCAGATACCAGGGGATTTTGGTGTCCTTGACCTTATTTTCAAAGTCACTACAACACTTTGACCAGTTTTCGAACTCTTGTTATCACCATTTATTATGACCGGTTGGACCAAATGTTTTCAAATTTGGTGTCAGTCTACATTGGAGGATGACGCGGACGCCAGTCGATTTGGTGACCTTGACCTTATTTTCAAGGTCACCACAACACTTTGACCACTTTTAGAACTCTTATTAACACGATATATCATGAACCCAAGTAGCTCCAATGATGTGTCTTACTAGCTCAATGTCACCGGCGGGGGACATTGCCATGTTAGTGGCAAACACTTGTTGTTTTTGAATCCATAAGTGACTATTCAATGTTACGTCTAAACATGAAGGCGTTTCTTCTGCCCTGTAGAGTAGATAGTCCTTTCTTAAACGTGTTATTTCATATTCTTAATTTCTGAGTGTAATTTTTCCTTCCAACAGCGATGACGGTATAATCAAGTCAGTTCCCCAGAACCTGCTAGAACAGTGTGAAAGTTTGCTCAACCAACTTCAATCCAAGTGGCCTCAGTTTGAGATGGATGGAACACGTAACGTCTGGATCCTTAAACCTGGCGCAAAGTCACGTGGCAGAGGTAAAGATTGCCTGTTACTTGAAGCTAAACACGTATTTTTGAAAAAGTAAAAGTTGACTTTGTTAACCTCATAAATAAAGTTAAACTTACACCAAGAAGCCTTTTTCAAAATAAATATATACAAGTAACAGGATGATAGAAGTTTATTGAAGGGAACAGGAGGCCTTGAATACACATGATGCTGCTGCTGATGCTGATGCTGATGACTAACTAAGCCTTATATTAGGCTAAATAAAACATTTTTTAATGTTTCTCGTGAGTCGGCGCATCACTTTTATTTTTGCGAGTGACAACTTTTTATTTCTCATTTGAAAAAATTAATTAAGATTTTGCCGCATCACCTTTGGTAACCCCCAAAATCACATTTGTCAAACAAATATATGGGTCTGCACTTTTGAAAAAAAATGTGCCCGAGAAACATTTTACTTTTTTATGCAGCCTTAGTTGAAATACTTTGTATATATAGGTGCCTAATCGAATGAATTCCTGTTGGTTATGTATCAATAAAGTGAACTGTTCAGCACATATATATACTGATCCCAATAATATAACTTTTATTTCCTTGGAATTATGTATGCTTCTCTTAGCAGATGACATGGTTATGGTTGATAGTACTATTTTGGGGTGTCAATACATGTTTCATAAAATTGCATGCTATTATAATGACTGGAAGTTTCAAATACCATAAAAAACACAAATAAATAAATTGCCAATGTTTTCTGTTTGACGAACAGGAATCGTCTGCTATGATAAGCTTGAAGAGATATTGAAATTCGTCGACTCAACAGCTGCAAGGAATGATTGCTTTGTGATACAGAAGTATATAGGTAAGTATTTACTGCTTACATATATCCAGAGTTGGGTGATGTTCAAGCAGATTGTAGTGCCCCTCGCATGTGTTTGGGCGGCACAGAGCTGGAGTTTCGTTGTTCTCAGGTTTCAGATACTCATATACCATTATATTACCCATATGGGAAGACGGACACAGGGTAGTATTTTTCCTGTAAGTTACATGGGAGTTACACCTTTTTCTGGCTTTTGATTGGCTGTTACAGAAAAATAAGAATTTCATTGGTTGCCGGAACTATTTCATTCATCTTTCTTACTTTTCCCGACTAGTAACTTTAGAAACTGTCTTCTGCACTTTAACATGTTTTAATTGTTTCCCGCAGTTGAAATTAGCGTTTTCGTACATGGGCCGACGCATCAAATGTCGGAGAAGGCAGTTAAATTGTCCGAAATTTAAAGAAACTAGCGATTACTGCTTGACTGTATAACCACGGAAAGCTTCAAGAGCGACGGCGATCGTTCGAATGTAATGACGTCATAGGCGCGAGCGGTTATGACGTCACAGTGTCGATTGTAACGTCTCAGGGCTTTTCGGTTTGAGCCGACTTGTTTTTGAGCTTCGCACACCTCTTGATATGGATGTTGCAATAACTGATATGTATAATCAAGGATTGATAGTAATTGGCAGGAATACAAAACTTTCAACTAAAGCCACATCTTTCTTTTATTGTGAAAGACATTTTCGCAGGGGACATTTTAATCATGTGGAGTAAACAAGGATAGGTACGTAAGAAGTGAATCCACGTCACACGCGTATGGATATGGAGATTCATCTCCTTCTCGGGTCCTTTTAGAGAAGCTATTGGCTTTTAATATTCGCGTTTTTACTTTAATTTGTCATATGGGTAATATAAACAATAACCAACTCGTGACGGGGAATGGCAGGTTATCTTTCCCTCGTTATATCAATTGTGTGTAATTCTCTCGCCAAGGCTCGAGAATTACTCAAATGATATAAAGATAATCTGTCATTCTAGCGGAAGGTCTTTATTCCAGAACGGAACACCAATTCTAATCAGTAATTTGCTTGGTCCGTGTCCGGAATCGCCCTAGGGGAGCTGTATTTCTGCATGATTGCAGACACAATGCGAAGGGATTCAAACAAATGTTCAATATGACTATGCATTGGCTAGCTATGCATGACAGAGGAATTGAGACACCGACTTGGCCGCATCTACATTTTCTGGATAGTTGAAGGCTATTTCTGCATGTCACATGCCGGTCGACGACATCCTTTCGGAGCACAGCCTGATGTCCAGTTTCTCCTCGTTATATGCGTGGACAGAATCATATCTTTCTCGACTAGCTACCTGGTTCCTCATTCAATCTATCGTTTATCCCACTCCATCTGTTGAGTTCCATGTGATGATGACGTTTGATAGACATGAGGACGACACCGATGCATTGTCCGCTGATCTTGAGCTGACTATCTCTAATAAATAGGCTACAAAGTCAGTTTTAAACTGCGAGACTCTTACTGTCCCAAGGCCGACTCCTTCCACGTGACAGTTTCCTGCTGTTCTTCAGCTTTCCTCCACAACAAGGCCTTCGAGGTCTATATAAAAAAGAACGCTGGATTTCTTTCTCTGAGGGTAATTGTGTACCCGATGCATGACAAGGCTACAATGACGTCTACTTCCTTCAGGAGATTTCTGAATTGAGTTAAATTATGGTTTAGAAGCCTGTCTTTTGTTTATAAGAACTGTTACCCCATGGACACCTCATCTGAAGAGAATTCGAACCAACCTGCAGAGGAGCCATGGCAGATAAAAGATTACAATTTCATCCGTAGTCATTGTTAAAGGCTAATACAAAGTTTTCTTTTTCACCAAAACAATTGTTCCAGTCAGATACAAATTCTTCAATAGTTAAAGCGTAAATTTTGCACTTGGCAGAAATCTGTAAAGCTTTCTCTCCCGTCCTTTACCCAGAACGTCCTCTACTGATCTACAACACCAAGTTTGACATCCGCCAGTGGTTCGTGGTGACGGACTGGAACCCGCTGACACTGTGGTTCTACCAGGATAGTTACCTGAGGTTCTGTTCACAGCAGTACACGTTAGACAACTTTGATGAGGCCATACACCTCGCCAACAACTCCATCCAAAAACACAAGAAGAATGGCCCACGCTCAAATAAGCTGCCCAGTGATAACATGTGGTCACATGAAGATTTTCAGGAGTATCTCAGGTAACCTCTTGATGGCAGTCTCCGTGTTGGAGTGTCAAATATTCCTCCATTTATCCCCGTATTAATATCATTGGGACATCATCATGTTACACATTGTTAACGTCGCTGATTGAAGACATTTGGACATTCAGGTCTCTGTTCTCAGCTTGCCCTTTTGTATTCTCCCATCGGTAACACTGTCATTATCCCATGATAATGAAGAAATTCTATTGAAATTGACATTTAACCCCACATCTCACCTCAATTACTTACCCTCGTATTTTCATATTTAAACTAAATATCTATTTTCATATTAAAACATTAACCATAAATATATTGAGGTTGCATATAATATTATTATCTCTAACAAAATTTGGATGTGACTCTATGAATGCATTTACTATCTTTGTGGGTTATATGATACATGTACCTCTATGGAAAATTCTTGTTTGAGTTGAAGATTAATCTACCGTGAAGATCTATAGCAAGTGAACATTGTTTTATGTGGGATCAAATAAGCTCATGTTCTTTTTAGTGAAGATCGCACTCTGGTGAAGTGGTGAAAATATTGTTTCAACGTCAGGCATTAGAACTTTTAATGCTTAATTTTAGGAATGAGAAGCAGCCGACAATTTGGGAGGATGTGATCTACCCGGGGATGAAGAAGGCTGTCATTTGTGCACTACTCGTCACTCAGGATCTCATCGAAGATCGGAAGGTATGGCACTGTTTAATCCTTAGTATGTGCCAGTTGATTTAATGTGCATTTTAGCTCTTCAGAGTGAAAAGCGATTTCGTCCCACGTAAACATTTTGCATTTTCTACTTTTCTTCTAGTCTTTTGTTTTTTGTCAATGAGGATTATAGATTAAAAGATTAATGAGTCTGTGCCCCCGTTAGAGGGCATCGGAGGACAGACCCCAGATAACTATTATCGCTTTTCTCGGGAACAAAAAGTCCAAGAAAGCTGAAATTTGTGTACATAATTATTGTCCAATTGGGACAATAAACAGTAGATTTGGTGACTGTGTGAACCATGTTGGTGGCCTCATGTCAGAGAACATGAACAATCTTTTTTCATATTCTTCTCTAGCATAAATCCCCTTATCTTTAATTTTGGGTGCAGACTCCTTGGTCAATGAGGATTGTAAAAAGTATTTTTGTTTACCTGCTAAAATCTAACTCTGGAAATTTTACATTTAATACCATATATAATGTATTATTCAAAGCCAGATGAGCAACAGAGCCAATAACTTTAGTTTTATACTTGAAACTTGGCATATACATGCACAAATTAACCAGACTTCATTTCCTGAAAGTAAAATGAAGAAACCAATTATGTAACCGTCGGTAAAATCTGCTAATATCACATTTCCAGTAGTTACATAGAAATCATATTACCAAAAGTATTGAGATCCAATACACTCTGTCAAACTTCATTAGGCCTCATTTGAACTGTATGGCGCTGACTTCATGTTGACGGAGGACTGCCAACCCCTGCTAATAGAGATCAACTCCTCGCCCACAATGGATACAAGTACATCCATCACGGCTAAACTCTGCCCTAGTGTACTCGAGGACACAATCAAAGGTAGTTCAGCAGCAATATTTTAAGAGATGCAATGATAACGCTTGTTCAGTGGTTTAACCAATATTTTCTAGTACCACGAGTTTTGCAATTGTGGACACTTAATTACTGTATTGAATAGGAAGGCCTTTCCTTTAATCATTTTCTGAATTCCTCTCATTATTAGAAATAACTATGTTGTCTAACCCTCAGCAAATTTTGCCTTCATTTTGTAAATTGAGTTTCTTTTCTTTTTCAGTGGTTGTGGACAGGAAACATGATCGAAACTGTGATGTGGGTCGGTTCGAGCTTGCCTATAAACAGCCTCTGGTGACAGTTCCTTCTTACCACGGCATCAACCTTAGTGTGGATGGAACCAGCATCCGCAAACCTGGACTTTTCTGTAAGTCAGAGGGGGGAGGCCAACACCACACGCCATTGTCCTCCATCAAACAAACTATGTCCAGTGAGAAGGTTTCAGAGACAAAGAAGTCGACCACCCTGAACTCTATAGGCGAGGCACCAGAGGGAGGCAAGTGGGCTGGGTACACTCCTGCCAAGAGCAGCAACCAATCAGCCAGTACTGGGAAGAACTCCAGCACTCAACAGTCCAACACAGGCAAGAGTTCGACATCATCCAAATCTGAACCAGTGCCTCAGGATCCGAAGGTGACCGCTAAGATACCAGAGAATAACAAGAATGAACATTCTGAGGGCAACCACCATCATCCAATCAGACATGTGAATCCTCAGCCTCCCCTTCACCCTAAAGTGTGCATGCAGTCACCGTATCTGTCTGGACTGACCAATCGCAGGATTGTTTCTCGGACTTCAGTGCCCAGTAACTATACAAATCCTCTCCCAAAGCTGGAGAGACAGAAACAAGGCAACAGTGTCAGTAAGCAATGTGGAATCCTCTGATATTTTGGACAAAGATACCAAGTTGTTGTAAAAGATGATGAGTCAACCAGCAGGGTTTTCTTCCCTACGCTCTGTGTAATATCATGTGTAATTGATAAGTGATGGGATTGGAAGTTCTCTATCATTGGTTTGCATAGAAAAATGGCTTTGGTCTCTTGTGTAGGCATCAGGGAGAATACAATGTCTGTGTTTAAAGCTCATGAGGCCCGAGGCTTAAGGCATGGTGTCCGGCATCTGTCTAATCGTTCTTCCGTCATCCAAACTATTTTTTCTACAGACTCCTTGGCCAATGGAGATTTTATATGGTAAAGTTTGTAACTCTGTGACCCCAAATAAGGGCCTCACTGGCCACGACTTAATATACCCATTATCTTCTCCAGTACGCAAACGCCTAGAAAACTAGAATGTTGTAGAAATACGCCAATGGGGATTATAAATTTAAGATTTGGTGACTCTATGTTATTCAGACTAGTTTGATAACGCAAGTCCCAACTGTCTAATACGAAGGAGTTCATATACAGAGCCACAGAGAAGATACAATACAAGGAAATTATTAGTGAAAGGTTCGACAATAGCTACCATAGATCTGCTGTGAAGGAGCATTAAATCCGAAAGTAGATATATGTTCGAAGTAAATATACTCTTAAAGTCTTCACCAACCTTAAATGTCCAATAAACGTGGAAGCCTGACCTCTAATATGGAGGCTGGACGTCACAACAAGTCTATATTGGTTCTTTCCATGTAGTTAATATATAGAACGACATGTACTGTTTGTATAGAGTTGATATGGGTATTTGTGTGTATGAAGCGGCAAATGTGTGTAGGTGTGATGTGTGTGATGTGTGTAAATAGCTTTTAAATCACCAGTAGCAAAACCTCAGAAGTTTTAAAACCAAGATGAGTTTTTTTCTTTCGTGTACCTTAGTAGATGATTATCAAGGCAATATGGCATCAACATGATATGGCATCATCCGCTATGTGGCCTCAGAATGATTTTACTTTATCAGCAACAGAAATAAAATAGTGTACATTCTTTAACAGTATATCATAAAATAATTTCACGTGAACAACAAAAGACCTGAAAATGTGTTCACAAAGAAATAGATCACCTCAGATGATTTGACATCATCAGTAACATGACCACAAACTGTTTTGAGAATATCAACAACAATACATCAAAATACTTTGGCATCGAGACCTCAGAATGCTTTGATAGCATCAGTTACATGACCACAAAATGAGATTATTATCAAAAACACATCAAAATACTTTGACATGACCTCAGAATGCTTTGATGCCATCAGGTCATGCCTCAATGTATCAGTTATATGACCTCAAAAAGCTTTCTCAACATCAACAGCAAGACGCCAGAACGTGTTTACATCATCAGCTATATGAACTATATGATTTGTCGCCATCAATATATGATCTTAGAACGTTTTGATATCAGTAGTCATATGACATCAAATATTTTGAGATCATCAACAACAACAAAATCAAAATGCTTTGACAAGATCAGCAGCAAGACCTCATGTTCAAGTACATGGATTCAAAGAAACATTCCTTCATAATGATTTGACATCTAATAGGTGATTTCAAAGTGCATTAGCATTATCATCTACAGAACATCAAAATCTATTGATTTCATCATCCACAAGACCTCAAAATCCTATGATATCAACTGTTTGACATTCGAATGCTTTGATTATTTTGACAACCCGCCCTCATTGACAAGAACATGACCTCAACATGATTTCTCTTGAAATCATCATAAATTAGGATAATTATGAACCTCGTTCAAATCAGGTAGTTAATTGAAAATAAATTGAAATTATGGTAGATTTGTCTTCGAAGATAAACATTTTAACAACATAGATTTTTCCTAGGTTCTGATATCTGCAAGAAAGCGAAATTAGAAACCGGGAAGGCCAAACAAATTAATCTCTTAGATTTTTCTCTATCCGTTTAGTTTCTATGAAATACATTTTCCAATTCTATTTCCAAATCAATACTTCAAACCTGTTTATATAACATTGCTCTTCACAATGATTTACCTCTGCACCAAGGAGTCTTAAGTAAAAAGTACATTATCTGTCACAGTAAGATCAAAATAATCCTAAAAATATTTTTATTATATACATGCATGGATTATCGGTTGTCTATTAATAATAATTTAACCATTACATTTAAAGGGACAGTAGCACGTTTTTTGCTCATATAAGTCGATGATGCATACAGTAAATGCTCTCTTAAATTGCAAAGGTTATGACCATTTAGTCTGTACCGATTTGAAAGTGTCAGTTTTGACAAAAGACTCTGAGCACTGTAGATAGACGGTTCTTGGGTTCAGCTCCGATAACGAAACTATCCATGTACAGTCTCCAAATCCACTGGAAAAGAAGAAAATAATTTAAGAAATCTACACATACATGTATCAAGTGTTTATGAGTTCAGCTGTGATAACGAAATGATTACGGATCGTAGACGGAAAGGGCGATTGTTATATCTCTCGTATATTTCATGCCGGAGTGAGGATAACTCTCCTTTCACTGCTACCGACAAGCCGTGTCGTGTTTACAAATGTGAAGTCCTTTTCACTTATCCGACCCTTTTATTAGACCCCTGTTGAAATCCTCACATTGAAGAGATACTATTATTAACTTGTGTTCTCGTTATGATTGCATTTGCGGCTTGCTTCTTTACGCAACACCGGTTAAATATATTGGACATATCCCAGGCCTGCTTCCATTGATTGGGGTTACCAGGGGAAACTACTAACATTTACTTTTAATAGACTGATACTGATACTCTCTCTGTTTTACCATATAACATGACTGTGTCTATCTGATATATTTATCTTTCTGATATGCCTCTTCTGTCTGCTTTCTAATGTAGTATGGTTTCTACGTGTCTGCTGGTGTATATGGCTTCTGTCTGTCTTCTCATGTGATATGGCTTTTGTCTGTCTGTCTGTTGATGTATATGGCTTCTGTCTGTCTTCTCATGTTATATGGCTTCTGTCTGTCTGCTGATGTATAAGGCTTCTGTCTGTCTTCTCATGTTATATAGTTTCTGTCTGTCTGTCTGCTGATGTATATAGCTTGTGTCTGTCTTTCTCTTGATATGATATGGCTTCTGTCTATGTTCTGATGTATACGGCTTCTATCTGTCTGTTTTTGATGCATATGGCTTCTGCCTGTCTTCTGATGTGATATGGCTTCTGTATGTCTGTCTTCTGATGTGATATGGCTTCTGTGTGTCTGTCTTCTGATGTGATATGGCTTCTGTATGTCTGTCTTCTGATGTGATATGGCTTCTGTATGTCTGTCTTCTGATGTGATATGGTATTGTCTGTCTGTCTTCTGATGTGATATGGCTTCCATCTGTCTTTATTCTGCTGCGATATGACTTTTAACTTCTACATCAATAAAGTTGTTCATGCATGTACACGAAGGGAGATATATATAGTATAATATAAAAATACATAAGATTATAGTTTATTACAATACTAAATAGTATATCAGCATTTGGTTGACCTGTTTCTGAAGAAGAGCGAATTATGCCGGATATATATAGTTTATAGTGGTGTATTGTTGGACAAATTGTACGGAGAAATAGAACAACGTTAAATACATGAACAAGATGAACCTTTACAACGCAAGAAGTCGTACATATTTACGTACGCAATTTTGTGGGGCGGAGTCCATACCATTTTTAGTACTTCCTCAGAGACTGTTGAAGGGAGACCAGTCTATATCGAATTGTGTGTACTCGTACATGCATGTTATTTCTTAATGAATGTTTACATGCACACATCTTGTATGTGCATGTATAGACTATGCATATTTAACTCAGTTATAATTGTGTTGTGGGTATAACTAGCTGATTACATAAGTCGTTAATAACTTATTAGTTAATTATTATTCTTGAAGTCAATACACTTGTAGGTCTGAGAATATTTCAGTATGTTACCTTGGTCATGTTAAAGGGGCAGTAGCACTTTTTTTCGCTCAAATAGGTCGATGAAGTGTATTTTAAAATCATCGGAAAATCAAGTTAAAAAAAGGAGTGTACATGATTCGGTAAAGCCACGGGAATCGTTTTTGTTATTCAAAATAATTAAAATGTGTTACCCCTAAGGATAATTTATTTGTGTAATAAGATGTACGCTCTATAATATAAATGACATAAACTATCATTACAAATGGAAAATCTGAAAAATAAAATTTGCAAAAACGTGCTACAGCCCCTTTAAATAAGGGTATTACATTTTTTTTCATAAAAGAGAATTCGCTTCACTGTTTAATGGGTTCTTCTTCCTTATAGTGTACATAACATTTCTGGACTCAGATATATATGCTTAACCTAAAACGGAGAGTACTTTTAATCTTTCAGGCAATGAAAACCAAATATGAAACTTAATATTTTCTATTCAAAATACTGGTTGAGATTGCTTATCAACTCTGACATACAATGTGCTTCAATACCAACCTCTATACCCTTTCAGAAGAATCAATTCATGACTTAACGTACACACTAGACAATAACAACTTTTAAAATTCAAAACTTCAAGCTGAATAAAGCATTGGCGTCTGTTGGAGCGTATATATGGTTGTCTTATTTGGTTAATCTGCTATAATATAATCAGAGACAGACACAATGAACAAAGACAGAACAATCTCCCAATGGTTCATGGTAAGAGGTTAGGTCATCATCAAGGAGATTATGTATACAAACATCAACTGTGCTCGCTATTTCTTGTACCACCCTCAGTCTGGCTCTGATAGTGAAAATATAGTGTATAGATAGTGTATATATACTATGCTGATGAATCATGCGACTTTAACCTTTAGCCTGATGGATTGTTTTCAGGTATTTGCAGAGAGCGTCATATTTGTAAATTTGTAACAATTACGTCACATGGGTATCCTTCATTTAAAGTTTTTCTCGCCTTAGTAATTAACATAATCTTTAAATAAATAAAATAAATATCTGAGTCACATTTTTTTCTAACTTATTATTGTCATGAAAAATTATTAATTAATGTAAATGTTTTTAAATATCAATTATTTTTACACTTGTCTATGGAAAAAATGAAATAATACAGTATTTCTAAAATTGTACTACATTTTCATACTCGAATTATTTTTTCAATAATTATTTATGCAGCCCAATTTTTACACCATTTTGTTCAGAATTAAATTTTATACCAGAAAAAAATTATGTTGATGATATGTGTTTTCCTTTCAGAAAACAAGAGCCCGTCATAAACGATCTCCGTTGTATTTATAAAATTTCGACGTAATTTGTAACAATGGATATTCTTCAATGAACAATGCACTACAGAAATTACTTGGTTTCCAGAAACCTGGAAACCAACATGAAACTGGGTAATTCAAGTATCCACTTGGTTTCCGTTCACTGAAACTAAGTAACTTGGTTTCCAACTAGAATCCATTTTGGATTCATTGATTTGTCGATTTCCATACACGGAAACCAACAAGAAAATATGAACGATGGTATCCACTTGGTTTCCAGTTCTGGAATTTATAGTTTATGGTTTCATTGAATTGATACCAACATGAAACTATAACGTTAGAAATGACTTGGTTTCCTGAAACCTGAAAACCAACATGAAACTGGGTAATTTGAGTATCCACTTGGTATCAATTCACTGAAACTAAGTAACTTGGTTTCCAACTAGAATCCATTTTGGATTCTTTGATTTGTCGTACTTCCATACTCCATTTCTTATTTTGACCTAAGTTATTAGAAGTTAGAGAGGGTTTATATTTTGCATTTACTTCCGTGAGAAATATTTGTAAAATAATGCATCAATCGTAATAAAATTTTCACAAAAGGTTAACACATCTATTCACTTTTCTGTGTTCCAAATATAAGCATATGACCTTACAGCTTTAATATATTCCAACGTCAATCAGTCATCGATATCTCGAAACATGACAGTCAACAACACTCGGCGCTCGCCATTGTTATGCATTTCCTTCGCCGATTACAGATTTGTTCAAATAAAAAAAATCTAATGATCTAAATCATTTTGTAAATATTCCGTTTAAAACCAAAGTTAGAACACAATTTTCCAAATGTCTGTTGAATATTTCATGTAAACATGGTCTTGAAAAGTTTAAAATTACAATCAAAATTTAGTTCGGGTAGCGTTGTCGTATTTGTAAACAATGTCACGTGATTAGCTTGGTTGTACAAACTTGATCATGTGACCATCTATGTTTCGTTTGTCAATTCACTGAAAATTCGCCGATTCAAACACTAGTTATTCACATTTATTCTTTGAAATGTATTTGTTTGTCATTCTTGTTAATTTCATGGATGTTATAACATATGCATTCATTTACTTCGTATCAGAACAAAATATTGTGTGAAAAAGCCGAGACGACACAATGGCCTCCATTTGCAATGAATTCGAACTGACAGGTCTATCTATTATTTCGTTTGAAAACGGGTATAATTTCTATCAAATTCCAAATGAAAACTTTAAAATAATCAACATGAATCATTTAGCAATTGTATTCATACAATTTGTTCACATAGACGAGACTTGTTAATTCGTAATTTACTTTTTAGCGAGATAGGGTTACTGCTACTGTTTCAAGGCTCCATTTCGCATATCGGAAAGTCGGTCCATGTCATGTCAAACACATTTCGTACTCAACCTGGTTCCCTGGCCTCGTTCCGCGTGCGCTACAGTGAGGCCATGGTACTGGCTGTCTAATGGCGATGCGCACTGCAACGATCAAAGATGGCGGACAAGGTAAGTTTTCCATAGAGACCGTTAAATGTTTCTCATTCCCGCTGTCTAGCCACGACATATTCAAGACAAATAGCTTTTTAGAGTCTTCTTAAAATTAACAATCGGATTTCGTATCAAATATTTTTTGTGGCAACGGCATTTTGCTAAATATAATATTGTTTGCAGCTGAGCGATAGCCCCGCCCACAGAGAAATGTAAACAAAACAGTGGGTGGCTTCGTGTACTGTTTTCAACTATGACAGGTCGGAAAATGAAAGAATTTTTGTTTATCTCGTGTGGTGACAGGTGGTTGTAAGTACTGGCAATGTAGGAGTAAGGCGATTTTACGATATTTCCCAGAAACGACCCTATCCAAACCGGTCAACATATAGACGCCCATGAGCAGTAGCCACACATACACTACCAGTCAATCTCGCATGTACTATTTACAATGTCATCAAGTTACAGCTGAAAATTGTTAGCAGTCGCATGATCCGATTTCCGATATTTTACGGTTTTCTTTCGAATTCACATTTTGATTTTATAGATATAACGTGTAATTTATTATTTATGAGTCATATAATGTATGTGTAAGAGCATGATTCATTTCTATGAAAATACTGTTGTCACATATTAGCATTTCCACTGATTTTCTGGATTGATTTGATAATGGTTTTAAATTACATGTATATATTTCCTATTTCAGAATTTGCTAGTATCATCATGCACGATCTAAGTTTATCTTTGCATTCAAATTGTAAAGATGCCACCAAGAATTCTACCAGAAAAGACACTGAGAACAGAGTGCCCTCTTGTCTTCAATGCCATGGTTATGCAGTTCAACACCTAGGCACAGGGAAACCTCAATGAGAGCGAGATCTGCACCAACTGTACACATCCCATAAGCACTGGAGATGGATGCCATTGTGTCAAGGAACCCAGGAAACACTTTTATGCAATATATTTCTTCAAGGACTGGACAGTTTTGTATCATGTATCATATGATTTGAGGAATATAATTGAATTGTATAGGTTACTTTGAGAATTAAAACCCTGATTGAGCTACAGACCTTATTACTCTATTTCTTGCCATTGAATCAACTTTACAGACAACTGTATTAAAGGTACTAATAGAAAAGTTGAGTATTTCATTTCAGGCACAAATGTGAGTACAGCATTAATGACAAATTGATAAGAATAATAATGAAAGTTTAACACTTCATATCCAACTCACTGGCGGTACATTGTTACCTGAAAGAAAGAATATTGGATTCCGCAAATAAGCGCATCTCCCTTTAGTTTCATACTTCCCACATTTCAGATACCCACATATACAGCTGGGTTGCAATGTGGATGAAGTGCCTTGCAATGGGACAGTAAGACCCAATTGTTTTGGTGGCTCAACCGGGATTCGAATTCGAAACAGGGCCTCTGGCGTGAGAGGCTAGGAGGTTAATCACTAAATCACTGTGCTCCACATGAAAATAATGATCCCATTTCATTTGGTAGTTAGTCTGTTAAAACGTTGTATTGTATTCTTAAAGTGCTGCATGAGATAATATATTCGACTTTGCAACATATGTCTAAAATATTCAATCCATTATTTCTGTAAACACTGCACACTATTTAGATTCCCGATAAAACATGCAGGACGATTTGTTTGAACAGGTTAAAACTTGAAAATAATATTATCATGTACTATCCACAGTTGAGAAGCCTCTATGGTTTAGAAACAAGTCACTTATCATAGATTTGCAAATGTCTTGGACCTCAGGCCAAGTAAGCAACCTGATATACTGTCAAGTGCTGTATACTTGTATATGCTTCACTCTAACAATATACTGAGATACACATGTAGATTGAAAGGTGAAAGTGTGTTTTTGGCATATGACTTTAATATTCGTGTATGTACTCCTTGACAAATCGTAATTCTATATTGTAGATTTGGCGACCCGGTGACCTCAAATATGGGTCATAGAGATCATGATCTAAATCACTAGTTTCATATTCTCCAAAAAAAAAGGTCTTTGAAGCTGAAATGTTGCGTACAGACTCCTTTGACAATGAGCATTCTAAATAGTAGATTGAAATAAATAAGCCACAGAGCCCATGGCTCCATGTTTGAATCTATCAAATGTACAAGTACATCTCTCAATTTTACACAATTCATATATATATTTCATTGAAGACAGTAGCGGATTCAGGAATTTTGAAAGGGGGGGGGGAGTCCCTTTGGAAAAATAACATAAATATAATTCTCTGCAGTCCTCTAAAGACCTTGCATTCATCATGGTGCCATAAACAAGTCAAATATTTTTCACAACTGATTCAACATGTTTGATATTGTTTAATTCCCTTTTAGACACTGACACTGCTAGCAACACCAGCAGAAGTTGAGGATTATCTCGACATTTCTTTTATGACGCTTTTCCATGAGAAGGACTTTAATGACTCAAAGATTTTTGTGATACAGATTACTTTTTCTCTTCTACGAGAGGCTTCACTAACTTCTGACAAAACATGCTCCACAGATTAAGAGGGATATGCTGATAAATCATGGTTGCAACATCCGCAGTGTTTCATGCCATGAGAAGATTATTTATGATGTCACTAATGTCGCTTTGCTTCTTTCGATCACATTTATACACTTGTTTCAGTTCGGTGAGGAGAAGGCTAAAATGTCTGAAGATGTCCACAGGTGGAAACTTTGTTCAACTGTTCTGGTCTGTCTGTCTCTCTAGGATTCTTGTAACCTGTAAACAATTACATTTATGAGTATAGATGTCTAATGCATGTACTTTGATAAAAAAAACTTATTACATGTCTCACCTGTATACACCAATACAGCTTTAATGTATACAAGGTGGTCACACTGAAGGATATATTGACATTGCTTGCAATTTAACAGTTTAATGCATTTCTGCTATAAGGCAATGGAGTAAAGAATATTAAAATATTGATAGAATTATGGACCAAAATATGGTTTGATGTCATGTGATCCATGTGGCCAAATAGAAAAGTATATTGCTGTTTTTTTCACTCCTGATCTTACCTCTTTCTTTTGTATTCAATTAAACCCGCTTCAAATGAAGCCTACATAGTTCTCCTGCAAAAAGATAAGTCAAATGAAAATGTATGTTAATTAACGACAAACGTACAAATGTACAACAAATGCATCTCAAATCAGCTTTAAGAGCATCGACCTGAATTTAAAAGTTCACATTATTCACAAATATTCATATAGAGTTAATAAGATGACATTCCCAATATTCTGGTGCTGACATAACTGAAATGTGTGTTTAATGTATTTTCAAAATAGCTACTTGATTAATACAATAAGTACTTTATGGGAGTTTTTCCCCCATTGATTGATTGATTGATCAAATACTTGTACTGGTAACAGCTAAATTATGGCATAACTTAACTTATGGTTATACCCAAAGATGCTTGTGTTTGTATTATTTTATAAAAAAATTCCAGTGCTCATGAACATTAATATCTTTAAACTGTAACTGACAAATAATTTACATTTATGAGGCATACCTGCTCATGATAGAGAAAACTTCAAAACTTCAGTTTTTTAGCACATGAAGTCAAAAAGGCATTACTGTGAAGTCTTGTTGTGACAGTTAATGAAGTTTCTTTACTCTTTACTCCATCTCCTTTTCAGAATTCAGAATCAATATCCTTGATTGGAACCACCTGAAGCAAATAATGGTTTGCTATGTATATGAAAAGCACTGTAAGTTCAACTACTGATCATAAATGTTTTCTCCAAATTGTATCAGGTATGAGGTGAAGTGAGGTGATTTGGTGTTTAATGCCGCTTTCAAAGGTATTTCAGGGCTTGCACTAAAATTAAGTGTAGCATTGCACTGCAAACCTTACTGCTTGTAGAACAGTTCTCTACTGCAGACAAAGTTGCCGTGCCCCTGGTGGGATTTGAACCACACACCTCTTGATCTTAAGCCGAACTCGCAAACTATACTGCACTATCCCGCCCCCGTTTTACAAATGAAACTTTATATGAATATGAAACTTACAGCATGTCTGTTCACCAGTGCTTGTGGGATGTGTACAGTTGGTGCAGATCTCGCTCTCATTGAGGTTTCCCTGTGCTTTGGTGTTGAACTGCATAACTATGGCATTGAAGGCAAGAGGGCACTCTGTTCTCAGTGTCTTTTCTGGTAGAATTCTTGGTGGCATCTTTACAATTTGAATGCAAAGATAAACTTAGATCGTGCATGATGATACTAGCAAATTCTGAAATAGGAAATATATACATGTAATTTAAAACCATTATCAAATCAATCCAGAAAATCAGTGGAAATGCTAATGTGCGACAACAGTATTTTC
The DNA here is from genome assembly GCA_936450465.1 of Gibbula magus. Classification (NCBI taxonomy): domain Eukaryota; kingdom Metazoa; phylum Mollusca; class Gastropoda; order Trochida; family Trochidae; genus Gibbula; species Gibbula magus. Next base: position 67,822,804 of record OW388296.1, on the reverse strand, counting down.
ATAGAAATGAATCATGCTCTTACACATACATTATATGACTCATAAATAATAAATTACACGTTATATCTATAAAATCAAAATGTGAATTCGAAAGAAAACCGTAAAATATCGGAAATCGGATCAAACGACTGCTAACAATGTTCTGCTGTAACTTGATGACATTGTAAATAGTACATGCGAGATTGACTGGTAGATTGACAGTGCCGTGCCATAAGTTAACGGACAGTGACGTTTTTTCCATAGACTTACATGTTAATTTAGTGTAGGATAAATAATTTTCATAAAATAAGTTCTCGTTGTATAAATCTCACATTTCACAGCTTTATTTGAAATCATTTCAGCTTGAAGTACATAATATAAATTATATTTTCTGACTTCAATTTCACATAGATTCATTCGGTTTATCTGCATATGTACATTAAATAAAAACGTTTTCCATAGATCGCCACGTTAAATTATTCACAATTTTGTCTGTATGTTGTTCAAATTACTGTAATTCTCTAGATAGAAAACGGAAAATTAAACATAAATTATGAGGTTGTAGTCAAGATGATTCCTCACAACCTCGATATGTATGTGTGGCTACTGCTCATGAGCGTCTATAAGTTGACCGGTTTGGATAGGGTCGTTTCTGGGAAATATCGTAAAATCGCCTTACTCCTACATTGCCAGTACTTACAACCACCTGTCACCACACGAGATAAACAAAAATTCTTTCATTTTCCGACCTGTCATAGTTGAAAACAGTACACGAAGCCACCCACTGTTTTGTTTACATTTCTCTGTGGGCGGGGCTATCGCTCAGCTGCAAACAATATTATATTTAGCAAAATGCCGTTGCCACAAAAAATATTTGATACGAAATTCCGATTGCTAATTTTATGAAGACTCTAAAAAGCTATTTGTCTTGAATATGTCGTGGCTAGACAGCGGGAATGAGAAACATTTAACGGTCTCTATGGAAAACTTACCTTGTCCGCCATCTTTGATCGTTGCAGTGCGCATCGCCATTAGACAGTCAGTACCATGGCCTCACTGTAGCGCACGCGGAACAAGGCCAGGGAACCAGGTTGATTTCGTACTTCGAATGTAAACTCATACATGATAATATTTTGTGATAATGGCAGGGTATGACATTTATTTTTCATATATGTATAAATTATAATCAAAATGCAAATTTACTCACAGTGATTTTAATCGTAAAAACATCGTAACATCCGGGGGCTTGGTGAACTTATGCAAATTAATCGGGTCATCAACAGAGACTCTACGAACTAGTGAAATAATTATTACAACCACATTATTTAATTTTTGATCTATTTTAATAAAACTACATCGTTTCTAGTGTCAATTTGTTTAATTTTAACAATTAATAACACTCTATGGTTAGATCGACGACCATTCTAAAAATAGATACAGCATGCGCCCCTTTGAATATCGCATTCAGTCACGTCAGATGAGAAATAGAGGCAAGATTTCCATGAGGTGACTTGCAGAAATGACCGATTTGGCACTGTTGTTGTCGACACGTTGGATATATGACTATATTTAGAAACAAGAATTGACAAACAATGCACAGATACGTTTTTATTTATTTGTGGAAGATTTTGAGATTCTACGTTATGTAAGTGAAATTCTTTGTTTATTTTCAAGTATTTTTCAAAAAGTAATGGTATTAAATAGAAGGAAGTTTAGTATTCTGTTTATTACTCGCCCACCGATAATCCAGCAAAATAGCCGACATGGCTCTCAAAACTATGATTCCCGCAAGCCCGATGCCATTGTGACGACGTTACTCTCATTGTGACGTCATAACCGCAAACTATTGTGACGTCATATGTGCGGCGGTATTACACTAGTTTAATATTGCCGTATAAATATTATACTGCAGTATCTTACACGGGCGAGTAATATTTTAAAAAAGTAATCGGTTGATGGTTTCATTTGCCGACATTTTCGCAAATTTCCGATTATTTTCTAACAGAAATAAATTCAGTGTCCAAATTTGTAAATAAGCTATATTAGGATATTCTGAACATAATCATTGTAAAAGTTATGTATTTTACATGCACTTACTATAGATTTTCAACCAATTGAATCGAGTAGGTAACATTTTTATTATGACGTCAAACACGCACCTGCAGGACGTTTTGTGATTGAAAATACGTTCAATATTTTTAATTCATCATTTCTCAATAAAATAAAATGGTATATGGATACTTATTACATCATGTGAAAGCCCATTGATTTCTCATTCGGAAAATGTGAACTTTTTCATGAATCAGGGAACTTTGTCACAGACTTTTGTCGTATGCATGTCAAAGCGTCAAACGTAAATGACGCAATGACGCATCAATATGTCAACACCCCTATCAACCGGGCAGCGATATGGGTGGTGTGTCCTTACCTCTATCACATATGCAAAACATCCAATATCACTGACAGGTTTTTGATAATCTATGTTATTGTTTATTTTGAGAATTATACATCACGGAAAGCAATAGTTTCACTTGCTTAAATTTAAAATTTTTGTTAATTTATCCAAATTTAAAAAAAGGGAAGATAACTTTCATAAACAACTTTGCACAGTCACTAATCGTTCTATTGTTGTATGTATTTGTTATTATGTATGATCAAGTGTATTCCTTTTGTAGGGTATTTTCTTTTCTCCAAATGTTTCGGGAGACCCTTTTCTTCCTAAAGGTGTCAGGAGATTTCTTTTCCCTAAACTGTTCCTGGAATTCGCTTCTCTCCAAACGTTTCAGGAGATTTCTTCTCCCCAAACGTTTATGATTCTCTTTTCTCCAAACGCTTCAGGAAACTCTCTTTTATTCGCACGTTTCAGGAGACTGAGACTGTCTTTTCTCCAAACGTTTCAGAAGACTGTCTTTTCTCCAAACGTTTCAGGAGACTGTCTTTTCTCCAAACGTTTCAGGAGACTATCTTTTCTCCAAACGTTTCAGGTGACTCTGTTTTCTTCAAACATTTCAGTTGACTGTCTTTTCTCCAAACGTTTTGGGAGACAGTATTTCTCCAAACGTTTTGGGAGACTGTATTTTCTCCAAACGTTTCAGGATACTGTCTTTTCTCCAAACGTTTCAGATGACTGTCTTTTCTCCAAACGTTTCAGATGACTGTCTTTTCTCCAAACGTATTTGGAGACTGTATTTTCTCCAATCTTTTTAGGAGACTGTCTTTTCTAAAAAAAATTTAGGAGACATTCTTTTCTATAAACGTTTCAGGAAACTGTCTTTTATTGCAACGAGAAAAGTTGTACAACAAATGATGTTAACGGTATTGGTGGAAAGTGTTATAATTCATGGTCAATGGTCGGGAACTTCTACCGTATCAACGAAAACGATGTTATGTCTTACCTTTCTTTCATGTTTCATAAGTACCAAACCCTGATATTGTAAACAATACTTCTCAATGACTTGTTGCTGACACTGGGGATAATCGTTAAACCATGGGAAAATATTTTTCCTTGATTTTTTTAACTAATGATTTTCTAGTGAGAAAATGTTAACATCAATTCTGCTGTGTCTGTGGAACTAGCTTGCGACCAGGCTAACAAAGATCAGCGGAGAGAAAAAATAAGGAGGGAGAGTACATCATGGTCTCACCCCTCGTGCGCAACAAGGCAAAGACTTACACTAGGCTACAAAGGCTAGATTATGGTGAGTATAGTCCCCAGGGAGGTGATATAAGTATAGGATACAGGGAGGTGATATAAGTATAGGATACAGAGAGGCACGAATTTTCATAGATGATAAGTATATTCCCCATGAGTTGAGTTAAAGTTTGATATTGCATTAGGGAGTTGTGCTGCCGGTGGTTCACCTTTTTTCTTTTATGTTTCATATGGGAATGTTTTTGAAATCATGTTTTGATTAACTACCAGCTATACGTATAATTTCCAAAACGTCAGTGGCCTTAGTCCTATCAGCTTCCGCTTACCTCCCTTGTCAATGCAAACTGTGATCATATCCGGATTTCCAGAATATACGATAATGTAATTTATATTTCTCAACTGATGACCTACAGAGCCAACACCTCAATTTCATGTCGTTTTCTTTACTGTAATCCCCTGAATCGATTACTTCAGAAACAGAAATAACAGAAAAACAATTCATCTCATCCTTTTCAAATTTGGTACATGTCTTCTTCACCACTAGGAGAGGTGCAGTGCGAAGTTTAAACCGAATTGGTGAATTTTTAAATTTTTGGCGAATTTTTTTATTTTTCAAATTAGTCAAATTCTGAGCATTGTTTGTCCGATCAATAACAGAAAAAACTATTCATCTCATCCTTTTCAAATTTGGTACATGTCTTCTTCACCACTGTGACATGATTTGGTGAAGTTTTTTATATTTTTTTACTTTATCATATTCATAGCTAGAATGAATGAAGCTACTTCTGTGTTGTGATTTGTTGACTTCATCATTTTCTTTTTCATGTAACTTTCATCAAAAGCTACTTCTGTGTTCTTGATGATTTTACTATTTTATATTTCCACTGGTTATATTTTGGGAAAAGTTAAATTTTCTTTCCTTTCAGCCATAAACTGCTGTATATCCCTCACTGTGCCTACAGGGGTGTGCTTCCATGTACCTGTTGTTTCAAGTCACTCGAATGAATAATTATGATGGATTAATTTCCAAAATAAAGTTGAAATCAGTGGTAATGGCAGTAGTTTATTATGTTACCCATACCTTTTCAAGTTACTAGTATTCCTACTTTAACTCAAACCACATTTGTTACATGAAGAGACTTGTCCTACCCTTTTCACAAACACTTTAATCTAAGCAATTACATTTCATAGCTTATCAATCCTTAGGTGTGAAGACACCTCTCTCTTTAAGTAGAATAAAAGTATAATTTTTTGCTTGTTGGTGTTTATCTTTAAAGTTTCTCATCTTCAGGGGCCATGGATCATCAATAATAAACATTGTCATAAATAGCAAATGTGTATAAATTGCATTATTATCGTGTTATATGTTTTTATCCCCCGCCGCACGTTTAGCCAGAAGCGGGGGATATAGTATTCGGCTGCGTCCGTCCGTACGTCCGTACGAAATGAAATAACTCAAATACTATTCACTGGATTCTTTTCCTATTTTGCATGTGGGTTCATCATGGGAAGAGTAATGTTCCTACAGAGTTTTGTGACCTTGACCTTTATTTCAAGGTCACAACAAAACTTTGTCATGTTATCTTTGTCAGCGCGATATCTCAAGAACCATTCGCTGGATTCTCTTCATATCTTACACATAGCTTCTCCAAGGAAAGGCGACGAGCTGATTAGATTTTGGTGACCTTGACATTAATTCTCAAGGTCACAGTTGAATATGGAAGTTTTCGACATGATAATGTACATGTAAAGCTTGTCAGCGGGATATCTCCAGAACCGTTCACCGGAATTTCATCATGTTTGACAGACGATTTTGGTGATCTTTACATTATTTTTCAATTTTGAAGTATTAATTTGCGGCGGGGGGTCATGTCATCTTAGTGACTACTACTTGTTTTTCTAGAAATGAACAAATGTCAGACAAGCCCAACTGTTCAAAACACTCATGAGTCGGAATAAAAATATAACCCACTCAGCCACTGACACTTCATCAGCTGGTACATAACCTTCAACTATTTTGACATCATCAGGCACATGACCTTAAAATACTTTGACATCATCAGGTACATAACCTTAAACTACTTTGACATCATCTGGTACATGACCTTAAAATACTTTGACATCGTCAGGTACATAACCTTAACATACTTTGAAATTATCAGGTACATAACCTTAAACTACTTTGACATCATCAGGTACATGACCTTATAATACTTTGACATCATCAGTCACATGACCTTAAACTACTTTGACATCATCAGGTACATGACCTTATAATACTTTGAGATCATCAGGTACATGACCTTATAATACTTTGACATCATCAGGTACATGACCTTATAATACTTTGACATCATCAGGTACATGACTTTTGAATACTTTGACATCATCAGGTACATGACCTCAAAATGCTTTGACATCATCAGGTACATGACCTCATAATAATTTGACATCATCAGGTACATGACCTTAATATACTTTGACATCGTCAGGTACATAACCTTAACATATATAGTTTGAAATTATCAGGTACATAACCTTAAACTACGTTGACATCATCAGGTACATGACCTTTGAATACTTTGACATCATCACGTACATGATCTCAAATTATTTTGACAACATCAGGTACATTACCTTAAACTAATTTGACATCATCAGGTACATGACCTCAAAATACTTTGACATCATCAGGTACATTACCTTAACATACTTTGACATCATCAGTCACATGACCTTATAATACTTTGACATCATCAGGCTTATGACCTCAAAATACTTTGACATCATCAGAAACATGATCTTAAACTACTTTGACATCATCAGGTACATGACCTCATCATACTTTGACATCGTCAGGTGCATGACCTTATAATACTTTGACATCATCAGGTACATGACATTATAATACTTTGACATCATCAGGTAAATAACCTTAAACTACTTTGACATCATCAGGTACATGACCTGATAATACTTTGACATCATCAGGTACATAACCTTAACATTCTTTGACATCATCAGGTATAAAACCTTAAACTACTTTGACATCATCTGGTACATGACCTTAAAATACTTTGACATCGTCAGGTACATAACCTTAAACTACTTTAACATCATCAGGCACATGACCTTAACATACTTTGACATCATCAGTCACATGACCTTATAATAATTTAACATCATCAGGCTTATGACCTCAAAATAATTTGACATCATCAGAAACATGATCTTAAAATACTTTGACATCATCAGGTACATGACCTTATAATACTTTGACATCACCAGGTACATGACCTTATAATACTTTGACATCATCAGGTACATGTCCTAAAAATAATTTGACATCATCAGGTACATGACCTTATAATACTTTGACATCATCAGTCACATGACCTTAAAATACTTTGACATCATCAGGTACATGACTTTTGAATACTTTGACATCATCAGGTACAAGACCTCATAATAATTTGACATCATCAGGTACATGATCTCATAATAATTTGACATCATCAGGTACATGACCTTAAAATACTTTGACATCGTCAGGTACATAACCTTAAACTACTTTGACATCATCAGGTACATGACCTTATAATACTCTGACATCATCAGGTACATAACCTTAATATACTTTGACATCATCAGGTACATAACCTTAAACTACTTTGACATCATCTGGTACATGACCTTAAAATACTTTGACATCGTCAGGTACATAACCTTAAACTACTTTAACATCATCAGGCACATGACCTCAAAATACGTTGACATCATCAGGTACATGACCTTAACATACTTTGACATCATCAGTCACATGACCTTATAATACTTTGACATCATCAGGCTTATGACCTCAAAATACTTTGACATCATCAGAAACATGATCTTAAAATACTTTGACATCATCAGGTACATGACCTTATAATACTTTGACATCACCAGGTACATGACCTTATAATACTTTGACTTCACCAGGTACATGTCCTAAAAATACTTTGACATCATCAGGTACATGACCTTATAATACTTTGACATCATCAGGTACATGACCTTATAATACTTTGAAATCATCAGGTACATAACCTTAAACCACTTTGACATCATCAGGCACATTACCTTAAAATACTTTGACATCATCAGTCACATGACCTTATAATACTTTGACATCATCAGGTACATAACCTTCAACTATTTTGACATCATCAGGCACATGACCTCAAAATACTTTGAAATCATCAGGTACATGACCTTATAATACTTTGACATCACCAGGTACATGACCTTATAATACTTTGACTTCATCAGGTACATGTCCTAAAAATACTTTGACATCATCAGGTACATGACCTTAAAATACTTTGACATCATCAGGTACATGACCTTATAATACTTTGATATCATCAGGTACATAACCTTAAACTACTTTGACATCATCAGGCACATGACCTTAACATACTTTGACATCATCAGTCACATGACCTTATAATACTTTGACATCATCAGGTACATAACCTTCAACTATTTTGACATCATCAGGCACATGACCTCAAAATACTTTGACATCATCAGGTACATTACCTTAACATACTTTGACATCATCAGTCACATGACCTCAAAATACTTTGACATCATCAGGTACATTACCTTAACATACTTTGACATCATCAGTCACATGACCTTATAATACTTTGACATCATCAGGCTTATGACCTCAAAATACTTTGACATCATCAGAAACATGATCTTAAAATACTTTGACATCATCAGGTACATGACCTTATAATACTTTGACATCACCAGGTACATGACCTTATAATACTTTGACTTCATCGGGTACATGTCCTAAAAATACTTTGACATCATCAGGTACATGACCTTATAATACTTTGACATCATCAGGTACATGACCTTATAATACTTTGATATCATCAGGTACATAACCTTAAACTACTTTGAAATCATCAGGTACATGACCTTAACATACTTTGACATCATCAGTCACATGACCTTATAATACTTTGACATCATCAGGTACATAACCTTCAACTATTTTGACATCATCAGGCACATGACCTCAAAATACTTTGACATCATCAGGTACATGACCTTAACATACTTTAACATCATCAGTTACATGACCTTATAATACTTTGATATCATCAGGTACATAACCTTAAACTACTTTGAAATCATCAGGCACATGACCTTAACATACTTTGACATCATCAGTCACATGACCTTATAATACTTTGACATCATCAGGTACATGACCTTATAATACTTTGATATCATCAGGTACATAACCTTAAACTACTTTGAAATCATCTGGTACATGACCTTAACATACTTTGACATCATCAGTCACATGACCTTATAATACTTTGACATCATCAGGTACATAACCTTCAACTATTTTGACATCATCAGGCACATGACCTCAACATACTTTGACATCATCAGGTACATGACCTTAACATACTTTAACATCATCAGTTACATGACCTTATAATACTTTGATATCATCAGGTACATAACCTTAAACTACTTTGAAATCATCAGGCACATGACCTTAACATACTTTGACATCATCAGTCACATGACCTTATAATACTTTGACATCATCAGGTACATAACCTTCAACTATTTTGACATCATCAGGCACATGACCTCAAAATACTTTGACATCATCAGGTACATGACCTTAACATACTTTAACATCATCAGGTACATGACCTCATAATAATTTGACATCATCAGGTACATGACCTTAAAATACTTTGACATCGTCAGGTACATAACCTTAAACTACTTTGACATCATCAGGTACATGACCTTATAATACTTTGACATCATCAGGTACATAACCTTAACATACTTTGACATCATCAGGTACATAACCTTAAACTACTTTGACATCATCTGGTACATGACCTTAACATACTTTGACATCATCAGTCACATGACCTTATAATACTTTGACATCATCAGGTACATAACCTTCAACTATTTTGACATCATCAGGCACATGACCTCAAAATACTTTGACATCATCAGGTACATGACCTTAACATACTTTAACATCATCAGTTACATGACCTTATAATACTTTGATATCATCAGGTACATAACCTTAACATACTTTGACATCATCAGTCACATGACCTTATAATACTTTGACATCATCAGGTACATAACCTTCAACTATTTTGACATCATCAGGCACATGACCTCAAAATACTTTGACATCATCAGGTACATGACCTTAACATACTTTAACATCATCAGGTACATGACCTCATAATAATTTGACATCATCAGGTACATGACCTTAAAATACTTTGACATCGTCAGGTACATAACCTTAAACTACTTTGACATCATCAGGTACATGACCTTATAATACTTTGACATCATCAGGTACATAACCTTAACATACTTTGACATCATCAGGTACATAACCTTAAACTACTTTGACATCATCTGGTACATGACCTTAAAATACTTTGACATCGTCAGGTACATAACCTTAAACTACTTTGACATCATCAGGTACATGACCTTATAATACTTTAACATCATCAGGCTTATGACCTCAAAATACTTTGACATCATCAGAAACATGATCTTAAAATACTTTGACATCATCAGGTACATAACCTTAACATACTTTGACATCACCAGGTACATGACCTTAACATACTTTGGCATCAACAGTCACATGTTCTAAAAATACTTTGACATCATCAGGTACATGACCTTATAATACTTTGACATCATCAGGTACATAACCTTAACATATATAGTTTGAAAGTATCAGGTACATAACCTTAAACTACTTTTACATCATCAGGTACATGACCTTTGAATACTTTGACACCATCACGTACTTGATCTCAAATTATTTTGACATCATCAGGTACATTACCTTAAACTAATTTGACATCATCAGTCACATGACCTCAAAATACTTTGACATCATCAGGTACATTACCTTAACATACTTTGACATCATCAGTCACATGACCTTATAATACTTTGACATCATCAGGCTTATGACCTCAAAATAATTTGACATCATCAGAAACATGATCTTAAAATACTTTGACATCATCAGGTACATGGCCTTATAATACTTTGACATCATCAGGTACATGACCTTATAATACTTTGACTTCATCAGATACATGACCTCAAAAGACTTTGACATCATCAGGTACATGACCTTATAATACTTTTACATCACCAGGTACATAACTTTAAACTACTTTGACATCATCTGGTACATGACCTTAAAATACTTTGACATCGTCAGGTACATAACCTTAACATACTTTGAAATTATCAGGTACATAACCTTAAACTACTTTGACATCATCAGGTACATGACCTTTGAATACCTTGACATCATCAGGTACATGACCTCAAAATACTTTGACATCATCAGGTACATGACCTCAAAATACTTTGACATCATCAGGTACATGACCTTAACATATATAGTTTGAAATTATCAGGTACATAACCTTAACATACTTTTACATCATCAGGTACATAACCTTAACATACTTTGGCATCAACAGTCACATGACATTAAAATACTTTGACATCGCCAGGCACATGCCCTTAAAATACTTTGACATCACCAGGTACATGACCTTAACATACTTTGGCATCAACAGTCACATGTTCTAAAAATACTTTGACATCATCAGGTACATGACCTTATAATACTTTGACATCATCAGGTACATAACCTTAACATATATAGTTTGAAAGTATCAGGTACATAACCTTAAACTACTTTTACATCATCAGGTACATGACCTTTGAATACTTTGACACCATCACGTACTTGATCTCAAATTATTTTGACATCATCAGGTACATTACCTTAAACTAATTTGACATCATCAGTCACATGACCTCAAAATACTTTGACATCATCAGGTACATTACCTTAACATACTTTGACATCATCAGTCACATGACCTTATAATACTTTGACATCATCAAGCTTATGACCTCAAAATAATTTGACATCATCAGAAACATGATCTTAAAATACTTTGACATCATCAGGTACATGGCCTTATAATACTTTGACATCATCAGGTACATGACCTTATAATACTTTGACTTCATCAGATACATGACCTCAAAAGACTTTGACATCATCAGGTACATGACCTTATAATACTTTTACATCACCAGGTACATAACTTTAAACTACTTTGACATCATCTGGTACATGACCTTAAAATACTTTGACATCGTCAGGTACATAACCTTAACATACTTTGAAATTATCAGGTACATAACCTTAAACTACTTTGACATCATCAGGTACATGACCTTTGAATACCTTGACATCATCAGGTACATGACCTCAAAATACTTTGACATCATCAGGTACATGACCTCAAAATACTTTGACATCATCAGGTACATGACCTTAACATATATAGTTTGAAATTATCAGGTACATAACCTTAACATACTTTTACATCATCAGGTACATAACCTTAACATACTTTGGCATCAACAGTCACATGACATTAAAATACTTTGACATCGCCAGGCACATGCCCTTAAAATACTTTGACATCGTCAGGTACATAACCTTAACATATATAGTTTGAAAGTATCAGGTACATTACCTTAAACTACTTTGACATCATCAGGTACATGACCTTTGAATACTTTGACATCATCACGTACTTGATCTCAAATTATTTTGACATCATCAGGTACATTAATTTAAACTAATTTGACATCATCAGTCACATGACCTCAAAATACTTTGACATCATCAGGTACATTACCTTAACATACTTTGACATCATCAGTCACATGACCTTATAATACTTTGACATCATCAGGCTTATGACCTCAAAATAATTTGACATCATCAGAAACATGATCTTAAAATACTTTGACATCATCAGGTACATGACCTTATAATACTTTGACATCATCAGGTACATGACCTTATAATACTTTGACTTCATCAGATACATGACCTCAAAAGACTTTGACATCATCAGGTACATGACCTTATAATACTTTTACATCACCAGGTACATAACTTTAAACTACTTTGACATCATCTGGTACATGACCTTAAAATACTTTGACATCGTCAGGTACAAAACCTTAACATACTTTGAAATTATCAGGTACATAACCTTAAACTACTTTGACATCATCAGGTACATGACCTTTGAATACCTTGACATCATCAGGTACATGACCTCAAAATACTTTGACATCATCAGGTACATGACCTCAAAATACTTTGACATCATCAGGTACATGACCTTAACATATATAGTTTGAAATTATCAGGTACATAACCTTAACATACTTTTACATCATCAGGTACATAACCTTAACATACTTTGGCATCAACAGTCACATGACCTTAAAATACTTTGACATCGCCAGGCACATGCCCTTAAAATACTTTGACATCGTCAGGTACATAACCTTAACATATATAGTTTGAAAGTATCAGGTACATTACCTTAAACTACTTTGACATCATCAGGTACATGACCTTTGAATACTTTGACATCATCACGTACTTGATCTCAAATTATTTTGACATCATCAGGTACATTAATTTAAACTAATTTGACATCATCAGTCACATGACCTCAAAATACTTTGACATCATCAGGTACATTACCTTAACATACTTTGACATCATCAGTCACATGACCTTATAATACTTTGACATCATCAGGCTTATGACCTCAAAATACTTTGACATCATCAGAAACATGATCTTAAAATACTTTGACATCATCAGGTACATGACCTTATAATACTTTGACATCACCAGGTACATGACCTTATAATACTTTGACTTCATCAGGTACATGTCCTAAAAATACTTTGACATCATCAGGTACATGACCTTATAATACTTTGACATCATCAGGTACATGACCTTATAATACTTTGACATCATCAGGTACATAACCTTAAACTACTTTGACATCATCAGGCACATGACCTTTACATACGTTGACATCATCAGTCACATGACCTTATAATACTTTGACATCATCAGGTACATAACCTTCAACTATTTTGACATCATCAGGCACATGACCTCAAAATACTTTGACATCATCAGGTACATGACCTTAACATACTTTAACATCATCAGTTACATGACCTTATAATCTTTGACATCATCAGGCTTATGACCTCAAAAAACACTGACATCATCAGGTACATGACCTCATAATAATTTGACATCATCAGATACATGACCTTAAAATACTTTGACATCGTCAGGTACATAACCTTAAACTACTTTGACATCATCAGGTACATGACCTTATAATACTTTGACATCATCAGGTTCATAACCTTAACATACTTTGTCATCATCAGGTACATAACCTTAAACTACTTTGACATCATCTGGTACATGACCTTAAAATACTTTGACATCGTCAGGTACATAACCTTTAACTACTTTAACATCATCAGGCACATGACCTCAAAATACTTTGACATCATCAGGTACATGACCTTAACATACTTTGACATCATCAGTCACATGACCTTATAATACTTTAACATCATCAGGCTTATGACCTCAAAATACTTTGACATCATCAGAAACATGATCTTAAAATACTTTGACATCATCAGGTACATGACCTTATAATACTTTGACATCACCAGGTACATGACCTTTGAATACTTTGACATCATCACGTACTTGATCTCAAATTATTTTGACATCATCAGGTACATTAATTTAAACTAATTTGACATCATCAGTCACATGACCTCAAAATACTTTGACATCATCAGGTACATTACCTTAACATACTTTGACATCATCAGTCACATGACCTTATAATACTTTGACATCATCAGGCTTATGACCTCAAAATACTTTGACATCATCAGAAACATGATCTTAAAATACTTTGACATCATCAGGTACATGACCTTATAATACTTTGACATCACCAGGTACATGACCTTAACATACTTTGGCATCAACAGTCACATGTTCTAAAAATACTTTGACATCATCAGGTACATGACCTTATAATACTTTGACATCATCAGGTACATAACCTTAACATATATAGTTTGAAAGTATCAGGTACATGACCTTTGAATACTTTGACATCATCACGTACTTGATCTCAAATTATTTTGACATCATCAGGTACATTACCTTAAACTAATTTGACATCATCAGTTACATGACCTCAAAATACTTTGACATCATCAGGTACATTACCTTAACATACTTTGACATCATCAGTCACATGACCTTATAATACTTTGACATCATCAGGCTTATGACCTCAAAATAATTTGACATCATCAGAAACATGATCTTAAAATACTTTGACATCATCAGGTACATGACCTTATAATACTTTGACATCATCAGGTACATGACCTTATAATACTTTGACTTCATCAGATACATGACCTCAAAAGACTTTGACATCATCAGGTACATGACCTTATAATACTTTTACATCACCAGGTACATAACTTTAAACTACTTTGACATCATCTGGTACATGACCTTAAAATACTTTGACATCGTCAGGTACATAACCTTAACATACTTTGAAATGATCAGGTACATAACCTTAAACTACTTTGACATCATCAGGTACATGACCTTTGAATACCTTGACATCATCAGGTACATGACCTCAAAATACTTTGACATCATCAGGTACATGACCTCAAAATACTTTGACATCATCAGGTACATGACCTTAACATATATAGTTTGAAATTATCAGGTACATAACCTTAACATACTTTTACATCATCAGGTACATAACCTTAACATACTTTGGCATCAACAGTCACATGACCTTAAAATACTTTGACATCGCCAGGCACATGCCCTTAAAATACTTTGACATCGTCAGGTACATAACCTTAACATATATAGTTTGAAAGTATCAGGTACATTACCTTAAACTACTTTGACATCATCAGGTACATGACCTTTGAATACTTTGACATCATCACGTACTTGATCTCAAATTATTTTGACATCATCAGGTACATTAATTTAAACTAATTTGACATCATCAGTCACATGACCTCAAAATACTTTGACATCATCAGGTACATTACCTTAACATACTTTGACATCATCAGTCACATGACCTTATAATACTTTGACATCATCAGGCTTATGACCTCAAAATACTTTGACATCATCAGAAACATGATCTTAAAATACTTTGACATCATCAGGTACATGACCTTATAATACTTTGACATCACCAGGTACATGACCTTATAATACTTTGACTTCATCAGGTACATGTCCTAAAAATACTTTGACATCATCAGGTACATGACCTTATAATACTTTGACATCATCAGGTACATGACCTTATAATACTTTGATATCATCAGGTACATAACCTTAAACTACTTTGACATCATCAGGCACATGACCTTTACATACGTTGACATCATCAGTCACATGACCTAATAATACTTTGACATCATCAGGTACATAACCTTCAACTATTTTGACATCATCAGGCACATGACCTCAAAATACTTTGACATCATCAGGTACATGACCTTAACATACTTTAACATCATCAGTTACATGACCTTATAATCTTTGACATCATCAGGCTTATGACCTCAAAAAACACTGACATCATCAGGTACATGACCTCATAATAATTTGACATCATCAGATACATGACCTTAAAATACTTTGACATCGTCAGGTACATAACCTTAAACTACTTTGACATCATCAGGTACATGACCTTATAATACTTTGACATCATCAGGTACATAACCTTAACATACTTTGACATCATCAGGTACATAACCTTAAACTACTTTGACATCATCTGGTACATGACCTTAAAATACTTTGACATCGTCAGGTACATAACCTTTAACTACTTTAACATCATCAGGCACATGACCTCAAAATACTTTGACATCATCAGGTACATGACCTTAACATACTTTGACATCATCAGTCACATGACCTTATAATACTTTGACATCATCAGGCTTATGACCTCAAAATACTTTGACATCATCAGAAACATGATCTTAAAATACTTTGACATCATCAGGTACATGACCTTATAATACTTTGACATCACCAGGTACATGACCTTTGAATACTTTGACATCATCACGTACTTGATCTCAAATTATTTTGACATCATCAGGTACATTAATTTAAACTAATTTGACATCATCAGTCACATGACCTCAAAATACTTTGACATCATCAGGTACATTACCTTAACATACTTTGACATCATCAGTCACATGACCTTATAATACTTTGACATCATCAGGCTTATGACCTCAAAATACTTTGACATCATCAGAAACATGATCTTAAAATACTTTGACATCATCAGGTACATGACCTTATAATACTTTGACATCACCAGGTACATGACCTTAACATACTTTGGCATCAACAGTCACATGTTCTAAAAATACTTTGACATCATCAGGTACATGACCTTATAATACTTTGACATCATCAGGTACATAACCTTAACATATATAGTTTGAAAGTATCAGGTACATGACCTTTGAATACTTTGACATCATCACGTACTTGATCTCAAATTATTTTGACATCATCAGGTACATTAATTTAAACTAATTTGACATCATCAGTCACATGACCTCAAAATACTTTGACATCATCAGGTACATTACCTTAACATACTTTGACATCATCAGTCACATGACCTTATAATACTTTGACATCATCAGGCTTATGACCTCAAAATAATTTGACATCATCAGTAACATGATCTTAAAATACTTTGACATCATCAGGTACATGACCTTATAATACTTTGACATCATCAGGTACATGACCTTATAATACTTTGACTTCATCAGATACATGACCTCAAAAGACTTTGACATCATCAGGTACATGACCTTATAATACTTTTACATCACCAGGTACATAACTTTAAACTACTTTGACATCATCTGGTACATGACCTTAAAATACTTTGACATCGTCAGGTACATAACCTTAACATACTTTGAAATTATCAGGTACATAACCTTAAACTACTTTGACATCATCAGGTACATGACCTTTGAATACCTTGACATCATCAGGTACATGACCTCAAAATACTTTGACATCATCAGGTACATGACCTCAAAATACTTTGACATCATCAGGTACATGACCTTAACATATATAGTTTGAAATTATCAGGTACATAACCTTAACATCATTTTACATCATCAGGTACATAACCTTAACATACTTTGGCATCAACAGTCACATGACCTTAAAATACTTTGACATCGCCAGGCACATGCCCTTAAAATACTTTGACATCGTCAGGTACATAACCTTAACATATATAGTTTGAAAGTATCAGGTACATTACCTTAAACTACTTTGACATCATCAGGTACATGACCTTTGAATACTTTGACATCATCACGTACTTGATCTCAAATTATTTTGACATCATCAGGTACATTAATTTAAACTAATTTGACATCATCAGTCACATGACCTCAAAATACTTTGACATCATCAGGTACATTACCTTAACATACTTTGACATCATCAGTCACATGACCTTATAATACTTTGACATCATCAGGCTTATGACCTCAAAATACTTTGACATCATCAGAAACATGATCTTAAAATACGTTGACATCATCAGGTACATGACCTTATAATACTTTGACATCACCAGGTACATGACCTTATAATACTTTGACTTCATCAGGTACATGTCCTAAAAATACTTTGACATCATCAGGTACATGACCTTATAATACTTTGACATCATCAGGTACATGACCTTATAATACTTTGATATCATCAGGTACATAACCTTAAACTACTTTGACATCATCAGGCACATGACCTTTACATACGTTGACATCATCAGTCACATGACCTTATAATACTTTGACATCATCAGGTACATGTCCTAAAAATACTTTGACATCATCAGGTACATGACCTTATAATACTTTGACATCATCAGGTACATGACCTTATAATACTTTGATATCATCAGGTACATAACCTTAAACTACTTTGACATCATCAGTCACATGACCTTATAATACTTTAACATCATCAGGCTTATGACCTCAAAATACTTTGACATCATCAGAAACATGATCTTAAAATACTTTGACATCATCAGGTACATAACCTTAACATACTTTGACATCACCAGGTACATGACCTTAACATACTTTGGCATCAACAGTCACATGTCCTAAAAATACTTTGACATCATCAGGTACATGACCTTATAATACTTTGACATCATCAGGTACATAACCTTAACATATATAGTTTGAAAGTATCAGGTACATAACCTTAAACTACTTTTACATCATCAGGAACATGACCTTTGAATACTTTGACACCATCACGTACTTGATCTCAAATTATTTTGACATCATCAGGTACATTACCTTAAACTAATTTGACATCATCAGGCTTATGACCTCAAAATACTTTGACATCATCAGAAACATGATCTTAAAATACTTTGACATCATCAGGTACATGACCTTTTAATACTTTGACATCATCAGGTACATGACCTTATAATACTTTGACTTCATCAGATACATGACCTCAAAAGACTTTGACATCATCAGGTACATGACCTTATAATACTTTGACATCATCAGGTACATAACTTTAAACTACTTTGACATCATCTGGTACATGACCTTATAATACTTTGACATCATCAGGTACATAACCTTAACATACTTTGACATCATCAGGTACATAACCTTAAACTACTTTGACATCATCTGGTACATGACCTTAAAATACTTTGACATCGTCAGGTAAATAACCTTTAACTACTTTAACATCATCAGGCACATGACCTCAAAATACTTTGACATCATCAGGTACATGACCTTAACATACTTTGACATCATCAGTCACATGACCTTATAATACTTTAACATCATCAGGCTTATGACCTCAAAATACTTTGACATCATCAGAAACATGATCTTAAAATACTTTGACATCATCAGGTACATGACCTTATAATACTTTGACATCACCAGGTACATGACCTTTGAATACTTTGACATCATCACGTACTTGATCTCAAATTATTTTGACATCATCAGGTACATTAATTTAAACTAATTTGACATCATCAGTCACATGACCTCAAAATACTTTGACATCATCAGGTACATTACCTTAACATACTTTGACATCATCAGTCACATGACCTTATAATACTTTGACATCATCATGCTTATGACCTCAAAATACTTTGACATCATCAGAAACATGATCTTAAAATACTTTGACATCATCAGGTACATGACCTTATAATACTTTGACATGACCAGGTACATGACCTTATAATACTTTGACTTCATCAGGTACATGTCCTAAAAATACTTTGACATCATCAGGTACATGACCTTATAATACTTTGACATCATCAGGTACATGACCTTATAATACTTTGATATCATCAGGTACATAACCTTAAACTACTTTGACATCATCAGGCACATGACCTTAACATACGTTGACATCATCAGTCACATGACCTTATAATACTTTGACATCATCAGGTACATAACCTTCAACTATTTTGACATCATCAGGCACATGACCTCAAAATACTTTGACATCATCAGGTACATGACCTTAACATACTTTAACATCATCAGTTACATGACCTTATAATACTTTGACATCATCAGGCTTATGACCTCAAAAAACACTGACATCATCAGGTACATGACCTCATAATAATTTGACATCATCAGATACATGACCTTAAAATACTTTGACATCGTCAGGTACATAACCTTAAACTACTTTGACATCATCAGGTACATGACCTTATAATACTTTGACATCATCAGGTACATAACCTTAACATACTTTGACATCATCAGGTACATAACCTTAAACTACTTTGACATCATCTGGTACATGACCTTAAAATACTTTGACATCGTCAGGTACATAACCTTTAACTACTTTAACATCATCAGGCACATGACCTCAAAATACTTTGACATCATCAGGTACATGACCTTAACATACTTTGACATCATCAGTCACATGACCTTATAATACTTTAACATCATCAGGCTTATGACCTCAAAATACTTTGACATCATCAGAAACATGATCTTAAAATACTTTGACATCATCAGGTACATAACCTTAACATACTTTGACATCACCAGGTACATGACCTTAACATACTTTGGCATCAACAGTCACATGTCCTAAAAATACTTTGACATCATCAGGTACATGACCTTATAATACTTTGACATCATCAGGTACATAACCTTAACATATATAGTTTGAAAGTATCAGGTACATAACCTTAAACGACTTTTACATCATCAGGAACATGACCTTTGAATACTTTGACACCATCACGTACTTGATCTCAAATTATTTTGACATCATCAGGTACATTACCTTAAACTAATTTGACATCATCAGGCTTATGACCTCAAAATACTTTGACATCATCAGAAACATGATCTTAAAATACTTTGACATCATCAGGTACATGACCTTTTAATACTTTGACATCATCAGGTACATGACCTTATAATACTTTGACTTCATCAGATACATGACCTCAAAAGACTTTGACATCATCAGGTACATGACCTTATAATACTTTGACATCACCAAGTACATAACTTTAAACTACTTTGACATCATCTGGTACATGACCTTAAAATACTTTGACATCGTCAGGTTCATAACCTTAACATACTTTGAAATTACCAGGTACATAACCTTAAACTACTTTGACATCATCAGGTACATAACCTTTGAATACCTTGACATCATCAGGTACATGACCTCAAAATACTTTGACATCATCAGGTACATGACCTCAAAATACTTTGACATCATCAGGTACATGACCTTAACATATATAGTTTGAAATTATCAGGTACATAACCTTAACATACTTTGACATCATCAGGTACATAACCTTTAAATACTTTGGCATCAACAGTCACATGACCTTAAAATACTTTGACATCGCCAGGCACATGCCCTTAAAATACTTTGACATCGTCAGGTACATAACCTTAACATATATAGTTTGAAAGTATCAGGTACATTACCTTAAACTACTTTGACATCATCAGGTACATGACCTTTGAATACTTTGACATCATCACGTTCTTGATCTCAAATTATTTTGACATCATCAGGTACATTACCTTAAACTAATTTGACATCTTCAGTCACATGACCTCAAAATACTTTGACATCATCAGGTACATTACCTTAACATACTTTGACATCATCAATCACATGACCTTATAATACTTTGACATCATCAGGCTTATGACCTCAATACTTTGACATCATCAGAAACATGATCTTAAGATACTTTGACATCATCAGGTACATGACCTTATAATACTTTGACATCATCAGGTACATGACCTTATAATACTTTGACATCATCAGGTACATGACCTCAAAAGACTTTGACATCATCAGGTACATGACCTTATAATACTTTGACACCATCAGGTACATGACCTTAAAATACTTTGACATCATCAGGTACATAACCTTAAACTACTTTAACATCATCAGGCACATGACCTCAAATTACTTTGACATCATCAGTTACATGACCTTAACATACTTTAACATCATCAGTCACATGACCTTATAATACTTTGACATCATCAGGCTTATGACCTCAAAATACTTTGACATCATCAGAAACATGATCTTAAAATACTTTGAGATCATCAGGCACATGACCTTATAATACTTTGACATCATCAGGTACATGACTTTTGAATACTTCGACATCATCAGGTACATGACCTCAAAATAATTTGACATCATCAGGTACATGACCTTTGAATACTTTGACATCATCACGTACTTGATCTCAAATTATTTTGACATCATCAGGTACATTACCTTAAACTAATTTGACATCATCAGTCACATGACCTCAAAATACTTTGACATCATCAGGTACATTACCTTAACATACTTTGACATCATCAGTCACATGACCTTATAATACTTTGACATCATCAGGCTTATGACCTCAAAATACTTTGACATCATCAGAAACATGATCTTAAAATACTTTGACATCATCAGGTACATGACCTTATAATACTTTGACATCACCAGGTACATGATCTTATAATACTTTGACTTCATCAGGTACATGTCCTAAAAATACTTTGACATCATCAGGTACATGACCTTATAATACTTTGACATCATCAGGTACATGACCTTATAATACTTTGATATCATCAGGAACATAACCTTAAACTACTTTGAAATCATCAGGCACATGACCTTAACATACTTTGACATCATCAGTCACATGACCTTATAATACTTTGACATCATCAGGTACATAACCTTCAACTATTTTGACATCATCAGGCACATGACCTCAAAATAATTTGACATCATCAGGTACATGACCTTAACATACTTCAACATCATCAGTTACATGACCTTATAATACTTTGATATCATCAGGTACATAACCTTAAACTACTTTGAAATCATCAGGCACATGACCTTAACATACTTTGACATCATCAGTCACATGACCTTATAATACTTTGACATCATCAGGTACATAACCTTCAACTATTTTGACATCATCAGGCACATGACCTCAAAATACTTTGACATCATCAGGTACATGACCTTAACATACTTTAACATCATCAGTTACATGACCTTATAATACTTTGACATCATCAGGCTTATGACCTCAAAAAACACTGACATCATCAGGTACATGACCTCATAATAATTTGACATCATCAGGTACATGACCTTAAAATACTTTGACATCGTCAGGTACATAACCTTAAACTACTTTGACATCATCAGGTACATGACCTTATAATACTTTGACATCATCAGGTACATAACCTTAACATACTTTGACATCATCAGGTACATAACCTTAAACTACTTTGACATCATCTGGTACATGACCTTAAAATACTTTGACATCGTCAGGTACATAACCTTAAACTACTTTAACATCATCAGGCACATGACCTCAAAATACTTTGACATCATCAGGTACATGACCTTAACATACTTTGACATCATCAGTCACATGACCTTATAATACTTTAACATCATCAGGCTTATGACCTCAAAATACTTTGACATCATCAGAAACATGATCTTAAAATACTTTGACATCATCAGGTACATAACCTTAACATACTTTGACATCACCAGGTACATGACCTTAACATACTTTGGCATCAACAGTCACATGTCCTAAAAATACTTTGACATCATCAGGTACATGACCTTATAATACTTTGACATCATCAGGTACATAACCTTAACATATATAGTTTGAAAGTATCAGGTACATAACCTTAAACTACTTTTACATCATCAGGTACATGACCTTTGAATACTTTGACACCATCACGTACTTGATCTCAAATTATTTTGACATCATCAGGTACATTACCTTAAACTAATTTGACATCATCAGTCACATGACCTCAAAATACTTTGACATCATCAGGTACATTACCTTAACATACTTTGACATCATCAGTCACATGAACTTATAATACTTTGACATCATCAGGCTTATGACCTCAAAATACTTTGACATCATCAGAAACATGATCTTAAAATACTTTGACATCATCAGGTACATGACCTTATAATACTTTGAAATCATCAGGTACATGACCTTATAATACTTTGACTTCATCAGATACATGACCTCAAAAGACTTTGACATCATCAGGTACATGACCTTATAATACTTTGACTGCACCAGGTACATAACTTTAAACTACTTTGACATCATCTGGTACATGACCTTAAAATACTTTGACATCGTCAGGTACATGACTTTTGAATACTTCGACATCATCAGGTACATGACCTCAAAATAATTTGACATCATCAGGTACATGACCTTTGAATACTTTGACACCATCACGTACTTGATCTCAAATTATTTTGACATCATCAGGTACATTACCTTAAACTAATTTGACATCATCAGTCACATGACCTCAAAATACTTTGACATCATCAGGTACATTACCTTAACATACTTTGACATCATCAGTCACATGACCTTATAATACTTTGACATCATCAGGCTTATGACCTCAAAATACTTTGACATCATCAGAAACATGATCTTAAAATACTTTGACATCATCAGAAACATGATCTTAAAATACTTTGACATCATCAGGTACATGACCTTATAATACTTTGACATCATCAGGTACATGACCTTATAATACTTTGATATCATCAGGTACATAACCTTAAACTACTTTGAAGTCATCAGGCACATGACCTTAACATACTTTGACATCATCAGTCACATGACCTTATAATACTTTGACATCATCAGGTACATAACCTTCAACTATTTTGACATCATCAGGCACATGACCTCAAAATACTTTGACATCATCAGGTACATGACCTTAACATATTTTAACATCATCAGTTACATGACCTTATAATACTTTGATATCATCAGGTACATAACCTTAAACTACTTTGAAATCATCAGGCACATGACCTTAACATACTTTGACATCATCAGTCACATGACCTTATAATACTTTGACATCATCAGGTACATAACCTTCAACTATTTTGACATCATCAGGCACATGACCTCAAAATACTTTGACATCATCAGGTACATGACCTGAACATACTTTGACATCATCAGTCACATGACCTTATAATACTTTGACATCATCATGCTTATGACCTCAAAATACTTTGACATCATCAGAAACATGATCTTAAAATACTTTGACATCATCAGGTACATGACCTTATAATACTTTGACATCACCAGGTACATGACCTTATAATACTTTGACTTCATCAGGTACATGTCCTAAAAATACTTTGACATCATCAGGTACATGACCTTATAATACTTTGACATCATCAGGTACATGACCTTATAATACTTTGATATCATCAGGTACATAACCTTAAACTACTTTGACATCATCAGGCACATGACCTTAACATACGTTGACATCATCAGTCACATGACCTTATAATACTTTGACATCATCAGGTACATAACCTTCAACTATTTTGACATCATCAGGCACATGACCTCAAAATACTTTGACATCATCAGGTACATGACCTTAACATACTTTAACATCATCAGTTACATGACCTTATAATACTTTGACATCATCAGGCTTATGACCTCAAAAAACACTGACATCATCAGGTACATGACCTCATAATAATTTGACATCATCAGATACATGACCTTAAAATACTTTGACATCGTCAGGTACATAACCTTAAACTACTTTGACATCATCAGGTACATGACCTTATAATACTTTGACATCATCAGGTACATAACCTTAACATACTTTGACATCATCAGGTACATAACCTTAAACTACTTTGACATCATCTGGTACATGACCTTAAAATACTTTGACATCGTCAGGTACATAACCTTTAACTACTTTAACATCATCAGGCACATGACCTCAAAATACTTTGACATCATCAGGTACATGACCTTAACATACTTTGACATCATCAGTCACATGACCTTATAATACTTTAACATCATCAGGCTTATGACCTCAAAATACTTTGACATCATCAGAAACATGATCTTAAAATACTTTGACATCATCAGGTACATGACCTTATAATACTTTGACATCACCAGGTACATGACCTCTGAATACTTTGACATCATCACGTACTTGATCTCAAATTATTTTGACATCATCAGGTACATTAATTTAAACTAATTTGACATCATCAGTCACATGACCTCAAAATACTTTGACATCATCAGGTACATTACCTTAACATACTTTGACATCATCAGTCACATGACCTTATAATACTTTGACATCATCAGGCTTATGACCTCAAAATACTTTGACATCATCAGAAACATGATCTTAAAATACTTTGACATCATCAGGTACATGACCTTATAATACTTTGACATCACCAGGTACATGACCTTAACATACTTTGGCATCAACAGTCACATGTTCTAAAAATACTTTGACATCATCAGGTACATGACCTTATAATACTTTGACATCATCAGGTACATAACCTTAACATATATAGTTTGAAAGTATCAGGTACATGACCTTTGAATACTTTGACATCATCACGTACTTGATCTCAAATTATTTTGACATCATCAGGTACATTAATTTAAACTAATTTGACATCATCAGTCACATGACCTCAAAATACTTTGACATCATCAGGTACATTACCTTAACATACTTTGACATCATCAGTCACATGACCTTATAATACTTTGACATCATCAGGCTTATGACCTCAAAATAATTTGACATCATCAGAAACATGATCTTAAAATACTTTGACATCATCAGGTACATGACCTTATAATACTTTGACATCATCAGGTACATGACCTTATAATACTTTGACTTCATCAGATACATGACCTCAAAAGACTTTGACATCATCAGGTACATGACCTTATAATACTTTTACATCACCAGGTACATAACTTTAAACTACTTTGACATCATCTGGTACATGACCTTAAAATACTTTGACATCGTCAGGTACATAACCTTAACATACTTTGAAATTATCAGGTACATAACCTTAAACTACTTTGACATCATCAGGTACATGACCTTTGAATACCTTGACATCATCAGGTACATGACCTCAAAATACTTTGACATCATCAGGTACATGACCTCAAAATACTTTGACATCATCAGGTACATGACCTTAACATATATAGTTTGAAATTATCAGGTACATAACCTTAACATACTTTTACATCATCAGGTACATAACCTTAACATACTTTGGCATCAACAGTCACATGACCTTAAAATACTTTGACATCGCCAGGCACATGCCCTTAAAATACTTTGACATCGTCAGGTACATAACCTTAACATATATAGTTTGAAAGTATCAGGTACATTACCTTAAACTACTTTGACATCATCAGGTACATGACCTTTGAATACTTTGACATCATCACGTACTTGATCTCAAATTATTTTGACATCATCAGGTACATTAATTTAAACTAATTTGACATCATCAGTCACATGACCTCAAAATACTTTGACATCATCAGGTACATTACCTTAACATACTTTGACATCATCAGTCACATGACCTTATAATACTTTGACATCATCAGGCTTATGACCTCAAAATACTTTGACATCATCAGAAACATGATCTTAAAATACTTTGACATCATCAGGTACATGACCTTATAATACTTTGACATCACCAGGTACATGACCTTATAATACTTTGACTTCATCAGGTACATGTCCTAAAAATACTTTGACATCATCAGGTACATGACCTTATAATACTTTGACATCATCAGGTACATGACCTTATAATACTTTGATATCATCAGGTACATAACCTTAAACTACTTTGACATCATCAGGCACATGACCTTTACATACGTTGACATCATCAGTCACATGACCTTATAATACTTTGACATCATCAGGTACATAACCTTAAACTATTTTGACATCATCAGGCACATGACCTCAAAATACTTTGACATCATCAGGTACATGACCTTAACATACTTTAACATCATCAGTTACATGACCTTATAATCTTTGACATCATCAGGCTTATGACCTCAAAAAACACTGACATCATCAGGTACATGACCTCATAATAATTTGACATCATCAGATACATGACCTTAAAATACTTTGACATCGTCAGGTACATAACCTTAAACTACTTTGACATCATCAGGTACATGACCTTATAATACTTTGACATCATCAGGTACATGACCTTAAAATACTTTGACATCATCAGGTACATAACCTTAAACTACTTTGACATCATCTGGTACATGACCTTATAATACTTTGACATCGTCAGGTACATAACCTTTAACTACTTTAACATCATCAGGCACATGACCTCAAAATACTTTGACATCATCAGGTACATGACCTTAACATACTTTGACATCATCAGTCACATGACCTTATAATACTTTAACATCATCAGGCTTATGACCTCAAAATACTTTGACATCATCAGAAACATGATCTTAAAATACTTTGACATCATCAGGTACATGACCTTATAATACTTTGACATCACCAGGTACATGACCTTTGAATACTTTGACATCATCACGTACTTGATCTCAAATTATTTTGACATCATCAGGTACATTAATTTAAACTAATTTGACATCATCAGTCACATGACCTCAAAATACTTTGACATCATCAGGTACATTACCTTAACATACTTTGACATCATCAGTCACATGACCTTATAATACTTTGACATCATCAGGCTTATGACCTCAAAATACTTTGACATCATCAGAAACATGATCTTAAAATACTTTGACATCATCAGGTACATGACCTTATAATACTTTGACATCACCAGGTACATGACCTTAACATACTTTGGCATCAACAGTCACATGTTCTAAAAATACTTTGACATCATCAGGTACATGACCTTATAATACTTTGACATCATCAGGTACATAACCTTAACATATATAGTTTGAAAGTATCAGGTACATGACCTTTGAATACTTTGACATCATCACGTACTTGATCTCAAATTATTTTGACATCATCAGGTACATTAATTTAAACTAATTTGACATCATCAGTCACATGACCTCAAAATACTTTGACATCATCAGGTACATTACCTTAACATACTTTGACATCATCAGTCACATGACCTTATAATACTTTGACATCATCAGGCTTATGACCTCAAAATAATTTGACATCATCAGAAACATGATCTTAAAATACTTTGACATCATCAGGTACATGACCTTATAATACTTTGACATCATCAGGTACATGACCTTATAATACTTTGACTTCATCAGATACATGACCTCAAAAGACTTTGACATCATCAGGTACATGACCTTATAATACTTTTACATCACCAGGTACATAACTTTAAACTACTTTGACATCATCTGGTACATGACCTTAAAATACTTTGACATCGTCAGGTACATAACCTTAACATACTTTGAAATTATCAGGTACATAACCTTAAACTACTTTGACATCATCAGGTACATGACCTTTGAATACCTTGACATCATCAGGTACATGACCTCAAAATACTTTGACATCATCAGGTACATGACCTCAAAATACTTTGACATCATCAGGTACATGACCTTAACATATATAGTTTGAAATTATCAGGTACATAACCTTAACATACTTTTACATCATCAGGTACATAACCTTAACATACTTTGGCATCAACAGTCACATGACCTTAAAATACTTTGACATCGCCAGGCACATGCCCTTAAAATACTTTGACATCGTCAGGTACATAACCTTAACATATATAGTTTGAAAGTATCAGGTACATTACCTTAAACTACTTTGACATCATCAGGTACATGACCTTTGAATACTTTGACATCATCACGTACTTGATCTCAAATTATTTTGACATCATCAGGTACATTAATTTAAACTAATTTGACATCATCAGTCACATGACCTCAAAATACTTTGACATCATCAGGTACATTACCTTAACATACTTTGACATCATCAGTCACATGACCTTATAATACTTTGACATCATCAGGCTTATGACCTCAAAATACTTTGACATCATCAGAAACATGATCTTAAAATACTTTGACATCATCAGGTACATGACCTTATAATACTTTGACATCACCAGGTCAGGCACATGACCTCAAAATACTTTGACTTCATCAGGTACATGTCCTAAAAATACTTTGACATCATCAGGTACATGACCTTATAATACTTTGACATCATCAGGTACATGACCTTATAATACTTTGATATCATCAGGTACATAACCTTAAACTACTTTGACATCATCAGGCACATGACCTTTACATACGTTGACATCATCAGTCACATGACCTTATAATACTTTGACATCATCAGGTACATAACCTTCAACTATTTTGACATCATCAGGCACATGACCTCAAAATACTTTGACATCATCAGGTACATGACCTTAACATACTTTAACATCATCAGTTACATGACCTTATAATCTTTGACATCATCAGGCTTATGACCTCAAAAAACACTGACATCATCAGGTACATGACCTCATAATAATTTGACATCATCAGATACATGACCTTAAAATACTTTGACATCGTCAGGTACATAACCTTAAACTACTTTGACATCATCAGGTACATGACCTTATAATACTTTGACATCATCAGGTACATAACCTTAACATACTTTGACATCATCAGGTACATAACCTTAAACTACTTTGACATCATCTGGTACATGACCTTAAAATACTTTGACATCGTCAGGTACATAACCTTTAACTACTTTAACATCATCAGGCACATGACCTCAAAATACTTTGACATCATCAGGTACATGACCTTAACATACTTTGACATCATCAGTCACATGACCTTATAATAATTTAACATCATCAGGCTTATGACCTCAAAATACTTTGACATCATCAGAAACATGATCTTAAAATACTTTGACATCATCAGGTACATGACCTTATAATACTTTGACATCACCAGGTACATGACCTTTGAATACTTTGACATCATCACGTACTTGATCTCAAATTATTTTGACATCATCAGGTACATTAATTTAAACTAATTTGACATCATCAGTCACATGACCTCAAAATACTTTGACATCATCAGGTACATTACCTTAACATACTTTGACATCATCAGTCACATGACCTTATAATACTTTGACATCATCAGGCTTATGACCTCAAAATACTTTGACATCATCAGAAACATGATCTTAAAATACTTTGACATCATCAGGTACATGACCTTATAATACTTTGACATCACCAGGTACATGACCTTATAATACTTTGACTTCATCAGGTACATGTCCTAAAAATACTTTGACATCATCAGGTACATGACCTTATAATACTTTGACATCATCAGGTACATGACCTTATAATACTTTGATATCATCAGGTACATAACCTTAAACTACTTTGACATCATCAGGCACATGACCTTAACATACGTTGACATCATCAGTCACATGACCTTATAATACTTTGACATCATCAGGTACATAACCTTCAACTATTTTGACATCATCAGGCACATGACCTCAAAATACTTTGACATCATCAGGTACATGACCTTAACATACTTTAACATCATCAGTTACATGACCTTATAATACTTTGACATCATCAGGCTTATGACCTCAAAAAACACTGACATCATCAGGTACATGACCTCATAATAATTTGACATCATCAGATACATGACCTTAAAATACTTTGACATCGTCAGGTACATGACCTTAAACTACTTTGACATCATCAGGTACATGACCTTATAATACTTTGACATCATCAGGTACATAACCTTAACATACTTTGACATCATCAGGTACATAACCTTAAACTACTTTGACATCATCTGGTACATGACCTTAAAATACTTTGACATCGTCAGGTACATAACCTTTAACTACTTTAACATCATCAGGCACATGACCTCAAAATACTTTGACATCATCAGGTACATGACCTTAACATACTTTGACATCATCAGTCACATGACCTTATAATACTTTAACATCATCAGGCTTATGACCTCAAAATACTTTGACATCATCAGAAACATGATCTTAAAATACTTTGACATCATCAGGTACATAACCTTAACATACTTTGACATCACCAGGTACATGACCTTAACATACTTTGGCATCAACAGTCACATGTCCTAAAAATACTTTGACATCATCAGTTACATGACCTTATAATACTTTGACATCATCAGGCTTATGACCTCAAAAAACACTGACATCATCAGGTACATGATCTCATAATAATTTGACATCATCAGGTACATGACCTTAAAATACTTTGACATCGTCAGGTACATAACCTTAAACTACTTTGACATCATCAGGTACATGACCTTATAATACTTTGACATCATCAGGTACATAACCTTAACATACTTTGACATCACCAGGTACATGACCTTAACATACTTTGGCATCAACAGTCACATGTCCTAAAAATACTTTGACATCATCAGGTACATGACCTTATAACACTTTGACATCATCAGGTACATAACCTTAACATATATAGTTTGAAAGTATCAGGTACATAACCTTAAACTACTTTTACATCATCAGGTACATGACCTTTGAATACTTTGACACCATCACGTACTTGATCTCAAATTATTTTGACATCATCAGGTACATTACCTTAAACTAATTTGACATCATCAGTCACATGACCTCAAAATACTTTGACATCATCAGGTACATTACCTTAACATACTTTGACATCATCAGTCACATGAACTTATAATACTTTGACATCATCAGGCTTATGACCTCAAAATACTTTGACATCATCAGAAACATGATCTTAAAATACTTTGACATCATCAGGTACATGACCTTATAATACTTTGAAATCATCAGGTACATGACCTTATAATACTTTGACTTCATCAGATACATGACCTCAAAAGACTTTGACATCATCAGGTACATGACCTTATAATACTTTGACTGCACCAGGTACATAACTTTAAACTACTTTGACATCATCTGGTACATGACCTTAAAATACTTTGACATCGTCAGGTACATGACTTTTGAATACTTCGACATCATCAGGTACATGACCTCAAAATAATTTGACATCATCAGGTACATGACCTTTGAATACTTTGACACCATCACGTACTTGATCTCAAATTATTTTGACATCATCAGGTACATTACCTTAAACTAATTTGACATCATCAGTCACATGACCTCAAAATACTTTGACATCATCAGGTACATTACCTTAACATACTTTGACATCATCAGTCACATGACCTTATAATACTTTGACATCATCAGGCTTATGACCTCAAAATACTTTGACATCATCAGAAACATGATCTTAAAATACTTTGACATCATCAGAAACATGATCTTAAAATACTTTGACATCATCAGGTACATGACCTTATAATACTTTGACATCATCAGGTACATGACCTTATAATACTTTGATATCATCAGGTACATAACCTTAAACTACTTTGAAGTCATCAGGCACATGACCTTAACATACTTTGACATCATCAGTCACATGACCTTATAATACTTTGACATCATCAGGTACATAACCTTCAACTATTTTGACATCATCAGGCACATGACCTCAAAATACTTTGACATCATCAGGTACATGACCTTAACATATTTTAACATCATCAGTTACATGACCTTATAATACTTTGATATCATCAGGTACATAACCTTAAACTACTTTGAAATCATCAGGCACATGACCTTAACATACTTTGACATCATCAGTCACATGACCTTATAATACTTTGACATCATCAGGTACATAACCTTCAACTATTTTGACATCATCAGGCACATGACCTCAAAATACTTTGACATCATCAGGTACATGACCTGAACATACTTTGACATCATCAGTCACATGACCTTATAATACTTTGACATCATCATGCTTATGACCTCAAAATACTTTGACATCATCAGAAACATGATCTTAAAATACTTTGACATCATCAGGTACATGACCTTATAATACTTTGACATCACCAGGTACATGACCTTATAATACTTTGACTTCATCAGGTACATGTCCTAAAAATACTTTGACATCATCAGGTACATGACCTTATAATACTTTGACATCATCAGGTACATGACCTTATAATACTTTGATATCATCAGGTACATAACCTTAAACTACTTTGACATCATCAGGCACATGACCTTAACATACGTTGACATCATCAGTCACATGACCTTATAATACTTTGACATCATCAGGTACATAACCTTCAACTATTTTGACATCATCAGGCACATGACCTCAAAATACTTTGACATCATCAGGTACATGACCTTAACATACTTTAACATCATCAGTTACATGACCTTATAATACTTTGACATCATCAGGCTTATGACCTCAAAAAACACTGACATCATCAGGTACATGACCTCATAATAATTTGACATCATCAGATACATGACCTTAAAATACTTTGACATCGTCAGGTACATAACCTTAAACTACTTTGACATCATCAGGTACATGACCTTATAATACTTTGACATCATCAGGTACATAACCTTAACATACTTTGACATCATCAGGTACATAACCTTAAACTACTTTGACATCATCTGGTACATGACCTTAAAATACTTTGACATCGTCAGGTACATAACCTTTAACTACTTTAACATCATCAGGCACATGACCTCAAAATACTTTGACATCATCAGGTACATGACCTTAACATACTTTGACATCATCAGTCACATGACCTTATAATACTTTAACATCATCAGGCTTATGACCTCAAAATACTTTGACATCATCAGAAACATAACCTTAACATACTTTGACATCACCAGGTACATGACCTTAACATACTTTGGCATCAACAGTCACATGTCCTAAAAATACTTTGACATCATCAGCTACATGACCTTATAATACTTTGACATCATCAGGCTTATGACCTCAAAAAACACTGACATCATCAGGTACATGATCTCATAATAATTTGACATCATCAGGTACATGACCTTAAAATACTTTGACATCGTCAGGTACATAACCTTAAACTACTTTGACATCATCAGGTACATGACCTTATAATACTTTGACATCATCAGGTACATAACCTTAACATACTTTGACATCATCAGGTACATAACCTTAAACTACTTTGACATCATCTGGTACATGACCTTAAAATACTTTGACATCGTCAGGTACATAACCTTAAACTACTTTAACATCATCAGGCACATGACCTCAAAATACTTTGACATCATCAGGTACATGACCTTAACATACTTTGACATCATCAGTCACATGACCTTATAATACTTTAACATCATCAGGCTTATGACCTCAAACTACTTTGACATCATCAGAAACATGATCTTAAAATACTTTGACATCATCAGGTACATAACCTTAACATACTTTGACATCACCAGGTACATGACCTTAACATACTTTGGCATCAACAGTCACATGTCCTAAAAATACTTTGACATCATCAGGTACATGACCTTATAATACTTTGACATCATCAGGTACATAACCTTAACATATATAGTTTGAAAGTATCAGGTACATAACCTTAAACTACTTTTACATCATCAGGTACATGACCTTTGAATACTTTGACACCATCACGTACTTGATCTCAAATTATTTTGACATCATCAGGTACATTACCTTAAACTAATTTGACATCATCAGTCACATGACCTCAAAATACTTTGACATCATCAGGTACATTACCTTAACATACTTTGACATCATCAGGTACATGACCTTATAATACTTTGAAATCATCAGGTACATGACCTTATAATACTTTGACTTCATCAGATACATGACCTCAAAAGACTTTGACATCATCAGGTACATGACCTTATAATACTTTGACATCACCAGGTACATAACTTTAAACTACTTTGACATCATCTGGTACATGACCTTAAAATACTTTGACATCGTCAGGTACATAACCTTCACATACTTTGAAATTATCAGGTACATAACCTTAAACTACTTTGACATCATCAGGTACATGACCTTTGAATACCTTGACATCATCAGGTACATGACCTCAAAATACTTTGACATCATCAGGTACATGACCTCAAAATACTTTGACATCATCAGGTACATGACCTTAACATATATAGTTTGAAATTATCAGGTACATAACCTTAACATACTTTGACATCATCAGGTACATAACCTTAACATACTTTGGCATCAACAGTCACATGACCTTAAAATACTTTGACATCGCCAGGCACATGCCCTTAAAATACTTTGACATCGTCAGGTACATAACCTTAACATATATAGTTTGAAAGTATCAGGTACATTACCTTAAACTACTTTGACATCATCAGGTACATGACCTTTGAATACTTTGACATCATCACGTACTTGATCTCAAATTATTTTGACATCATCAGGTACATTACCTTAAACTACTTTAACATCATCAGGCACATGACCTCAAATTACTTTGACATCATCAGTTACATGACCTTAACATACTTTAACATCATCAGTCACATGACCTTATAATACTTTGACATCATCAGGCTTATGACCTCAAAATACTTTGACATCATCAGAAACATGATCTTAAAATACTTTGAGATCATCAGGCACATGACCGTATAATACTTTGACATCATCAGGTACATGACCTTATAATACTTTGACATCATCAGGTACATGACTTTTGAATACTTCGACATCATCAGGTACATGACCTCAAATTATTTTGACATCATCAGGTACATTACCTTAATGTACTTTGACAGCGTCAGGTACATAACCTTAACATATATAGTTTGAAAATATCAGGTACATGACCTTATACTACTTTGACATCATCAGGTACATGACCTTTGAATACTTTGACATCATCACGTACATGATCTCAAATTATTTTGACATCATCAGGTACATTACCTTAAACCAATTTGACATCATCTGTCACATGACCTTAACATACTTTGGCATCAACAGTCACATGACCTTAAAATACTTTGACATCGTCAGGCACATGCCCTTAAAATACTTTGACATCATCAGGTACATAACCTTACCATATATAGTTTGAAATTATCAGGTACATAACCTTAAACTACTTTGACATCATCAGGTACATGACCTTTGAATACTTTGACATCATCACGTACATGATCTCAAATTATTTTGACATCATCAGGTACATTACCTTAAACTATTTTGACATCATCTGTAACATGACCTTAACATACTTTGGCATCATCAGGCACATGACCTCAAAATACTTTGACATCATCAGGTACATGACCTAAACATACTTTGACATCATCAGGCTTATGACCTCAAAATACTTTGACATCATCAGTCACATGACCTTATAATACTTTGACATCATCAGAAACATGATCTTAAAATACTTTGACATCATAAGGTACATGACCTCAACATACTTTGAAATCATCAGGTACATTACCTTAAACCAATTTGACATCATCAGTCACATGACCTTATAATACTTTGACATCATCAGAAACATGATCTTAAAATACTTTGACATCATAAGGTACATGACCTCAAAATACTTTGAAATCATCAGGTACATTACCTTAAACCAATTTGACATCATCTGTCACATGACCTTAACATACTTTGACATCATCAGATACATGACCTTAAACTACTTTGACATCATCAAGTACATGACCTTATAATACTTTGACATAATCAGGTACATGACCTTATAATACTCTAACATCATCAGGTACATGACCTTATAATTCTTTGACATCATCATGTACATGACCTTAAAATGCTTTTCAATGTAGGTACATGGACTCGGCTTATTTGCTTTGACGTATCTTACAACAAGACCTCAGAATGACTGACATCATCAAATACAGACCTCAAATGGTTTCACATAATTTGATCCGTGAGCTAAAGTAATCAAACATTACTTGATCTCAGAATTATTTGTTTATAATTATTGTGAAACAAATACTCAATTATTTATTTTGACATGCACATCACAATGGTGTTACTATTGATTGATAAGAAATGACTAATATGATAGATTAATTTCAGAAAAAGGCGATTAATTTTTTTTAAATAGTTCAAACTTATTTTGAATATTTTTCTTAATTTCAGATATCAACATGCAAGCAAGATAAATACAGGGAACCAAATGAAAAATAAAAACTTTAATCG
Organism: Gibbula magus; assembly: GCA_936450465.1. Classification (NCBI taxonomy): domain Eukaryota; kingdom Metazoa; phylum Mollusca; class Gastropoda; order Trochida; family Trochidae; genus Gibbula; species Gibbula magus. The sequence continues at coordinate 67,784,204 of OW388296.1, read as the reverse complement.
ACGACCCTTGAGAAACAGATAAGTGGAACACGAAAATACAAATGAGACGATGTTAAATCATAAAATGTATTTTTTAGAATGCTCACATTGAACAAGGTTGCTTAAAACTACATTCACCCATTGATATTTCATCAAAACATGAAGTTCAAACCATGATATACAACATTGATCGTCACAGTGATTTACCACTCCACTATAGGGGCTTGAGATCAACGTAAACATATTGCCTGTCACAGTAAGATAAGAAAAAACTCCTCCATGTGTAACAAACTGGTACTTGAGCCACCACAGCGTCTTCGTTGCCCGTTATTTAATTTGTCAGTTCCCAACAACACCCATTGGGTCTTTATAAGTTTCAATGTCTTCCTTCAAAGCTCTCTCCAAGCGACCAAGACTTATATATTGCTTATAGAGCTTTGCGTATTGCTCTTTGCCAATCAGGGAACAAAGCTGACGTCTTGTATTTCAAAGTGCTCATTTCAATCGGTCATGTTCCCTCCCTCTCCGCATGTGGCGTGGTATGTTGACCTCTGGGTCATATATCGGACCCCTGGTGCTCGTCTTACTCAGTTTTAAATATGTAAAATCAGTAAACAATGTACATAGACTGTTTTCAGTCGTTTCTGATAATATACTGATAGATGGGTATATAAGGTTCAATACACTATTTATGGATTAGAAATACGTGCCATTTAGATATTGAACAAATTAGCATTGTTACATTTTGCTATAACTCTTCATTCAAGAGTTGTGTCATCCCAAATGTAACAATGCTAGACATGTTCACTATCTATATGGCATGCATTTCTAATGCATTCAGTCTTCATTCTTTTCCCACAGGGGTCACTCCCTTCAGATTTCCGATCCAAACCTCTGTTCTACATCGCCTGAATTTCAATGCTCCAACGAAATCCCCTAGCGGGGAAAGGGGAACCTCATACTGTATCTCTACTTCTTAACCAATGAAAACTCATCTTTCAGCGGCCATGTCGACCGAGTGATTTCAAAGATCTAGGCATTCGACTATTAAGGGTCTCGCTCATTAGCATATGTCCTTCGAATATGTCTGATGTAAATAACACAAATGAACTAGTTTTGGTAGTTGTCTCTGATTTGGTCTTCTTTATTTAAAAGCATGTTTATGATCAATACTTTTCACAAAATTAAAAAGCATATTTCGAGGAAAACACATTAAACGAGAAAACGTTGGTCTTGCGTTTATTTTATCATTATGACGTGTCATTGGCAAATGTCACTTTTATAACGGCGTCGCCGATCGCAAAATAAGATTCAATTGCAACCAATCAAGACACTCCCTTTCTGCCACCGATTTCAAGCGTAAAACAACAGAGGGTAGAATCGGAAATCTGAAGGGAGTAACCTCTGTGAGAAGAGAATGCATTGGCCAAGAAGTCTACATAACATTTAAGGTTTTTTAGAGCCCCTGGCCCTTGAGGAAAAGTCGAAAACGTGAAAAGTTTATGGACGGACGGATGGAAAGGCTGACGCCATTCCATGCCATAAGCATATTTGGCCTTTCCGGTCAGATGAGCTAAGGGTATCGGGCGCCGTTTTGTACATACTTGGTGTATCAGCTATCCAAGCATTGTTTTACCATAACATTTTAATACATAGAGATTATTACCCGAGGAAGTGTGTCATATGACTTTTACAGAACGAGTGTGAATTTTTTTTATTGCCCGAGCCAGGGCGAGTTTCGTAAAAGTCATATGACACACTTTTTATTGACCTTTCTATTCCATTTGATTCGCGTAAAAATAGTCAGAAACCAGTCCACTTCTCTTGCGACGGTTAGCTACAGTGACGTCACATGTGCTCATATCAATAATATTAACTCGGTTATTTTTAACCCTATGGGTAATAAATAAACATACATCTTCTTCGAAAACGAATTTGTCTATGTACCAAATCCAACTGGTTTCCATGGATACAAAGAACATAATTTCAGAAACCTGAAAATATCAAGAGATCCAATTTCAGTCGGTACGTAATACAACTGCAGGAGGATATAATGAACCATATTTTTAATTCTGCCCCGGTAACGGAATGATTACGCACAGACGATGTTTCATACAATGACTTTAAACTTTCCTTTCACCGCCATCTCCCATAGAGGTTACGTCCTTTAGATTTTTGGTCCTAACTATCGGAGAAGTAGACTCTGTGGGAAGAGAGTATTGGACATATCCCAGGCCTGCTTCCATCGATTGAGGTTACCAGGGGATACTAATAACATTGACGTCTAATAGACAACGTGGACGAGGAATAAGGTGAAATAAAGCACTGTTAACGTTGATACCGGGAGTAGACATATTGGAAGGATACATCCTAAAATACTAGAAGAAATTACATGTCAACACTGACAAACTTCAACACCAAAATATATTCCCTTTCAAAAGATTCAGTTCATGTGAGAAGGTTCATGCCGTACTGAAAGTACACAATAGACAACAGATTTAAAATTCAAAACTTAGAGCTGAATAAAGCACGAGCGTCAGTTGGGGCGTTACTGATTGCTGTATTCAGGTAATGGATCACTGAAAAGGTTACTGTCAAAGTGACGATACACAAGTGTCAACACTGCAATAATAAATTCAAGAATCAGATACAATATACATAGAGAGACCGAGCTCGTAACACGCCTGTAATTGTGAGAGGTTAGGTCATCATCAAGGAGATCATGTATACAAACATCAACTGTGCTCGCTCTTTCTTGTACCCTCCTCGGTCTGGCTCTGATAGTGTAAGTTTTTTCTCTGCTGATTATTTGACGCTTTAAACATAATACTGGGTTATATGTACAGTCTAATACCTTTAATAGATGATGTTTTTTATTTTGATAATTATATAAGAAAGTGTTTCACTTCCTTTTTATTTGAAGGCTTCAGTTGAAATGAATTATGTCCATAATGATATATGTTTGTATTTTCTCCACACGTTTCAGTATACTGTATTTTCAGGAGAATTCTTTTTTCCAAACATTTCCGAAGTTGTGCAACAAAATGATGTTAAAAGTATTGACGGAGAGTACGGTTAAAAATTCACTGCTGGCGAACTTTTTACTTTACCAACAAGAACGATTTGATATCTTACCTCTATTCATTTTTCATTACCAACCTCTGGCATTACAAACAAATTTTAAATCAATGACTTTGAAACTTTAAATCAAGGGAAAGTGTTTTCCTTGATTCTTTCAATTACTAATCCTTTTCCAGTGAGAAAATAAAATTCCGCTATGTCGGATGACCAAGCGAGACACAAGTTTCGGGCGCAGGAAATTAGGAAGGTGGTAGAAGACGTCATGGTCTCACCCCTCATACGCAACACGGCCACGACTTACACCAGGCTGCAGAAGCTCCATTATGGTGAGTTTACTCCCCGGGGATTTAAGGAATAAAGTTCAAGATGCAGATACTTGTCGATGAGTGAATATCTTAGTCCTTAATACCTGAAATGAGTTAGATGAGCCAATACCATTGACAGGTTGAATAAGTGAGTATTAAAGGGGCAGTAGCACGTTGTTTTCGCTGAAAACGTTTATGAAGTGTGTTTAAAAAATAACGTCACCAAAAGTAAAACACCATTTTCTCTTATGAAAATCAAGTTAAAAAATGAGCGTACATGGTTCGGTAAAGCCATGGGAATCGTTTTTGTCATTCGAAATAATAAAATGTGTTCACAATAAAATGGCTGCCATGCAATTTTGCTTTACATGCAACACCATTATTACCACTACGGATAAATGGTTTGTGTAATAAGATGTTTTACCCTCTAAAGTAAATAAAAAAGACATAAACTATCATTATAAATGTGAATTTTGAAAAAATAAAAAACGTCCTACTGCCCCTTTAACAGGACATCGTGTAGTATTCTAGTTTATGAAAGTGCCAATGTTGGTGTATATAAAACATTTGCCTACCTCTACTGCTTACCTCCTTATCATTGAAATCTATGGATCACCGATAAGCCCCTTTTTGAAGGTAGATTTGACGGGTTTGGTGCCGTTTCAAAACCAAATAGAGATATTCCATATATCACAACGATCATGATAAGGTAAAGAACACAAAATTATTGATTACATAGTTTGTTATTTATAAGTTGCCACGAAACATGAATACGACCCATTTTTGGGCCAAATATCAATTGTGTTTTTTTAGCATTAGAGCTTTCGTGTTCGTCCTTGATAAAAATCATCAAAGCAAAATAAGAAAAAAACACAATACAAATGCTTCATCCCTCTCAAAATTGTAAGAGTAACACTGATAACGGCGCCGAAGTAAACCTTTTATATCGTGAATCTCCTATGATGCAGCTGATCAGCTGCAGCCCCAATGTTTCTATTTTATTTCATTTTCCTTATTATAATATATACATCTAATAGTTTCCTTAAATGAATTATTTCAGAAACTAACTAGTGGTTCTATTGCAGATGACCTGGAGTTCTCAAGTAGTCTATCTCTCAGTAAGACAATGCCTTCCTTAGGCCGACCCAAACTGACTAGGAAACTAACAGTTACAGCACATTATGATGAAGATCGATTACGTCAGGCCAAGGAAAAAGTTGAGGAAGCTATAAAAGTTAGTTATGATAATAAATGATATTTTCTTTTCCAATCAGCTTTGGCAGCTGCACAATGTACACCAAAATGGTCTCCTAACTTTGACAGCTTCAGAATGTACACTTAAACGGTCCCTTAACTTTGACAGCTTCAGAATGTACACTTAAACGGTCCCTTAACTTTGACAGCTTCAGAATATACATTGAGACGTTCCTCTAACTTTGACAGCTTCAGAATGTACACTTAAACGGTCCCTTAACTTTGACACCTTCAGAATGTACACTTAAACGGTCCCTTAACTTTGACACCTTCAGAATATACATTGAGACGTTCCTCTAACTTTGACAGCTTCAGAATATACACTTCAACGGTCCCTTAACTTTGACAGCTTCAGAATATACACTTTAAAGGTCCCTTAACTTTGACACCTTCAGAATGTACACTTAAACGGTCCCTTAACTTTGACAGCTTCAGAATATACATTGAGACGTTCCTCTAACTTTGACAGCTTCAGAATATACATTGAGACGTTCCTCTAACTTTGACAGCTTCAGAATGTACACTTAAACGGTCCCTTAACTTTGACAGCTTCAGAATGTACACTTAAACGGTCCCTTAACTTTGACAGCTTCAGAATATACATTGAGACGTTCCTCTAACTTTGACAGCTTCAGAATGTACACTTAAACGGTCCCTTAACTTTGACAGCTTCAGAATGTACACTTAAACGGTCCCTTAACTTTGACAGCTTCAGAATATACATTGAGACGTTCCTCTAACTTTGACAGCTTCAGAATATACACTTCAACGGTCCCTTAACTTTGACAGCTTCAGAATATACACTTTAAAGGTCCCTTAACTTTGACACCTTCAGAATGTACACTTAAACGGTCCCTTAACTTTGACAGCTTCAGAATATACATTGAGACGTTCCTCTAACTTTGACAGCTTCAGAATATACATTGAGACGTTCCTCTAACTTTGACAGCTTCAGAATGTACACTTAAACGGTCCCTTAACTTTGACAGCTTCAGAATGTACACTTAAACGGTCCCTTAACTTTGACAGCTTCAGAATGTACACTAAAACGGTCCCTTAACTTTGACAGCTTCAGAATGTACACTAAAACAGTCCCTTAACTTTGCCAGTTTCAGAATATACACTTAAACGGTCCCCTTACTTTGACAGATTCAGAATGTACATTGAGACGATACCCTTACTTTGACAGCTTCAGAATGTACACTTAAACGGTCCCTTAACTTTGACAGCTTCAAAATATACACTTAAACGGTCCTTTAACTTTGACAGCTTCAGAATGTACACTTAAACGGTCCCTTAACTTTGACAGCTTCAGAATGTACACCTAAACGGTCCCTTTACTTTGACATCTTCAGAATGTACACTTAAACGGTCCCCTTTACTAGTTTATACGTTCATTTTTAGAATCGGAAGGTTTTTATGATAGAAGGAGGCTACTCTGGCATCCGTAACAGCTTACGACGGAGAGGATGGGTAGAAAAGTGTTACAAAGCTCCACGTCTTACCAAAAGTAGAAAGAAAAACAGATCCAATACAACGTCAGACGGTGAGGATAGTGATAGTACAACTATGTACAACTGTCATCGCCGTAAATTCAAATGTTTTATTCAATGAATGAGATGTTACGTAAACGAGCTATTAAGCTAGTCGACAGTTTAATGTTAGGTATCATTGTTACGAAAACAGATAAAGGTACCGAATAGGTAAAAGCAGAAAAAGGATAGTTAATTAATTAAGTTCTAATCACTTTCATTCTATTATAAATTATAAATATATATCATTCAGTTATAAATTTGACATTGCATAAATCTTGCTAATTATCTTCGTTTCATCATTTTCAAATTGCTGACACCATTCGTGTTATTCCGATGGGTTTTCAATGGGGATTATATTTGGTCGTTTTTCAATGCTTACTGTTCCCTTTTAATCTTCTTTACACAACTATTCAACTTCTGACAGTATTTCAGGAATAGCAAATTCGTGTTTATTTTGTGATTTTTTTTTTTTATTTAGTTAATTTTACATCATATTTTATATGTCAAATTGAGTCGGTCTGATAACACTTTGAGATTGCTGCAGTGACTTGGTATCAAAATGCAAAAAAAAATTTGTGCATGACTGCCAGTTCGATTACTTGAATACGGGGAATTTAATTTTTTTTAAAAGGTGCCTGTCAACTTGATACAGGCATCTTTTTTATCCAATCAAAATGGAGATAATTATTGCGTCCTTGTTGTAGATGACCAACAGAAGTTTCCACCAAGGAAGGAAGATGATGCCATATATGGAATCATGGTGAGTAATGAAGCTTTATGATTGATATACCAGTGAAATAACTCCACTGATAAGATGAGAAGTGAGTGAAAGTTATTACTCACAGGTCATTCATGTTCGTTGTGTTACCATCACAAAATAATCGTCTGACCTAATGAATCACGTCAATTATTTACTGTGACAATATTGCATAATTATAACCGGAGATAAATTGGTGGAGAAGTTTAGATAGCGGAAGATATGACGTCCTATGATGACGTATGGGAAGTGACCTGGGGTATGCGTGCGCAGAAAGGAAAGGGAAATATACTTATGGTAACAATGTTTGACACCACTAAATAGATAATAGATTTTAGCAAATTAAATGCATGGACAATTAATATTGTTCAATATCATGGTAGTTTCGAAATCAAATGGCACAAACACATAATGTAAAATATATATTACTTGCCATGTATGTATCGTGTGCTAATGAGAATCCATGTAAGATTTTGTGTATAGTTGGGTTCAGTAGAAGTTCTTTTTAAATTTGCAACTTTTCATTAGTTATTAGAACCAAGATGAGAACACTCAAATACTGTAACAATATACCAATGCCAAGATCTCAAGACACAAGGAATGAACTTTGAATAAATTTAATTTTTCTTATATATCTTTTATTATTATTATTATTATTATTATTATTACTATTATTATTGATATTATTATTTATATATGTATTATAAAGTACAAGTGGAGAAATAGCAAATGCTTAAGGACACTATTCACAAAAAGACATCCAGTAGTAACATATTTTACCCCAAAAATAAGCGAATCTAACACGTTACGTTGTTTATATAACATTTCATTACTATAATTATTAGGGAGTGTCAACCATTATTATCCTGAGTATAGATAATAAAAATAAAGCTTGTTATCACTGTCATTAAGGCATTTAGCGTTGAGTACTAATGAAATGTTATTATTAGGAAATAAATTAAATGATGACATCAGATTATAGATAAAAATATCTGTCAAATCTTGACATGTATATATCATTTTTAAGCAAAAGTGTATATTTTCACTGTGGTTGTGACACTCTTGGCAATTTAAAATGTCTACCTCACTCAATGAAACAAACATGTGATGGGAAAGACTGATGCCATCTTTATAGATATTATTTTATCTTGTGCTATTTATCTATTAGTGAATTCAGATAGTTTATAATTTATAATAATTTAGTTGGTAATTGAAGGTATATTTTGCTGTTATTTGTTTTATTTATCATTTTTCAAATCAATTTTCAATGTAAATCATGAAGTTTTCAATTTGGATGAATATCATTTTGTGATTTGGTAATAAATCAATCGCTTGAAAAACAAAATATAAATTCGCTGAAAATATTATGTTGGCTATAAGTGACACAGTTACATAGCCCAGTACTTGATGCATCAGACCGCGCAAGAATTATAACTTGAGGGACATAGTTATTGATGACATGGGGTTTTAAACCTTCTTACATCCCTTTACTTTTTTTATAGAATAAGGGACTGTATTATCGACTTCATCTGTTTTTTAATCGCTAGTTTTCGACAATACATAAATGAACAAATGAGAACATCCCATGAACTTGTTTTCCAATTTTCCAAATACCGACGGTACAGTACTGTCTCATTGAGTCTTCATAATAATATTGAGAGATGAGTTCATATGAATGTTTGTTTCAGTCGCGAATGGTACGCAATGTAAAGCCGTCGTTCATCTGGGTGTTGAAGACAGATATGACAGACTTCAAGGCCCTCACCAAAGATCAGATGATCAACCACTACTGCAAGGCGGCTTCCTTCACTACCAAGGTATTCATTTATATTCTCCTGATCAACGGTCCGGGGTATATAGTAATACTAAGGATTCCGTCCGTCCTTTCAAGGACATTTTTTGTCTGACTAATGACAGAAAAACTATTCTTCCTTTTTTTCAATCTTTGCACACATCTTCTACCCTACCAGAGGCGTGTTCATGACTGCGAGTATTCGATAGTACCTGCTACACTTTGGAGCAGTCCCACCAAGCGAGCTTACACGATCCAAGATGGAGTCGTCTGTCAAAAAGTTTGATTACCTCACTATTCCTACCTTTATTACCCCTGAATTTAAATTTGGTCGGTTGCTAAAATGGTGATGATATTCTGAAAACATCCTGGAAAGTACTCGCAACCACAGTTTCTGTTCAGCAGCCATTCGCGCGTACACACGTACACGCCAAGTGAGTACACCTTCTGCTGAACACGCCTCAGGCGAGGTGCAGTGCAGAATAACAAGTGATTTTAAACAAATTATAATTTATTAGATACTCTTACCTCCTATTTTCTATCGAAATCCTCCGTTTCTATTTCTCCATGTCTATATGACTGAGAAACAAATCTGTTTTAGAAAAGACACTGATAATTACATAATACTGTATACAAATGTATTAATCCGATGAAGCTTTATGAAATCATGTCAAACATATTTTGAAATGATGAAATGATGGTTTAAGCTGTGGTATTAAGAATAAGTATCTTTATGAAATGTTGCACCGCCAAACTGGAAGTGAATAATTCATGCTGTCGACATGGTGTGTTGTCTTGCCTTTAAAGTCTGAAGCAAATATTATAAAGTAATACACTGCACAAGTTCCTTGGGTATTCTTACCTTATTGTCAGATAAAAAAGTAAGCAAAGGACATAAACATGATAAGAAATACATTTATTTGGCAGAGAAAAAGTTAAGGGATCTATTTAAGAAGACAAAAACTCAAAACATGGTGGATTATGGTAACAACTAGACTGATCTACCATACGTTTTGATCAATGCCGGTGAAGAAACGTCTTCAAGCAGAGTGTCTTTAATTCAGCTTACTTTCAAAACATTTGCATAATTTTTTTTTAACAAAAGGTGTAAAAGGTTTGATACTTCGTTGTTACAGGTTAACCTGTGTCTGAACATGAAGAACGTGCCCTGGTTTGAGAACGCCGACCCTGATACATTCTTCCCGCGATCTTACCGACTTACCAACACAGACGATCAGGCAGCTTTCATGGGTATTTGTTATAAATTGTTGGATTTGTGTTATCTTTAAATGTTTCTCTTCTTAAAGGCTCATGATTTCCGAATAAAAACCAATGTCAAACATAGCAAATGTCTGCATCACCTTTTTGGTCTTGAATGTATTTCTCTGTCAGAAATGACAAAATTGAAAGTTGTTAATAAGACTTTTACAAACTATTTTAAATTTTGAGTTAGTTGTTTTGGGACTGTCCTCTTGCTTGATTGAAACGCAAGACAGGTACTAACAATTCACGCTCAAATTACGCTTGAGTTCTGATTCTGACAGTCTCTATATCTAAACCACTGAGCCACCAATGCCTCCATTCAATTACACTACTTAACAACCAACAACCAACCTTCCTACAGATGACTATCGGCTGACAGCGTGTATGAACATCCTTAAGATTGTTGTCAGTCACAACATGGATGGTGTGAAGGAAGGGGAGGGTACTCCAGCACCAGAATCTGACAAGGAGGAGTCAGGCAAGAAGAAGGATTCAATAGAACTTTCTTCAGCAACACTGAAATGTAAGTTAGGTTTTCAAAATGATATTTTATTCTTAACATACTTCATTAAATGTTTGTTTGCAACACCATAGAGATTCCATTTTCAAAATTTTCAAATTACCTATTGTAACAACACAAGTGACTTTGAAATCTTTTAGACATACAGGTAGATGATTTACCTCCAATACTGGCTCACTCTCAAGTCATTTTGAATTCCAGCATCAATCTCGAGTCCTGGCAAAAAGAACTGGAGGAAGAAATTTATCGTCCCACTAAGAGTCCTCGAACAAGCTGTGCAAAGATGTGAACAGTTTCTAGCGTCCGAAGAACATGATGACATTGATAGAATACAAGATGTAAGAGTTAAATGTTTCCTCAGTCATGATTGTAGATGTTTTTAGGTCGTCATTACAACAGGGCCAATGCACTTATGGAATGACAGCCCTTCCGTTTGTAAAGGCTTCACTTTTTACCTCTCCTAAAAAACCATTGACTCAAGAGAACTGAAATCTTGTTTAAAGATAAGTGTACCTTGACAAATCGGGATTATACTGTAGATTTGGTGAAAGGACCACATGGGCATCTGATTAGTCTTCTTCTCAAGGACCAAAATTCATAGAAAACTAAAATAGTATATAGATACCTATAGGGCTTGTAGATTAGGTGAATGTATGGCCCTTAAATAAGGAATTATGAAGCCATACCCAATACATATAATACGTATTCTTCGCCAGGAAAAAAACCTCCAGAAAGCTGAAATGCTGTATTCCGACTCTGTTACCAATGGGGAATAAATAGTGTATATTTACAATAGAGCCCCTAAACTTATTTTGTGTTCTGCCTGAAACCAAAGTCTTCAGACTCCTAAAATGTTCGGAATGATAATTTATAGATTATTTCGTTCTCGTTCTCGTTCTCATCATGGGGGTAGTTTACATCCAAACTTTAGCGACGGATCGAGACCTGAAGTCTAACCAAGGAGACCGTTTGGACACCAAATCTCTCTAGAGTCCAGACCGATGCATGTCTCTTTGGATGAATGATAGTCTGAGAAATATGTTGGCGTAGTGTCCCCATTTCTCATTTAGGAGGCTTTACGGTTCTTGTTTTGGTGAGATCTACAATAGCGTCAACTACGTTACAGATCGACTGGATGAAAAATCCTATGGGGGTTCGAACCAATCAGATATTATCATTTCAACTGTCAGCTCAACCTGCACCTACAATTGTGCTTTTATTAACTCTGAGGCTGTTGCAGAGATGACGGAAGAGATCAAGGGGCTATTTTCCCCAGAATTCCATGGGGAGCTAGGAATTGCTATAACAGTTGAAGAAACAATTCTCCATTTGATCAGTAAATATGCTTCTCTATGTTGATTTTATCACCATGCTAGATTTTCTTCAATCACGTCAATATGCTGGTCAGATGAGTGGAGGGGGGTTATAATATTCATAAGCGTACATAATGGAATAGGCAAGAATTGTTACCTGAATTCCTTTGATATTTTAGAGATAGATTTAGAAAATTAATACATTTTTATTTGTGACTACTTAAACTTAATCAGTGATGTTAAATACCAACATGATACACAAGACACTATGCAGAAGATCTGCTTCCTGCTTACATATTGTTGTTTTTTTCCAGCCCATATCATTATCTGACAATCAATGGGACCAACTGATTCGGTATTACTACAACTTAGTTCAGTGAGTACATTTACTTCGAAAGTTACATTATGGTGGCTGTAAAGATGAGATTTATCGATATCAATCCTGGCGTACAACTATATCGAAGTTAAAGGATATTGAAGACATATTTATGACAGATTGTTTGACAGTTATGACAGCTTTCAAATATTATGTTCATACACCTCATGCTAGCACTATGAACAACACATTCAAAGTCTAAGAACGCTTTTGAAAGAGCTTTAAAGTATGTACTGGTAAAAAACAATACATTACCGGGCTGAAGAAACGCCTACCAGATATCTTATCAGACTTCGAAAATATTTAAAAAAGAAGTAAGCAATATTATAGCATTATGAAATTGGGCCATCTCTACACAACATTTGGAAGTTTCAAAGGTTGTTACAAAGGAACGGTGATTGTTTGAACGAGACAAGGGAAACTGTTCAGTATTTGATCACTTTTAATCAGAGAAATTACATTTATTTACAAAAAACCATGACAAAAAATACAGGCATACACTCACAAGTGTGAAGTGGTGATGATGCTGCAGATGTATTTGGTAACATTGCCTAAGTGAATCAACCCTCATTGGGCATGGTTTCTGTCGTGTATTTGTTTTTCTTCTTAGAAATAACTAAGACGTACGTCAATATTAACATTTAATTCAGGACGACATGGTTTGTACAACACTGCACATGCGTACACAACTGTTAGAATTTCTCTGGAACATTCACTTATCAAGTCCCTGCACTTTGGCGTCGTTCGGTAGCAAAGTAGAAAGATTTCTACCTGTTGGTGTGGATCAGTATCGTCCGATGTCTTTAGATGGTGCTTGAGGACTTGAACATGTCTCTCGGCAGCTCCTTTGGTTTGTGGATGATATGGGGGACTGCGCTTGTGCACCACCCCGTTCTTCGTTTAGAATTGATTTAATTCTTCTGAAATAAACTGGGGCCCGTTGTCAGATACCAGTTCATTTGGGATACCCTGTGTAGCAAACACATGTTGTAGAACGTTTATGGTTTTCGACGTCGTAGTGGAGTTCATCAGAAACACTTCAGGCCATTTGGAATACGCATCAACCATTACAGAGTAATTTCGGCCTTTGAACTCTGCGAAGTCCATGTGAACTCGTTTCCATGGTTTCGACAGAAAGGTCCACTCGTGTTGAGGTGCACTTGTTGGCATGTTTCTCGTTTGGAAACAGCTTGAGCATGATTTTTCAATGTTGTCGTCTAGTCGTGGCCACCACAGATAGCTTCGAGACAGTCCCTTCATTCGTACAATCCAAAAAGTGATCTGCATGTAGTTCGTTGAGTAAGTAACGTTGACTGAACGTTGGAGGAGTTATCACTTTCAGTCCCCACAATAAAACTCTGTTCTCTACTAAGATTTTGTCTCTTCTCATGAAGAATGGTTGTAGTTCCGGTGATTTCACAGATGTCGGCCATCCATTCAGCGTGAAATCCAGAATTCATGACATCGTAGGGTCTTTTCGTGTGGCGTTCCGTATGTCGTTTGGGTTGACCGGCAGGTCATCAACGTATGAGAAGTGAAATACCTCACTTTCAGTTGACTCGCCGAAATGGTTTTCATTGAGGGAAGTCGAGAGAGAGGGTCGGCTTTTGCGTGGTCTTCAGATTTTCTGAATTCGATCTCATATGTGTAAGAAGCTAGAATCAGGGCCCATCTTTGCATCCGTGCTGCCGCTAGCTTCGGTACTTTCTTCTTTGGACTCAAGAGGGTTAACAGTGGTTTGTGATCAGTGATGAGTGTGAACTTCATGCCGTATAGATAATCGATTTGGGCGTAGTTTCGCTCGCTCGCATTTAGCGTTCGTGAAGCAAACGCTATCGGCTTCTCCGATCCATCTGGTAACTCGTGTGAGATTACGGCACCTAACCCATAATTTGAAGCATCACAAGCTAATCTTATGGGCTTGTCCATATCAAAATGAGTGAGCACATCCGCTGAAACTAGTCTCTGTTTTGCTTCGTTGAATGCGTTCTGTCTTCAGCAATTCGTTGAGAGGAGGAAGAAGAGTTGAAAGTTTCCCAATAAATCGTCCGTAGTATTGTATCATTCCAATAAATGATCTGAGTTGTGTTTTGTTTTCCGGTTCCGGTGCAGATATGATATCGTTGACCTTGTCAGGAATGGTGTGGATGCTGTTCTTGTCAATCAAGTGTCCCAGATACTGGAATTGAGCTTGCATAAATTGACATTTTTCTTTCTTGACTTTGATACCGTATTCCTCCAATCTAGTGAGAGTTTTGTCGAGTAGCATCAAGTGCTCGTAGTGTGTTTTTCCTCCAATCTCAATATCGTCTTGAAAAGTTACAGTCTTTTCTATTCCTTGCAGGATCTTCTCCATTACAGATTGGAAAATGGCTTGACAGTTGGCAATACCAAAGGGTAGTCTGTTGTAAGCATACAGACCTTTGTGAGTGTTTACAACAAGTAGTCTTCTAGTTTCTTCACTGACTTTCAGTTAATGAAAAGCCTTCGACAAGTCTATCTTTGAAAATACTTCACTTCCAGCAAATGTAGCAAACACAAATTGTGGTTTTGTAAGAGGATATTTCTCAACTTCAATGTTTTGGTTCAACGTTACCTTGATATCTCCGCAAATTATGATTTCGCCGGATGCCTTGGGGATGACAACAATAGGTGTAGCCCAATCACTCGTTTTGACTTTTGAGATTACTCCATCAGCTTCAAGCTTGTTTAGTTCTGCTTCAACTTTTTCTCTAAGAGCATAGGGGACTGGTCTTTGGTTTAGCATCAGGTTTCAGTTTAATGACAGCAACTATCCCTTTAATTTCTCCCAATTATTGTCTAACAGAACTTCATATTTCTTCAAAACTGTATTCAAATTTGAAGATTTCTGAAAATCCTTTTTCTCTGTTGCCATGGTTACTGAATTCACACAATGATCAAACAGGTTATTCAAATCCAAGTTCAATTTCTAGATCCACCATCTTCCCAAAAGAGGAATTTTGTCACGTACATCCTACTTTCACATTGGCTTGATCACATACCTTCATTTCCTCATCAGAGTATCCAGTCAAATCCGTTGATGCTTCCGTGAGCTTGACATTTGGAAACAACTTCTCAAATTTCTTGAGTGGCATCATTGACATAGGTGAACCCGTATCCACTTCAAAACAAACAGGAGTATTGTTTACATGTTATGTCACCTTCACCTTATTGATACTTGTCAGAAGCTTGAAACAATCTCATAGTTTCACGATCTGTCATCGTTTGGAGCTCTTCATCGTCGATATCCATGTTGTCACTTCCGTTTTGAACATCCACATATTTCGTCGAATAGCGTTTCTTTTGCTTGCATTCCGATTTTAAATGACCAACCTTTCCACAAGAATGGCACATTAAAGTTTTGTAGCGGCAATTTTCAGCTGAATGATTTGTGTAACCACATCGCCAACACTGTTGAGTTGACACGCTCGACCCTCTCGGCTTGCTTTGTTGTTTTTTGCTTCGCTCCGCCCCTGTCTGCTGATTGGTGCATCGCTTGTCAGTCACTCGGTGCACTGATTCTGAGTCACGTGGGTTGCCATAGCCTGTCTTCAACTCGCGACATTTACGTTTGTGCACGTTTCAAATCCAAAAATGATTTCGTATCGGGTTTTGAAGGAGCCACTATTGATTTCACCAACATGTACATTTTGGGTCCGATAGAACTTTTACAACACTGTCCGCTGCATTTCCTTTGTACTGCATATCTGGTCAAAACGTTCAATGCGCCCAAATGCCGCCATTTTCGTTCAATCATTGCCATCGTCTGGATCACGTAATTTAGAAATCCAATTTATTCGTTGTTTCGTTCGTCGTTTCGTTTGCTGTATCGTTCATAGTCTTTTCGTTTGCATGGAATTTCGTAAATCCATTTTCTCGACGCCAATTTGTCGTGTACTTGTGTTTCTTCTTAGAAATAACTAAGACGTACGTCAATACACTACAGTTCGCTTAAAGGTTATTGACTCGAGTCACATTTTTTCACGACTTCAAATGAACTAATATAATATAATATAATACTGTGTACTTATATCGCGCTACCCTCCATACACCAAGTGCATGCTCAAAGCGCTACAGACATTATTACCCTGGTATAAGGACCAACATCGTTCCTTTTTTTTTCATTCTCAACTCCCTTTGGAAACCAGGTACTCAATTGTACTGCTGAGTGAACAGAGGCACATTTCGAATAAAGTCCCTTGCCCAAGGTGACACCATGAGCCTCTAAACTCAGTCTCAGTGTGGGGCAGGGAATCACCCTTCAAACTCTCAGTTTTCATTCAACAATGAGGCGGGTAACCCACCCATCCAGCGAGCCACGCCCGTTGTTGCTGAACTTAACTGATAGCGGTCGACTGAGCTATGCACAGGACCACGTGCCACCACAACTGTCATTTTGTGCGTTGTTACACCATAACTTGGAATCCACCAGTAATTAATTATTCACTTTTTCGTCTATACATGAAGGCCTTTCTTTTGCCGTGTCGAGTAGGTATTCCTTTCTTAAACTTGTTATTTTATATTCTTAATTTCTCTGTGTAATTTTTCCTTCCAACAGCGATGACGGTATTATTCAGTCAGTTCCCCAGAACCTACTAGAACAATGTGAAAATTTGCTCAACCAACTTCAAACCAAGTTGCCTCAATTTGAGATGGATGGAACCCACAACGTCTGGATCGTTAAGCCTGGTGCAAAGTCACGTGGCAGAGGTACAGATTATCTGTTACTTGAAAGCTAAACATGTTTTTTTGAAAAAGTAAAATTTGACTTTGTTAACCTTATCAATAAAGTTAAACTTAAACCAAGAAGCCTTTTCCAAATAAATATATACAAGTAACAAGATGATAGAAGTTCATTGAAGGGAACAGGAGGCCTTGAGTACACTTGATGATGATGCTGATGTCTATCATTGTCAAAGGGTTATATTAATTGAAATACTTTGTATATATAGACGCCAAACGAATGGATTCCTGTTGGTTCTGTGTCAATGAAGTGAAATGTCCAGCACATGTATACTTAAAATTATATTGATCCCAATAAATATTTACTTGATTTCTTGGAATTACTTAATATGTTTCTCTTAGCAGATGACATGGTTATGTTTGATAGTACTGTTTTAGGGTCTCAAAACATGTTAAATAAACTTGCATACTGTTATAATGACTGGAAGAAATAAATTGCCAATGTTTTCTGTTTGACAACAGGAATCGTTTGCTATGATAAGCTTGAAGAGATATTGAAATTCGTCGACTCAACAGGTGCAAGGAATGATTTCTTTGTGGTACAGAAGTATATAGGTAAGTGTTAAATATTTACATTTATCCAGTGTTGGTGATGTTCAAGCAGATTGCAGTGCTCATCGCACCTGATTGAGCGGCACAGAGCTGGTGTCTTGTTGTGCTCAGGGTTCAGATACTCAAGTACCATTATCCTTTCAACCGAAGTTCCTATCCCAGAACGGAACACCAAGTTGTTTGGTCCGTGTCTAGGATCGCCCTAGGGGAACTGTATTTCTGCATGATTGCAGACATAATGCGAAGGGATTCAACCAAACGTTCAATATGACTATGCATTGGCCTGCTAGGCGTGACAGAGTGATTGAGACACATTTTCTGGATAGTCGAAGGCTATTTCTGCATGTCACATGCCGGTCGACAACATCCTTTCGGAGCACAGCCTGATGTCCAGTTTCTTCTCGTTATATGCGTGTACAGAATCATATCTTTCTTGACTAGCTACCTGGTTCCTCATTCAATCTATCGTTTATCTCACTCCATCTGTTGAGTTCCATGTGAGTGTGACTTCTGATAGACATGAGATGCATTGTTCGCTGATCTTGACCTGACTGTCTCTAATAAATAGGCTACAAAGTCAGTTTTAAAGTGCCGGCCTCTTACTGTCCTAAGATCGCCCACTCCTTCCACGTGACAGTTTCCTGCTGTTCTTCAGCCTTCCTGAACAAAACCCTCGTGGTCTTTATAATTAGGAACGATTTCTTGTTCTTGGGATAATTGTGTCATTACAGCCGATTCGAAGGTCTCGATGTGAACCTGGTACATGACAAGGCTATAATGATGTCTACTTCCTTGAGAAGATTGCTAAATTGAGTTAAAATACGGTCCAGAAAGTCTGTTTTTTGCTTATGAGAACTGTTACCTGATAGGGGACCCCGTCTGACGAGAAATTCGAACCAACCTGTTGGAGCCATGGCAGATGAAAGATTACAATTTCATCTGTAGTAATTATCATTAATCCCAAGCTGACACAATGATTTTCTTTGGTAACGAAAAATTATTTTTTAAAAATGTTCTAGTTATACAGCGGCTTGACACCAATTCTGCAACAGTTAAGCATACATTTCGAACATGAAGGTGTTTCATATCTCATTAATCTGAAAACGTTTCTCTTCACTCCTTTCCCAAGAACGTCCTCTGTTGATCTACAACACCAAGTTTGACATCCGCCAGTGGTTCGTAGTGACGGACTGGAACCCGCTGACTTTGTGGTTCTATCAGGACAGCTACCTGAGGTTCTGTTCACAGCAGTACACTCTAGACAACTTTGATGAGGCCATACACATCTCCAACAACGACATCCAGAAACACAAGAAGAACGGCCCACGCTCAAACAAGTTGCCCAGTGATAACATGTGGTCACATGAAGATTTTCAGGAGTATCTCAGGTTTCTTTTTGATCCTTGTCTAACTTTTTTTTCATTTGTATCCTTATTAATATTAGGCAGCATCTTGATATTACACAAACAGTCACTAATTTCAAAAGATTTGGACATTCACTATTCTGATCAATTTTCATGAAACAAGCTTCCCCTATCGTAGCAATGCAAAGCGTGTAGCCAGTTGTGTGTTATAATGCAGAAATCGGAAGCAGCCGACGATCTGGGAGGATGTGATCTACCCAGGGATGAAGAAGGCTGTAATTTGTGTTCTACTGGTCTCTCAGGATATAGTAGAGCATCGCAAAGTATGTCACAGTTTTATTCATAGTATATACATGTAAATTTGGTATGCATTTTTAGCTCATCAAAAACGAAAAGCCTAAAGTGCTTTTCCAACGTGTTCTAAAAAACCACTGGCCCCAGAGGACTGAAAAACTGGTATATGGCAAACGATGATTAACAATTATTGATTTGGCGAGTACGTGGCCACTTATCAGGACCCGGAGGCTATGTCTCTTATTTCTTGAACAAAAAGCATATATAATCTGAAATCTTTTGTACAGAATCCTTGTCAAATGGGGATTATTATCTGTGGTTTTGGTGACTCTGTGATCCCTCTTATGATTTGAATTAGAACTATCCAAAACCTCTCTCACCCTAATCCTAACTAACAGTCATCTTTAGTACCATTAGGGTTTTTTTCACTTTTCCATGCGACCTTTGAGATGCACTTTCTGTTCATTAAAAATGTGAAAATTCACATCTTCAACACTTGAACGGAAATCAAATGATCCAAATAAACAAGAAATTACTTCTCTAGTATATTTCACAAATTCATTAGGGCTCATTTGAGCTGTATGGAGCTGACTTCGTGTTGACGGAGGACTGCCAACCCCTGCTAATAGAGATCAACGCCTCGCCCTGTATGGAGGCCACTACACCCATCAAAGCAAAACTCTGCTCTAGTGTACTCGAAGATACTATCAAAGGTATTCCAACAAAAAATCATTTTTAAAAGCTAGTTCAGTGATGTGAACCAATATTTTCTAGTGCCACCAACATTCCAAATATTAAGATCACGAATTTCATATTGCAATTTAGAGGGTGCAATCAAGAAGGGCACATGTTTCTTAATACATAAAACATGTGCCCTTCTTGAAGACATCCCTTCAATTATACAGGAACATATTTCTTTATTGTACTAGTCACTAGTCAAAACAGCAGCAATGGCTGCCTTAATTTTGATATAATGAGTTAATCAAAACTCAAATCCTTTTTCTATTCTTTTCCAGTGGCTGTGGACAGGAAGTATGATCGTAACTGTGACGTGGGTCGGTTCGAGCTGGCCTATAAGCAGCCTCTGGTGACAGTTCCTCCTTACATCCGCATCAACCTCAGTGTGGATGGAACCAGCATCCGTAAACCTGGAATCTTCCACAAGTCAGAGGGGGGAGACCAACACCCCACTCGACGGACCTCCGTGAAACAGAGTGTGTCAAGTGAGAAGGTTTCAGAGACAAAGAAGTCGACCACCCTGAACTCTATAGGAGAGGCACCAGAGGGAGGCAAGTGGGCTGGGTATACTCCTTCCAAGAGCAGCAACCAATCAGCCAGTACTGGGAAGAATTCCAGCACTCAACAGTCCAGCACAGGCAAGAGTTCATCCAAGTCTGAACCAGTTCCTCAGGATCCGAAGGTGACAGCTAGGAAATCAGAGAATAACAAGAATGAACATTCTGAGGGCAGTCATCATCATCCAATCCGTCATGTGAATCCTCAGCCTCCCCTTCACCCTAAAGTGTGCATGCAGTCACCGTATCTGTCTGGACTGACCAATCGCAGGATTGTGTCTCGGACTTCAGTGCCCCGTAACTATACAAATCCTCTCCCAATGCTGGAGAGACAGAAACAAGGCAACAGTGTCAGTAAGCAATGTGGAATCCTCTGATATTTTGGACAAAGAAACCAAGTGGAGTTGTAAAAGATTATGAGTGAACCAGCAGGGCTTTCCTTCCCTACGCTCTGTGTAATATCAAGTGCAATTGATAAGTGATGAGATTGGAAGTTCTCTGTCATTAGTTTGCATAGAAAAATGGCTTTGGGCTCTTGTGTAGGCATCATGAAGAATACAATGTCTGTGTTTTAAGCTCATTAGGCCCGAGGCGTAAGGCATGCTGTCCGGCATCTGTCTAATCATACTTCCGTCATCCAAAATATTTTGTCTACTGGCTCCTTGGCCAATGGAGATTTTATATTGTAAAGTTTGTAGCTCTCTGACCAACAGGCCACGACCTAACATACCCATTATCTTCTCCAGTACGCAAATGCCTAGAAAACTAGAATGTTGTAGAAATACGCCAATGGGGATTATAAATTTTAGATTTGGTGACTCTATGTTATTCAGACTATTTTAATAAGGTAAGTCCCAACTGTCTAATACGAAGGTGTTCATCTATGGAGCCACAGAGAAGAAAACATATAATTTACTTTGACATTTGTAGAATCATGTAAGTCCACAGGATCAATTGGCTACATTAGACGCAGTCAATTGTCTTCAACATATTTTCAAAATTACAACTTACAAAATTCACAACCATCCATAACCTTTACAGGGCCTATAATACAAGAAAACTATTAGTGAAAGGTTCGAAAATAGCTACCATAGATCTGCTGTGAAGGAGTATTAAATGTTCCTGCTTATCTCTTATTATTTATATTGTTTGGAATCTGATATGAACATTAACAACTCCAAGTAGACTGCCATCAATACCCTTAAGCAATAACTTAAAAGCACGTCGTATTTACTGAAATAAAGTTATCTAATGGAATCTCAAAAGGAAAATGGTTGTATCAATGGCTAACTTCTACTCTTCAATCAATAAAAAGAGTTCTAAATCGAATGTCATTAAGAGTCCATTTCCATTCGAGCGGCCATGTTAATGTGTTGATACAAGTACAGGATATCACCTCCAAGTAGCCATCCATCCTGTTCTCAGGGTAAAACGTGCAAGCTTCTGCTCCACTTCTTATCCAGGATTGGAACCCCATTCAAAGCTGCCCGCTGTGACCTATGATACAGCCAATAAAATAGTTTTTACCTGAGACAGTATATCAGCCATCAAGCCCTTTAAGCAATAACGTAAAGATACTCACTTAAGCCAAGAGACTTTCTTGTGTCGCTTTTCACTCCACTCATTTACTCATCATTAAAATTGAGAGCCACCTAAATAGTCAATATTTGAATATATGAAGAATCCCCCCCCCCCCCACCCCCCCCCCTGTTATTCATACTTGCTGATTGTTGTTTTCGTTCACATGAATTAATGTAATGTAAAAGGTCAAAGCATTCTAGTGTTTTAGAATGAGAAGTTTGTATTCTTCTTAATATATAAAAAAAAATCCACATAAATGATTATAAGGAAATCTGAAAGTAGATATATATTCGAAGAAAAGATACTTCTTAAAGTCTTCACCAACCTTGAGTGTCTGATAAACGTGGAAGCCTGACCGTTAATATGGAGGCTGGACGTCACCAGTCTATAACCCTCATCAACATAAACGTGCACCCTTTGTGAGGACCATGCAGTTGGGGATGAAGTTCACTTACTGTAACTTCTACTCATAAATCCACAAGAAATGTTTCAATACATGTAACTAATTTGATTTAATGTTCATGGACTTCCCATTACAAGATTAATTTGTTCTTCCTGTTGACAATTAATGCTATTCAATATGAAAAGCCAAATCTCTACAATGTCTGCACTTCAACAAAATGTGACCTGACGACAATATATGATTTTAATGCATTTTTGTATGTTTTGGTTTCACCTTTTTATGTTTATGTGTATGGTATGAGAGTGGGAGAAAATTTACAGAATATGTAAGTATTGTGTGGTATTTTTGGGTGAAATATGAGTGAAACGGTCACAGTGTGTGATTTCGTTTGCTTTGTTTTGCTTTTCACTGTAATGTATAACAATAATGTGGATTGCATAAGCGTTTGAGGAAGAAGCATCGTTTTGGTTCTTTCTATGGAGTAAATATATAGATTGACATGTACTGTGTGTATTGAGTTGATATGGGTATTTGTGTGTATGGAGCGGCAAATGTGTGTAGGTGTGATGTGTGTGGTGTGTGTGAATAGCTTTGAAATCACCAGTTTCAAAACCTCAGATGTTTTAAAACCAAGATGAGTTTTTTTCTTTCGTGTACCTTAGTAGATGATTATCAAGGCAATATGGCATCAACATGATATGGCATCATCCGCTATATGACCTCAGAATGATTTTACATCATCAGCAACAGAAAAAAAATAGTGTACATTCTTTAACAGTATATCATCAAATAATTTCACGTGAACAACAAAAGACCTGAACATGTGTTCACAAAGAAATAGATCACCTCAGATGATTTGACATTATCAGTAACATGACCACAAAATGCTTTGAGAATATCAACAACAATACATCAAAATACTTTGGCATCGAGACCTCAGAATACTTTGATAGCATCAGTTACATGACCACAAAATGAGATTATTGGCAAAAACACATCAAAATACTTTGACAAGACCTCAGAATGCTTTGATGCCATCAGGTCAGGCCTCAATGTATCAGTTATATGACCTCAAAAATCTTTCTCAACATCAACAGCAAGACGCCAGAACGTGTTTACATCATCAGCTATATGAACTATATGATTTGTCGCCATCAGTTAATGATCTTAGAACGTTTTGATATCAGTAGCCATATGACATCAAATATTTTGAGATCATCAACAACAACAAAATCAAAATGCTTATACAAGATCAGCAGCAAGACCTCATATTCAAGTACATGGATTCAAAGAAACATTCCTTCATAATGATTTGACATCTAATAGGTGATCTCAAAGTGCATTTGCATTATCATCTACAGAACATCAAAATCAATTGATTTCATCAGCAAGAAGACCTCAAAATCCTATGATATCAACTATTTGACATTCGAATGCTTTGATTATTTTGACAACAAGACCTCATTGACAAGAACATGACCTCAACATGATTTCTCTTGAAATCATCATAAATTAGGATAATTGTGAACTTCGTTCAAATCAGGTAGTTAATTGAAATTAAATTCAAATTATGGTAGATTTGTCTTCAAAGATAAACATTTTAACAACATAGATTTTCATAGAAGTTCTGATATCTGCAAGAAAGTGAAATTAAAAAACCGGGAAGGCCAAACAAATAAATCTCTTAGATTTTTCTCTATTCCTTTACTTTCTATGAAATACATTTTCCAATTCTATTTCCAAATCAATATTTCAAACCTGCTTATACAACATTGCTCTTCACAATTATTTACCACTACACTAAGGAGTCTGGAGTAAAAAGTAAATATATTGCCTGCCACAATTAGATCAAAATAATCCTAAAAAATCCTTTTATTATGTACATGCATGGATTATCGGTTGTCTTATAATAATTTAACCATTACATTTAAAGGGACAGTAGCACGTTTTTTCGCTCATATAAGTCGATGAAATTTAGTTTTAAAATATTGTAAACAATAATAAAACACCCTTCTCTCTTCGGAAAGTCAAGTTGAAAATGAGTACATGATTCGGTAAAGCCATGGGAATCGTTTTTGTAATTCGAAGAAATCTACAAATACATATATCAAGGGTTTATGAGTTCAGCTCTGATAACGAAAGGATTACGGACGGAAGGACAGACGGAAAGGGCGATTGTTATATCTCTCGTATATTTAATGCCGGTGTGAGGATAACTCTCCTTTCACTGCTACCGACCAGCGGTGTCGTGTTTACAAATGCGAAGTCCGTTTCACTTATCCGACGCTTTTATAAGACCCCCGTTGAAACCCTCACATTGAAGTGATACTATTATTAACTTGTGTTCTCGTTATGATTGTATTTGCGGCTTGCTTCTTTACGCAACACCAGTTAAATATATTTGACATATCCCAGGCTTGCTTCGATCGATTGGGGTTACCAGGGGATACTACTAACATTTACTTTTAATAGACTGATACTAGGCAATGTGGACGAGGAATAAGGTGAAATAAAGCACTATTGACACGCCGGAGTAAAACACCAAGACACGGTAAGGTTGTACTGCCGTTATTTCTTTACAGGCTGATCAATCATTTAGTAGCAACCTAGCATGAGTCGTGTCAATTGATCCATGTCTGTCTTTTAGTCTCTCTGTTTAACCATATAACCTGTCTGTGTCTGTCTGATATATTTATCCTTCTGATATTCCTCTCCTGTCTGCTTTCTAATGTAGTATGGTTTCTACGTGTCTGCTGATGTATATGGCTTCTGTCTGTCTTATCATGTGATATGGCTTCTGTCTGTCTTATCATGTGATACGGCTTCTGTCTGTCTTATCATGTGATACGGCTTCTGTCTGTCTTATCATGTGATATGGCTTCTGTCTGTCTTATCATGTGATACGGCTTCTGTCTGTCTTATCATGTGATATGGCTTCTGCCTGTCTTCTCATGTTATATGGCTTCTGTCTGTCTTCTGATGTGATATGGCTTCTGTCTGTCTTCTCATGTTATATGGTTTCTGTCTGTCTGTCTGCTGATGTATATAGCTTGTGTCTGTCTGTCTCTTGATATGATATGGCTTCTGCCTGTCTTCTGATGTATGCGGCTTCTGTATGTATGTCTTCTGATATGATATGGCTTCTGCCTGTCCTCTGATGTGATATGGCTTCTGTCTGTCTGTCTTCTGATGTGATATGGCTTCTGTCTGTCTGTCTTCTGATGTGATGTGGCTTCTGTCTGTCTTTATTCTGATGCGATATGACTTTTAACTTCTACATCAATAAATTCGTTTATGCATGGACACAAAGGGGCGATATATATAGTATAATAAATACATAAGATTTCAGTATATTACAATACTAAATAGTATATCAGCATGTGGGTGACCTGTTTCTGAAGAAGAGAGAATTATGTCGGATATAGTTTATAGTAGTGTATTGTTGGACAAATTGTACGGAGAAATAGAACATAGTTAAATACATGAACAAGATGAACCTTTATAACGCAATAAGTCGTACATATTTACGTACGCAATTTTGTGGGGCGGAGTCAATACCATTTTAGTACTTCCTCAGAGACTGTTGAAGGAAGACCAGTCTATATCGAATTGTGTGTAGTCGTACATACATGTTATTTCTTAATGAATGTTTACATGCACACATCTTTGCATGTGCATGCATAGACTATGCATATTAAATTCATTTATAATTGGGTATAATTAACTGATGACATACAAGTCGTTAATAACTTATTACTTAATTATTATTCTTGAAATCAATACACTTGTAGGTCTGAGAATATTTCAGTATGTCACCTTGATCATGTTAAAGGGGCAGTAGCACTTTCTTTCGCTCAAATAGGTCGATGAAGTGTATTTGAAAAATAGTAAAACACCCTTCTCTCATCTGAAAATCAAGTTGAAAAAAGGAGTGTACATGGTTCGGTAAAGCCACGGGAATAGTTTTTGTTACTCAAAATAATAAAATGTGTTTATGTTAAACACCGGTATTACCACTTAGGATAATTGATTTGTGTAATAAGATGTTGTACGCTCTAAATATAAATGGCATAAACTATCATTACAAATAGAAAATTCGAAAAAATAAAATTGGCAAAAACGTGCTAAAGCCCTTTTAAATAAGGGTATTACATTTTTTTTTCGTTAAAAGAGAGTTCGCTTCACTGTTTAATGGGTTCTTCTTCCTTATAGTGTACATAACATTTCTGGACTCAGATATATATGCCTAACCTAAAACGGAGAGTACTTTTTAACCTTTAAGGCAATGAAAACCATAAATGAAACTTAATATTTTCTATTCGAAATACTGGTTGAGATTGCTTATCAACTCTGACAGGCAATGTACTTCGATACCAACCTCTATACCCTTTCAGAAGAATCAATTCATGACTGAACGTACACAATAGACAATAACAACTTTTAAAATTCAAAACTTTAAGCTGAAAAAAGCATTGGCGTCTGTTGGAGCGTATATATGGTTGCCTTATTTGGTTAATCTGCTATAATATAATCAGAGTCATACACAATGGACAAAGACAGAACAATCTCCCAATGGTTCATGGTAAGAGGTTAGGTCATCATCAAGGAGATCATGTATACAAACATCAACTGTGCTCGCTATTTCTCGTATCCTCCTCAGTATGTCTCTGATAGTGTAAATATTTTCTATGCCGATTCTCAAAACGTTTCAGGTGACTCTGTTTTCTCCAAACGTTTCAGTTGACTGTCTTCTCTCCAAACGTTTGGGGAGACTCTGTTTTCTCTAAAAGTTTCAGTTGACTGTTTTTTCTCCAAATGTTTCAGAAGACTCTCTTTTCTCCAAACGTTTCAGCAGACTGTATTTTCTCCAAACATTTCAGGAGACTGTCTTTTCTCCAAACGTTTCAGGAGACTGTCTTTTCTCCAAACGGTTTAGGAGACTGTCATTTCTCCAAACATTTCAGGAGACTCTCTTTTCTCCAAACGTTTCAGTTGACTGTCTTTTCTCCAAAACGTTTCAGGTGGCTCTGTTTTCTCCAAACGTTTCAGTTGACTGACTTTTCTCCAAAACTTTTCAGGAGACTGTCTTTTCTCCAAACGTTTTGGGAAACTGTATTTTCTCCAAACGTTTTAGGAGACTGTCTTTTTTCCAAAAAAATTAGGAGACATTCTTTTCTATAAACGTTTCAGGAAACTGTCTTTTATTGCTACGAGAAAAGTTGTACAACAAATTATGTTAAAAGTATTGGTGAAAAGGGTTATAATTCATGGTCACTGGTGGGGAACCATATCAACGAAAACGATGTTATGTCTTACCTTTCTTTCATGTTTCATTACCAAACCCTGATATTGTAAACAATACTCCTCAATGACATGTTGCTGACACTGGGGATAATCGTTAAACCATGGGAAAATGTTTTTCCTTGATTATTTTAACTAATGATTTTCTAGTGAGAAAATGATAACATCAATTCTGCTGTGTCTGTGGAACTAGCTTGCGACCAGGCTAACATAGATCAGCGGAGAGAAAAAATAAGGAGGGAGAGGACGTCATGGTCTCACCTCTCGTGCGCAACAAGGCAAAGACTTACACTAGGCTACAAAGGCTACATTATGGTGAGTATAGTCCCTAGGGAGGTGATATAAGTATAGGATACAGAGAGGTACGAATCTTTATAGATGATAAGTATATTCCCCATGAGTTGAGTAAAAGTTTGATATTGCAGCTGGTATACGCCCCGGGGAGTTGTGCTGCCGGTGGTTCACCTTTTTTCTTTTATGTTTCATATGGAAATGTTTTTGAAATCATGTTTTAATTAACTACTAGCTATAAGTATACTTTCCAAAACGTCAGTGACCCAACTAGAGACGTCTTAGTCCTATCTGTACTGCTTATCTGCCTTGTCAGTGCAATCTGTGACATCAACAAGAAGTCCTTTTTCGATGGTTGGATGCAAAAGGTATCGGGATTTGTGCCGTGTCATAACCATATCCGGATTTCCAGAATATACTCCTAAAATGATAATGTAAAACTTTTATTGAGTAATTTATATTTCTCAACTGTTGAGCTACAGAGCAAAAGCGCCTCTATTTCATGTCATTTTCTTTCCTGTAAATCCCCTGAATCGATTACTCCAGAAACAAACTATTGGTTCTATTGCAGATGACCTGGAGGTTTCCAGTAATTTATCTCGCAGTAAATCAATGCCTTCCCTTGGCCGACCAGGAAACTTACAACAGTTTCAATAGTGTCTTATGAGAAACGATTCCTTCAAGCTAAAGAAATAACTGAGAAAGCCATAACAGTTAATAACAAGTGATATTATCTTTAGTGAGATTGTTGTCAGTATCTACAAAGTAAAATTGTAACTATTATTGACGCTGCACTACTTGGAAGAGTTCCTTGAATATTTGGATGATCCGAATGTGAATCCGTGTCACTTCATTCAACATCTGGAAGCTGTTGCAAAGGGTCATTAGGTCAATGCTGCTCACACACTAACATTTTAAAATTGAGACGTCTCCTGACTGGTTCATATACAGAAGCCGACATCAGGGACCGTCTTAATTGTTTAAAGGTGTAAATAGCTATTACCCAATGGCCTGTGGTTGTTGCTTCTTGTTCAGCACTGCGCAAAACTGGATTGAACAATAATCACTTGCTTCATAATTTTCTACAAAACAAATTCCTAAACTTGTGTAACTGATTTATTTCTTGTCAGTAGTTTTTTTTTTATGTTTGTGGCTGTACACCTTTAAGTGAACATATTATTGGTACTATTTCATTCATTCATTTTCAGTATCAGAAGGTTTTTATGATCCAATGAGATTACTGTGACATTCGTAACAGTTTACGGCCTAGAGGGTGGGTGGAAAAGTTTTACCCAGCTCCGAGTCCTACTTATAGAAGAAAGAAAAACAGATCAAAGAGAACATTAGACGGTGGTGATTGTGGTAGTATAAATATTTCAATTGTATTAATCAATTAGGAGATTGTACGAGAACTAAATGTGAATCAAGTCAACAATGTACTATAATGTGACATTGTTACGAAACAGATTGATACATCCCAAAAAATAAATTAGAAATTATAGCTTACTAATTAATTTTAATTGCAAATCCTTTTTAAACAACCAGTTTGTATCACTCTTTTGCTAAGGAAAATATTTTGGGTAGTGTCTTGATTAATGTTGTTAATTCGTTTAAACATTTCGAAACACAGACCGGTTCGCAAAATTTTGCTGGGGGGTTATATTTGGCCCTTTATCAATGCTGTATCCATTAAATCTGCTGTACACGTTAAAAACAAAATGGAGATAATTATTGAGATTTTGTTGCAGATGGTCAACAGAAGATTCCACCATGGAGGGAAAATGATGGCATATATGGAATCATGGTAAGTGAATGAAGCTTAATGCTTGCTAGTGAAATACCAGTGAAATACCAGTGAAATAAATCCGCTATTTAAGTAAGTCCACAGAACTGAGAAGATGTGAAGAGAGTGAAGTCACTACTTAAAGGTCAGTAAAATTCTTGAATTTGACATCACGAAACAATGGTCTGGCGTAATTAAAGACGTCAAATTTTACTGTGTAATATTACTAATATGACATCTGGACAGAAATACAATGACGACATCAGATTATATATTGGCACCTGTGGCTGTGACACTCTTGAAAATTTCTACCTCACTCAATTACATAAACATGGTCATATTCAAGAAAACTACAAATACATATAATCTGTTTGATAGCTAAATGGGATGAATATCATTGAGTCATTCAGCAGAGAGAACTATAAATACAAGTTATCGGTATCGGTTCCAGTATAAACTATAAATACAAGTTATCGGTATCGTTCCAATAGTGGACATATTGATGATGATTTTATTTTCAATATATCTCAACTTTAAAAAGCTTTGTTTAAATTAAACACATACAGTACAGCCTGATATATCTCTCTGATCATTTAGTAAAAAGGTGTAAGCTTATTGCTAGTGCGTTGGGGATATTGCTAAGTTCACTGAGCGTTCTCAATTGAACTATCAATTTACGTATCAAAATGTTTAAGACAGAAAGATGAGTTAACATGAATGTTTGTTTCAGTCGCGAATGGTACGCAAAGTAAACCCGTCGTTCATCTGGGTGGTGGATCCAAATATGATAGATACCAGTCCCTGACCAAAGATCAAATGGTCAACCACTACTGCAAGGCTGGTTCCTTCACCTCCAAGGTATGAAGTTGTTTAGTTCTTCAGATATATTTCATTGGATGTGTAAACATTTGATTACAAAGCTATTCCTTAATATTTATTTATGAAGTCTTTCTTTATTGTTCCTCAAGAACCACTGGATCTACCTTTTCCGTCTTCTTCTGCAGAACCAAAATGTCAGGAAAGCTGAATTATTGTGTACACACTCCTTAGCTAATAGTGATTAGTTGTAGATTTTGTGAATGTATGACCCTTTGAACATAGAAGCAAGCCCTAAACCTTATTTCTGTCTTCGTCTCCAGGAAGCAGAAAATATGTACATTTGATAACTATGTGTCTCCTATTAAGGCTCAAAAGGACCACGCCCTTAAACGTTTTATGTCTTCTCCTCCGAACCAACGACCACAGAAAGTTGAATTTTTGTGAGAGGACAATCAGTGTTTGAAAAAAAATTAGATTCGTTGTCTGCACACATCTTACGGGTGCATCCTATTTGAACCTTCAACATAATGCAAAATAATAACTGCAACGGCAATACTACATAATACTTGCATAGCTATTGGCAGGACGAACTTGATGACAATGATGAGGATGACGATGGCAGTTTGATATAGCAACAACAATGGAATGTTTTTGCGTTTCGAAAACATTTAATTGGAAGGATATGTTCACGTAAATGACACTTCAACGAAACAATTAACAATGTGGACAAGATTATGAGTTTTGTGAATCTTGCTAAAAACAAGCATTGCTTTCATGATATTTTATCTGTCATAATTATCATGAGAATTGTGATAATCATAAAAAGTAATTAATATAACTATTAATTAATAAAAGCATGTTCAGATATAGAACCTCGCAGGCCCACGCATTAGTTGGTATTCACCTTCATCTACATGGTCACGTCCTGGTGTAGATAGCTCACAACAAACTGGTTAATGCCCTCTTCCACACTCGACTTTCACTTGTCAGTAAACAAGCCCTTCCTATGTTTTTTCCCTTAGTGAATTCTCGTGATACATCGTATTCTAGTGCAGCTAAATATCAGTTTATTGCCATTTGAGAATTTCTATTGCAATGTCGTCTTTATCTAAATCGTCTCGATCAAGATAACTTCTTCTTTGCCAATAGAAGAGGTGCAGTGCAAAATGTAAACCGAATTGGTGATTATTTTTTTTGTGGCTATTTTTTTTATTATTTAACTTAGTCAAATTCTGAGCATTTTTACCCGATGGATAACAGATTTCCTATTGCAATGTCGTCTTTATCTAAATCGTCTCGATCAAGATAACTTAGTGACTCAGATTATAAATATTGTGCCACAGTCAATGAAAAAGTTACCAGTGATGTTCTGGGTGAAATCATTAAGCTTCTCAACTACATTAAACGTACCATCATAACAGATAGTAGAGTACTAGTACAAAGTGTAAAACGTAACCGCGACTATAATGTACTATAATGTACTGTAGTACTGTCTGCCATTACACAGCAAATACTACGAAACCATGTGACTCACAGGGTTGACTAATCAGAACACTTGGCTTACTATAACCTTGGCTGTTCAGAAAATAACTTAACAATTAAGAACGTACTCTAGAGATGGACAACCAGCCAGCCATGAAGGAGGATGAACATAGTATTGTAGGCATTACCTCTTATCCGCACATACCTGATTCGCAGGCTATAATTTCAACTGTCAGATCAATCTGTACACCAACTGGCGGCCTGGACTCTGCATTCCTGCATCAGTTGCAGACACAATTTTGGTTTTGAAGAGGGGAAAATGAATCAATATGTGAATTTACGGGCCACTTATGTGCGATATGTGTCTATAGGTGGGTATTCTGATCACCTTGTTAGAATTCCTGCAGTCATGTAAAGAGGCTGACCTCCTCGCCTCAACTGTCAAAGGACACTCAACATTGCATATTCTCGTCGACTGTTTGTCCAATTATTGATTGACTCCCCCGGTTGACTTTCCGGTGATTTGATCAAATCAAATCTTTTATTTCAATACTGTAAGGCCACGGGCCTATTGGTACAAAAGCACCTCAGTGGTGCAGACATACAGAAATGCTTAAATTGAAAAACATATGCAATTAATAAGACAAAATGCCCTTTCTTTTTCCAAATGCATAAAATAAATATTTGGCCGTGTTCAGCGAAACTTGCGGGATTTGCGTTGATAACAGAGAATTGAATTTGGCTATATTTGGATAAACATAAAAATACGACAGTAAGTATTTATGTCTTAAATCAACGTAGGCTGGACAAATAAGCAAGAAATGATACTCATTTTCTATGAAACTTAAATTACACATTTTACATTTCCTGTTTTCTCTAGGAATTTTATGATATCGACCTCTTTCTATTTCTAAACTATGTGAACTCAGCCGAAATCGTGATAAACAAGATCTAAATTTCATTATATTAATATTGTGTAAATATAGTTCACATGATATTGTTAGTTTAAAGTTACAATATGTATGCATTTTAGGACTCTCAGATAAATCGCTATGCCAAACTTGCAAAAAATTATCTTTCAGTCGCTGAAAAAACATATTGACCAAGGCATCCTTATCACCATACGTATGCGAAAACCAAACGTCACCAAAACCTAACTTGAATATAACATTCCTCAATTTGGTAACCCAATTCACATGGCCTTGTTCATCATATAGACACATCATATTGTAACACTTTCGAGGCAAACGATATTCAGGCATATTAATAAGGTTTAACCAGTATTTTATACATTTCAAGACAGCAGATAATTGAAGAGGATATCTACCACACTCCGCTAAGACTCCATTATTTGATGTTGATAACTTAACGTTTAAGAAACGTTTACAAGCATATAAATGCACCTTTTCAAGGTTTTCGATATCATTGAACCCCCAAATTTCGGCCCCATAAAGGAGAATTGGTGTTATCTTTGTATCAAATAATTTGAAGTACAAATTTGGTGAGTGTGGCTTCAATGAATATATACTACTTAGCAGTAATGATAACATTTTCTTTGCTTGAATAGATATCTTATCAAACGCCTTCGACCACTGTAGTCTGTTGCTGAAAAATAACCCAAGATAACAATACCCTGAAACAATTTCAATAGCACAACCATTATAATACCACTTTTCAAAACGGGATAAAATACCTCCATTTTTAAACACAACAATTTTTGTTTTATCCATATTGACCGATAACTTCCATTCCAAACAGTACCTGCCAAGAATATCAAGTTTAGTCTGTAAACTTCTGACACTACTTCCGAATAAAATAAGATCATCAGCAAATAATAAAAGGAAAATATGTATAACATCTGGATGTAACTGGATACCAAACTGACATTCACTTTCAATAACATTAACTAATTCATTAATGTAAAATTGGAACAAGAAAGGACTTAGCATACACCCTTGTCTAACTCCTATCGAACACTCAAATTCACCAGACAAACTGCCGTTTGAACGTACACAGGATTTAACATTTGTATAAATTGACTCTAGCATTTTACCCATTTTACGACTCAGGCCATGTTTATAAAGCAATTTCCAAAGGAAATGTCTATTTACAGAGTCGAATGCCTTCGAGAAATCAATAAACGCAGCGTAGAATTTGCCTCCTTTGCGTGAAAGATAACGCTGGATAATAGAATACAGAACAAAACAGTTGTCAAACACTGAATAACCTTTTCGAAAACCACTCTGGCACTCAGAGATTTTACTCAGTGCTTCAGCCCAGCACACTAATCTTTGATTTAAAATATACGTGAAAACTTTGCTGAGTATACTCAATAGGCTTATTGCTCTGTAGTTGTCGGGGGTTGAAGTGTCTCCTTTCTTGTGAAAAGGAATGATTATTCCGGTTGACCAAGTCTCTGGGAATACACCGTTTTGGTAAATATTGTTGAAAATTATCTCAAGATATGGCACAATTACATGGGAGGAATGTTTATAGTATTCCCCAAGCATATCATCAAGTCCTGGTGATTTATTGTTCTTTAAAGCCTCAAGACTGCGAATGATCTCCGATCTTGATATGGGGGGATCCAGTATATCCTCTGTGATTTCCCTTTCGAAATCTGTAGGAGCTTCACAATCGTCATAACCACACGCTGTGTCTTCTGTGTCAGCTTGGCCGCCGTAGAGGGTAGAGAAATATTCGGACCAGTCGTCAATATCGATGGGGTTTTGACGTTGTTTAAGACCAGATAAACGTTTTATCATAGCCCAAAACCGTTTTGAGTCGGACGTCGAAGATTCCAAGTCATCTCTCAGACGTTGGGTATATTCTTCCTTCTTTGACCTACATAAGGATCTATATTCAGTGCAAGCTTTCTTATATTTAAACAAGTAATCTCTATCTTTAGTTTTTCTGAAAGCATTAAGGAGGTGACATCGTTCATGTTTTTTACACAGACAGACATTATCGTACCATGGTGAAGTGTTACTTTTGTGTTTTACTGGTCGTCTAAACATGAAGGCTGCCGATAGAATAGCATCTGTAAACATCGTCACTGCCTCAGTAACATTAGTCCAAGAACACACGGCAGCTTGTTCAAGTAAAGATGTGGTCTCAAAGGATTCCATATTTCGAAGAAAGTTGTTTTTACACGACTCGTTCCAAATGTATTTCCACTGGTCTATATGAGATGTTGGATTAGACAAGGGACTACCGGGTAGACTGACGAGCAGCTGTAGAGGGAGATGCTGGGATTCAGACCGTGATACTATATTAAAGTCAGCAATGCTCGGAAACATATCGGTAGATGCAAGAATATAGTCAATCACACTACATCCCAGGTGACCTATAAAAGTGTAATCACCAATGCCGAAATCACTTCCGCATCTCCCATTTACCATATGTATATTTAGTATTAAACACAAGTCCAGAAGTGTTTGGCCGAAGCTATTCACAGTCATATCACAAGAGTATCTTGTCATCTCAAAACCTGTAAAAAAATCACTAACAAAGTCTTTACCCTCAACATAATGTAGAATGGAATCTTCCATATAGTCAGGTACTGTGCCAGTTCTGCTATTTGTATCACCAAAAAACAGGATAGACGGAACTGAAAGTGATTCTATCACCGAAAGTATAAATTCAAGCAAAATTTCTACCCCATTCCTCTTATCTTTGTTATGGTACCAACTTGAACTAAGAGGATGCACATAAGTAAACACACACACAACATCAGTATTGTTACCAAACATAGATTTTTCAAACAGAACCAAAATAGCATTTTCTCCATAGAAAACATCAATAATGTATTTGGCATAAACATGTTTTACCATAACTAAAATTCCCCCAGAATATCTTCCAAAATTTGCAGCTCTTGTTGTCGATAAACAAAAACATCTATAATCTGGAAAATGCATACTAAAGTTAGTGTCTGTTGACCATGTTTCGTACAAAGCAACAATGCCATTTTGCAATATAAATCGTAGAAAGTCATTATCATGAAGTTTATTTGCTAAACCGCCGATATTCCAGGAGAGAATCGACAGGTTATCATCCGTAGAGCCCTGGCCTCCCCGTTATTTTCTTGATTTCTTGCCCTTCGACCTTGACCTCAGAACACGATTACGGTCCTGTGTGGAGCTCCTCGATGACGCGTGTGCTTCATCTGAAGACGACTGACTCCCTGGCAACTCGAGACTCTCAGTTGGTGCTAGCTGCTCCACCACCAGCCTCCCGTTCTTGTAGTAACCTCGCTTATTCTCCAATTTCAGTAGGTTCAGCTTCTGACGCTGTCTTTTGGTCAGGTCGTTGGCTACCCCTATGTTGTATTTTTTAAGTTCAGATCGATCCTTGAGAACAGCGATTTTTTTCTTACTGTCACCAAACTTCATTATAATAGGTCTAGCCTTGCCACGAACGGGTTTCCCAATCCTATGAGCTTTGGTTATGTCTTGTAGTACAGTGAGATCAACAGATCTTACCGTATTAAGAGTGTCTACAACTTTTTGTTTACATGTGTCACTATCTTCGTCACGTGACTCGGGTATGCCATATACGATGAGGTTGTCCCGCCTACTCGCTGCCTCCAGCCTATCAACTTCGTCCTTCAGCTGTTCGAGCTGCTCGTGCGTGTCATGCGCTATGTCCACGGTGTTATGAATGAACTTTACCTCCCTCTCAAGATGACTAGATTGTATTGAAACCTTATCAATGTCGAGTTTCATTTGTGCTTGTGTATCTTTTATTGAAGACATGTCGCTCCGAATCACAGAAAGAGTATTTGAAATGTCTTTCTTTATTTCATCACATTTCTGATCTAGTTCTTGGTATGTTTGTTGCATATGTTGAACTGCCGTTTTTAATTGACCCACTTGATTACACACCTCTTCTTTATCCTTCTTCATTTGCTCAAGAACGGCTTCAATACCAGAATCAAACGGCCCTGGATTCACTTCAACGTCTCCAGCTTGAAACAACAGCATTTGATTCACATTGTCCAGTTCCACACCAGGCTGTAAGTTTGTGTACATCGTTCCGCGGTAAAACGAGGCGGTTTTGTTTACTGTGACGTCACTGAGAGAAAATGTATTGCCAAAAAGGCAATTATCAAGTATGGTATTGAATTTTTCCAAAATGTCCAATTGTTCACATACCTCAGCTGTAAAATAGCCAGTCATCCCGAGAAGTAGGAGAACAAAACAAGTTGCAGTTAGTCGGAACATGACATCGTTTGTTGGCGACCATGTTGACATCGGGTCGTACCTGTCCAGGGTTACAACTCGCCAAGACCGCGGTTGTTTGTGGAAACCTATGCGTATTCTCCACGTATTAATGTCCACGCCCATTCTGCACAGTTTAATGTCTATGTTCCTCTTAAAATTGCTGTCTTCATATTCGCATATGTTCAACTTTCAGCATTTCTATGCGGAGCTCCGCGGGGCCTGTCTGCACCCGGCGGCCATCTTATATATAGTTGACTTTCAGGACACCCTCTTTAATATCCATTTATCCCTTGAGCTCACAGATGATGACAAGGGTAGGTGGTAACGACGGACATATACACACGCGTCAAAGTCAGACTACCGGATTCATACCCCTCGGGACACTCACAATTTACTTGAAACGGATGCTGTGCTGTATTATTAGGGTGGGGAGGTGGGTTTACCGGCGAGTACACTTTATGTAGATGGTCTCTTCTGTTAAATGAAATACGTTTTCTAAACCATTGCCTATTGACAATGTCTCTTCTGTTAAATGAAATACGTTTTCTAAACCATTGCCTATTGACGAGAACTGCGCTGTTGCTATGTGACTTCGACCACTATGTTCAACAAGCACTGCTAACTCGACAAGTACCTTACGGCTCATGCTCGTTTTGGTCAGTAATTTGTCTGTGGTGGGCACTCAGTGTCAACAACCTTAGCTGACCGGGCTTACGCGAACACTTGTAACTATATACCTTCTTGGCTATCATTATAAGGCAATCGCCAGGACAAATAATATGACACATGATATTCACCAGAATACGAAATGTACAAAATGTAATAGCTTATGAACTATTCGCTGGATTCTTTTCATATTTAGCAGACATCTATAGAAAATAAATCAGACTTTAACTTTAACATTTTAACATTACCTGTTATGTAAAATACTGAAATATACTACAAACAAGTTTTATTTGAACGTCTATTTAAAAAAAAGTACACATGCTTCCCGCTAAAGGTGGATTTTCTTGTTTTCAGCACTCATCATTATCTGACAGTCAATGGGACCAACTCATTCAGTATTACCACAATTTAGTTCAGTAAGTGCAATTACGACGGGAGTTAGCATTAAAGGTGCATCCATTGTGTTTCATCAAATTGTATAAGGCTGTTTACAGTGCAAATTAATTCACGCGGCTTGCATATTCATCCCGAATCACCAAATATATCATAATTATTAGTTTCCAATTAAAATACATGTGCAGAAACCGAAACTACACGCCCCATCTACATGCATAGTAGTTATATGACCTATTAAACATGATCAATCCAAATTTATCAGCTTGTCTGTTATAAATAAGATACCAAAATTACGTTTGACTCATTGCCGCGCGCCACACACGGTACATTGTCCGGTTTTCGATCAGAAATCACTACTTTTACCTTCATATCGTGGATATACTAGGTTGACTAAGATCAAAGTGGCAATGTTCGGCAACAGTCAGTACTTCTCGATAACATAACACAATTTATAACGTTCAGCATATGTGACCCCAAACAACACAATGGATGTACCTTTAACGGCATAGTAGCTTCTCAAAAACGAGATGTCCGGTGATGATACCTTCAACCCTCAATAGAAACAGGCGTTCAAAAAGACGCCACAAATTTTACAGACGAGTCCAACACCAATTACAACACCGGAACAAATCGATCCTGATCCTGATCCTGATGTATGTTTCGTAAAGTATTACACATTTCACTGATCACTGTTTGATGCTGTTATTGTTATGCCTGTTCAAACAGTAGTTTGGTGCTGAAATACCTATTGTAATAGGATATATTGGACAGAAGGTTTTTATTTACATGTAAGTTTAAAATATCTAAAATTTGGAAATAGTTTTAGAAATTCCTTCTTTACTGCAGGACGACATAAAACAAGCAAATCGGCGCTATTTAGTTTTCCTATTTCGCCTAGTTGATATAGGATATTCCAAAACGATGTTTTTTTCCGGTTTACAAAACAAGTGTTACTAGGTCCTTTACACAAACATGTTATTTCATAACCTGAATTTGTAATTTGTATTTCTTTCCCACAGCGATGACGGTATAATCCAATCAGTTCCCCAGAATCTGCTGAAACAGTGTGAAAGTTTGCTGAAACAACTAAAATCCAAGTGGCCTCAGTTTGAGATGGATGGGACTCGCAACGTTTGGATCGTTAAACCTGGCGCACAGTCACGTGGTAGGGGTACATTTATCATAAAAGACGTATAAAAAAACAATAAAGCTGGTGCAGATTTGAGCCCCCACAGAGCATATTTTGCCCAAATGCAAAATGACAACAACCACAAAACGACTTCGTCTCGGGCCAATACAACGGACCTCGGACCTGTAACTTGGCCAATACGGAAATACTTAATTAATGACAATTTTATTAATTCACTTCTTTTCATTCTATTTGCACAACACTAAACATCTCATTTATATTGAAATAATAATTATAAACAAGATGAGTGAACAAATAGCACGGGGCAAAGTTGTGAAGCGACATCTTCTGGCTTTCACCAAATGTGCAACTGCGCATGCTCAGACTCATATTGGCCCAGTTTGTCTCGTTTTGGCCCGGTTTTTCCCGTATTGGCCCAGTCTCCCCGTATTGGCCCAGTTGTCCAATCATATGGTCTAAGCCGTATAAGTACCATAACATTGATAGTTAATTAATAATAGTCACCTTGTCGGAGAGGATACAACGCAGGTTGCCGAATACAGCTTTGCAAATCATGCACATTTCGAAACGTACAAAATGTTATTTGGAGACATTGGTCCACATTCACATTGATGATTCAGTAAGCAAAGCACTGCCAATACTTACACAAGCCCAAACATTCTAACTGTTGAGGACTAGATTACTTAAGCCATATCATCATGTTGTTTAATAAGTTACAATTAATGTTTGAATATCTTTATCTTCCTAACACATACAACGGTTATTTGATAAATAGGGGATGGCGTCCACATTGGCCCAAAAGCAGTGAAGTAGTTTGTGTAACAGATTCTTGAAATGAATTGACACATATTGCGTGAAAAGTTTCCAAGCCTAGTACGTGTCCTATGGTTTTCACTTTCTAGTTATATTATTCTAACTTACATTGTCAAATTTAATAATAAAATGCAAATATTTTCTGTTTGATGACAGGAATCATGTGCTATGATAAGCTAGAGGACATGTTGAAATTGGCCAACTCAGCAATATCAAAGAAGGGCTGCTTTGTGGTACAGAAGTATATAGGTAAGTGTTTCCATTCTTACACGTCACCTTTAAGTATCCAGAGCGATATCCGAACAGATTCTTGTGGCCCTCGCCTGGCTCAGAGCAAGTTTCGGATGGTACACCGAGTTCTGCTTCATCCCCAGGTACAATTATCTTTCAACTTGCACTACTATGCAACAACTATCAAAATCCCAGGAATCTGCGGGTTGGTTGGTCAGTGTTCGGAATCTCCCTCAGGATAGCAGTATTCTATAATGTGTTGCAGAAAATCCTATGCATCCGACAAACATGCATAATGAGTATATTTCCTTGCGAATTCGACCAACCTGCAAAGGGCTGGTGGTACATGCAAAGATACAAGTTCATTCCTAGTTATTATCATTAGTCCCAAGCTGATACAAAGATTTTCCCTTTGTTGACAAAATAATTATTCCTGTAATGTAGCCACATAAGAACGTTTTGAAACAAAATGTTCAGCAGTTAAAGGATACATTTCGAAAATCCGAACATGACAGTGTTTCATATCTCATAAATCTGAAAGCTTTTCTCTCCTGCCCCTTCCCCAGAACGTCCTCTGTTGATCTACAACACCAAGTTTGACATCCGCCAGTGGTTCGTAGTGACGGACTGGAACCCGCTGACTTTGTGGTTCTATCAGGACAGCTACCTGAGGTTCTGTTCACAGCAGTACACTCTAGAAAACTTTGATGAGGCCATACACATCTCCAACAACGACATCCAGAAACACAAGAAGAACGGCCCACGCTCAAACAAGTTGCCCAGTGATAACATGTGGTCACATGAAGATTTTCAGGAGTATCTCAGGTTACTTTTTGATCCTTGTCTATCTTTTTTTTCATTTGTATCCTTGTTTATATTAGTCAGCATCTTGATATTACACAAACAGTCACTAATTTCAAAAGATTTGGACATTCAGTATTCTGATCAATTTTTCACAAGCTTCCCCTATCGTAGCAATGCATAGCCAGTAGCCAGTTGTGTGTTAGAAGTTTGACTGTTATAATTCAGAAATCGGAAGCAGCCGACGATCTGGGAGGATGTGATCTACCCAGGGATGAAGAAGGCTGTCATTTGTGTTCTACTGGTCTCTCAGGATATCGTCGAGCATCGCAAAGTATGTCACAGTTTTATTCATAGTATATACTCGTAGATTTGGTATGCATTTTTAGCTCATTAAAAACGAAAAGCCCGAAGTGCTTTTTCCAACGTGTTCTCAAAAACCACTGGCCCCAGAGGACTGAAAAACTGGTATTTAGCAAATGATGATTAACAATTATTGAATTGGCGAGTACATGGCCACTAATCAGGATCTCGGCCATGAACAAAAAGCATATATAATCTGAAATCTTTTGTACAGTAATCTTGTCAAATGGGGATTATAATCTGTGGATTTGGTGACTCTGTGACCCCTCTTATGATATGAATTAGAACTATCCAAACCCTCTCTCACCCTAATCCAGAAGCAGTGACTGTTATGAAGTAACAGTCATCTTTAGTACCATCAGGTTTTTTTCACTTTTCCATGCGACCTTAGAGATGCACATCATGTTCACTAAGAAATGTGAAAAGTCACATCACTTAAACGAAAGTCAAAAGACCAAAATAATGGAGAAATTAAACTTACCTAGTATATGTCCAACTTCATCAGGCCTCATTTGAGCTGTATGGAGCTGACTTCATGTTGACGGAGGACTGCCAACCCCTGCTAATAGAGATCAACGCCTCGCCCTGTATGGAGGCCACTACACCCATCACAGCCAGACTCTGCTCTAGTGTACTCGAAGATACTATCAAAGGTATTCCAAAAAAAATTCGTTTTTAAAAGCTAGTTCAGTGATGTGAACCAATATTTTTTAGTGCCACCAACACTTCCAAATATTAAGATCACGAATTTCATATTGCAATTGAGAGGGTGCATTCAAGAATGGCACATGTGCTATGTTTAATACATAGAACATGTGCCCTTCTTAAAGTCATGCCTTCAATTATACAGGAATTTTTTTCTTTATTGTACTTTGAATTTGTCTCATTATCAGAAATAATTTCACTAGTCAAGACAGCAGCAATGGCTGCCTTAATTTGGGTATAATGAGTTAATCAACACTCAAATCCTTTTTTTTCTCTTCCAGTGGCTGTGGACAGGAAGTATGATCGAAACTGTGACGTGGGTCGGTTCGAGCTGGCCTATAAGCAGCCTCTGGTGACAGTTCCTCCTTACATCGGCATCAACCTCAGTGTGGGTGGAACCAGCATCCGTAAACCTAAATTCCGCAACTCAGAGGGGGGAGACCAACACCCCATTCCACGGACCTCCATGAAACAGAGTGTGTCCAACCAGAAGGTTTCAGGGACAAAGAGGTCGACCACCCTGAACTCTAGAGGCGAGGCACCAGAGGTAGGCAAGTGGGCTGGGTACACTCCTGCCAAGAGCAGCAACCAATCAGCCAGTACTGGGAAGAACTCCAGCACTCAACAGTCCAACACAAGCAAGAGTTCGACATCATCCAAGTCTAAACCAGTGTTTCAGGATCCGAAAGTGACAGAGAAGAAATCAGAAAGTACGAAGAGCGAAAGTTCTAAGGGCAGCCATCATCATCCAATCAGACTTGGGAACTCTCAGCCTCTACCTCAACCTAAAGAGTGCACGCAGTCACCGTATCTGTCTAATCTGACCAGTCACAGGATTGCTTCTAGGACTTCACGGTCCAGTAACTATACAATTCCTCCCCCAGTGCTGGAGAGACAGAGCAAGGCAACAGTGTCAGTGAGCAATGTGGAATCCACAGTTAAACAGCAGGACTTTCCATCCCTACATTATGTCTGATATCATGTGAAATAAGTGATGATATTAGTGTTATCTATCCTTTGCTTTTTGCAACCAATAGGGATGAGGCTCTCGAGGGGGGCTGTCGTACATGAGGAAAAATACAATGTCTGTGTCTTTGTATATTATTGGTCTTCAAGACGTATGTCTGGAAACATAGTGTTCTTAGCTGATGGTCCCTTAGTACCAAGTTTGTGGATCGCGGCCTGAAGTAACGGTTGGATCAATTTTAATTACACTTTCAGGGATGACAAAACTTAACAGACCTCGAAGATCGATTTTGTTGTTATTTTTTACTTCCTAATGAGTTATCTGCCCTTGAATTTGAAATTAAAAATCTCAATATTTCGAAAACTAATCAAGATAATTTCACAAAACGTTCAACAGGATGGAGCTCTAAAATGGCTTTTTGACGTTATCGTTTTATGAACTTTCAAGATATTGAGGGTGCGCGTCTTCAAATAGCTTACTCTTCAGATCGACAGTAGCTCATTTGGAGGTTGCAACTCTTCCGAATTATGCTTTATTTAGAAATGAATTTCGGGAATTTTGAGTGATTTTCGGGTGTTGATTTCAAAGGGACATAACTCTGTCAGAAAGTGTCTTATTCAGATTCCATTTCATGCAATCATTTCTACATTTCTTCATTTTATACCATGCACAATGTTAACTTTTTGTCTTAAGTATCAAAAACATAATGTATCGGTCCAATAACACATATTTTTTCCATTTTCAGTGAGATATTTTCTTTAGAGAATTTCTGTTAGAAAAATACTGAAGATAGACACGTAATTGATAGCTCATTTCAAAACTTGCCAATTAAGGGGGGTTTAAAGGGTTCACCGTCAAGCAGAAGTCTTTGTAAGTAAGTCTTTGTAAGTATTTACTCGTCAATCTTAGTTACAAATTATAGTTCTACAACCTGTCTTCATTTAATGTTAATGGTTATAATGGTTAATGGTTATAAGGACTAATACAATAATGATACCCTTCAAAGAATAAGTAACATTTTGACTTTTACGTCAATTCTATTGTGAAAAATGTTGTTTAAAACATTTATTGATAAACATATTACGAATTAACCTACATGTTTGAATTTATTTAGTTTGTGAGCCTCATATGAACCAGCTTCCAAAACTTAGGTGTCTTGTGATCTTTTAACGTTTTGCAAGTACCATTGATTTCAGTTTTAAAGACTCTTGAACGTGCTAATTTTAGGATTTATATTTCCCTGAAATGAATTGTTTTTTTTATTTAATTTACAGTAGACTATAACTCACTTTAAAACATGATCAAAATTACATTGTCCGGTCCTTCACATGAATTCACATATCGCACGTTCAAACTGCATATACACGGATAATGCATATAGCCTGTTAGGTCTAAAAACTTAATACAAAATCAATTTAACGAAACAACTTCCTGTGCATGACAAAAGGAGTTGGTTCATGAAA
This sequence comes from Gibbula magus, assembly GCA_936450465.1. NCBI lineage: Eukaryota > Metazoa > Mollusca > Gastropoda > Trochida > Trochidae > Gibbula > Gibbula magus. The sequence goes on along the minus strand of OW388296.1, from coordinate 67,739,323 downwards.
ATAATGTGCTTTACATATCCTGGAGATTGTAAGTTGTAATTGAATGAATGTACATTACTGTATTCAGAATTCGTGGCGTCGAGATGAATATTTTACAATTACAAATCAATATCTTTGTTTCCAGTGAGCCAGTACAATTACTATTTGTGAAGGGTTCGACGACTTTTTTTCCCATGAGTCTTTTAGGAAGGCTGCAGCACTGACCTGACTATTGACTGAAACCAAAATGTTCCTGCCTATCTCACACTGCTTATAATTAATTATTTAAATGTTATACAAATGTATATGATAAGTATACCCCTGTTACGAAGAAAGCGGTATATACAGCAGTTATACAGCTGCATACCGAAAGTTTGGTCACCTACATGTGTATCATGTAAATGGACGTTCATTGTAACGTCAATAAGATGACATCGATTATACGATGAGTCAAAGACATGCCAAATTACATGATGTTTACACTAAAATAGATGAGATGGGAAACAAACTTTCTTTATATGCAGCTGTAGCGGTCATTCCGTCCTACCGTCCAGTAAATGTTCTAAAAAATCTGTTTCCTGCACATCAACCAAACTTTGCATAGTGGTTCATCATGTTCTTCCAATGATGCATGGCTCATTTTCATTATTTTTGGATATAAAGTTTTTGTACCATCACTTTTTAGACTTCTATAGTTTTCTGTTTTCTGTTTGCTCGAAAACTATTAAACATAGGTGAATGAAATTATTGTTGTGAGTACTCTTCGCAATTCTCTTTAATGAGTTCGAAAACCACTTCCGAAATAATAGTTTTACGGAGTTCTGCTCGTTGAATCTGAAATTGAACTTTAAACGAAAAGGCACCGTGATGCTCCAAATGTGACAAGTTTTCTCGGAAACTGTTACGTCTACGTGAATAAAATCTAGCATGCAGGTAGTCCTGATAATACTTTGGGTTGAGTTTGAAAGCCAGTTCTGAAATATTAGTATCTGCTCTTGCACCAGGTACCAAGAACTACTTAAAGTTTCAAGAAAACCATATTACATGTAAGTGAATTAAATTTAACTTGCAGGTAGTCCTGATGATACTCTTGCTGAAGAGCCAGTTTGAAATGTTATATATTACGGAGTTATTGCCCTTGAATCTGTTATTGAAATAACTGGGTTCCGTTCCATAACAGCGAGCGCTTATAATCGCTCATTGATCGCTTATTGTAGCGCTCAAGTAGCGCTCATTCTCTCCTGACGACACGGTGCAAAACCTCGAAGTTCGCTCGCTTTGCTACGTAGCGCTACATTGAGCAATCGCGTTCAAGAGAGGTTTAAAAGTAATCGCTAATTGAGCGATTGCTTTGAAACATCTCTTGAACACGGCCCTGACTTGATCATCATCAAGACCCTGAAGCAATAACGTAAAGGAGACTTCTTAAGTCTAGAAAATAACTTGACTGCTGAAGTTGAGACTTTCTTGAGTCTCTCCTCATTCTCAAGCTAATTGATATACTCAACAAAAAAGTTACGGGACACAAAAATATTCAATATTTAATAATATGAAGTATCTACATGCACTATATGAAGGCTTATTACTCGCCTTTGACGATACAGCAGTGCAATATGTATATGGCAATATTAAACTAGTGTAATACCGCTGCAAGTATGACGTCACAATAGTACATGACTCGCGGAAATTATTATTTCAGCACACTGCAGACTGCCTTCCCGCTATTGATGCTATTTTTTTTTATTAAACTCGAAAACGATTTGGTATTAAACTCGTTCATTTAATATCAAGTCATTCACTTGTTTAATAAACGTGGTAATAAATGGAAGGTCGTTTAGTATGTTCTATATATTCAGCGCTTATGTATATTGTGTGCTGTTTGGCATTGTTTTTGATACATAAATACATTTTAAAAATAAAAATGATCGACATTGCTCCTCAGATAAAAGTCAATCTAGGCTCAAACGAGCAATGTTTTAGAAGGATGAACATTAGATACACGATTTTTGTTTTGTATTTTTATGTAAAAACACATTATCTAGTAAATGCTAATAACCATGCAGAGGATAGGAAATTCAAGACCAAAAGTAAGCATATTCGAAGTAAAGAATTTAATTTCTTCCAAAGCTTAGACATTTAAGTTGAATTCTTTGATTGACTGATTGACGTTGCCTTAGTGATTGAACTCGAAACGTTTTAAAGGTCTATACTTATATGAAGAGAGTTCCGTTTGAAAGAATCTGAAAAGATTACACTTCTATCTACACTGCAGGGCAAAAGAAACGCCTACTCATTTTCAATATAGAAAAATAATGTCGGCGTATAAACAAAGTTTGAGTGTATGTAATTAGAAAAATATAAACATTTCCATTCATCAGTGTATGATACTTTTTTTATTGTATGTGTACTCACTCAAACAATTAAACACTGCTATCGGCCAGAATGTTTGTCAATTAGCCTAAACATTTTCAGAGTTTTTAAGAAAATGTTATAAAACCAGTTTATTTGGTTCCAAGAGATACGGCGTGACTGTGTGAGAGTCACAGTTGATGTGTGAGCGTTTCTTTTACCCGGTATTGTATGAGCAGGACAACCTCTTTTCATAACACTGATATAATCAGATAAAAACAGAGGTACGAATGCTAGGTTTCATTTTTTTAAAAGAGGTTGTTCCACTTACATGTTATCGTCAATATTTCTAAAACTATGAGTATGTTCTGAATGTATATCACTGATGCACATAGCTAAAATTGATTCCATGACCATTTCAGAGATTCCATTTTCAGACAGAGGGTAATTTTGCCTTCTCGGCCTGTGATACTTGATATTTATGTATCTTTTGTCATAAGGCAACTAAAATAAGGTTACTATTTCTCTACCGTCTGATCGTGGACTTAAAATAGAGGATATTTGACATTTCTCGTTCAGTGAGTAGTAGAAGTAGAAATGAATATTTTCACGAGTGGCGCAGCCATAAATGTCAATATATTATTTCTACTTCACGAGAAATGTCAAATTTTCTATTGATTAGATTGAACAAATTATGCATAGTTCGTTAATATTATGAATGAAGCATCCATGATCGCCTTTCTTCACCACGGTTATTTTATGTCTTCATCCTATTGTTATGATAACATCATAGGTTGAAGTGTTATAATTTTCACATTTAGAAGAATACTGATTTTTCATTAGATTTTCAGTGGTGAAATACTGTGTTCATCGGTTGAGATAAAATCCGTATTTTCACTGAGCGAAATAACATGTTTTTCTACTGAGTGAAATAACACTTTCAATCATATTACGTCATCGTAACACTAGGATGACGTCATAAATTGACGACGGTAAAGGCGACCATGATATCATAATGTTATTTACGAACTATGCACAAGTTTTATTCAATCTAATAAAATAAATAAAACATTTGACACTTCTCGTCGAATACCATGTATATCTCATTTTGTGAAGAAGAAATAATATATTTTTGCGCCACTCGTGAAAATATGCATTTCTACTTCACTCGACGAGATATACATAGTATTCAACGAGAAATGTCAAATCTCCTCAATATCTTAACCGATAAACGCTATATTTTACCATTGATAATCTAATAAATTGATATTATACATTATTTAAATACCTATCCGTTGACTAGACCTACTTTGCCTTACCTCCTATAGGTAATGCTATTTCAACCTTATCACAGACGAACTTGAAGAGTGGAGAAGGGGTGCGTAAAATCCCTTATCCAAGGGGCGGTAAGTCTAGGTGGTCTCGTGACGTCACTACCTGTTCATGTCACTCTCCTATTAGTTGCAGAGCAAGACAGACGTGTTTGTTTTGTTCTGAGACTGGGTATTTTTAGCGACTTGGTTGCTAACTTGCTAGCTATCTCTTACTATTTTGAGGGATATTTTCAACTGCTATATCTACAATTCGTCGTTAGCAGGTTGTTTAACAATCTGTTTTAGTAGGTGTTGGGGTACAAGGGCCTTGTTGACATGTGCTTGATGTGTGGCCGCCCGAGAGGTAGCTGCTTGCCTTGCACGTGCAGCTCGTGTCTTTGTGTTTCTCTCACCTGTCTTCATTGACTGCTTCGGTTCGCACGCCTTGTAAGGCGTACCCTCCGCCAGTCACCTTCAACTGTTGGTTGTTGACTCGCTTCGCCATACGCCTGTGACTTGCTTCGCTTGTCATTTGCGTCCGCCAGTCATACGCCTTCGGTCCGTATCAACTACCTACGCGTCTCCAGTCACTCGCCTAGCTTATCACTACGCGAGCGGACCCTTCGCCAGTCATTCGCCTTTGGCTTGATTCTACTGTACTAGCATCTACTCTCCAGTGTCTCGCTTACGCCAGTCACTCGCTTCGCTAGTCTATCGCCTTAGGTTGAAATTGACTGGACTCGCTCGGTCTCGCCAGTGATTCGCTGCGCCAGTTATTGGTTTCGCCTACCAATCGCCTTTGGCTTGATTCTACTGTACTAGCATCTACTCGCCAGTGTCTCGCTTTTGCCAGTCACTCGCTTCGCTAGTCCATCGCCTTAGGTCGAATCAATTTGACTCGCTACGAGGCGGACCCCCATTCGACAGTTTCCCCTTTGGCTCGATTCTACTTGACTAGCATCTACTCGCCAGTGTCTAGCTTACGCCAGTCACTCGCTTCGCTAGTCCATCGCCTTAGGTTGAATCTGTGGCGTTCGTTTCGTCTCGCCAGTGATTCGCTTCGCCAGTCTTTCGCCTTAGGTTCGATTCTACTGGCTCGCATCTACCCGCCAGTGTCTCGCTTAGGCCAGTCACTCGCTTCGCCAGTCTATCGCCTTAGGTCGAATCAACTTGACTCGCTTCGTCTCGCAAGTGACTCGTTACGCCAATCATTCGCTTCGCCAGTCATTCGCCATAGGCTTGATTCTACTTGACTCGCATCGTCTCGCCAGTGCCTCACGTAAGCCAGGCACTCGCTTCGCCAGTCTATCGCCTTAGGCTCGTCGCTCGCGTTAGGCCCGATTCGATCTGACTTGCTTCGTCTCGCCAGTGACTTGGTTCGCCTGTCATTATCGTAAGTGGTTATCTTAGTCAGTGTAAGCTGGTTCGCCAGTCACTTATCTTGACTAACCATTACTTGATATTGGCTTTGTCCTCTTCGAGTTCGGAGCCTTGTGTCAACTCTCTCGATTAACTATCGGAGGAGTTTGTTGGTTCTTACGCTACGCTACGTAAGTGTCTCGCGTTAGTGATTCGACTCGTCTAGTGACTTGCCCCTTCTACTCTACGCGTGCGAGTGTCTCGTCCTTCGCCCCACTGCGTAAGTGACTCAGCTGTCACTACCCTTCGCCTACGTCACGTGGGTTACGCCGGCTCCGCCATGTACTCCGCCTTTTGCACTAATTGCGGAGGCAGGAAATCTGCCACCAAGGATCCGAACTTATTATGTAGAAAGTGTAAGGATCTTTGCGAAGACGAATATCGTTGCGATGAGTGTGCACCTCTCTCCGCGTCAGACTTCCTTGCGTATGTCAACGCCATTGGAAAGTCCGTTGCCGATAGGGGTTCGCTTCAGAAGCGTGCGTCGTCAACTCAACGTCGTGTGGCCTCTCCCATTCGTCATCCGTCTCCGGAGGAGGCGGTTGACATTGTCCTATCGAAACGGGCGGATGAGTTCGACCGTGAGTCGCCCGTCGTATCCATATCCGCTAGGGGGTTGAGAGATTCGCTCTCTCCCCATTCGCGTTCGCGTTTGCGTTCACGTACTCTTTCGCGGACACGCGTGTTGTCCGGCCCTTCGCCAGACAAGCGTATGTCTCCGCTTAGGCTCAAGGTCAGCGCACCCCCTACGCCCAAGAGCAAGAGGAAGAAGACCAAGAAGGCCAAATTTGACAAAGTCAATCCGGGCCTCCTTCCGTCAAGGATATGGTCTCTTCTTTGCTCGACCCTCGCCTGGGTCCGCTGACTGTACCTACTCACGTTGCTCATACTACTACGCTACCGGATGAACCCAATGCGGACCTCGTGTCGCAGGGTTCGCGTCCCACGTCCTCAAGGGCCTCCGGGTCCGCTGCCTCCCCGCGTACTGCTCACACCCCTACGCGTCGTTTTACAGTGGTATCGCCCACCCGCGATCCCTCGCCAGACTCGCCGGAGCGGGACGTCCGCTTCGTCGACGTATCAAATCCTCCGTTCATCAGTATTGAAGCGGAGGGGGAGGATGTGGGGTCACCGGAGGATCCGCCAGTGATCGACTCGATCGCTATGCTTTCGGAAGTGGCCTCGTTCACGGAGGTACCACTCAGTCAAGTTAGCGTGGCTGGTCCTCGGTCGTCGGCAGCCAGGAGGGCTTCTTTCTGCCCTGAAGGCGACGCACTTCCCGCGCGTCACCCTTTTCCGCCGCATAGACTTCTGCTAGACGCCACCTAGGATATGGAGCAGGTCAACTTCGGCTGCGGTTCCCGGCCGTCTGCTTCCGCCTTTAGTGGTGCGGGACAGGCGCAGACGGCAACTGCCTCTGTATCCGGTTCTGTTCCAACTCGTTCCGCCCACTCTAGATCAGGGTGCGTCTTGGTTGTTGGCCCCCGACGCGCCTCATCGCGTTACTGATGCGCAGTTTACACATCTCGACAGAGAGGCTCGCATAGTGTTAGGCTTGGGCAACAACGTGGCTTTCACCTGTCAGGCGATGCTTGCCTGTGCCAAGCAGGCGGGCATGGAGTCGGGTGACCCGGTCTTGTTTAAGGCATTCGGCAATGTGGCTGCGGACCTGGCGCAGATTATGTTATCTGCTTCTAGGATCTCTTCGGGGGTCACAGTGCACAGAGACAATTTCCTGTACCGGTCAGGTCTCAACCCAGAGCAGAAAGCTTTTCTGTGACAGGCCCCTGCTCACTCTGAATCTCTGTTTGGGGGTCGTATCCCCGAAGTTCTGAACGCGAGACAGGAAGCTCAACAGCAAGACCTCACCAATCGCCTCGTCAGTCAGAGACAAACAACACCGAAGCGGCCTCATACCAATTATCGTCAGGGCAAAGGTCAGGGTAGAGGTCAGCCTTCCCCCAAGAAAGCGAAAACGGACTTTCGGCGGGAAGGTCGTGACCGCGGATCCACGGGTCAGTCCCCAAGGTCCCCCCGTCCCGGCGGCGGAGGTCGTACCCCTCAGAAGGGGAAGCGAAGGGGCGCATATGGGTCACAAGCAGGTGGCGGGTGTCTGGTCCCCATCAGATCGGAACCATCACATCAACGTCCTCGAGTTGGATGCAGTTAGTCTTGCCATTCAGCACTGGCAGTCCCTTCTGCGGGGCCAGTGTCTGCTAGTCCACACGGACAGTTCAGCAGCTGCTTGGTCGATAAACAAGCAGGGGTCCACCAGGGCCGAGTCTCTGCTACGCGTGACACTCCAGCTCTTCAAGCTGGTGGACGAGGTGGATCTGGACATTCGAGCAGTCCACATTCCAGGTGCCAAGAACATCTTGGCGGACGCGTTGTCGCGACCGGATGCCCCTCCCCCGACGGAGTGGCAACTGAATCCGGTGGTGTTCAGGGGGTTGTGTCTCCAGTTCGGCACCCCTCTGATAGATCTGTTTGCGACGTGTCTCAACCACCAATTGCCAACCTATGTCTCCCCAGTGCCAGACCCACTAGCAATGGGCTTAGACGCGCTCTCGTTAGAGTGGGAGGGGATGGACGCCTACGCTTTTCCACCGCCGGCCATCCTCTCCCAAGTTGTAGCCAACCCTGGTGGCCAGCCCGACCGTGGTTCGTTCCTCTCCGACGGTTCTGTCTTCGGGAACCGGTTCCGATTCATACACGGACGCCAAGCGGAAGGTTGCACGAGAACCCTCAGGTGTTCTCCCTTCACGCCTGGCTTGTATTAAAAGAGGGCTAAGGAGCATTGGGTACTCCAAGTGCGTCGCCAATGCCATAGCTACCTCGCATAGGAAGATCACTAGGAAACTCTATGATTTCCAGTGGCAGGCCTTCGCCTCATTCTGTGCTCAGAGGGATTTCATCCCGGCGGAGGCCTCAGTTCCTCAGGTCGCGGAGTACTTGGTGTACTTACGCAACACCAGGCATCTTAAGGCGTCTTCAATCAACACCAACATGTCAGCTATCCTGTCGGTGTTCAGGAAGAGATCGCCAGGGTTGGATGTGTCGGTCCTCAAGGACCTCATTAAAACCTTCCGTTCTGTTGACGGCAGGTCCAGGCTCCGTCAACCTGAGTGGGACTTAGCGGTTGTGCTCAACCACCTTCGCTCCGATACGTATGAACCGCTCTCCGACGTACCCCTTCTCCCTCTCACCATCAAGGTCATTTTTCTGGTGGCCATGGCCTCCGCAGCGCGGATTTCTGAAATCCATGCGTTGCAAGCGGACCTTCTTCGTTTTGAGGTTAGGGAGTGGGGTTCGGCCTCTCTCGGGTTGGCTCCTGATTTTGTCTGTAAGAACCAGGCAGCTGATGAGGCTGGCCGTACGTTCTCTATCCCGGATCTGGGTTCTGAGTCGGGGGATGTGGACCTCTCTCTGTGTCCGGTGAGGGCCTTGAGGGTGTACACGCAGCGTACCCGCAGGCTGAGAGACGGCAGACGTCGTCTTTTCTTGCCTCACTCGCCTAGAAGCACCAAGGAGCTAGATAAGCGAGCATTGGGCGTGTATGTGAGGTCGGCGGTCATTGATGCGTACAAGGCCGCTGATTTGCCTCCGCCTCCGCCTTCGCGTTCAAACCCTCATGAGATCCGCGCAGTATCAGCCACGATGGCGTATCACTTCAACATCGCTGTTTCTGATGTCATGGCAGGATGTTTTGGGCGTTCATCAGAGGTTTTCGCCAAACATTACCTACGAGGTGTCTCAACAGCAGATCTTGAAGGCATCTCTAGGCTGGGTCCACAGGTCTTCGCTCAGGCGAAGGTGGTCCCCCCAACCAGACCAAGAAGGTGTCAACCCCCTTAGGAGCTTTAAGGCTCATTGTAAATAAACATGGTTTACATTGCTAGCTCTCGTGTCTGTTGGTTTTTTCTTTAACTTCGTTTTAACACCCCCCTCCCTGTTGGGGTTTGGGGGGCAGTGTGTTGATCGGAAGTTGAGTGGCAAGGTTATCTCTTCGATCCGCTAAGCGGTAGAGATGGTATCTCCCGGGCTTTACCTTGTCTTCACCACAGGGTGGAGGACTCGTAGGTTAGCTTACACTCAGGGCTAGTCGCTGGTCTCGTCACTACCATGTATCTACTGACCCGCCTCCTTGCGGTGGGATTCCAGGCAAAGTAGGTCTAGTCAACGGATAGGTATTTAAATAATAGTACGTTTTTGATTAAACGTAATTTTTTATACTTACCTGTTGACTAGACCTACGCTCTAGGCCCTCCCATCCTCCCCACTTGGTCTGTCTTGCCTTTTGGGACTTTCGGAGAGTGACATGAACAGGTAGTGACGTCACGAGACCACCTAGACTTACCGCCCCTTGGATAAGGGATTTTACGCACCCCTTCTCCACTCTTCAAGTTCGTCTGTGTTAAGGTTGAAATAGCATTACCTATAGGAGGTAAGGAAAGTAGGTCTAGTCAACGGGTAAGTATAAATAATTACGTTTAATCAAAAACGTACTATTTTAACAGCTTGCTGTTTACTTTTGAATTTTCTATTTAAACTACATGCATGTGTCATCTGTACAATATTAAATTATGAAAACGACTGTGACTTTTTAATTGTTCATTCACTTTGTTATACAGAAATTCGGTTTTGGAATGTCCTTTAACACGTCATTATTAATTTTTAAGAGCGAAGAGTTGTTCCATCAATTTTTATCTGTTTGGTATTCTGAAATTCGGTCATTGCTGGTTCTGGCATTTGGACTCGAAAATATGCAATTCGAAAGGAAGAAGTGACTTTCTAAACACCGCATGCAACATACGCGGTTAATTACGTGTTTAGATTTCATTGGATATTGGCATGTAAGTGCTCAACGTGATTGTCCCTTATTGCGTGCATATTCGTTAGACATAAAAAGCGAATTATAGGAAGTGTATTATGTAGAAAAGGAGGAAAGTACTAATGAGCAGTATTATTTGACACCATTTACATAATGCAACGACTTAAATGTCTTTGTTGAGCTTATTTTAAGATAATTTTGACATTGCCTTCAATATTTAATTGAAGAATCTATTAAACATAAGAAGTTAAAGTTTGATAAACGTAGTCAGCAGTTTTTATTTCAGGGGCTGAGGCAGAAGGTGTCCCCCGCAAAGTGTGTAGTTTACAGTGAACGAAAATGATAAATGGTTTAAAGGTTAGATATCATGCCTCATTGTCATATTCGGATTATTTAAAATGAGATTTCATTTTGGCTCTTACTCGATTTTAAATGAGTTATATAAGGCTTTTTGAAAAACCTCCTAATTCAGCCCCGCTGGTAAGAATACAAATATGCAGGGGTGTGATCCCTGAAGCGATTCCTCCTGTGACGTCACAAGAGGAATCTCATTATCAGCGATAGTCATATTTCAACGTGATTTCGCAACATTTTGATCTTTAATTTCACAAACAAATCTTCATTAAAACAACTTAGATTTTTCATATATCGAATGTTTAGATATGGAACGAGGTTATTTCACAGATGACAATTGCATCATTATTGCATAAACATGTGATTTTGGTGATTTCAAACACCTCATAAATTCATCTATCGGTAGTAAACATTAACATATATTTACGACGCTTAGCGCCGCCAGACCCTTAAGCACAAACGAATGGCTAATCACCAGCCATGCTTCAAGGATTATCTTCAAAGCGATCTCCGAGGTAATTGTCAGCATGGTTAAAAAACGATAATACAAATCGTCTTAATAATCAATTGCAAGTGTATATTGTCCCGATTTTATGCTAAATAGATTCCGATACATAAAGTACATAGAGGTAATTATCTGTCATTTTTGAAAAAAATGCATTACAGTGTTAACTTTAAATCTAATGGCCATTTTATCCTTATTTCTTTGTATCATGATGAGAAGTTATTTTGAATTTGCAGCTGCCCACCTGTGGAATCCACTCCCCAAAGAAATCAAACTGGCTACCTCCCTAGACGCTTTTAAATCTTACCTCAATACATATATATTCAACTCAAGCATTGTTTAATCCCTCTATGTATATATTTTATTCATATTATTTATTCCAATTGTACAGTTTATCTTACTCATGTAGCGCCATGAGCATGCATTAGTTTATGGAATGGCGCATATACAAATATCCAATATTATTATTATTATCTTAACTTACTGTTAATTGCTTGTATAAATTATCGACTATGCATCAATAGGGCTACGAAAATATTAGAGTACTCTTGTTTACCTAAACTTTGATTTTCTTTAAACTTATTGTTTCAATTTTGCATTTAATAATTAACCATCAACATTACAAGCAATTATTAGCACTATTTTCTTACTTCAGTCCTTTTAAATCGCTAAGTAATTTAACTTTTAAATTCGATTAGACATCCTTTGTCTTTTACATTAATAATTGTGCAGGGCAGACAATTGTTCCAAAAGAACACGCTTTCAAGGGTTTGGTCTTTACTTTACTCGGATATGGTAAGGTTGTAGTGAGGTGGTGCAGAGCAGACAATTGTTCCAAAAGAACATGTTTTTAAAGATTTGGTATGTACTGATAGTTTCGTTTTGGTTCTTCTGACCTAACGAATCCAATGAACCAGTGATAATGTAAACATGCTACAAATCTCTGTTATGTGGTTACGTGTTCAGATTTCATTTAGTACTGGCATGCAAATGGTAAACTTAAGAGCTTCTCTCTTGGCATGCATATACATTGTTTTATATAATTCTTTTGATGGCAAAATATGTACATAGTGTATTATGGGAACAGGGATAAAGGAGATGGGGAGCAAATTATTAATGAACAATATTAATTTACATGATTCACATACTACAGTGGATGCATTGCCTTTGTTTAGCTTTTAAGGCATTTATTTTTATTACCTTAGTTTTAAATATGTAATGGAAAAATACTATAACATAATTAGTAAAACAGTCAATGTATGTTTAAAGCAGTCAGCAGTTTGTATTTCAGAGTTTGAGGCAAAGGGTGTCCCTCTGAACATTATAAAGTTTGTGATTCAGAGTAAACGAAAATGTTGTATAGTTTAAATTTAATGGCGAGTTTATTCTTACTTCTTTGTATCATGATGACATTCGCAATCGCAAAGCCCATAGTATATCCCCTTGTTGGACCACGAACATGTGAGCGCCTCTGCCGGAGAACAGTTGGGTGTTTTGGTTACAGATACAGCAGCGTGTTTCTGTCCTGTCATCTACCAGAGACTTTCAGACAGGATGAAGTGGATCCTGATTTTGTTTATATCTCACTTCAAAAGGTAAGCAAATTATTTACATTCACCTCATCTTAACAATATACCAATCATTAGTTTCAGTCAAACGAAATGACGTTGCAAGAACATTATTACCCGTTTTGTTAATAAACTCACGGGCAAAAGAAACGCTACCAGGTATTTTAATCTAGATTGAAGAATAAATAAAGAAGTCAGATTGAAAAAACAAAATGTTTATTCAAAAGGAACATGTGCCGATTTCATATTCATAACAAATGCAACCAATCAGCTTCCGGTATCAACATCACAGTCTCCGATATTCGTCCGGGGGTAAAAAAGTCCAAGTTCACGGTTATGACTGATCCCGGTGCAGGGAAATCCAGGCTCAATGTAACGAAAACAGTTCACACTAATAACGTGTATGGCCTCCCCTTGCCATGATACACGCTGTGATCCTCAGAAACACTGAGAAAATCAGACACCTGTCGTCATTACTAGAAATGCGCTGCGATTCTTCTTGGAGAGTTTGGACAAGTTGCAGGCGGTTATGTGGAGGTGGTCGTCGTTGGCGAATACGACGATCCATAGCGTCCCAAAGATGTTCGATCGGTGACATGTCAGGCGAGCATGCTGGCCACAGCAAAACGTCGATGTTGCAAGAAAGTGTTGAGTAACTCGAGCTGTGTGCGGTCTGGCATTGTCTTGTTGAAAGATCACACCTTGTGCCTGTTGTCGAATACAGGGACGACGGGACGGAGAAGGTCATCGACGTAACGCTGACCCTTTAGATTTCCATTCACAATAACCAGATGCGTCTTCTCCTCACCAAGTATGCCTCCCCAAACCATGACACTTCCTCCCCCGTAGGGCACCACTTCCTAAACGCAACATGCAGCTGTTCTCTCTCCCCGACGGCGATAAACACGTACTCTTCCATCTGCTTTGAAGAGACAGAACCGACTTTCGTCAGAGAAAAGCACCCTCTGCCAATGAAGTCGCTGCCAAGGTAACACCATCCTTGCCCATCTCAGTCTTCGTTGGGTGATGTTTTTACAAAGTGGGTGTGTAACAACAAATTCGCATTGGTTTTATACCCGTCGGGCATGGGTGTTTGGGCGATGTGTTTTCATGTGCTTGGGTTTGAATCTGAGTTTGATTTTTTTCGTAATTTCAAATCTAAAGTGGTAGCGTTTCTTTTGCCCGTGGGTTTATACGCCTATTCATTAATTAAACCCTACCCACTTGTGTACCAATTGAAGTGGTCTTTTAACAAATAAGAATCTGATTGGTATGATTTAAACTAAACTAGCATTTCAAAATGAAAACACTGTTACATGTTATGATTGCGCTCCATGGGCAGCAGTCACACTGTGTAGTGCTCCTCACTTTTCTTGAATTAGTCCAAGTTATGCCTGTTGAAATGTTGCAAAAAGAAGCCTGTGCCTGTACCATAATACCAACAACATTATGTGAAAATTTCAACTTTGAAATTTGATGGAAATGTTGTCTTTTTGGACAGTTTCAGTGTGGATTTTACATGTATTTGGAAGTGACCCAGATTCAAGCTATTGTTCTGTAATCACACATACAAGCAGAGGAGTTGGAGAATCCATGAACAGCATGAACTGTCATACTTACACCAATCAAGAGCTTACATCACTCAATACAAGTGGTGACAAGAGACAATGGATTGACCCCCAGCTACTACACTGCTTGCGTATGAATGGTATCAGTGTCACAAAACCCACAAAAAGAGGCTGTAGAGGTGGAAAGAGTAAACAAATAAAGATTTAAGTTGTGTCTAATGTTTTTCAAAACAATGAAACTATCACTGAAGACAAGTCTCAAAATGGTGTAAACAAATGCAATCTCATAACAGTATCCCCATGTCAACCCAAACCAAATTTGCACGTTTGTCTCTGGAATGTTCAGTCAGCTCGTAATAAATGTGAAGACATTTGTGAGACAATCATTGACAGGCGCATTGATATTCTTATTCTCACGGAAACATGGTTACATCAGGATGGTGATCAAACTAAGATAGTAGCAATGACACCAGCTGGCTACAAGTTTACACACGTACCCCGCTTAACACGTGGTGGAGGTCTTGCAGTCATTCACAGAGATTATCTGAATATCAAGCAATGTGACAAGAACATTCATGGATAGTCATTTGAGCTGATGGAGCTGAGTGCTACACACAGCCACACAAAGACAAGATTTGTCTGTGTTTATCGCCCTCCCCCGTCTAAATCCAACAAACTTACTATTCAAGACTTTTTCACTGAGTTCACCGAGTTTATTTCTCACATGGTTATATGCAAAGGCCAACTTGTAATCCTAGGTGATTTCAACTTTCATTATGAAAACAGTCTTGACGGATATACTCTAAAACTCAAGGAACTGTTAGAACTTCACAACCTTTCACAATTGGTTTCCGATGGTACGCACAGATGTGGTCATATTCTTGATCTTGTGATAGTCCGTAGCGACGATCATCACATATCAAACGTGCAAGCTGTTGATCTGAACCTTTCCGACCATTTCCTGATATCGATGTCCCTGGACACTACACGCCCACCTGCACCTAAACTGAAAATCAAATGTCGCAACTTAAAGAAGATCGACAAAGACGCATTTCAGAGAGACTTGCTTGACTCCGAACTCTTTTCCTCGTACAACCTCGATTCAGAGGAGTACACTGTGCTGTACAACAACGTCCTGGCCAGGATTCTAGACAAACATGCACCTGAAATTGAAAAACTGATACCATACCGCCCAGAAACTCCATGGCTTTTCATTGTTGAAGTCAAAACTGCCAAGCAAGAACGCAGACGTGCCGAGCGCACCACCAGATATATGGATCTGTCAAACGTGCAAAGAAGAAGCAAATCAACACTGAGATTGAGCAGAGTGAGTCAAACCCACGCAAACTGTATAAACTTATGTTTACACTCATGGGTAAGACCTGTGACAAGAGCCTTCCATCTCAATTTGAAACCCTTGAGGAAACAACTGAGGCTTTCTCAACTTTCTTTCATGACAAGGTGGCTAAAATTCGGCAATCTTTCTGTGGTGATCCAATAGACCCGAATATCAACTCTGAGGTGCCAAAGTTCCAAATATTTCACCCATTGTCAGAAGCGGAAGTGCTTAAGATCGTCAGGACCTCGAAACCAACCTTCTGTCCCCTGGATCCGATTCCTACCAGGATCCTGCTGGAACACATTGACGTGTTGCTGCCAGTAGTCAGGCATGTTATCAATACCAGTTTGGGAAGTGGGACGGTACCAACTCCTTTCAAGAAGGCCTTGATCAAACCCCTCATAAAGAAATCAGGTTTAGATGCCGACACATTAAAGAATTTTCGACCAGTGTCCAATCTCCCGTACTTGTCAAAATTGATAGAAAAGGCTGTATGCGTTCAACTTCAAGATCACATCACAAGGAACAACCTTCAAGATCCGTATCAGTCAGCTTATCGCCATCGCCATAGCACGGAAACTGCACTCCTCCATGTGACTGATAACATCAAAAAGGGCATTGACAATGGGCAGATTTGTTTACTGGTGTTGCTCGATTTAAGTTCCGCCTTTGACACAATAGATCACTCTGGTATTGTGTCTCGTCTTCAATCTGAATTTGCCGTGGAGGGTACAGCATTAAAGCGGTTCTCGTCCTACCTTCGAGATCGTACACAGTCTGTCCATATACAGGATGTGTCCTCATCCCCTGTCTCCCTAACTTGTGGTGTCCCTCAAGGGTCGGTACTGGGACCAGTACTTTTCACCCTCTATGTGAGACAACTTGGATCCATCATTGAGGACTTCAACATCTGTCGCCATGGCTATGCCGATGATGTTCAGCTAACTAGACTTTTTGATGTCAATCCCCAATCAGCTATAACAGCTAGTCAAGAGTTAACATCATGTTTCAACACCATAAAATCCTGGACCTTGACTAACAAGCTGGAGCTCAATGATGAAAAGACAGAGGTGATACAGATCGGCCCAAAGAGCAAGCAGAAGAAAGCTGGACTCAGTAGTTTTGAAGCTGGGGACGCAGATATCCAATATGTACCCGTTGTGAAAGATCTCGGCGTTTTCCTGGATTCTGAGCTGTCACTAGAACACCAGGTTACCCAGATTTCAAGAACATGTTACATGGTTCTCAGGAATATCGGTAGCATCAGGCACCTACTCACCAAGTCGTCAGTTTCTAAACTTGTTATCTCGCTGGTCACATCCCGTTTAGACTACTGCAATAGTCTCTTTGCCGGATCACCAAAACGACTCATAGACAAGCTTCAGAGAACACAAAATCTGGCAGCCAGGATAGTATCCCGGACAGGCAAACACGAACACATCACTCCAGTGTTGTTTTCACTCCACTGGTTACCCGTTGAATACAGAATCAAGTACAAGATCCTCTGCCTATCCTACCAGTCTCAAACCAACCAAGCTCCCCTCTACATGTCTGAACTACTGCAGCCATATGTACCTGTCAGATCCCTAAGATCCGAATCTAAACACCTTTTCACAATCCCTAAAGTAAAAACTGTGCGTTATGGGCAAAGCAGGTTTGCTTTCCGGGCCTCTACAGAGTGGAATAAACTTCCTGAGGAAATCAAACTATCCCTGTCACTGGACTCTTTCAAGTCAAGAGTGAAGACCTACCTGTTCCAACAGGCCTTCGAGTTGAGCGCCTAGAGCATACAGACTGTGTGAAAACGGCGCTATATAAATAGACTATCATTATTATTATTATGTTTAATGTCATAAAAGGTTTCAATAAATTGGAAAGGTAAAATTTATTTAATTAATTTATTGATTGATTATTATTTAATACGTACAGAGTTTATTGAATGTGAACAAATGGAAGTTTGTAGACCTATTTATATACACTGTTCATTAAAGACATTGTTTACTGTCAAACGTGCACAAGTGTAAGAAAAACTAATTTACAAGAAATGACCAATATTATAGGCACACCAATATGTTTGAATCTTCCATTCAATAACCATTCAATAAGATTATTTACCACTGAGTATTTACCATTTTCAATTGGATTGAGTTCACCAATCGTAAAACACCATTCTCTCTTCGGAAAATCAAGTTCAAAATTAGTGTTCATGGCTCAGTAAAGACATATGGATCGTTTTTCGTCTTTCGAAATCATAAAATATGGCCACCATGCAATTTTTGCTTTATACGCAACACCGTTATAACTACTACGAATAATTGGTTTGTGTAATAGGATGTTTTAGCCTCTAAAGTAAATTTAAATGGCACAAACTATCATTATAAATAGGAAATTTGTAAATATAAATTTTGCGAAAACGTGCTACTGCCCCTTTAAATGGTTAGTTAATGACATGCTGACCTAAATGTGCATGGCTAAGATGCTGATGTTATATATATTTATTGCTAACATGAGAAGGATGATGATGTCTTCATGATGAATCCCCCATGTCCAGCCCTGTCTAGGAAATTCTACGGAAAGATCCGCTACTTGAAATGTCGTGATGGTAGGTAATCATGTTATATTCATGCTGCATGACAGCTAAACGATGATTATTAAACAAGGAACACTTAATTTGCATTTCTTGTTTCAAATGCATATGAAAATGAGAAAGTCCATATTGGATTTCAAAAATCGTAAATTTCTTTGATATCATATGTTTATGCCGTCTTAGATATTTTAAAGAATGCGTATCAAATTTCATTCGTATCAAAATATTTTAGCCTTTTTTTTCTCTCTGAGGTTGAATGGTCAAGGAAATTCAACGAGGGAATGATAATGAAAATAGCAAAATGAAATTCCTTCTAACAAGCAGATTTATGTTTAAGAATCACCAATGACTGATGAGGATTCGTCGCCAAGGTCACCAAAACTGTTGCTATTTTCAAAACTTGGCAAAGTGTACCAGATGAAGAATTTCGAGCACACACCCTTAATCCCATACAGTGTCAATTCAGGCATGCCTCTCCATTTCCATTCTGTTCAGTATCTGCCTGCTTCCCGAATGCTGCTTGTCCTTACAATTGAAAATGTTTTGATCCTAATGCCCAATGATGGAATGGGAAGCAAACGTCTTCATATGAAGGACAAAATCATTGTCACCGGCATAAGTGATGACAAAATATATTTTGTCAACGACAAAACAGGGCTTGCAAGCATGAGCCAATATGGCACAAACAAGACTTTCATCAAATCTTTAAATTTTAAACCAGAATCAATGGCAGTTGATAGAAATCTTGAAATTATTTTAATTGCAAATTCTGTTGGAATTCATAAGTATACTTTTAGCGGTCAAGAAAAGGGTATGTTTAACTTCACTGTTCAAAAGATGTATTTCGATCTAATCGCAAATGTTCTTAAAGCTCAAAGCAAAACAAATTTTGATATATACCGTTTTGACAAATTAGGACATTTTGCCTCTTCACCAATTTTTGGATTTGGACGCATTGTAAGTAACATGTGTGCTCACAATGACAGAATGTACATAATAGATGGAAGTGGTGTCATGAACGTGTATGGACATGGGATACGTTCCTTCAACCTTCACGGAAACATTACATGGTATGCTTGCTGCGTTTTACCTTAACCTTATCTTAACGTTGGTCGTCTATGTTGATACTGGTAAATGGTCATTCTTCTAAATGGCATTTATTTTGGATCGAGTTTCATTTACTGAAAGTGCGTATATTTGGGTATTTTAAATCGTTTTGGATGGTGATAATTATAAGCTTGAATGTATCTATCGCTTATTCATATACAATGTAAATTACATGTTGCTACAAATTATTGCACCCGATGATTCCCCGACTTCTTGTGTTCTTTATGATTGTAATTTTGACAGAGTGCGGTCAGAATATGTACTCCTACTTTTGAAAACAGGTTTGAACTGTTAAAGTAATTGTTAACGTAATGTTAAATGTGAATACTTTGCTTTTGTTATGAAATGGGGAAACAGCGCTGCATTTCTATAAATAGTTTACAACTTAAAATGACACATATATGCATTCAAAGAATATCCGTAAATTAACAAATAATTACTGTAGTCATTCGGATTGATCAACAATGACTTGTAATCCCACCAATTGGTCAAACATAACTATTTTTGGAAACTCACCTGTAACAGAAAAAAGACAGATGTGGGTTGGTAATGTTTAACAGGTCATATAATTACTGTGCTTATGTATTGGATGTGTATTTGTATACTTTTTTATTCTTTTGTTTGCCGTTTTAAAGAATGCTTTAAAAGTTAAAACATCAGTCTAAGCTCAATGGTCTTAAACCGGGTATTACAATCACAAGGATAAAACCTCTGAGCCACGTTTTATCCTACACATAAACTGTTTCAAAACGTTTTTAATTTCCTTAGCCAATATAATAAAGCTGATACCGAATAGTTATGATTTCGTATAAACCGTACAAACCACGATTTTCAAGGTTTTACTACGACTAGAGGTTTTACAAACTGTCGAAAGTTAACCTCATAGCAGGTAAATTTTCGACATTTAGTAAGACCTGAAGTTTTACAATCTAATTGTGAGACCTAACTCCAAATAACGTTAATCTCCTGTTCAGTTAGGTACTCAAAAATTTGCAACTGTAAAATTTGCATAGTTGACAATGCGGGAACCCTCCGATTTGTAGCCCAAGACTTATCCCACAAGACCTCAGAGGACCACTAGGATCACAAAGGCTTGAAACACTAACAAGATTGTTTTCATTTTTGTGTGTAAAACGCATGGAGGTATATAAACGTCAGAGAAGTTTTCTCCCTGACATATAATGTGTTGAAATAATGATAAAGTAAAGTTAATAAAATCTTATTTTTAACAACCACTTAAATCATATTCTAATTTCCTTCCTTTAAAATCGATTACGAAGACGTAATCTAAAAGGAAATGCTAATTGACACCAGCTGGTGAATTAAATGCAGTTAACAATAGAGACCAAGAGAAAATATTAAAGATACTTGTGTTCTTTCAGTTAAAGATGAATGTGTTCTTTCTTAGAAAACACAATTGTGTCTATTTCTTAGAGCATCGTACAGTATGGAGTTACAAACGTTATCATTGGTGTTATTTTGTTGAGAAGTACTGACTGTTCCTCAAAATCATCATTTTAATGTTAAACTTTTCAGTGTAGTGACACCATAAAGATGCAATGTCGTGATTATGTCTGGACGCCAATTACTCACGTAATTTGTTAAACTTATAACAGACAAAAAGACGAATTTGGGTTGGTAGTGTTTAGGCCATAGGTAATATAACTAGCAAATGGGATGTGCAAGTTAGCCCTTCGCTAGTTCATGTGAGTCTTCTCGGCAATCAAGATCAGCTGCTAACATCATTATTGACTACTTATTTTTTTCTTTTATCATTAATATGATATTAATATTTAATTGTAGAATATAGTATATTGTACTTCATTCAAATCAGGAACATTTGTCCTCATTACCTTACACATATGCGTTCTTCAATTTCACCTTGCGCATTGTTCCTGTTTGAAAGAACCATTAATCGTAAGGACCCACAAGTGAACATATTGTTTTGTCTACAACTTGTTTGACACATGTCAACTTTCTGTTATGACTAACTTACTTCTGTCACATGTTGACATGTCTGAATATACATGTAAATTACAGATTAATCCTGTGAAGGAAGTGATCATGTTGTCTTGTTTTTTTAGCAGGATGGGAGAAGGTAGATCTAAGGTGAAAGAACACCATTTAGATATTTGAATACAAGGATTATGGTCTGACCTATACTTTCCCGCCATCCAATGAATACTCAGTAACACAGGAGTGGCGTAATCACTCCTTTTGTTGTCCGTTAGTATCCTGGTAGGCATGTTTTGAACTGTCTGTAGATTCTGAATGAGATGTTTGAACACCATCCTGGAAATTGTTGTATAGAGAATACAAGATGATGTCTGTATGATCAACTGAAGACTTTCAAGCATGATAACAGTATGTCGCTAACATATACTGTCCATGTGTAATTCAGATATTTCCTTATCGAGTTGTTTTTCTGCAAACCCTTGTGTTAAGAAGTTAAATACTAAATAAAGTGAAAGAAGATGTTGCTGATCGAGAACATGGTTGTTGAATATCCGCGACGCATTTGATTACAGTAGAAAACATGCATGTCTGTTTTGTTATCATTTAACTAAAGTTAAACCACATTTTGAAATTATTATCTAAAACTGTGTTCACCAAGATATATTGCTTATGTGAGGCCAAGCGATATCTCCACGGCGAGACCGTTTTGGCAGTAGATTTTGCACATTGTCCTATCACGGTCAATTACATGACATCATAGTGCTTTTACATCATCGAGTAATGACATTACAATGTTATGACATCATAAACATAATGACGCCACAATGCTATGACATCACCGCATTGGAGTCAAATGGCAACGTATTGCTCAAAGATGTACACTTTTCCCACTAAAACGTAATAAGAGTGATTGAAGAGGATAAATAGAAACTCACCCTCGTGTCTTCTAATATCAAATATATCAAAACTCGTTGATAAAAGTTTTAAAAAAGACAAGCCTCGGATATTTGTTACTTTTATCAACTAGTGTTGATATAATTGATATCAGTAGACACTCGGGTGAAATTATCTTTATATCCAACAAATATCTCCTTATCTCCAGAAAAAACAGTTGACACATATGAACTATTCTTTGGTCTGACGGCTAAGTATATTTCATGTTGTCTGCTCATAGGTGAAGTTCATTCTGAAATACATGTATCTAATAATTGTATAGTCGGCCTCACTCTACCTGTAATAGAAAAAAGTCTTGTACGAGACAAGTCCTTAGCAGGATTCTAAACCTCATCTACAGAGTCAGCCATTTAACGTCAACTTCACTTTAATCTTGGCTCTAGTTTGCTCTGTTTCCTGAAATAGGTAACTATCCATTGTTATGAAACCTACTAGCCATATAACGTGATACTTGAAACGACGTTTCTAAACTGTATCGCCTGATACAAGAGACTTTCAACATTTTAAAACCCCCCAGGAGGGATTACACAGACAAGTGTAAACACTGATATATTTGCTAAGATGACAGCTTGAAAGTAACGGTATAAAAGCGACTTATATAGCGCCTCTGTAAACAGGGACTTCAGCTTCCAAACAAGGATTTTATGATCGACTCTATTTACCAGGGATCCTCAATGTAACGCGATAATAAAATATGTTTTTCACTTAAAAAACGGTTGATAATATAGAGACACCATTCTACCTCGGATATGGTAATTAAGGTTGTAGTGAGGTTGTGCAGAGCAGACAATTGTTCCAAAAGAACATGTTTTTAAGGATTTGGTATGTACTGATAGTTTCGTGTTGGTTCTAAAGAATCCAATGAATCAGTGATCATGTAAACATGCTACAAATCTCTGTTATGTGGTTACGTGTTCAGATTTCATTTAGTACTGGCATGCAAATGGTAAACTTAAGAGCTTCTCTCTTGACATGCATATACATTGTTTTATATAATTCTTTTGATGGCAAAATATGTACATAGTGTATTATGGGAACAGGGATAAAGGAGATGAGGAGCAAATTATTAATGAACAATATTGATTTACATGATTCACATACTTCAGTGGATGCATTGCCTTTCATAAGCTTTTAAGGCATTAATTACATTACCTTAGTTTTAAATAAGCAATGAAAAAATACTATAACATAATAAGTAAAACAGTCAATGTATGTTTAAAGCAGTCAGCAGTTTGTATTTCAGAGTTTGAGGCAAAGGGTGTCCCTCTGAACATTATAAAGTTTGTGATTCAGAGTAAACGAAAATGATGGATAGTTTAAATTTTATGGCGATTTTATACTTACTTCTTTGTATTATGATGACATTCGCAATCGCAAAGCCCATAGTATATCCCCTTCTTTGACCACGAACATGTGAGCGCCTCTGTCGGAGAACAGTGGGGTGTGTCACGTTGTCATCTTGGTATTAGGGTTGTTATTTCTTGGGAATTAAATTACATATGCATCCTATTGTTATCTCGCTCCATTATTGTTTAAGTTACACCCAAAGAGCAAGAAATGAACTTCATTTAAACAGCTTGAATGTGTTATTTTTGCTAATGCAAATGTTTGTGATTTGCATATAGATACAAATCGTTGGACCCGATCATCCCCTTAGTGTCTTTACATATGTGCTCTACGAATGTCATTTTCACTGTGCTGTAAGAACACATACTCTTACTTTTAAAAAACATTTTAGAACCCTTAACATAATAGTTTACATTAAATGTGAATTTGTTGCTTCTAGTGATATAATGTTTAAATGGAGTTCATTGCTTGCTCTTTGTTATATGCATTCCCTTTGTTACTCCATGTTTGGAACGGGGAAATCCTTATCTAGATTATAAAAGCCAATGAAGGATATAGAGGTTACTACACCAGCTTACGCGTAATACCATTTTTACTAAATCACTATCTGAGATCCCAATTGTTTTTGTGCAGTTTGTGAAATGTGCAAAAATGCTGTTTTGTTACCTACAACTTTGTTATAATAACGTGTATTGATCAAATCACTTATCTTCGGATTGTGTAACAATGTCTTGTAATCCCGAATATTTTGTTTGGTGTAAATATGAATGGTAATAAAGTTGTCGTATTTTCTTTATCTTTACCTTTGCTATATGCCTTTCCTGCTGTTATTCCGTGTTTTAAACGAAGGAGGCCGTGATCAAGCATTACAATATATGATAGGATATATATATATATATTTATATATATATAGGATACTACACCACTTCCATGTAATACCATTTATATTAAACGAGTGAAAGGGTTAGGGTTAGTTAAGTTATTGTTAAAATAATCGTATTGTTCCTGGTCAAGTTTGTTAAAATTTCGTCAACTACTTTCAAGTAAAATTTCTACCCTCAAACAAATATCTAAGTTTATTAGGATTGTTTGTAACCAATTTGATTGAATTATCTGTTATATGCAGTTATCTTGTTGTACTCTCTGTGTATATTATATTATCTACTCAAGGACTCATGATGGTGGATCCTTTTGAGTAATAAACGAGTCATGATGATGATGATGATGATGGTGGTGGTGGTGGTGGTGGTGTTGAACACCTCTAAACATCGACCATCTTCGTTTATCCATTTAACATAAAGATGAGATTGTTTAAATTAAGGTACGTTAAGTTTGTTGTTTCAAGCTATGCCAAACGTTATAATATAAGGAGAAACCATGATACCGAGGATATAGTAAGGCTGTGGACCCTGATAAGAAGGAAAAAGCATCCGAGGGTTTTTCCTGACAATCAGGGTCTACAACCTTACCATATCCGAGGTAGAATGGTTTCTCCATATTATCAACCGTTTTTAAGTGTAAAACAGGCTTTTTACTTGTTATCCCGTTATATTGAGGAACCCTGGCGTTATATTGAGGATCCCTGGCTGATGCCAGCTGTTAACAGCCGCGCTATATGAGTTGCTTTTGTACCATGAAATCTCATCTTCCCCGTTGGAGCCGTAGGCGTTAGCTCAGTTACTACAGGTGATAGTGGATACGGGTTCGAGACGCACTTTCTGCAAAACATTTGCTGTTTATATTCTGTCGTAAATTTAAGAAATTTTTCAAAATTAGTCTAAGTTATTTTCTTCAGATCTTTACTTTCAAGCATTCATCTTAGCAAACATGTAGGGTTTACAATCATTATAATTCCTTCTTACAGTGTTTACAACTGTCTGTGTAAACCCTCCTGGGGGGCTTACAATGCTGTAAGTCCCTCGTACCGGGTGATACGGTTTAGAAAGGTCGTTTCAAGTATCACGTTATATGGCTGGTAGGTTGATAAATGGAATCATTTTATCGAGAAGTACTGACTGTGGTTGAAAATTATCAGTTTAACGCTAGTTTAATCAGTATAGCAAGGATATAAACTGTCAGGTAAAAGAAAGTACTATCTTCTGTTGATTTTATCATATGTATGATTTTCAAATGCAAATATTTCAAGTTTTCAATGTCATAATCTCAAACTGAAAAGTACAGGTGTTAAGTCAGCAGTCAAAGAATACTTTTACATGTTTTTGTAAAAAAAAATAATTAAAAAATGTTATTTTAAATTTTAAATTTCTATTTCTAAAAGTGCCTGATTCTGCAAACATTTACAACATTTTAAACATGGTAGGGATCATGTTGGTGTAAATTTCATTTCTTACCCCTGTCTTAATTAAACAAAGATTTTTTAACTAAAATTTAACGACAGTCACCAATTAATTCATTCAAACTACTGCAGATAAGTATCATTGTATCGTGCCATAGTCAAATGCATCAGATTTATTTTAAATTTTGAATTAATCGAAACCAACTGAGGTGAGTACTTTCTTTTGCCCAGTAGTTTATTTAAATCCTTGAGTAAAGTGACAATATAAAGGTAAAAGTAACGATTTATTATGAAACATCGAACAATGTGTCACGGATTAAGCGCCAATTGCTCAAACGTAAGTTTGGAATCTTACGTGTAACAGTCAAAAAGACAGATGTGGGCTGGTAATGTTTAAGAGAACATCTAACTACTGTGCATGTTTATGGGACGAGCATCTTTTCTGAACATGTAAAAGGCTGTTGAGTGAAATTATTTGAACTTAAATCAGCACATGTGGTCTTTCGGCCGATATGAAAGCCAAATTAAATGTTATGCAAAATATTTAATGTCACTTTAAAGAATGATTCGCGGAAGTAAAACCTCACGCTTAGCTTTTGTTCTAAATTTCAGCTCAGCTGTTTTATACTGGATTTTACAGTCACAAAGATAAAACCTCTGTGCTGCGTTTTATCCTACACGTAAACTGTTTCAAAAGTTGTTTTTATTTCCTTATCCAATCTAATAAAATTGTTACCGAATATTTATTTTTTCATGTAACGTGTTGGAATAATGATAAAGTTAAGGTAATAAAGTCATTTTTAGAAACACTTCAAATCAAATTCTAATTTCCTTACTCTAAAATCGATTACGAAGACGTAATCTAAAATGAATGCATACAGGAACAATATTGACACCAGAAGGACAGCAGGTGTAGAGACAGAGACTAACAGGCGTTCAGTTAAAGATGAATGTGTTCTTTCTTAGATAACACAATTGTGTCTATTTCTTAAAGCATCATACAGTATGGAGTTACAAACGTTATCATTGGTGTTATTTTGTCAAGAAATACTGACTGTTCCTCAAAATCATCATTATGTTTATCGTTTCAGTGTAGTTACAACATAAAGGTGTAATGTCGTGATTGTGATCAAAATCCGGACAACGTACCACGACTGGCGCGCGCTAATTAGTGACGTAATTTTTGAACAGACAAAAATACGAATTTGGGTTGGTAGAGTTTAGGTCTTAGGTCATATAACTAGTATAGATACAAATGGGACGTTCAAGTTCGGCTTCTGTCATATACAGGTAACTGCTTGTTTGTCATTGAAAACAAGTATGTGTCGTATATTTGTCATTTCGTGAATCGGTGGAAATGAAGTGAGTTGGGATTTAAACGCCGTTCTCAAGTGTATTTCACTTTTTTTACGGCTGCTAATATTCTGACAGGGAGAAAGGCCCGCAACGTCATGTGGCTATGTATTGTTGTAAAATCTACGAGAAACGACTGGAACTAGCGAACCATGTGTGGTACTGCACTCAAATTCAGTGTAGCATTGCATCCAAACCTTACTGCGTGCAGATAAAGTTGCCGTGCCCCTGGCGCGATTCGAACCACGAACCTCTTGGTCCGAAGCCGAACGATCTTACCACTGAGCCATCCTGCCTCAAGGAGATTGAGACACAGTTGACGAAATATGTGTATGGTTTCTGAGCCGCTTCAAAGTCCAGGTGCAGCACGCTGCTACGCTGGCACAGAAGAGCTGACGACAGGCAGCAAGGTTTAAATTAGCCAGTAATAGAGGCTGGTGCGTGTTATGCTTTGTGAGTGAATTTGACCAACAACACGATAAAGAACAATGTTGTGAATATAATATGGATAACAACGTTCTTATGTCAATCAAACTTCATATTTCAAAATCAAAAGTGTCTTCATTATTGTCCACCATTTTAAAAAAAGAGATTCCATTTAAAGTAAATAAGGAATACAGAATATGACCACCACACATTGCACAATTTTTATTACAAAAAAAAAGTTTTTAAATACACAATATGAAATATAGCATATTAGACAAAAAGACAAACAAGTTCCAAGGTAACTATTGACATTATTATTATTTTCGACATTATCTGGCATTTATTTAGAAGCGAATGACAGTGGGGGTTTTTCAACGTACAAAGACCGATATCAAAGCGTCAATCAAACTCTTGTGAACAGAGCGAGCTTGCGAGCGCGTTCACATTGGAATTTGGGTTTGATTTCATTAAGGCGACACCAAAGTTAAAACATGGTTACACAGAGCAAATTCTTTGCACGTGTTCCATCGCTATGATAAATACTTCACTACATAAGGTTTACATTTTGCAAAATAATAAAATTAATCAATTGTCAATTATCGAAATAGTAAGCAGCTGAGTAAATATTATAAAAACTTAGCGTGTCTAACTGTCTCCTCACTGCCCTATGTCACAACTGAACCCATAGATCCCATCTAAATAAAACTCTCGTAACGCAATGCTTTAAGAGATAATTAAAGGTGACCCTGGTACTAAGCGGCTTAACTCAAATAGCTCATGTCTTCAACTCTTCGTGAGTTTTTATCTCTTCGCGATAACGGACGAGGTATCTTCAAATCGTCGCGATAACGGACAAGGTATCTTCAACTCTTCGTGGTGACTGACTATGTGACTTCAATTCTTCAGGATAACGGACGACGTATCATCTCGACTCGGGCTCAGCTCTGACAAGGGCACGTTAGATCCAGTAGAAGTCATGTTCGATTCGTTCTGACGCGTGCATCCTTTGAGGTGCAGAATCTGCAAAAAAGCATCATGGAACTTCCGGTGTGTGATGTAATAGACGAGCCAGTTGATTGACGGGTGGAGGTGCGCGAAGACCACGATATACACGTGCACGGCGTGGTGGAACTCGTCCTTTGAGTCCAGCACGATTATCAGAGCGTACGGGACCCAGCACACACTAAAGACGACGTAGATGATGAACAGTGTTCTAGCTAGTCTGAACCCAGCTAGCGGTCGCGTCTGCTTTCCGGAACTGATTGCACGTGACTTTTGCACACGCGTTGAGACCCGATGCACGTGGCGGTAAATCATTATGTACGACAACCCAGTGACGACAATCGGGATCCAGACAAGCACGATGGAGAACACGACGGTGTAGGGATAAGTCGCCATCCGGTCCCAAATACACTCGAGACTCTTGTGGTCAAACGTGTGGTCCCCGATGTTGGCTTGGTTCAGCAAGACGAGGCTGAGTCCAACACAGGAGAAGCTGAAGCACATCAGGAAGCAGTGTAGAGGTTTAAAGATGGTGCTGTAGTGTTTCCCGTGCACTATGAAGATGAAACGGTTGAAGCTCATGGCTGCTATCGTCATCAGTGACGTCACACAGGACATGGTACAGAGCGAGCCTATAGTCTGACACAGCCAGGGTAGACGCTCGAAGAACTGGGCTCCTTCAAGTTTAGCTGTAATGGAAGTTAGAAGGCGGTCGTTAGAAGGTGTTAAAGGTACATCCATTGTGTTGTTGGGGGTCAAATATGACAAACGTTGTAAATGGTCTTATTTTATCGAGAAGTACCAACTGTTACCGAAAACAACCATTTTAATGATACTGGACTTAGTATATTGACGATATGAAGGTAAAAGTAGTGATTTCTGATCGAAAACCGGACAATGCACCGCGTGTGGCGCGCGCCACAGAGTCAAACGTAATTTTTGAATCTTATTTACACCAGACAAAATAACAAAATTGGGTTAATAATGTTCAATAGGTCATATAACTACTGTGCATGTAAATAGGACGTTCACTTTCGGTTTCTACACATGCATATTGATGTTACTCGATTTTAATTGGAAAATAGTAAATATGATATGTTTGGCGATTGGGGATGAATATGCAAGATAAGTGAATTTATTTATATTGAAAACATCACATATGGTGTGTTGGAACGTATTAAAGCCAAATAAAATTTTATGAAACACAATGGATGCACCTTTAAGAATGCAGTTTTAGTATTAAATAAGTTTTACAAGTGGTTACCTCGAGTTTTATTGCTTAGTGACTGAGCATGACAATGCTGGATTAATCAATTCAATAAACGAATAGTATCTGTACTGTTTGTGGTGAAAATATCAATAGTCGTAAGTGTTGTATCAGAATTATCTACAGGGCTGTGTATAAATCGTTATCTCAAATTGGGATATAGAATTTTTGAGAAAGAAATATTTTGTTGAAAGAAATGTGTTTGATTGAAAAAAATAGTTTGATGCAAAAGCTAAGTTTGATGGGAAAACTGACTTTGGTGTAAAAGAAATCACTTTGATGAAGAAAACAGATTTTGATGATATAAAAGAGAGAACAAAACTTTTGATGAAAAGAACGACTTTGATGAAAACAGTTCTTTCTTGAACAAATGTCTTTGATGAAAAAATGTCCTGGATGAAAAAGAAACTTTGATGAATTAAAAAAAAGACTTTGATGAATAAAAAAATGACTGATGACAAAAATGACTTTGATGACAAAAATGACTTTGATGAAAAACGACTGAGAGGATGAAAAAACTTTGGTTTAAAAAATGACTTTGATGATAAATGATTTTACTTGTGAAGACACTTTGAAATGCTTTGAATACACAAATGAGTATGGCAAAATAAATTGATTTTGAATTAAAAATATTTTATACAAAGGATGATACAAAATTGACAAAAAATATATAACTTTGAGAGGGTAAAGGCCTTTAATTAAATATTGATAAAATACTAATATTTATTTGATAAAAAATGTTGATTTTGATAAATAAATAAAAATTCTTTATACAGAACAGCAACCTACATAAACACAAGCTAGTTTTATGTTTGACTGTTACATACGACTAAAACAAAGTTGCATCATGCTTCGAGAATTCAACTAAGGTGAATTTAGATATTTTAAACAGTATCTGTTCTTGTTTCTGAAAAACATGCCTTAACCTTAAAGGTGCATTCATTGTGTTTCATAAAATTGCATTAGTCTTTAATACGTTCCAACTCCCCATATGTGTTGTTTTTAGTACAAATAAATTCACTCAGTTTGCATATTCATCCCCAATCGCCAAATACTTCATAATTACTAGTTTTCAATTAAACTTGAGTAACATCATTTTGCATGTGCAGAAACCGAAACTGCAAGTTACATTTACATGCACAGTAGTTATATGACCTATTAAACATGATCAAGCCAAATTTGTCATTTTGTCTGTTACAAATAACATTCCATAATTACGGTTGACTTGTTAGTGCGCGTCAATCGCGATGCATTGTCCGGTTTTCGATCAGAAATCACTACTTTTACCTTCATATCATAAATATACTAAGACGACTATCATCAAAACGGGTTTTGTCGGTAACAGTTTGTACTTTTCGATGAAGTTACACCATTTATAACGTTTGGAATATGTGACCCCAACAACACAATGGATGTACCTTTAACAAGCAAAGATATACAGCTGCATGACGAAATTTTATTCACCGACTTGTGTATTTGAGTTTTTTCCATTATAAGTAGACAGTTGAGTGTTCCATGACGTTAGCTCATACTTGACAGTATGCAGTTACAGTTTTAACAGCTCTTGGAAATGCCAGGGTTCGATCTTTTCAAAACTACAGTTTTCATTTTCTTCTGTGATATATTATAACTGCGTCAAACAGACATCATATATTTTCTCTTATACGCATGCAATGTGTTTGTTATGAAATTGTTCTCATTCAGTCGATATGAAAACTTTAATTCGAAAGTTTGATCCCTTCTGCAAAAGTCATTGTCAACAAGTTTCATTTTGAATAGCTCTATTTTTGTATATTAACAACACACACTTATGAAAGACATCCATGTACAACTTTCTCCAACAGTTTTGATCACAGCTAGGCCAAGTTTACCGCAAATATGTTCCGCAACAGAGATGAACGACTAGTATTCCCTAATGTTCTCGCATAAGGAAAATTGGCCTGTGCCTTGTTGTACATTTGGTGATGTTTAATTTTCTCGTTAGTTTATATAAAATATGTAATTTAATGATCAGTAGGTAAGCAATACTGGTCAAATTTTATGAATAATGAAATACGTAAAGGTATTTAATCAAAGGCGAAGTTTATTCCAAGGATAAAGTGGATAGTTCACTCGTGGTTGTACCACTCGAGAAATGTTCAGTATCAGTATAGAATTATATCCATAGTGTTAATCATGGCCATCGTATAATCTCATTAAGATCATATATTTGATTCGCTCCTATAAGGCCAGACCTATTTGGGTTGTCACCCATCCAAGAGACAACCCAATTTTTTAAAAGTTTACCCTTGGGAGCGAATCAAAGATATGATTTTAATGAAAATGGTTTCATTATAATGTTTAGTACGTTCCAGATGTCCGTCGTATGGTCTTACTATCAAGTCCTTGAAGGGCATTTAGAACTGGCATGCACAGGAATAGGAAGAATTTCACGATAGCAACTTCTTTAATGTGAAATACACGTTTCGTTTCATCAGGTGAAATGTAAGAAATAACAAAATGGGATACATTTATTTAGCAAGGAACACATGGTGAGGAAACTCCATCAGAGAGATTAAAAATGGATAATAATGGTAAACATTACGATTTGCAGAGGTTCATCGCATGATCTTTTGAAAGACAAATATGTAAATATAACTAGAGAATTCAGAATTTATAAATTGTATAATTTAAAACCAATTTATGAAGAAATCACGATGATATATCTGAGACCAGTAATGGTCGAAAACATGTTACTGAATAGAAATAAATCATCGTGATCACTTCACAAATGTTTGTTTTCTGTATGAGACCTGAGAGTTTGGGGATGTACTTTTATAAGGCGGCAGTACATGGTTATAGTTTTAGTAAATATATATTTAGAAAATCATACATCCATCCAAATGAAATCAAATTCACATTATAACTTGACAGTTTGAACACTAAAATATCTGCTCATGTATAATTTGTATTCATTTGAGCATATTTCCCATAAAATTACATACATTGTGATATTACACGCCCAAGTAGAAAAAAAATCAAGAAAAACTTGCCATTATTTTTTTTAGGGATAATGTATCTCGTCGTGGTGACGTCAGCGTATGAAATAACACCCCTCCTGCCAACTTTGAGATGTTCCCTTAATTTTGACATTTAAAGGCGCTGTATCACGTTTTTGCATATTTTATTTCTCAAATTTGCTATTTAATAACGAGGATACTTATAACACGCTATACTCCATGCCACAAAGGGACATGCACACATTATTACCCTAGTGTCAGGACAAACTTCCTTCCTTTTACCTTCTCAACTCACTGGGAGCATATGCAATCTAGCTGCCAATTAAAGGGACACTGTGTCGTTGATAAACATGAGTCTCATCTTTATCTAACTAAGCTGATTAGAGTGTCTGCTAACGAGTTAGCGGACATGTTAATCAGCATAGGTAGATACACATGCTCTGATTTTTATAGTCGACACGGTGTCCATTTAAAGGGACACCGCGTCGACAATAAAAATCAGATCATATGTATCTACCTATGCTGATTAACATGTCCGCTAACAAGTCACAGACGCCGAATTTCAGACAATTGACGTAATTGGTAATAAAAACTACTGCATGTAGACAGTGAAGTGAAGCGTAACTCGTTAGCAGACACTCTAATCAGCTTAGTGAGATAAAGATGGGACTCATTTTTATCCTCGACGTAGTGTCCCTTTAAGGTTATCTCTCACATTGCCTACACTTCCATACCAGGTACTCAAGTGTTCTGCTGAGTGAACAGAGGCATACTTTGAATACAGTTACTTGCTCAAGGTAACACCACAAGTCTTCACAACTCATGTCTCGGTGTGGGGCAGGGAATCAACTGTTCAAACTTTCAGTTTTATCCAGCAATGGAACGGATCACCCACCCATTCGGCGAACCGCGCCGATTCTTGCTATGCACAGGACCACTTGCCACCATTATTATTTAAGTATATACAATATATTGTTATGTTAGAGGGTAAAACATCTCATTACACGACCCGCTAAGCCATATCCATAGAAAACTGCTATCCGTTTTGAAAGAAAATGCGACGTATAAAGCGACAGTGATGTGAAACTTTTCAGTGTGAGAGGTAGATTTGTAGGTCTCGTGCGAATTTGAGAGTTCAGACAGCAAGACAGTTGGACATTCTATCATGGTATCATATTTAAAACTCTACTCTGAGTGTTTAGGTATCGGCTAAATCATTCAGATCACTTGAACTACCTTCAAGCGGCCATTCTAATGTGAACACATTAAAATGGTCGCTCGATGGGAAATGAACTCTCATGTCTTAACTGAACCATGTACATTCGTTTTAGAACTCTTTTTTTTATTCAGGAGTATTATTTATTTATTTAGCCATTGAAAATGTGTATTTACATTTTCGTGAGATCACATTATTTCAGTAAGAAAACGTATTACAGCGCCTTAAAATTGATAAAAACACATGTATGATGACTAGATTCCCAGCTTTCATAGTTCATACACTGGTGAAGTTAGGTATGAATAATGCTAGGGCGTTATATGTTCCACGAAGCTCCCTTGTAAATTGTAGAAAGCTTATTACGTTACATTTTGTAAATTCAACGAGGTCATGATAAATAGAACGTAATTTCGTTCATGTTCAAGCATCCCTCTTTTCTCCAACTTCCAAATGCAAGGCATAACTCTTGCCAGTCTCCATTACTGGCTGATTTAGGCCTTGCAGTATTTCCTTAAGAAATCTGTGTTTAGAAATCCAGGCCCGCTATGCATTTCTGGCGCAGCGATTCACTATCTTGACACAACAAAGCGAGGGAAATACCGCAAGGGTTTAATCAGCCAGTAATGCAGACTGGCAAGAGTTATGCCTTGCATTGGGAAAAACTAAATTTGGTACGACAGTAGGACTCGTTTGATATCCTCTGTAACGCGTAATTGAATAAATACTTGTCCAACAATTCTACAGCATTTTCAATGTTGATCACGGGTATTAAGGATGTCTTCAATGAGTGTGTTTAAACTTGCAGAGTGTGACTTTCAAAAACGAGCTTCTCTGTCGTTAAACTAGTCTGTCATCAAGACAATTAATTTTTAAAAGCATTGGCAAGTTTAATTAAAGACAACCGAGCTTCGTTTAAAGGGATACTGCGTCGAGGATTTAGAGGGGACTCACTGTTATAAAACGCTGTTGAAGGTGGGTTTTTTTCAAAAATCATTTCAGCGACTAAAAATTATTCTATCATTAAACGTGACAGAAATATGCAGCTCAATTGTCTTTTTTGACAAATATGTGTCTCAAAAACACGGGGCTAAGATATACAGAACTGAACTTGACGTCCGTTCTGTGTTGATATTTAAAATGCATGTCGTTGACTTATTCACTTCACTTTAATTAATAAATACATGAACTGGATTGGTCAACAAGCTCAATGAAATTTACATGAAGATTGCTCTATTGTACATATACATTATGATTACACAGATTGATATAGACAACGGACATTATCGAATGAAAGAATTATGTTACCAGAAGCATCTTAAATGAAAAAGAAATGGTTTAAAATATAGTCTGATAGCCTTTATGTGTCACTTCAGCACACCAACACACAATTCTCAGTTTAGCGGACCATATAGATGTTTCTTCCAGATCAAAGGGGAGAAGAGTTGTTACAGCAAATTAGTTTACGCAATTAAGAAGCTGAGAAGGAAGGAGTGTAATTATGTTTGTACAGATAACAAGTTTACTGGACCGATTCAATTATATAACAAATGGCATGTCGGTGACAAGCATGTCATATATGGTTATTTTCAAACGTCCTGTATTGGTGACACAAAGGAAATACGAAATAAATATTAACGCGACATTCAGTCAAGATATTGCCAGCCAATGAAAGTAAGGAACATATATCAAGTTATCCAATTAAAACTCTGGATTAAATACCAATGTACCAATGAACATATTTTTAGTGTAAAATCATCATAACTATTTGGTTTTCTATCTTGCCATTTGCGAAAAGACTTTCGCTGAAAGAGGGATAGTATTTGACCATCTTCTGTTTCCAAGTACTGTCATTGATAGATTTATAGGTTTACAATTTGTGTCTAATGTGCATTTGGATATTCATATTGTCCGTTTGGATACGTTTATAAGGTAAGTTTCTTACATTAATTGACACTTTTGCTGAAATGTCAATCAACATGATGTTTATTTGATTTGATTTGATTAACCACAAATGTTATTGAAAACATTATTTTATTATCTATTAGATTCTGAATGTGTTAATAAGTGATAACTGAATCGTAACATGTAACATTGGGATGCGGTGTTTTAAAATATGTGGTTAGTTGCTTTGATTGTTGTAATGTACTGTTAGTGAATTAGGTTGTCGGTAGATTAACGACTATTAAAAACTCAGGATGTTGTGATGTGCTTTGATGGTCGATGGCTTACCGTAGGGCCTACTTCGCCGGCGTCTGCTAATCTCACGTTTGTTGTTTTATTTTCTCCAACAAAAAATAACAACAACACCCAATATCTGATTTCGTTGTCTCAACTTTACTTCGTTCATATTATCATATCTTGGTTTAATTTTGTCATCGTATATCTCATTAGTATTGATTTATCCTAAGTCTACGAACGTCTATGAATCCGCAGTCTTTCACTATTCATATCAATTATATTTGATATATATACCGATATTTTGGGACATTTGTAAAGTGAAACTTGATAACTAACATTGCTCGAACAGTTTACAGCAGCAGAACAGCAATGTGGCATTATTGCAAAGCGTAGATATAACAGATTAATTGACCGATTCCCCACTGTTTGCCATTGTAAAAAGTAAGCGAATGTTTACACCCCGTCCCTTCACGTACGTCGCTTACGGTATCTTCCAACTCTCTAAGCCCCGCCCCATTTTTCGTTTGTTGTTCGCGGGTGAAAAGCAGACGATTTTTTTCGGCAAAGTTTAAGTCGCTCTAGTTTAATATAGGAACGAACATATGGAATTTTTTTGGGTCTCGTTTTTCACAAAAATATTCCAATGAACCACTTGCAGTTAAGAGTTCAATAGAAAATAATATATTTCGGCCTTCCTTTAACAGATTGCTACATCGTATTGCATTCAGCCTAGTCTTACACTCAGACTGAAAACATTACCATTTATCAAATATTGAAAAGGAGACTTTGAAAAATGGAAATTCAGAGCCTAGTTTTAAATTTTTTTCAATATTCTTTTTCAGAGTCTAAGTGTTAGACTATCTTCAACCTTGTTAGGCATAAAGTATGTTGTTGGAGTCACATAATGCCAAACGTTATAAATGGTGATATTTATCGAAAGAGTAGTAGCTGTCGTTGAAAATTACCAATTTAATGCTTATACATTCAGTATAATTACAATACAAAGGTGACATTCGAGATTATTTATCGAAAAACGGACAATGGACCGAAGCTTGCGCGCGCCAATTAGTCAAACGATATTTCTAAAACTAATCTAAACCAGACAAAACTACAGACTTACTTGTCAAACGTTTTGTGTCATATATTGTTTTGAACTGTGAAATGAAAATGAAAAATTGTGTATCCTCAGAAAAAAAAGTAAAAAAACAAAGATTTGGTTTGGTAATGTATAATAGGTCATATAACTTCAGTGGTTGTAAATGGGACGTGTTATTTCGACTTTCTGCACATG
The DNA here is from genome assembly GCA_936450465.1 of Gibbula magus. NCBI lineage: Eukaryota > Metazoa > Mollusca > Gastropoda > Trochida > Trochidae > Gibbula > Gibbula magus. The sequence continues at coordinate 67,702,119 of OW388296.1, read as the reverse complement.
TATAAGGCTATTTCTCGAAGGTCGTGGGAAATAACTTGAACTCAATCGGCACATGTGTTATTTAGACACGTATAATAACCAAAGAAAACATTATGAATTCATTGAAACATACTTAATGTCACTTAAAGGACAAACGTAGTAAAAAGCAAAACAAAGCGACCTACCCACAATGCTCATCGGGTCTGCAATAGCTGTCACGTAGAGATCTGAACAGGCCAAGTTGACGATGAATATGGAATCCGTATTGTGGAGATTTCGTTTAGTTGCCACGGCAACAAGAATCAGGAGGTTTCCAAGAGTTCCGAAAACGGTGCCAAATCCAAGAACCACAAGAATTGGAATAGCATGGAATGGTTCAGATTGAAGAAACTCGTGGCGATCAAAGCGAGGTGAGGTGAAGTTGTTGTCCATCTTGATACTTGGGGCTACAGTAGGTTATTTAGCTGGGACAATAAACAGTCTCTGCAGATACGTACAACTTCCAAAGTTCTAATGATCCAACGTTGATGATCCTCGGAAAAACAATTCCGTCTTCCGTGTTTACTCTGATTTTTTAAAAATATTAATATTAATGGTCAGTTACCATTTTTAACCAGCTACCACTTTGCAAGAAACAAATTTATGGCAAAAATCTGAGCTGCAATTTCAATTTCAGACCATCAACCATCCACTTTACTCGACGTCCAGAAATCCTTTGAAAGCTGTTGTCAGCGGCTTCTAATTAGCATAGAAAAAAAATCCAAACCATTTTCCTCGTTAACCAACCTTGAACAGTTTTGGTTTACATAAGGAAAAACTGCGTTCTCTTTGTAAGTCCAATTCATGTTTCAGCATAATCAGTGAAATCAATGATTCACAGCATAGAATAAGTTTCCTCGTGACAAAGTATAGTTTACTTGAAAAGAGCTCATCTAAAATTAGTCCCTTCACTTAAGTACGAAGTGTTTACAACTTTGAAATATGTAAACAATGCAGTCACAAGTCACTTCAATGGAAGTAGTTTCTTCCTGGTCATGTGACTTGAATCACGTGCTCGTGGAACTTGTAAGAACCTGAAATAGAAACTCCTCTTATCTATATAATATACAAATACATGTATGATGCATTTTTTAGCCCTCAAAATGTGCACCGCCTCTTTCTCAAAATACTGTATGCACCTCCTGTATATTATTTAGAGAATAACCAACGAGGTACGAGTGATTACGGGAAATATCCATGAGTCTAAATAATGTTCAGCCACGAGCTTTAGCGAGTGGCTCTGAACATTATTTAGACGAGTGGATATTTCCCGTAATCACTCGTACCGAGTTGGTTATTCTATATATTACCCATTATGCAATTAAATTGACCAAATTACGCTTGCTTATTACATTTTCATGTTGGGCGGCCGCTGTGAAGGACCCGTCGCCACAGTAACATTGTGACGTCATAAGATAATTCGTCGCGTCAGACCATTGTTTTATGACGTCATAGTCAGTCTTTCTCCGGGTAACCGACCAATCAACGTTGAGAATCACTTGAAAGCACATGTGCAAATATCAAAAAAATAATCACCTGTGTCTTCTCACCCATATGGGTAATATATAAATGTTGTTTACGTGTTTGTGATTTTGCTGATTTTAAGATTTGTATAGCCTAACCTCTCTTTATCAGACTCATGAATGGTATAATTATATATGTAAATTTAAATGGGGACGTCAGAGCACACTTGCTTTCTTATGCCAGGGGTGTTTATTTCCGAAGCAGAACCAACAAAGTTTTATATTTTATTGAAACATTGTACATGTATCAAGCATTCTGAAGTAAAACCCAATTGTTTTCCCCAGAGAATACTTCTGTCATCACTAATCTGGCAAAATATGCAAATTTAGCCATGAAATTTTTTTTTTTAAATTCTTGTAACCACAAAAACAGAACACTGCCATATTCATGATATTGTTCAATGCTCTATGTATGAATATGTAGTTATGCACTACAATCTTATGTATAATGAGTCTGTGGCCCTTTTACTTAATAATCTCTCAGAAATGCATTTCTGAATTGTGATTTTCTAGATGGTGTAATACATGCTAATAAGGCCTCTAACTATTTCATGTACACTCACTAAAATAAAGGACCCCATATTTTAAGTATAATTCAATGGGGAATCCAGAGAGAGGGTTCAAGTGTAAAAACTCCCCTCGTGGTGAATTTCCCTTGAATCTTCCTAGATCCTGACTATTTAACAGAAAACAGAAAACAGAAAACAGTGTCCGGCAACACATCAATTTATTTACATCAAGCATATTTTCAACATTGTACAAAATTCTGTAAATTCAATGAAAAACGACAAGTTTGATTGTTTCTGAGGGCAAACATAAGGTCAAATAGGTGGAATGTCCACAAAACTGAAAATGACATAACATTTTCTTGGAACAATTGAATCCTCAATAAATCCGAAGAAATCTTTCATAATCTACCCAGGATATTTTCTGGAATTGTCTAAATTAAGATTATTTTAGTAGTTTAGTATTTGTGATGGGAGTTGTTTATTGTTTTAATCCTAATGATTTCCAAGTATAAATTTCACCACCTGTGAAAGTCAGATTCCAAAAACAAACAAGATGTGTTTGTTAAACACTGATGCCCCTCGAATTAAAATATGAGAGTGTTCTCAAGGTAAAACAATACTACTGTTATTACCTCAGGTTAAGTATTAAAGCTTAACTATCACTTCATCATAGGTTATAGCTTTTGAAAAAGGCTCCCTGTGCAAAGTCAAGGTCACAAGGTAAAATAGAATCGTGACCTCATCTGAAAGGTCTCATGACAAGGGATGCACATGTGAAGTATCAAAGGCCTGTCAATGACCAGTTGAAAGTTATGGTCAAGTTCTTTGGTCAAGCGGACAGAAAGAAATGTGTATAACAATATAACCCTGGAATCTATAATTCGGGAGCATGAAAAGAATCATATGTTTCTACCGTATTCCATTCGAGTCTTTCAAGAGCATTTAGAAGTGGAATACATTAGAAAAACACTTCAGTAAAGCTGACTGGTCAATGTTTGTTCAACCAATCAAGTATTTACACCCTAATGTTGTATCCTCAAATTCTCTTTGTATAACAAATTCATGTAGTATCCATTTAGTATATCCTACAATCTACCTGATAAAGGAGTAAGCATACACCCTAAAACATGTATGTTCACAATAAACAAGTTGCATTATATTGAAATTTGTTTTCCGTTAAAATACACAAACCTAGATGAATAGATGGATCAAATTTCTCACAAACCACCACTTTGACTCTAGGGTTAGTGGCCATTTAATTTCTTATTCCTGGATTTTATTGAGGATGGAGAAGAAGGTAAATGCTATTATACACAGACAATAAATTACGAAGACAACATATTCTCGAATAATGCATGTATATACAGAACTTTTTTCATCGAAATAAAACAAATTATATTTACAAATGATAAATGAATTGTCAAATGGCATTTTATTGTACCTTTTGGAAAAAAACATATCCACAGCTTTTGAAACGTCAGTAATTGTATACTTAATAATATTGCTGTCATTAATTATGTTTAATTTTTTTATTTCATATAAAACATTTATCATTATTTGACTTTAATAATCTTTTTAATTCAGTTTCAAAACAATTGATGAAATCAATTTTAATGTCAATGTTATCATTTGAGCTCTTTCTTACGTCAATAATGAAACACTATAAACTTCACAACACACTGCCACTTGGTAACACATGATTAATAATATGGAGTATACATGTTGATTCAGCAGAATTACACATTTGACGACAGAAATATACATATATATACAAATAATTTTTATACTTCTAGAAAAGATGGTTCATTGATGACATTTCAGCATTGGAACTCCTCCCACAAATCATAACTTGCCCGGTCTCCATCACCGGCTAATTTAAGCCTTACTGGCAATACTGCATTTCTTTACCTTTTCTGTGCTAGTGTAGAAGCAGACTAAGAAGTTTAGATGCAGTGAGCTGCTATGCCACCACAGAAAGGTTTACGAAATGCAGCAAGGTGGAGGTAGCACATTTTAAATGGAAATAAAGAGTTATCACAAAATGGAAAAGAAATTTACCAACTGCAAAACAATTCTCCTCAAGAAAGTTCTTAAACGAATGGTGATGGTTCCATTTAGGAACATGGATCCATTTCCCATCCTTGAATTACTAAAAGGTGTTCACACTATAATGGCTGCTAGCATTTTCCGTTTTATATTTACCTCCGTTTTCTAAGACTATCAATAGTCAGGTCAGGAAATGGGCTGTTTAACCCTCTGAAGTAAAGATATAATGCATAAACTTGTCATAAATGGAACATTTGAAGATATAAAAATTTGCAAAAACGTGCTACAGTGCCTTTTAAATTATCAAGTGATGGAGATTGAGATGTTGTGACTTGTTGGGAGCTGTAGGGGATCTATAGAGGAGAGCCGAGTTATTCCCAAAGTATACTTCATATTTACTCCTTGGTATCTATTTTTCAGGAACTCAATATCAAATATCATAATTCTTCTTATGACGGGATGTAATACATGGTCATATTTCTACTGATTTTGAACAATTTATAACATTTTGATATTCTAAATTCATGTCATCTGGTCTAAATGTTGTGATAAGAGTTACCTCCCTTTTAACTTAAAAGCATTCTGTTACAAACAGAAATAAATATGAACATCATCACTGACAAATTTACACAAGTTATGAAAATCAATAAATATCAATCACCATTTATTTTTGGGGATAGTTTGATCTATATACAGCAGTACTGAGGAGTGTCAATACCTTCTTGGGTACACCAACATGATATGGTAAATATTTCAAAAACAGAACTGATCAGGGAACCATGTAAGTTTCAAATAAAAAGAATGTACATCGCGTTAAAAATTCAGCTGTTGAAATAAAGAGCCATTGAGCATTTTTCATAATATTTTATTTGTATATAAGTGCCGAAAACTACATGTGCTGATGCAAGTTCAAATAATTTCACTGGACTTGCATATTCATACCCTATCACCAAATATATGATAATTACTTCTTTATAATTTAAATTGAGCAACAGCATGTGCATATCATGTCCCAAATATATGCATAGTAGATATATGACACTAAACATTACCAACCCACATCCGTCATTTTTGTCTATTATAGATAAGTTTCCAACACTACGTTTCTCCAATTGGCACGGTCAATTAGTCTGGTTTTCTATCATAAATCATGACTTTCATCTCTATATTGTCATCTTGTTGAATGAACTAGCACTAAATTTAGTTATTTCCAGCAACTGTCAGTACTTATCGATAAAATAACACCATTACATAAAGTGACTCCAACAACATACTTGATGGCTCTTTAATATAAAACTTTTCTGAGTGACACAGGAATATATTAATAAATATATATATAACACTAAATATACATGTACTGAAGGGAAGCAACTCAAATATCATTGAAATAGACACATTGAAATAGACACATTGAAATAGACACATTGAAATAGACACATTGAAATGGATAGTGAAAGGAAGTATAAAACTAGGAAACCATGAACGATACATAAGTTTCAAGAGATAAGAATACAATTTTACAGCATATTAACACTTAAGCTGCTGAATTAATGCCATTCTGAATGGTCAATTTACAGAAATCACAAGTTGTTAATAACGTCAAAGAGTATAATCTTGGATTGGCCATGAGCTAAACACACGTGATCATAGAATCCTTCAGTATAAGATCAAACAATTTAACTAAACACAATACAGCTAAATCGGTCAGTGTTAAATATGCATCCATTGTGTTCATAACATTTTATTTGGCTTTAATACATGCCAACATGCCCAATATGTTGATTTCAGTTCAAACAATTTCATTCAACTATCACATTAACTAGTTTCCAGTGAAAATCGAGCAACATCATTATATATGTGCAGAATCACAACTATGCGTCCCATTTAAAGGCACAGTAGTCATATGACCTATTAAACATTATCAACCCAAATTTGACTTTTTGTCTGTTTTAAATAGGTTTCCAAAACTAATTGACGGTTGTCAATCAACGTGCATTGTCCAGTTTTCAATCAGAAATCACTAATTTACCTTTAATGGCTTTATATTGTCACTATTCTGAGTCAAATATAATCAAAATAGTAATTTTCGGCAACAGTCAGTACTTCTTGATAACAATACACCATATATAACATTTGGCAAATGTGACCCCACACAACACAATGGATGCACCTAAGTAAGTAAAAGGTTTCAACTGATTCACTATACATATATATACTAACTGAAGCTCACTAGAAAAATCTTGATTAAAAACATTCAAAACTAAGCTTTGACTACACACTTTTAAAACTAATCTTTGGTTTGAAGGCTAACACAAACTGTCTCTTTAATGCTACATAAGTTAAGCTGTCCTTCAAATTCAACAAAATATTAACTGGGAGGGGGGTTGGGAAAAGAGCAGGGCTAGATCTTGTCATTGACACCGAAGGGTGCAAAATAGTGTAGGTTATAACTTTGTACACTAAATTGCTACTGTTACATATTGATAGCACATGGGCTTGCGGTCAACAATCCATGAGTACACTTGATTTGTCTAAACCATCCAACATGTGACCGGCAACCCGGTTCACTGAGGGAATCAAATGCATTGGGTAAAACACACGAGCCTTCGACAGCTGCTCAACAGAAACCGGGTCATTCGGCTGATGACCAGTGCTTCAGCAGTTCCAAAACACATTCTCAGCAGGGAAACATCTGACCAATCAGACGAACCCAGTTTGCTGGCCAATCAACTGGTGCTAGTAGCGGATCCAGAGGTCGATCCAGGGATCCAGATGGGGGGGTTGAGGTTGACAATTTTTGCATGTACATTTGATTGACCCCCAGATGACCCCCCTCCTCCCCCACTTTCAATGAGTGCACCCCCTCTTCCCCCACTTTCAATGAGTGCACCCCCTCCCTTTTCAAACTTTCTGGACCCTCCACTGGGTGCGCAAATCAAGTGTATCCAGTGTTTATCATATGGTATGCATTGAGGGGTTGAGCTTTGAGAGTGTTGGAGACTAATGGAGAGGGATATCACTTCATATATAAAATACCGCACAGAGGGATGACGTCATGCGTACAATGGTATGACATCACTTCTACAAACAAAGCACCATCAACCCTGTTGCTAGGTGACAGTGCAACAATGGTATAAAACTAGAAACCACTACGCATTTGGTTTGAAGACATCCACCACAGAAGCATATAATGAAAAAAATATTTTGTCTTTACAGTTTAATATCATTTATCTCTAGTCTCGTGACAAGGTAAGGTCGATAACATGATGTTGATCGTCAGCTGGACCAAGAGCCACAAGTTAATAACATTGGTTTATGACAAAATTAGCATGAAGAAAGTCTACGTAGTATTACTATCTTTATTTTTCAAAATACTAACATCAACATGACAATACAAGTTCGCATGATATATACAACGAATACCTATTTCAAACATTAGAATATATGGTGAAAATGTTGATCAGACTAAACATTGCGAAAAACTTTTTCAAAGCAAAATACATTCATCAATATGATGAAATTACAATGCACAAGATTTGTTTTGAAATTTAAGGTAATACACATACCGTACAATGCATAGCAAAGCATTATCGTAATATACAAACATGGCATTTCTTTTGTTGGATAAAGCAGCTTACATCAAAGCATTATAAGACAAAAATGACAGAATAACAATTATAAATCTTGAATGTTCATTTCGGTAAATTATCATCATCAAAATTGAAATACTTCGGAAATAATGTTTTGGATTGGAAAATTACGTCTTTTTTGCACGATGTTTTTTCCTAATATCATATCCAAACAATATTTATACATATATTCAGACACATTTTAAATATACAATATCAAGATCATATCCTTGTAAGATGACAACTCACATTCACCAAACATTCAACATTTGTTTTCACTTGGCCATAAACAATGCTTTCTCTCGTTCATTGAGAACACATGAAGTAATTTTTACACCTCCCTTCTGAATGCTATAATACGTGATCTAGTGAAAGGTGAAGGTCATCTGACGGTCATCAGCGCCTCACACATGACTACCGGAATATCAACGTGGATTCTTGGATGTGATAGCTCGATTTCACCCTGTGAATGAAAAACAGCATGAATTAAAACTAATTATGGAGACATTAAAGTTAGAAAGAACTGATGTGAGAGAGAAGAAATGTTCATTATTTACCTTTGTCTGACATCAAACAAGGGGTTCAAAAAACTTTTTAGGCTGCAGGGTAGAGTCTAAGAAATGTTATCTAAGTGTGGGGCGGATACAGCTTTTTGAGAATGACGTGTGCAAATTTACAGGACCCAAAAATGGTCTCAGGGTGGATGATCAACCTCAGGAAATGGGGTGCACAACTGTTTTTGACCAAAGCTTCAATGGTTGCAGTAGCAAGATAATGAATCTACAGGGTTGCAAACTCAGTGACGGATCCAATAATTTTGAGATGGGGGGATCAAGACTAGAGCTGCAACGAATACACTACCAGGCGAATACGATACGTATCACGAATATGGGGTAGCGAATACGAATAATTATTCACGAATATGATAACAGATAAAAATAGCAACAAATTAAGTTCAGCTTGTGAGTTGTGTCAACTATCAACGTTAAAAACGATGTTATTTTCGTGTCTTGATATCTTTCCAAGCCAAAATAGTTCATTTCCTGTAACAACTGCATTAAACTGACGTAAAATGTTACAATAGGTGTATAAAATACTCATCAATTGTTTACAAATTCTCGTTGAATAGCTTCGATAAGGGCTGGATGAAAAATCCCAACGAAACCTTTCTGGCCTTTCCATTGGTCGAGCCAGTCTTTACCACGCCAGCGATTGGCTAAGCCATAATTGGGTCATCCAAATATGGAGTTTACATTTATTTATGCTCGTTCCGGGAGCGAAGATTTTTATTTTAACTCGATCGTTGACGTTGAGAGACAAATTACAACAGTTAATCAACAAATGAAATAAACTTGTTGTTTGTGTGTTGCCCGGCAGCCGTATTGAATAATGTTTTCATTAATTTTGACTCTTGTGATGTTTACTTTGACCAGCAATATCGAGTTTTATAACGACGAGATGGAACATAGATCTCGCATTACTTCCCGTTGACAGGTTGAGACGATGTGAAATATGATTCACGCATAAAACACTTTGTGAACGTAAATAAAAACGTATTTTTATTCGGATTAAATACAAAATTCGTGCAAAATAATTATGTTATTGTGAACAGTAAAAAAAAAAAAAAAAATCGAAAATATTCGGTTTTCATTGTAACGAATACGATTCACGATTCACACACTGCCACGGTTCGATTCACCGAATATACGAATGTATCGTTGCAGCTCTAATCAAGACCCTCCTGCCCATCCCCCCCAACCCCCAATGGATCCGCCACTGCAAACTGTGGTTTCTTCTCCAGAGTTTTATGAGTGCCCGTACAGAGGAGGTTCTGACACAAGAGTTAGCCAGTCACAAGCCTTCCTCCTACAGCTTTTGCTGTAAGTATGTTGAAGGAACTACACACGCCATCCTGTCATATGTTCCTTAACATTAGGTACATGATTACATGATCCAAAAGCACTATCCTACTAAAACCCAAACAATTCAAGTTGATTAATGCTATAGTACCTGAGGAGTGAGATTTCTGCATTTCCTCTTCATAATGAACCTCTTGCCCACTCTGACTTCCTCGTAGAACTCGTGAGCTAGATCTCCATCTTCATCAAAGAACATAGACCTGAAACATAACAACAGTCATTAGACACCATGATGAGAAAATGGAGAACATGGTTTTCTCAATCAGAGAAAAATGTTCTCTTCACTGCAGTGTAGTGAGACATCACTTTTTATTATATTTTCAGTGGTGAAATAATATATTTATAAAATAAGCAAAGTGATCTTGGATGCTCCATTCATAGAATAAAGGTCAATTATGAACTATGCACAAATTTTAAATCTACTCGATGAGATATATTTTCTGAGAACTGTTAGATATCCTCTATTTATTAAGCAGGGAGTGACCAAGGTTTTTCAATTTCTCAGTTTGAGAAAGGTGTTATTACCACTATTGTTAATTACAATGTTTTTCATCATTGTGACAATATCACAGAAGTGACCACTCCTGCAATAAAATCACTGCCAAAATGGCGCAAGAAATTGGTCAAGTATTATGGACTTACAACCCCACATTTCTGGCCATAAGCACATTATAAACAGAATATTTTGTGTTTTCAGTATAATATCACCTAGATCTTGTGATGGGAAAAAGGCATGTTTTCACTTGTGGATACGGCTGCAAATATTTGTTTTACCTTGTCAACCAATCATGCAAGATAAATGATCATATTATCTATATATCAATGACTAAACACGGTCAATAATAAAATCAAATTATCTCCAAATGTACTGTATTCCTGTAACAGTAGTTGTAGGATATATTTTGACTTTTTTGGTATCAGACAGAAGATTGGTGTAATATCTGATGTGAGAAGTAATGCACTTTAACGGTTGCTGACAATAATAAACCTTAAAAGGACACTGCGTCGAGCATAAAAATGAGATGGGGAAATGGGTGTAGGGGAAATGGGTGTGAACCAATGCTACCTATGCTGATTAACGTGTCTGCTAACTGTCTACATACAGTAGTTTTATTACTAATTACTTCAATTGCCTGAAATTTGGAGTCATTACCAGACACGTTAATCAGCATAGGTAGATAAATCTGATCTCATAGTTATCATCGACGTGGTGTCCCTTTAATGTTAGACAGGGGGTAGACAGACTTTACGTTGACAACTTTTTATTAAAATATAGTCTTCAGATATTCGGGTGCCAGTGGTTTCGTAGAGGAAACCGGTTCGTAGAGACCGATTATTCGTAGAGGCCACAGGTTCGTAGATACTAGTTTCGTAAAGACTTTTAAAAAGTTCATTTAAAGACATACTTTGTCATGTTTTGTGTATTGTATTGGAGAAATCAACATGTGGGTAGTTGCGACCAATGTTTACACAAGCAATTAACAATTAATCCGGTTATTGTTTACATTAATTAGCTACTAACGAGGTATTAGCAATTGGCCGTGTTAATTAATTAAATCAACCAGTAATCGTGTATTCATGGTTGATTCGTGTCGGACTAGTTCCATTGGTGTGCCTGGTAAACATCCTGTTATGGTTTTATAGGCTTTGTGTTGTATAACATTAAGATTGTTTATATTAGTGGCATTGCATAATATTAATATAGTTTCTGTGTTGCTTCCCCATCTAGTATGTGAAATCATGTTTAGTATGTTTAGAATGTATGTGGTCAACTTGTGGTTTATATATAACAGTACTGTTGTGGATTACTTTAATTTGTCTACTCAACACCGGAACAGATTATACTAATTACACAATTAGTTATTCAATTCAAAAGTCGCAAATAAAATAATTTTACCTCGATCATTTAAGTTGTGTATTTGCTTTTCAATTTACATACATTATTTATTCATAAATAAAATAAAATAATATATAATGAACTTTAATTACTATTAATTAACTATTTTTTTACTCTCTACGAACCTGTCTCTACGAAACCGTAAAAAATCCCATCTACGAACCTGTTTCATCTACGAATAAACCTACACCCAGATATTCTATGGATAGTGAATGCAGTCTAACAATCTGGTTAAAATGAAGTGTGAAATCAATAAAATCGACGTCAGCTGGATAAAATATAGTGTAAGCAAAAAAGACAACACTCTAACCCTTGTCTTGTGTACACAAAAGGTGACGGCCCTCTGTAGTTGTCTGCAGACGATGTGAGTGTTTCATCTCGTTTCTTCCACATCCATGCCACTGGTTGAGTCAATTTACTGGCGATTGTTGACGTTGTTTGGCCCATAGCTGATTGATTAAACTCAATCACGTACGGACACAGATTAAAACATTCAAACCATTGATAAGTTGAGAGAATACCAAGAAAATCGGGGAACTAATCTTCGCGACAATATTTTTTCTCAGCTGTTGATAAACCGGAAGTTTCTAGATTAATGGAAAATAGAGTGACCTCCCTTGGATATTTCAACGCGCACCTGTCAGTTTTGATAAAGTGCTCTCTGGCAATAATGCAATGACAAAAGTCAATACACGCATTTAAAATTTAGAATCTATTCATGTTCACCATTTTAAGCGTTAAATTTATGTTAATGAACCCTTTTTAGATTGACATCATGATGTGCCTGAAGCGCGAGTAAAATATTCAAATCATCACCACTACAGTCGTGTGTATCTCTGAAAAGGTGTGTTGATAAGACACATCTGTCTTTAAGACTTTAACATTGCAACATTAATTGGCGGGGACGTATGAGATTTACTGGACGTTATTTCGATAGCGTTTATCTCGACATGTGTTTCAAAAGAATTTCTTTGGATTAAAAAAGAAGGTTGAGATAACAACATTGCAAAAAGTGCTTCTTAATGTAAGTTTGTTGTTTTTTTTATTATATAGAATAGTCGAAGGCTGCATCATTATAACACTGTCCAAACTTCATTACAATTAAGAACCTTTTGGAATGCAAGTAATCTTTAAAATAATCGACCAATACGGTAATTTATTACATTATTTATTTTATTATACTAAATATGGGAATGTGTGGATCATTCTTGTGCCATGTACAATATTCAAAAACATACAATACAATGATTTATTAAACTTTTATAGAGGGGGTTCTTTCATGGTATTTTTGTGGATACGAAATTCTAGGGCATTCCTGTTAATACATACATGTACATACACTGCCGAGTGTCGGCAGAAAAAAATCCTACTTGATTTTCCTTGAAATTAAATATGAAATAATTTCTGAAATATAATTAATGGTGGTCTCTACGTTATGCTGAAACAATAATTAATATGAAAGTCCATTGAAATCATGGAAAAACTGTGATTCGAGTCAATAACATTCATGAAAACCACGCCCAACGAAGACCGCTATTTCCGGTTGATTCACTTCACACCGTAACCACTGAATTGCCTCCACATGCATGAACTATGCTTACATGGAAGTAATGATTTGTTTGTGTCGATACATTTAGATAGTTTCATTAACCGATACACTAACGTCCGTAATCTCCGATCACTATCACTGCATCTCTCGCTGTACAAAAGCACTATCACTGGAACCCTGCAGTACAGTGTATCCCTATATGTTTTCTAATGTAGGTAAGTTAAAAATTTAGAAAGTTATCGGCAAGTTAATTTTGTAGTATTCTGTTAAAGAGAGAAATATAGCTAGTATGTAAATAATAATCGATTAAAACAGCAATTGCAAACTAAGTCGTAATTGTTAAACTTATAGGTGATCATTTGGGCAAAGTTTTTAGCTGTTTACTTCAATACTTTTAGAAAAATTGTGAAAACTAGTTCATGAAGTGATCGTCTGACTGTACATGTTCTGTACAGGCCTCCAGTGATCGTGGTTTTGGTTCCCGTGATGGGAATGAGGGTTACAATTATATGCGTCAAAGGCTTCAAAATAATTAAAATAACCGACATTAAACTCCTGAATATGAGCAGCGTTAGCAAAGAAGCGAGACAGAAGTTTATTCCCTTGAAAAGGACACGCATCAAGCACAAGTTGTAGCCACATATCACAAACATGTAACATGAAAGTGTATTTAAGAAGTCACCACACCATAACAAGCTGCCATTTCTACTAAAACCACCCGAGTGCTGTCACAATTTCCTCATCCTGTTAACCAATATACTACTATTGAATATCAACACAAATTCTAATAACAAATATTGCTCAGACGTTTATGTGGCATAATGTTCAAATCTAAGCTACCAACAACAGCAAAATACTTTAAATTAAACTAAAGAATTGCCTATTAAATGAAATAATTCACACATTAGTCTCCAAAAACAGTCTTAAACAACTTCAAATCAGTATTTTAAACGCTTAAATTGTGTATTACATTTCAGTTGCAATTATCAGACCTTTTAAAGTGTAGCAAATTTAATTTGGGTAAATGTGGTAATAATAAGGTGATGTTTATTCAGAGGCATGTTGAGAAGAAATGGACATTTATTATGATTTTGACAACATAACCAGTTGTTATTTAACGATTGAAAGTTTTATTTTTTTATTTTTAGTATTTAGTTTTACCGACGCTTTATGGACCGACGAACCAGGAGACCATTAAACCAATTTCAAATGTAATAACATTTTTTACTTTGAGCAACTAGAAGCAAGAGAATGAGAAGATAAATGATATAGATGTTGATCACTGTGTATAACCGTACACCGGAACTAGCGAGGTGTACGTCGGCAAAATGTTCCTAGCGAGGAGACCAGATCGAAAGTAGGGTTATATTTTACTTCCATACTCTAAAATAACTCATAATTTGTCGATTATCTAAGCACCCATGCTTAGTAAAATGTCTTGTTTATTTATTCTGTATACAGGGGACGTCAGTGAAAGAACCATAAATTGTGTATGCTAAAATTGCTCATTCAACCCTACGTCGCAATCGGTGATCTGCTTGTGTTTACATCTAAAATCAAGCAATTTAGTGAATGCATTGCATAATTAATTTGCATTATTTCGTTTCCCATAGTTTCCCTAATGTATACATATCAGAAAGTATTAATGAAAAGCTTCGATGTATCAGTAATGGGCCTTTCCCCATTGATGGATGGTGTACGGTCGTTAGACGCATGAAGTAATTTACTGTACCGTTGCTAGCTTCCTTACGTACAGTTTACTAGCTGGACCTTTATCAGGATAAGGTAGCTTATCTACTAGTCATCTATCTAATAAATCTATTAATTCTTGTCGTCAGGGAGTGTATCTATATAACCATTTGTAATCGGAACAATATTTCTTTACAGCTCTATATTGTGTGTATAATATTTATTTATGTATGTTTATGTATAAGCAATTATTAACGTAACGTTTCAAAGTAAACCATGCCATATCTCGCACAATTGTTATTTTTCTAAAGAGAACCAGCGATAACACCAGAAAAACAAGAAATAAGCTATGCTTCATGGGGAAAAAGCAATTTAAATAATTTGAGAAAAGAAATTTAGAAGAAGTTTATTGATTTAACCATGAAACCATGTCTTAAGTACACTTGGGAATATTGTCTGAAGCTCTTGTCTTGTTCACAATTTTCAAATATATGTAAGTCAATTGTACTTTCATTACACTCTTTTTCATCAAATAACTTGCTTATTTTACTTAAAGAACTTTGTGCTCAAACTATTGATTCGTCAATGTTTCCTTTTTACTTAGCTCATGCTCTTAGCTTATGACATGGCTTGGCATCCGGCATCCGCCATCCGTCTGTAATTGTTTTTTAAATAATCCATCGAATCTTACTCATTAGCTAATTAGCTAACGACCCTTTCCTCCCCTGGATCCTCCACTGCCTTGACTAATGGGGATGACATATTGTAGATTTTGGTGGCTCAAAGGCCAGAGCATCTCTATTGAGAACCACGCCCTACTCTGTGTCACCTGAAAGTGACATTGAGTTGGATGTTTGAGTCATATGTCAAATAGTGACAATGGTGTTATGTTATCGAGAATTACTGAGTGCTTCATAAATTCACTATTTTAATGATTATCGGTTCGCTGCAGTGGCGATATGAAAGTTTAAGTTTACAGTCGTGTTTTGATCAAAATCTTGACAATGAAGCAACATAGTCTTGTAGCCTTAGTGTACACTATCAGTAATAGTGTTCGTCATGCACATTAGAAGCTTAAATAACTGTCTAGAAATTTGATAATGAAATCATTTAATTATAATTGTGAAATATAGTATGTGTTTTATGATAAAGTGATATATTTTGTTATTTTGCTCTATAATCTAATTTAAGGGGAAACGATCGTGCATATAGAGTAAGAGTTATCTCCCTTGCAACCGAAAATTGACAATTTCTCAAGGTTTTTTTTTTCAAATTATTATTTAAGTTAGCCCGGAAACATATGCTTTTTGGGGGTTTAATTTTGTTGTTGATTTGTATTTCTATCAAACAGTGATTTTTTTTCAGCAACTCTTGAGATTAATTGACATAAATATCAATGTTTAACAGAAAACAATAACAAAAATTGTAAAAATTAAATTTTAGGTAAAAAGAAACAAAATAACAATAAAATTGCAATTTCGCCTTTCATAAACGTGTAAACATAACACTTTTATTAAAAGAAGGCAATCATTATGAAATACGTTTCTTGTTTTATCATGATGAAAGTGTGAAATGATAGTGAAACCCACCTACATTTGAAGCTCATGTTTCAAAAACGAGCACGGTTACTATTTTTATAACAGAAATGGATTGAGCATATGTTTTTCCATGTATATACTGAAATATATGAAATTTCTTGAGATTTTTAAAATTGGAAACAGTACTGTTAATGTGTTCATACTTTTGGCAATTGGGGATGAAGAGTGAGCTAATCCGAACTTACATCAGGACATATAGTATTTAAAAAATGAGACTTTATAAAACATGATTTATGTCTATCTATCTGTATCATTGGTTTGTGCAAGAAACCGTACACAACATTACTAGAAGCAGTACAGTTCACAAAATACATGGCCCATGTTAAGATGTCTTTACTGTTCTAACATGATGTATGAATAACAATTTGTGGCAATTTAAAGTTTCCTTATATATCAAATAACCCTTCAGAGTTCAGTTTGTACTTATGAAAAAATTTAACCGCTAAAAAGACGAAGAAAACAGGCAACATGTGATGGAATACCTCTTGACACGTTGAGAGCAATATTGTTTTGAGGAATACATCTGCTATCAATACCAATGTCAATAATCTTAATTTCAATAATAATGTCTCAGAATGTAATTTTAGTTATACTCACGTTGAAATAAGTTGACTGAAGAGTGAAAAACGCGATAAAAGTAGGAACATTTTACCGATGTACACCTCGCTATTTCCGGTGTACGGTTATACACAGTGTTGATGAAAGCAAGGAATACGTTCATTGGGTTCGGTTTATACCATTTTGGGTTGTTTAAATGAATTCGCGAATTTGACATGGGGACGCCTGGGTATACAGTCAATTTGCGTAAAACTATCCCATACATTAATTACTTGTGCAGTCACACCGGGGATTAATCTACGTCCATAAGAATTTAAATACTACGATCTGCAGTGGCAAGGATCCATTGTCTATTTACTTTGCAAGAGTATTAATGTTTTCAGTATGACCAGCACTGTGTACATCTGTAAGGACTGATTGGCGACTGATTTAAATAAAACGGACAGTGTCATGTTCAATTTTGTAAAACACATTCACCAGTGTCGCTTGATATGAGCAATGGTATTCATCTCCATCACCCTATACCTCAGTGTGCTAGAAGTTTATATTGATACCTTTATTGATTACTTTGGCCGATTGCAAAACTTCATATTCTTCAGGGTTGCATGGCACATTGTCTGTGAAGGAAGATATAGGTATCTGCCTCTACTTTCATTACAGATTGATTGATTGATTGAAAACATATTTTATTCATTTAAGAAATGAATTGGGCACAAGTTATGAAACTTATAGAAGCCCTCTCCAGGTAATCAACAACTATTTTACAAGGCTAGAATATACATAACAAGAAAGTAAGAAATCTACAAGTGACGAAGTGGGTAAACATGTAATATACATTATTAAGGCAAGACACAATTGGAAATGTTATTCTTATGACAAAATGCACTTTGAATATGGTAAATACGTACATTAGTATTAATGTATTATTTGAACCGTTGACTCTTTCCAATGAATTTATGAACATGGTGAAATATGTTTTCATTGACTGTTTGTGGAAGATTTGGGTTTCCATACAGGATTGTATTAATATCAAATTCTGCCTTTAAATTATAAAATCTTTGCTTTAATTCTAAACGAAGATCAGCATGTCTTGGACATCTCAAGAAGAAATGATAAACATCTTCAACTAAAGCACCACAAATGCAAGATTTACTTTCAGATAAATTGACACGATACAGATCACCGTTTAGGGAACTACAAGAATTTCTTAACTTACTGTGTATAATGTTCATCTTCCTATCGCCGAAAAGAAAATATTTTGGGATTTTACATTCTGTTTCAGATAATTTTGCTTTAAATGACGATAGTGAATTTGAACATCTTATTTTCGAGGAAAGAGTATTCCACAGATAAGCACAGTCATAAATAAAAGACTTTTGAAGGACTGCAGTTCGAAATTTTGGAATAGATAAATTTGATTTGTTACGCAAGTTGTAATGAGAAATAGTTTCAGTGGCTTGTGGATCACAGTCAGGATCTTGATTTTGTCTCTATGGAATTGTATACTACAGTTTCCTTGACGGTACCCATTTCAGATCAATATTCAAACCCTATAGTATCTTTTACACGACGCCTGACCTGAAATTGGTTACAAATTCCTCTTTTGAAATTCAATTAATCATCGATTCTGATGCTCAGTTTGAAGTTTTTACTAATTTCGTACATAAAATCACGATCACTGCACATTTATCAAAACCACGATCACTGATCTGTACTGAACACGATCACTTCAAGGTATGTACAGTTTAATTACTATTTTAACAATAATTTTCACAGAATAAGCACATCTCTTCCAAATTGATACAATGTGGTTTCTGAAGGCTAAAGTTCGTGTTAATTCTATAATTTGGTCGATATATGGTGCGTAGTATTTGCATACGTATTCAAATATCTTGGTCGAGAACACTTTTAACCAATACGTCTGTCGACGACTAGTTTATTGTTACAGTGTTCAAGTTATTATGAAATGTCACCAAATGCTTACAATTAGTTGTCTGCGTGGTATTATCGTACATTGCCTGAGTTAGAACAAACACTAATGGACGCCAGAAAACAAGTTTAATAAAAAAACAAATGCACGTTTAGGGAACTACGTTATAGATCATCAATTATTTACTCATTTCTGACATCTTGAGTAAAAATTTTAAAAGTGAGAACTGTAGCACCATTGTTTTCACACTACATCCGCTCTCTTTTAATGCCACTGATATCGCTTGTTTTTACCTACCGGGTTCATATTTGTCATACGTTGCCCAAGTGCAAAATCGTTTCGTCTGTGACTTTCCATTCTAAATGCTGCGACGGCGGGTCGCCCGTCTATGGTTGAAAGATGATTTTAGCGTATATTATTTTATTTCATGACTTCAGTAATAAATAGAATACCATATTCGTGTCTATGCCATACTATGTTTACGACACTCATGTCTGAATATCGATATACTCCTCGCTCAGCCTCTCGCTCGAGAAATACTAATATTCAGGCACTCGTGTCGTAAACATAGTATGGCATAGACACGAATATAATATCCTCTATTTATTTAATACTCGCTCTTGGACTGTGGACAGCAGTGTAATGTGTATAAGACAATATCAAACTAGCGTCAGTATTACCTCACATAAGTGCTACAATAAATGTGACATCACAACAGCCCTACCACCGTAGGCCTACACAATGTCGGCTATTTCGCTTGATTAATTTGGGCAAGTAATAAACAGAAGACTATAGTTACTCAATCTAGTGACTGACTTAGTATAAACTCGCTTTCGCTCGTTTAATTCGAAATCAATAACTCGTTTAATAAAAATGGTATCAAATGGAAAATTGTTTATTATCCTATCAAACTGATATAGGTCTATACATCTGAGTGAACAGTTTTGGATGACAATGATGCGCACATATTTTAACTTACAGAATATTAAAATAAAACATTTCAATACATGTTATGTGTTACTATTTGAATACTCTATCAGTGTATGTATTTAGTTATCAAAAAGTTGCAAAATTGGGTACAATATACAAAATATCCAATATGGCGAGTACGTTATAAAATGATTTAAATATAAAAACCTTTTAAAATTTATGGAATACAATTCTAAACAGAGTCTCAGACATCCTTCTTGAACAAAGCGATGTGTCAATAAAAGTTTCTGTCACATTCGGTTTTGTTTATTTGGGTCCAGTCATTATTTGCTTGAGCATGCGCACATGGCCGGAAGTGTCGAAGGGTTATCCCAATGGCGGAGCATTGAAAACAGCGCGTGGATTTCCCACATTTAATTTGAGAAACCGGGATTTTAACAAGAAATCAAATGGCACGATTGTTGGAAACGGGATAGGTTGTCTCAATAAAGGTAAGAATTCATTTTGAATGTATTATCAATATAATTTTCGTAGAAATTATCGAAAACATAACTGTGACAGGTGGTTTGAATACTCAGTTCAAAAACAAAGCCTTCGCGGTTCATGGTGACAGTGATACGTTCTGATGTTGGGAACCTCTTTTAGCTTATCCAGGTTTAAAACAACAGCACACAGGAGCCGAATGTATTGTATTGATATATTCCACAAAGGTTGCTGAAATAAATGAATTTTAAATTAGATAACCTTTTACTTTTGTCGCGGAGAATTCGCTGCAGACTTCTCTAAGTTTGATAGAAATGCATTCGACTGTAACGAACTAGTAACTTGAATTAAAATGTTAACTTTAATTTCAACATGTTACTTAAGTGTGAGAAGAATGTACAAAATTTGTCATTTGTATTGGAAAAGCCGTTTTTAAATTCTTAGGTTCTATTTTTCTACTTCACCACATAGGCCTACGTGCTTTCCTCCGAGATTAATTTGAATGTATCAATACTTGTTGCTTCAGTGTTCTAACAGCAAATAATATAAAATAGTACAATTTTCTTTAAAAAATGTAGATATTTTAATAACTCACAGCTTCAAAATATACTAGAATTAACATCAATAGTTCACATTTATTATTTTTATTGGTATATGTTATATTTTCTCGTGTTGTCCTTGTTAAGAAAATGTTGATGTAAAGTTTGCTAATTAAACAAAAAGTGAATTTGAAATCTATTTGAGGAACTTTCAACACTTCATAATCTGTCCAACAGTACTTGACAAAACAGACATTGATGTATTAAATCGCTTTAGGTTTCTTTTTGGAGTTTTGCTAGAATGTGAAGATCCCTGACCTTTGTACAAGACAGCTGTGTTCGCTCTCAAGAGATGATACACAGACCTGACAATGTCTGATGCATCATTCTGACAACCTATTGTCTTGAAAGACTCAAATATGGTCCTTGATTAAAAATGATTTGATGTAAACATGAAAACTTGAGAAGGATTACATTAATTTAACTGTTTGCTAATTTGTTTCTGAGCACTCTTTTGAGACAACAAAATACAATAATTTATAATTGTTTTGGTGAGAATACTATTACCCTGGGTATACTAATAATAATTGTTATAGGCCTTATTAATAAATTGAATTTAATATTAGAATTGAAGCCAAGGAATTGAAGAGAAAATTTAATCTGTGAAATAAATTTATATCATGCAATTTACGTTATTGATATTTATTTTTAGACAATTTAGTGTTGTTAAACGTTTCCAATAAAACATGATGAAAATCAATTTTTATAGCACTTACAATGATAGCCCTTGTGTGAAAGCCCTTGTTTGAAGACAAAGCATTTAAACAGTCTCCCTTTATCGAGAAATACAAAATATATGCATTCTCTTAAATGTGTATAGATCAATATAATAGCTCTGTACAAAAAAATTCAAAATAGTCCCTTCATCGCTGTTCAATCATAGTCTTGTTCTTTTTGGCTCATTTTTGTTGATTTGTGAATTAGGTTTGTATTTTTCCTACAAGTAATTTAACAATTATTTCTTGTTCATTTAATTCATTGATTTTCAACAACAATGCTTTTCTTGATTTTTCTATTCATGTTGAAGGAACCAATTCTAAAATTCAGAAGCAAAAATCATCTATAGAAAGTTTCTTTGTGGTGTTTCTCTTTAATCAGTTGAATAGCTCCCTCACAGCCTTTCCACTTCATCATAATTACTGTTCATTTTAAGTTTGACTTTTTGTCTAAATTCCCATGATGTTTTCCCGGTGACCTGGTTGCTAAACCACATGAATAAAGTCAAGCGCATGCAACAAGCGATGACTGGCCAGTGATTAAATCCATCACATCTCGCCATTCTGAAGGAAAAAATCACAAAAATCAATATGTGTTTTAGAGGCATCACTTTGTGGAAACAGGATATGCACTCTGTGGGAGAACACCACTGCTTCTCCATAGAGATGCCACGGACATTGTATACAGCCTGTGATGATAGACTGGCTAACTGTCTCTTATAACAATTTTAAAGACAATTTATAAGCTTTTTAAAGCATGAAAATGCTGCTCGAGAATTACATATAACATCAGCGTGTTTCTAGCTGTACAGTTGAGTGGGTTATTTTGACCAATTCTAATCAGATGGGCCCTTGCCCCATTTCAATGGTAAAAAAAGTATCCTAATTTTGAGTAATTCCCCAAAATTTAAAAGACACTAAGCCAAAAGGATGGAATAATACCATGAGGACCCCCTCTTGGAACAACACTGCAAAATGGGCCATTCTTGTCTCTCACATACTTCTAACAATATGTAAGCATCATATACATAGGAATCAGCTATAATATTCAAGTAATTCACACACTGTGACATCAACAGTTATTATTAATCTGCATTTAAAGTGATAAGTATTTGACATCTGTCTTGTTAAATAAAGTCTTTAAAGATCTCAAAGACAAAAATATTCCTATGAAGAAATAGAGTGACCCATTCAATTGTCAAACAAATTAAATATTGATTTTGGAGACTTGAAGACAGGCTAGATGATGATATCAAGAGTTGGGAGTTTCAATGACGATATAGCCTCACTGGCTCCAGCATGATAACAGCGAGATCTTTAGGAGCTGTGACTAGCTGGCTTTACAGTGGACTATTGACGCATTAGTCATCATGTATGTCAGTCACATTCCCACAGATCCAATCACAAGGGTATTACTGCCTGTTATAATTATTAAAGAATACAAATATCGTGATCTCGGTATTACTTTATGGCATTGAAATGATTAGGGAATATTTTTAGGACCAGTAATCTATGACATGTAGAATAATGTTGAGAAATAAAATATTTATGCTAAGGAATGTCTGAGGATATTTACTGTATCCCCATGTAAGAGTTGTTGAGTCATCCGGTATGAACGTAAATACAGTGTATTTTGATGCCGTAGGACATTACTTGGAATGGTTGTGGAGTTGTATTTAGAATAATGAATTGATCTGGTACTACCAGTAGTTGTATTGATGGATACTCTGGCGTGAATAAATGGTGAGTTAATGACATGTTTTACTTGATCAGTAAATTTTATTGTCAATCCCAAAAATAATTATTTGTAAAACATATTTCTGTTGTATTTTAACTTAATACCATAACAGTTCTGCAATATTTGTAAATCAAAAAAAATGAAGCAGTTTGTTAGTTTTATATGCCTATTTTGCTTTTTTGTTAAAGGAATTCAACCCTTTCACAAGCTATTATTTAAAAACAAATACAAGCAATTTGTTAGAAAAATTATATGCAAATTGAACCAAATTGTCGACTTCTGTTCAGAGTTTGAAAAATTAATATAAAAGTGATTTGTTTGATTTGAACCCTTAACTTTCTAAAACAGTAATATTCAAAGTATACTAAGCCTATCATTAGACCCTGACCAAACTCGGAATTATCACTTTGGTACAAGTTCTCATTCCTGTTCTTCAGACAATCAGAATGGTTTGAATTTTGATTCAGCAAATAAAATATTAAATTTAATTAAGACGAAAGTTATTCACTCAGACTAAGACACAACTTCCATATCGCTTTATAAATTTTGCATATTTGGTGTCATGTTATTTTCAAGTTTCAAGTATCCCTAATGAAATGTGTTGAAGAAACCAACCACACTGATTCGATCAACAAGTTAAACGAAGCATCTGCAGATACAGCCAAAGCTTCAGATATCCAGAAAATCATCCAGTGCAGAAAAAACAAAAGCAAATATTATATTTATGAGCTTCAAAGATTGTGATGCAGAGAGTGCAATGAAAGGCAATTACTGTGTTAAATTAACAGGCTCCAGCAGCTTGATAACCGTGGACATTTTAGGAACTCGGAAGGAATCACATCTAGGATTGATTTTCTTCCTTGTGGCTACCAGTTGCTCTCAGAGATGTTCAAATCGTGTGTGGAAAAATCGTTACGCTCAGCTTGCCTTCTAATTGTGTTACTGACCAACAAATGGGTGAATTTTCCTTTCTGTGACCTCTTAACGTGAAAACAATTTGATGTCAAATTTAATTTGAAATTTATTGTTTCTTGCAAATGGAGTTCTCATCATTTAGATTTAAAAAAAGGAAATCATATTTGTTAACATTAAATTAAGTTTATTTTTTGGTGAAATTCAGAATCTTTTTTTGATCTTTAGTGTCATCTATAATTATTTGTAAATGCTTTTCATAGATTAAGTTGATCTTGAGGAAGTTGATAATAAAAAAAGTTGTGAAGTGTTTTGTTTTGAATTAGTCTCAGATGATTACAGGTGATTTTGAATCAAGACTACATTTTCCTAAAATTTGATTAACCTTACCTTAATCTTAAAAATATCTCCATTTCACAATGACGTTAATCATCTCATTACTTTGTGCTGGTAAAAATATATGTTGACATGTCACTGTCATGGAATCATTGGAATGGTATGAATATTTGGGGACAAGAATCATTAACAGTCCCCACCGTAACCAATTGTTCGCGGCTGGCATCCTGCTTTTAACATTGAGTATTCGCGGACGCTCATGAACATCCCATCAAATTTTGTGTTACTTAACGTTCTGCAGTGTTACGGTTGCTGCAAAATGATTCTTTCTGATAATATGCTTTACTGTTAAGATTAAGGCTGCTTATTATCCATATAATATTTGTTCGTATATTGAGGTAAAATCCATTTTTATTGTTACAGTTGTCTAATCATGTTGTGAAAAATTTTCAATATTGCTCACTTGAGTTAATAACTTTGTAGCAGCTGTTGAAGTAGATCTATGGACTGTGAAAATAAGGAAATACATTTACAGTAATATATTGATTTAAAGAAATTGATATTCAGAAAGCTACTGGGATATTGCCAAACGTACATAAGATGCACAGTTTACTGAGTTTAGCAATTGGATTTTTTCCTCATATTATTTCAAACAGGATCTATAGAATATCTGTGGGATTATGATAAAATCACAGTAATCCAATGGAACATGATCAACATTTTGCCATTTATAATATGTTTAGTTTATGTGATAATGATTTTCTGATGATGTTTTGCTTGTCATCAAGACTGAGCAAAGCTGTGGTGGCTGAGCGGTTAAGCTGTTGGGATATACAGTGCTTGCATAGCTTTCTTACTTTGAGGTTGTGGGTTCGAATCCCACAATAAATTCATCCCGAAAGACAGTCGTACTACTGCAGGTAGCGTGATCCAAAGTGAGAGTTATTGACAATGTTATATAATATATATATAAAGATGTACATGCCGACTCCACAGCAAAAATCTAAAGAAGCTTTCAAAGACTTTTGGCAAGTCTCAGGGTGCCTCAGCTCAAACCTGCAATCAAGAATATCTCAGGCTTTTTCAAATTTTATATATTTAATCTTATTAATAATATTGAGTACAAATTGCCAGTCAAATCTGTGCTGCTTCTATGCAAGTAGCATCATGTAATATATGCTGTCTATTCATCAGGCTTTAAAGTTTTCAATATCATATATATGTTGTAAGTCCCATCATATGTTTAATAATTTAATTATGAATCTTAATCAATATCAGGTTTTCTTAAATCGGTTTCCCCTTTCCAGATTATAATACAGGAAGTCTAACATCTGGGATAGGAAATTGTGTTTGTTTATTCATTCTTATAAATAACTTATTGGTAAAGATAATTCTCCATCAGATTCATTTTGGTTTCTGCTAAATGTTTGCTACTATAAACAGCCATTCTTCTTTGAAAATCTTAAATTTGCAAGTAAATAAGCTGTGAAAAGGTCAATTTATTTGATAAAAATATCTGCTGTTTCGGTGAGAGCAGGTCAAATTGAACTAACCACAAATTGCAATTATTCAGTATAAAGTGAGGGATGTTTATAGAGTGTTGCATATTGTGTACATGTGGCTATCGAAGTTACATAAACCAGACAATATAAGAGCCCTTTGTACAGCTCTGTATGTATCTATATCATTACATTATTATCAACCTTTCCCAGCTTATCTTCTCCAGGGACTGCTCAAGGGAGCTAACTCTGTCAGGTCTAACCCTTGCTCTATGTCAGTGTTGTGGATGAATACCATTAACAAGAGGGGTTCTGATAAAACTCGCCTTCCTGACATTTTCTCGCCATTTCGCCTCGAGAATTTGCCCCATATGAAGAGGATATCGCTATGAAGGCAAAGGTGAATTATTTCAGGATATTTTTTGCTTTAGTTACATTGCTAATGATATTCTTTTCATTGAGTTCTTTGATAGTTTATATTGTTTGCCTTGTACTGACGTCTCTAATGTGGATTCATGTTTTAGGCAGCTTTTTTTTTATTTTGACAAAAATCTTTAAAATTTTGTTAACACGATCTGATTTCCATTATATCACTAATAATCTTGGAAACATGAGAAAATATGTAAGACACATAGATCTTTGTTTTAGCAGGAATAAATTTTTCCCTACTGTTCATGATTTAGTATTATCTATATGGAAATTTCAGATTTGGTATTACTGAACTAAATTTACATTGATACTTGAAAATAAATTGTTATTGAGTTACAGAAAGGTCATGGTGACTTTGTGTTATAATTAAACAGAAACCTGATAATTTTGGTTATTAAACCTTTGTTCGATACTATTATTTCCATGCAATTATTACAATAACTGTTTAATTTCTCTATCCACCGTGGGAATATATGCCATCTGTCTGCCCTAAACGATTACAAAAAGAAACATTTTAAGCAGGTCTGTGTAATTTGATTATCAATAGATTTTTGGATTTGAATGCTTCGTTGAACTTGAATAGAGGCTACTCTTTGTGTGATTAATTTTCAATTCGCTTCGTGATACGTGTATAGATTTTTTGGGCATGACACACCTGCCTATATGTAAACAAGGAAGAAATTTAGAATTAATTTTGGGAAGTTTTTTCCCTAGTAGTTTGCCTCCTGTATAAAACCACAAATTATTGCAAGTTGTGAAAATTACTAAACCTCTCCTTAAGAAATTTAGAAAATTAAAATAAGAATGTTCTTTTCATATGAGTCATGTCTGTTACGTAGATAAATATATATATTTGTGGAGGTGGGTTTGACCAGACAGTGTGAGTCAATATTGGATTTGTTGTCATGGGTTATCTCCCTTTACTCATACTGGCTCCTGTTCAAACTAGGGATTTTAAGCATAGAAATAGCAGCTCTTGAAGTTTTTTGTATTTAAAATATTTTGCTTTTTGTATTGGATTTGGAACTTTGTGTTCCAAAATTGTTTATTCACTGTTTTTGGAATCCTGAAATAAAGAAAATGAGAGTTTTCATTTAATTAAATTGCCATTTAAAAAAATGATGCTTCAGTTTTGAAATGACAGCCATTTATAGTCATTTTTAGAAGAAAATTATTCACCCTCAACTTAGCAGACCATTCAAGTTATCTTACAACCTGTTCATTTAAAATACTATGTACAGCTCTTCAACGTATTGATCCCAACAGGTTGTTCTAAGCATGAAAAATAATTGTAGCGTGACATATTGTTTTGATATTTTGTCACTGTCGGCTTATTCACGTTTTCCTAAGTGGTTAATTGTTTCAGTCTTGTTATATTTGCATGAAAAAAAAACTTCTTTCATTTTAGCAGATGGTTGTTTACAAGAGTAAGTATACAGGCAACGAATCATTTGTCAATTTGAAAAAGAGTTTTAAATAAATTATGTTTCTTGTGTATGGCTTTTTAAATTGTTAATGCAAAAGCCATGTCATTCCTTGTAAAGACTCAAATGAAGAATAATGGTTTCAAACCGGGAGCTTTTTTTCCCTTTGTCTTTTATGAATACCAGATGAGCTTTCTTTGTGCAAGGGTTACAAGTACATGTGGAAGTCGTTTGAATGCAGGCTTTTCATAAGCATTTCCTTTATTGTCAGTGAACATAATGTAAGGCAATGCTGTTGATAAAATAGCTGATCTTTGACATTTTGCTGAGAAATCCTCTTAATCTTTCTCATCTTTTTTCGGTTTGTTGGCAACTTAAATCAATTAAACTATATTTCATGATTTCAAAGATGTTTAAAGAGAAATCTTAGCGTTAAAGTAGCAATATTTGTCAAAATAAAAATAAGGCTTTCTCAAATGACTTTGGAAAGAAAAGATATGGCTTTATTATAAAATGAAATAAGTCTTTTTAAGTTGGAGAGTTCATTAAGAATCAATACAGTTTTAACTGATTTTGACCATTCAGTTTTTTAAATGTTGATAAAAGAGTGAAATGTGCTCCTGTATTAAATGAATCACAGCAAGCGTGACACAAAGGCCATCTGAAACAGACATGTGTAAAAGTCAAACGCCTATATTGTATATCAGCAATTATCTATCTCTAATAATTGTGTAATGGCTGACAAGATGAGGATTACAAGTGCTGTCGGAAATTCAAAACACCACTGCTAAATATCAGAGTTGATGTCTGATGTATGAGCTAAGAGGAAGCATGAAACAGATGCTGGAAAAATTTGGCTTTGTTGCTGAAAGACTTAGTGTCAGGATTGCTGGTACAATTGGATTTAGAAAGCTGACATTGAAGAGACTTCTCCCTTCAGAGTAATGAATCGCTTCAAGTTGAAGGTAGAGTTGTTTTTTTAGAAATTTGCTTAATCCCCTGCAAACTGAAGCCACAAATAGAGTTGCAAATCATTTCTCTTTCAAAGAGATGCTCTCCAGAGAAGGTTAAATATCTTCAGTTTGTCATCACGTCATGTCATGCCCTTTCGATATTTGTGTTTCTCTCTTCATTGCCTAAAGTTTCTGATTCATTTCATGTAAAATGGTTTTTCTAAAGGTTAAGTGAAGAGCTAATTGTGGATATTTATTTGCGTAAACTTTGCTAAACATTTAGAAAAATCTATAGATTTACCAGCGATATGCCACAATTTTAAGTCTTAAGTGCCCATGTGGTACACTCTTGATGTTTTTGTTGATTCCTAATGCCATTGTGGTTTACTGCAATAATGTAACAGTTTTAGCACTGCAATCATATACTGCATTGATACTGTGTACATACTAACTGACTCACTTGTCTTAATGTGTTGTAAACTATAGCCATGTACATGATGCATTACATTAGTGCAAGTTTTAATAAGAATGCTCTCTGCTACAAATTTGGAATTTATTGGCTGAAATAGGAAACATATACCCAAATCCTCAAGTGATTCTGTCTGTAACATAGTGACCTTCTCCTGGTGTTAGCTACAGGCAGATATCTCCTGAAAATTTGGTAATAATTTGAATTTATTATGTAAAATAAAGTACAAATCCAAAGAACTCGAACTCCTGGTGATCTGGGGTAGTGACCTTCTCTTGGTGTTGGTTACAGACATTTATCTATCTACTGCACATGGTATACAAGTGTATGTTGTGCAGCATGCTGCAGATGTATTTGTGTAAATATCACTGGGTCGTCAGTAGGATCTGGACAACACGTTATGTGAGATATGTCAGCTATACATAGACAAAGGATCAACATTTCATCACTTGTAGTGGAGGAAGATTACAGTGGCACATGTGGTGGATGGTCCGACCTGAACATGCAACAATATGTAATATGCTCATTATTTAAAAATGTATCTAAATGTATCAAAATGAATCTAAATGTATCTAAATGTATCTAAATGTATCAAAATGTGTCAGTAGCAGCTTTCACTTGATGGTGTTTTGCATGTATGATCAGATCCCCAAGGAGTTTAAAATATCATTGGATCTTTTTGTTTTCTTTAGAATGTCAAGACATATTTTGAAGAAAATGAGAATGTCAGACTTGAATTTGTGGTTCACCACCACAGAGTATCTAGGTCTTCATTAATTCATAATCAATATAAGAATTTAAGAATTTAATTTTTGAAAGAGAAACCAAAAGGAATACTGCATGTAAATAGAATGAGCTAGATTATCCAATGTTTTGTAGCTCACTAGTCTAACATTTAGCTTCTGAAATGAATTTGTTTCTCCAATTTCAAAATTTGAAAGAAAAAAAAATAAACTAAAAAGGAACCTCTTAGATGTGTTCAAACTGAGCTCTCGAGTCTTGTTGTAGGCAATGTAAAATTATTAAGGGGTCTGGATTACCGACTATATAGCTCACATGAAGCCGAACTTCTGATCGTAATCATATACCACCAGCTCCTATGCCAACAGAGCACCGCAAGCCCTGAAGCTGGATGCCATATGAATATGGATACTGCACTCCCCAGGGAGTTGAGATGAGCAGGAAGCTGATGGATTGTGAGGAGGAGGATTAGCTGCCTGTTTACACAGGATATAATGTAATGGAAGGCTCCCTTGGGCTGGAGTCAACTGGTAGTCAATCTCTCATTGCTGTTAATATCTATTTGATACCATCCATATTAACCAGATATATCCATAGCTATCTATTTGATACCATCCGTATTAACCAGATATCTCCATAGCTATCTAGGGGGAGGGATAGCGCAGTGGTAAGCGCGTTCGGCTTCGGATCAAGAGGTCCAGGGGCACGGCAACTTTGTCTGCAGTAGAGAACTTTCTACACGCAGTAAGGTTTGGGTGCAATGCTACACTGAATTTCAGCGTAGTACCACCCATGGTTCGCTAGTTCCAGCCGATGCTCGCAGGTTTCACCGCAAAGCATAGTCACATGGTGTTGCAGGCTTTCTCCCTGCCATAATACTAGCAGCCGCGATATAAGTGAAATACTCTAGCAGATTTTAAAATGAATAAGTTGTAGATTTGTTTACAAGTTGATTTACACAAGTTGAAGATATATGAATCTGTTGAGGTGAGATTGCTGTGAGGTAGGGTACAATTTATAGTATTTTATGAGTATCTAAGCTAGGTAGGCTTTGAAACTCACACATCCTAGTGTTGTACATATTATTAAAAAAAAGCCACTGTAGCACGTTCATTTGCATATGATGTTTTCTCAAATTTGCTATTTATTATTATTAAAGTTTACAATATATTGTTTTGTTTGAGGTAAAACATTCATTACATGACCCAATAAGCTGTATTCATAGAAAACGTTTTTCAGTATTGAAAGAAAATGGGGTAATGTATAAAGCAACAGTGGTGTGGAACTATTCAGTGTGAGAGGTAGATTTGTAGGTCTCATGCGATTTTAAGAGTTCAGACAGCAAGATGATTGATCATTCTATCATGGTACCATATTTAAAACTCTACTCTGAGTGTTTAGGTATCGCTACATCAGTCAGATCACTTGAACTACCTTCAAACAGCAATTTTAATGTGAACACCTTAAAATGGCCGTTCAAAGGGAAGTGGACCGAATAGCTCATTTGTCTTGGAACTCCTTATATTGATTCAGGAGAATGATTTAGCCACTGGTAAATCTTAGTTATCTTTTCATGAGATCACTTATTCACTAAGAACAACGTGCTACAGCGCCTTTAAATTTGAAGATGAGCTGAGATTGTGCATTATAACATTTTATGATTATTACAGCTAGAAAGGCTTTGAAATTCACGAGGCTATGGTAAGACTCTTTTAGGATTAGTCATATTCCTTGTCTGTCTCCGTAATCCCGAAATGCTATTGCTGAACCTGACACTGAGGACAGCAGAAAGAAATAACCTGATAGCTTTATTTTTAAGTTAGTGATTAAAGGTTAAGTCCCTATGATAACTGAATATAAACTAGGAATTAGTTTAATATGTATTCCCATGTCATTTGCTTTAATCTTCATTTAGGAATTCACCATAAATACCTCAAATGGAAAGAATTTGCAGTTTTTCTTCATCACAACTTTGAGTGAATGTATATGGAGTGTTTCCGGTACCAATGTGATACAAGTATGTTATAAAGTCAGTGATAGGTACCAGACTGAAGGATATAGGTGTGGATGGTAGATACGAGACTATAACTGCCCCGCAGACCTGCCATTTTCTCCTGAACTATTGCTCCAACCAACATGTGGACATAGCTTAGATTCTTCCCCTCAAGTCTGCTCAGTCCCTGTCACAAAAACCAACATGGCACCTCATACTGCCAGATCAAGGAAACTGAAAGAGGACATCCGAGAGAAATTGTAACTTTTGTAAAATATTTGAATGTTTTGACTGTTAAATTTGACTGGCATTTACAAGTGGTCTATTAATAAAATAAAATTCTGGGTGTGATAATAAATGTTTTATGTTTATGTTAGAGAAAAGTAGAAAATTAAATGAGTAGTCTGTTTACATAGATAATGTCTGATCGCTTTGAATGATGTCTTCCACTAAAGCAATTAGCAAGTGCAAAATGGACTGTTAACAGGATTTCTGATGCACTGTATAAAATAATAAAAATAATCAAGAATTAAAATCTTTACCGGTAATTTTTTGTTCTATGTTTATGAAAGAAGTAAAAATCTTACCTTAAAATTAAAATGACCAATTTCATTCATATTTGTGAATTCAAATACTAGTATAATATGTTTCATTTTGACAAAATTGTTTCTATAGGCAACAAGGAACAATACCAAAGTATGATTCTGCTTGAGCAAGTATAACCGAAAAACAGTCATGAAAGTCATAGCTTGACATCACATGATAGGAGCCTCGAAATTTACAAGTTCTGAACAGACAAGTTGATGGACAGAAATGTCAGTTATGACATATGGCATGCCAATATTGTCATGATTTGATAGAAAAATTCCTGACCTTCTCTCACAAGCCCAACAATGTGTGTCAATAATTGTGTTAGCACATGGAGTATGACTATGAATCCAATTTGTCGCTTCTGAACTTGAAATCTGTCCAGTATCAGTGATCAATGAATATAAAATTGGTCCGTCACATTTCATTTCTCTTCCTTGTGAGTTGGATGACACAATTCAGGATACGTCTATGGAGATTTAGCAGCTTAATTTAACATGGAGTGGGTGATATTTGGACTTGTCTGGACTTCTAGGATGTTGTTTGCATTGACAATTTACTCGATTCCAAACTCAATAAACTTTTCTTTTATTACAGAGATGTCCTAAGAAAAAACTGAGGATACTGCTTTAAATGACAAAAGTTTCAACTGTCGCATCATTCCATTCCATTTATAGCAATGAATGAAATTTGTTAAATTTTGTTTGTAAGGGGATGGAATTCTTTTCGAATCAAACCTATATTCTTAGAATTTTATTGTCATGACATTTCTTTAACAAATGAAAAATTGAGTTTTGAGTTGAGTATAATGTCAATGTAAGCAAACATTAAATCAAAATCTAAGCAGAAGAGGTTTTGTGACAAGTTGATAGAGAAAATATGTATCTTCTAAAACAAATGTGTCAAACTAATTAACTACAGTCGTGATGTTAAACTAATTAACTGTTTGTACTGTCGACTGTGTGATGCCTTGATGTGTGAAAGTAATGCTTTGAGAACAAAAGTCACTTGAACGATGCCAGCTGTCTGCATTATTAATCATCTTTGTTTTACATATAGGTAGAAAAAGTCATCTCAGTACTAACCTAATACGCTTAGTCACGCACACTGGGTCAGTTCTGTTTGAGTAGTCAAACATAAATGTGTTTTGAGCAAGCTTGAAATGAAGCAGCCATTTCTCACACTTCTTTGATTGGTATTCTAGAAGTTAAGGTGATGTAGAATGAGGATAAATTTTATGGATAACAACTTCTGTTATCTATGAAGGCAAAGTTTCTACAGATTCTCATTTCAAGCATGTGATTTTCTTAAAGAAAAAAAGTTATTAAATTAATAACCATATATTTAATATCTGAATGTACATGGGCTGTATTATTATTATACTTCATTGGCATTCTAGAAGTTGAGGTGATGAAGAATAAGGACAAATGTTATGGATAACAACTTCTTTATTCTTCTATGTAGGCGATATCAAGCAAGTGATTTTCTTAAAGAAAAATATGCACAGAAATAACCATATATTTAATATCCTTTCAGTACATGTTCTGACAGGGGCTGTATTACCATTACCGGGGTTATATGAGAGATTGAGAGCGAGAACATGTATGGATTTGGCCTGTTCACATCAATATACAAGAGCGTTCAGGACCTGCCCCTACTGTGGACAATGGTATTAATGTGATCAGTAAGCCTCTCTCATTGTAATTTCATCATGTCTTCCATCTAGTATAACTCAACTAGGTATTACTCGGGGTCAAACTGAGGTGACTGGTCAACTTGGCTGTGATGACCATTATCCTTGACCAATGTTACCATGCTAACAGATGAATAGACATTGTTGTTGTTCTTGTACCAAAGTTGTGAACTTGATTCAATGATCAAACTTCATAGTTTCTTGTCATTGTACATATCTAAACATATTTTTAAAATTGCTTGTTTGCTAAGATTTACACCATTTGTAATATTAGCATATAAGTGTTAAAGTGCTCAAGATATGTAGTTTTACTGAGAAGAATTAACGAATCTTGTAAAGAAATCGAGTTCAAATGCAAGATTTTTCTTAACCAAGAACTCTGGTAAGAAACCAGCTTTGACCATACGGCAATTAAAGAAATATAAACTGTTGAAAGAAACCTAAGATCTTAACCATGTTGACCATCAAGAATAAGGATTCTGATGACAGCTAACAGATCATGTATGACATTGATGACACATCATATAGATTACAGTTGTCCTTAAGATTATTCTCATATTACTTTGCAAGAAATGACCAATCCTGTCCAGACAAGGTCAGTCTAAGGTCAGTATGATTTGGTTGGTCAAGCGAAGATGGTTGGCTACAAATCCTAACCCATCTCTTCCGGTGTAGTCCACCATATCTTCTACTTGATGGGTGAACATGTTGTACACGGCCTGATCAGCCATCTGGAAGTGTAGACAAGTTGTTAGCCTACCTCTGGAGTTCTGTCGATTGATTCAAGTTAGAAAGGGGCAATAAAGGTCTTCCTGTCTGTTCTTCTATTTCCTAGTCTTCTTTGATATTTACCAGGCCTTTGTATATTCTGATATAGACTGACTTCTAGTCTCTCACAACTATCATCAACCATTTACCTTCTTAATTATTTCTTGATACTGAATTACAAAAATTTTAACTTGTCAACTCACAGAGATATGTACAGTAGAAAACGGATATAGCGAACAAATGGATAATAGCCAACAAATTTATTAATCGCGTCAAAAGCCCTATATAGTATGCCAAACGCAAATATCGAACAGCGGATATAGCTAGCTGAATTCTTTGGTCCCTTTGAGTTCGTTATATCTGTGTTCTACTGTATTTGAGGTTTTTGCAGGGACATTAATTCTACATCGGAATGACAAGAATTTTCAGGATGCACTCATGAATCATTAAAATTGGCTTATTTAACCCAATTATTAATCCCGTTGAAAATATTATATAATCAAGTTTCTTTGATATTTTAGCCGCAAGTGGACGTTATAATGCTCAAGCAGCGTTGAACAATTACTCACTCCTTTGATATCTCTTCCTGCAACAACAAGGTTGAATATTTCTAACAGTGCCATTAGTATCTATGGATTTATCTAATAGTATTTATAGTGTGCTATAGAAGGTCCTTTCAAGAAACAATTTTTCAAGACCAAGAACATATTACAACCTTCTTCAAGAGCAATAATGTCCTTTATAGTGACCCAAAAGGTAATCCAAATAATTTTCAACTGCAGCGCATTCAACCATTTCATTGAGTACATCAGTTTAACACCTGTATCTAAATCTACCTGACTTACAGTCGTTAGTGAAGGTATGGAATCAAAGGAATGTGGCTACTGATAAGATGGGTATTCACGCCTAGAGAACCTCCAAATCTCCAAGCAAACATTTAGCATGTAACTTTCACACCTAGATACATCCTAGCTATATCTATCTATCTATCTATCTATCAATGGCATACTTCATTATCGTACATTCTTATTTCAACATGAAGAACTATCTTGTTCACACAGACCACCAACAGAAGAACAGGCTGTGAAAAGATTTATGCTGAATAAAATGTGAAATTTATGCATATTGTGGACTTTTTAACACGTTGAAGGAGTAAGCATATATTCTGAAACTTGTTCACAATAAAGAAGTTAGAACATGTTTTCTTGTTAAAAGTGTAGAAATTTTGTTATTAAGGAAATTTAGTGCGTGTATAAGGAAGTGTTTGTCTAAACAGTAATAATGAATAAATTTAATTCATGAACTTCTTGAAATGAAATTGTTTCATGTGTTTATGTTAGGAGTTGATTCAGATTTTGTTGTTTACATTAGGAGTTGATTCAGATTTTGTTGTTTACATTATTGATGTATCCGAAGAAGAGCGCTCACGCCTTCAAAACATGTAACAAACTATTTCGGTCTTTTTGCGGATATTATGTTATACATGCTTCATCTTTATGAAACTCTGGTCATTGAGAGTTTAATGCATCCTATTTAAAAACTAAATCTCTGTAGTGGAGAGTTTCCAAGAGGCTATTATATGTGGAGTGGTTTGAATCTTTGTTAGGAATACACATCACTACAGGCCTCAACAATTTGTCAATACAGATTTTAAATATTAAAAATAATATCACTATTTGAGGTTCAGAAATTCCATCAATAAAACCAGCCACCCACACAACCAATTGGTTAACACATCCAATACAATTAACCCCTAGACTGCCATGTGAGGTCCGAATTGTGAATACTCAGCACTCAACATAGTTCTCTCTACCACTTTGATCAATACCTCTTGAACCCTGTTCATAAATGCCTCGTCCAATATTTAACAAGTACAGCCAGCTTTCTCTCATGTATATATTGGATTATGTCGAGAGATTCAATATTTGCGGGTCATCTATGACAGAAAGGGAAGTAGAAGTCTGAGGCGTAGATTGGACTAAACTGTCTTTGCTTAGTCGTTCGGCTATAGTATACGATCCGAAAAAGAAGAAAAACAGTCCTTGCTCAATATTATAGGACTTTCATTTGATAAAACTTGAATTATTCAGTTATTCAGCAGTAATGCAAAGGTCTGTGGTTGTTCCAGTCTTTCTGCAATAATTTTGGTCCAACATTAGAATTTAGTTGAGTTGTCCACCTGTGATAAAGTTAATTATCTGTTGTTCAGGTTCCAAATTTTGATATGAACATTGGAATTATTAAAAAATATCTTAAGTTCTTTGATTTGAAAAATCCTAAACATTTGATTCAGACCTCAGCACATTACTGGAGCTGAAAGAAGAAGTATTACAGCTATATTATTTGTTCAAAGATGGATAGATCATTCAAAGCTTGTATGGGAGGTCATAATCCACAACAACACTGGAACGGGCATAAACTTCAGGTTTGCTGACAATACAAAAATTAAGAGAAAAAGTCTGCCTATGCTCCAGGACCCTATTAAAGCAACATTCTATAGACCTGGAGAAGCTATTGCAGAATCCACAAAAGATTTCATATTTATGAATGAGGGTCTGAACCTTGGCCATCCCAGCCTACTTCCCCTGAAGGTGTGCTGTGAAACTGGAGAGCACATGTACAGGTATTGACCAGAGGATCTCCAGAGAGGAACAAGCTTCAAGTAGAACTAAGTGAAGGTACAAAGAGATCCTGTTGAAAGCGCTGATCTCCCTGAAGGGCATGTGGTCACCGATATTGATAGTAGATGCTCCTTGTTTATCTAATGGTTCATCTCTGGATTTGCTGCTTCATCTGTTTATTTGATAGCTCTTCTGTTTGTTTGATAGTTGCTCTGTGGATGTGATAGGTACCTGTATCTGTGGAATCTTTGTGCTATCATCAACAAGATGTTATATGGTTTTAGAATATGTTCTTTGAAAATGGAATCATATTTACTCCATACTTTTGCAAATGTACTGGAAATCAAAATAATTTTTGCCCTTTAATATGTTGTGACTTTAATTTGAAATACACATTTCAAAGACCAGATAATGCCTTGCTTTGTAATTTTATTTTAAGTAATTAATCACAGCTTATCTTGAAATTAGCCATATCCAGTTTCAAAGTGAATATTTCATTCCTTGTTAGATGAACACAGATTCATCTCAAAGATGTTGTCAAACGTTTGATATTGAGATAGAATATCAGAGATAAGTTGTCCAACAAGTAGTTTCAATTATCTTGATAACCATGGCGACAGTATCTTTCTCTCCCACTTGACTACTGTGGTCATGGACTAAACTACCATAAATATTTATGAGGACACCAGAGCGTGTTAACTCCACTGATAAATGTGTATTCTGGAACCAGTTTATTTATGCAGTGATGGAAATTCAGCAGTTTGTCTTTTGAATACTTTTTTCTCGCCATTAACTTAAGATTCAAAGTAACCCAAAAGCAAAATTAATGACCATTGATGGCTTCTCTCACTGCTGTTTGTTGAGGTTTCACGGGTTGGAATATCTAAGGTGAAGGATTCAATGTAGTTCTGTCCCATGACTGTAAACAAAATAAGAGCCTTTGATACAGTCTAGGTCCTAATTCAGCAAGTTTATATAAACTGAATACATGAATAAATTCACATGGAAGACGATAGGGTTTTAATTGAATTTCATCGACTAAATTATAGGTTCAATGATGACAACTTTATTGTGTTGATATTTGTCTACATATATAAGTGTGTGCAAATTTCATTGATAATTGTTCAGTTTAATCCATAATGAAGGATTTTTCAGATTTCAAATGAACGTCAGTGTTCACGAAGTGTTTGCTTGCTTCAAATGATTCGTGAAGGTTTCACTACAATACACTACACTTAATTGTGTTAAATTCAAAATCAAACTCCTGTTCT
This sequence comes from Gibbula magus, assembly GCA_936450465.1. Classification (NCBI taxonomy): domain Eukaryota; kingdom Metazoa; phylum Mollusca; class Gastropoda; order Trochida; family Trochidae; genus Gibbula; species Gibbula magus. The sequence continues at coordinate 67,663,091 of OW388296.1, read as the reverse complement.
TTTTTCATTAACTAGCCAATAAGAAGTTGTAGCGAAATTACATGACCAATCTTTATGGATGATAAACTTCTTATAGGCAACGGACATTTCAGTATAGCTCTTTGTACTGTTGCATTAAGCTACTCATGATTAATGACAATAACTTATCTTGCAGCATTTCCTTAACCTTCATTATGGTTGCATAGAAAAGTTAAGGAAATGCTGCAAGGATTAAATAAACCATTGATGGAGATGGTATGGGAAGGAAAGTTGGATGAAATATATTTCTCGACTTTGTAACATTCTTATTAGGTTCCGGTCTTGTGTAATTAAAGTAAAGTCTTTATAACCATTGAGAAATAATTTTTTTTATAGCCATAGAGAAATAGATACTTTAATTTCATCATTTAATTTCAACAATAAATAAATAGTCTTTTGTTCTTCAGTTGCTCAGGCTAATCATTGACAATTGCAATGTATCGAACTTTCCTCAATCTTAAATTTATTTAAATAATTGTATGTTACATCTTACTAGAAACAAAATAGGACAGTTGTATTCTCTATCTGAGATCAACAAATGAAACATTTTCCGAATACTTCAAATAACGCTGCATTTAACCCTGTGTTTGTTGAATATAGGCCGTCATGTGATATCAATAGCATTGGGCGATGAACTGGATAATATCCTGAATTATATTCCCATTAAACCGGTAGCTACTGTGCATTATCTCCTTGTTTGCTTGTCCACTCCCTCGAGGTAGACACGAATATTTATTTGTGTCCGAAATGAAAAAATGTCTGGATAGATCGACCAATGTTATAAATGGATAAAAGAGTTCATTCTGGTTCACTTATTAAAATGTGTTTATTTCCTTCCAGTAATTCTCTGAAAATTAATAATAAATCATAAGTAATTGTATAAACCTGTCTCAAGTAAAGCTAAGCTACATTCATTGATGTATGTTTATATACGTTCTAGTCATTTGGAAAATAACAAGAAACTGTGAATTCTGTAAACAGAATAAACTGCTTTGGAGTTCAAGGGTAAACCCTGTATGTGTCAGATTGTTTCCTTCAATTCGTAGACTCATTATGTCTATTCATTTCCTTTAAGTCAATTTGAATAGAACAGGAAAAGAACATGAATCAGGTTTGCCCCTTTTGAGCACGTAACATGCAGCTTTTTGATTATTTTTCGTAATATCTTCCGTAAGGTACCTTTGCAATTCAATCTCCAATTGAAAATAACACGATAGTTGTAAATATTCCACGACATATTTAATGAATATATAATGAATAATAGTATTGGTTATGGTAAACAACCTTCCATGTCTATATGGTTTTATTAAACAAGCAAATGAACAAGTTTTATACAAATTTATTCACGAGTTTGATACAAATCATATTGTATGAAAGTAAGTTTAGTGTTATTTTCATTACACTCCCAAATTACTCTATCAAACTATCAACGCGATAGACAAACTGTCACTCTCATGTTCTCATCCTTTTATGAACTAAATGAAAAAATCCCAGGGGTAATATGGTGAAGAGGACCAAAACATTAGGCCCTGGCTAACTGAGGATGGACTTTATACAGACTAGTTTCCCTCCCCCATCTATCTCCCTTTACTGACTGAGGAGGCAGCTGCCCAGTGCTATGTAAACTGCCCAAGTTACATCCGACACTAGCCTGCTGCTGGCATGGACATTGTGGGGGGTGTATGGCCAGTTTCATTTTAAATTAGTTTGGATAACTTCTTGCCAAACTTTGGAATTCTGGTATAGAGCCTTTAAACACCAAACCTAATCTGGGACTGACATTCAGCACAGTACCACCCATGGTTGGCTAGTCCCAGCACATGCTCGCAGGTTTTACTTCAATACATAGCCAACATGGCGTTTGCAGGTTTTCACCCTGCAATAATACTAACAGCTGCGAAATACTATTGAAAGAGATGTTAACCCCCAACTCATCCTCACAAGAGACTGACATATTAAACGTGATTGATATGTTTTATGTTACATTTTCACTGATACTTTCTATTAAAATTTGCAATATTTGAAATCAATGGAAACTTATTTTGATATGTATCAAATCATTTAATTCTGAGATAAATAGTATCTTGATATTTCATTAAAGTCGCTCTTGTAATTTTATTACCTATTGAAATACAAGATGGAGACAGGATACACGGTGGTGTACAAGTTACTGCATTTAACCGATGGTATATTTGAAAGGCCCAAACTTGTATGGAAAAGGGAGTTTATATTGAAAGTTACTGGTTGCACAGCCATCAAGGAAGCAATGGACCATTGCTATGTGTGTTGAGCATCTACAAATAAGGGACCTCATTACTTTCTTAGCATCTGAGATTGAGGTAATGGTAGGTACAGAGTGAAGCTTTCAAATCTAATAGTCTATGAGCTATGAAAATGGACATTGACTGTTGTGTCCCAGTTCACTTCTAGATGTACTGATTTATAGAAATTGCACTGCAAACAGGATGCTGAATTGAAAGACGTGATGTAGTTGGAGTAAGTTTAGAAATCATTTCTATAGGCCCAGATTCAAGAGACTCTCACCCTCCCACAGAATGGTGACAGATCAGTCTCACACGGAACCTCCCGAGACACGGATGTCACAGTCTTTCAGTGATGTGTTGAGGACACCTAAAGATTCCCGATTTGTCAGACTTCTTGTCATTCAAGAGTAATAAGAGAAGAATCCTTCAACCAAAGTCTTCTGATCTGATGGCTATTCACAGGTTTCACTAGTCTTCCAATTTCTCCAATTGAGGGAGGCTCATCACATGATTCTTCCTTCACAGTGCTTCTTGATTTATAGAGATTCATTTTCATCCTGAAGACAATGTTGTCAAGCATAGGAGGCACTGTTTGATAGAGAGATGTACTGGTTTCTGTTGGACTCCAGAAGCTCCATGCCTCCAGGGAGGGTGCTGTATAGAGGGTAACCAAGCGTGGGGATTCTCCCAGATAACATTACCTGTCCCGGGGAGACCGGAGTAATTGGTTAATAAGCATGCCCAGACAACCCCTAGTTAGTTTGGGGAAGCTGTAGGATCCACTGGTATTGTAGAGTTGAGCTGTTCAATTTAACCCTTCACTGGCACAATTAGTTTATTTGGTTGAACCCTCTTGATTAAAGAAGATAGATGTGGGAATCAAACATAGGAAAGTGTTTCCTTATAAGCTAAGTACCCATTTACCAGTTTGTCTAGGATTATTCAATTTCCTTCACAAAGCTAGCTAAGGTTAACCTTCACTCCTATTAATTAATGGTGACTTACCTAAGTGACCACCTTAGAGTTTTGTGAAAGGAGGCCCAGATAGTTGAAATTGTTACACTTACCAATGCTTGGTGTTTTACTTTTATCATCAGGACTAATTTCAGTAATCAGCCAGATGGAACAGTTTGACTAATGAAATTGCCAGATCAAATGATGACCATCTGTTACTTGGCTATTTTGAAACGGTTGGTTAAGCTGGCTCTGGTAGAGAGAGGGTTAATGGGCATTGGTGTTGAAGCAAAGAGAACATGAATTGACTGGTCAGACCTAACAGGATCCATATGTACCCTGCTGGGGTCTTCAGTTCACTGAGGAGATTTACCTGATTATTTCATTAACCGTTGCTAGGTTTGAGCAGCATGTACTGACAATCCTACTTGTTTCATTATATGTGTATGATTTCAAGTGCAGAGGAGCGTTTCTACAGCATATATTTTGAAAGATCGAGTTCACCTCTTCAAGGTATGTAGTTGGATCTACAGGTTCACGGAAGATGAGTGTGTAGTCTGAAAATGTTCTCAATATTTTTTTGCCTGAAGTTTCGATAATGAGAGCTTTACCTTCCTCGATTTGGAGTGTTTTGAAACTTGATGATACAGGATTTTGGAGGAATGATGACTTCCAGTGAAAAACTATTGAGGAAGAAATTCCTGAGGAACTGAAGTGTAATACACTGTGAATCATGTTTTACTTGTGATTTATTACTGATCTCAGTGCAGTATTTTATAGAGCTGTCAAATGGAAACTGTCACAAACTTTTACAAACGTATATAGATGTTTGTCAACACTGGCTTATCAGAGTGGATTAGCACAAGACTGGAGAGGTTTAGAATATTAGATGGTCACATTGTTGCTGTGGGCCTGCTGGTATTTAGGACCAAATCTCGACCAGAGAGATTACAATATCTGACCGGGGACACAATGGATGTAGGTCCATGCTACGAGTGACCACACCAGAAAACAAACAATGTAGGTATGCTCAGCAGATCTAGAACAAACTTCTGGAATCCTTGTAGCTACAGGGTCGACCTGAGAGTTTTAACGAGAAACTGCTCAATATGTGGATCGAGCTTGTTAAAAGTTGCCCTGGGACATGCTTTAAGAGGCTGCCAATTCGTGTTAAATAGCCAGTGAGCATGGTCAGATGATATGGCAACGGCACAAGTGTGAGCTGGAATAAAACCAGGGTGTTGAAAGGACATTTCATATCAGTATTTCGATTACCAGCTATATTTTGAGTGGATGCCAACTTGCCAATTAATTTTTACCCAAACTGGATGTAATGCCGGCGTGGGTTTACAGTTTTCATGGATGCGAATACTAATCCTTCCTGTGGTTAAGTGGTCTGTTCACTTTCTGTAGGATACTTGCCACGGAAGTTTGACGTGGTTTAGAAAATGTGAAAATATCAAACAGCGGCCTTTCAGTGAGTGGAGAGTATGGTGAAAGGACTGTGAACCTTTTTTGGCGGGACACTTACCTTTAAAGGCATGGACTGATGGAGAGAAAAGGTCAGCTAAGGCAAACAGTGCTGGACAAATGAAAATTGTATTTTGTGAGAAGAGGTCTCCACTGGGAAAATAGCTATTTCACCCTGGCCGGCCACTGATCAATTCACACCTCTCTCGCTCCCCTCTGTGTATGCGAGCTATCGCATCTCCCTAGGTATGATAATGCAATCCATTTGCATTTCCTTTTAAATTTTTAAAGGTGTAAGTCATCATGCATTTCCTGTTTGTTTATCCAAGGTCGTGACTGTCTATAACAAGTGCTTTGTCATATGGGATTACTGGGTGTCAATGGATGTCATCAGTTTTTCCCCGAGAACATAGTACTCCTTTAATGTGACAGTGTATCTGGATGAGCTGGCCGTGTGTCGTCTCTGTGTACACATCTAGTGTGACAGGCTGCAATTAGGCCTGTGACTCTACACAGTGGCTTGGTTACTCCTCCTGTCCTGGCAAGAAGCTGCATTACTTTCCCAGTCTTTACACCTCCTCACAATGCTTTTTACAAGCAACAACTGAAAGAGCCATCTCAACTTACACTACCTGAAGAAATCAAAAGTGTTGGAGGAAGGCAGCTTGAAGGAGCTTATTGAATGATAACAATACTTGCAGTGTTTATGCTCCACGCCTGTGCTGAAGTAAAGGACAGGATGTGGGCTGTATTACCGTGAAGTGACCAACAAACACTGTGTAATGTGTATATCAGTTTAACATTGGGATGCATTGATCAGTCATGCAGCCTGCAGTCAGAACGGAAACACGATTTATGTGGAGAGCATATGTTGGATTATGTACGTGCCTCTAGTAACTCCTGACAATTGTGAGTGTGTATTGAACTCCTGGCTAAATTGGCCGAGTGGTTATGACTTGGAGTACTCCTAACTAACTAACCGACTGACACATCCAAGAGTTTCCCACAGTTAGCTGTACCTGAAAGGGAGAGTAGAGGATTACCCAGACTCCCACCTGGATTTTCTGTGTTGGTCCTCAGAGTTACTTTGAAGTGGAAGAAACACTAGGCTGCTGAGGCTGACATTAGGCAAATCTCAACTCCAGGAAAATCTGGGTCTACCTTCTAACAAGTTACCTACCTCGGTGGAATTTACCCTTACTGTCAGAATTCTCACATTTATGACAAATGAGGAGAAAAATATGCTTGCAGGTGGTAACTGGTTGGAATTTGTGGTGGGTGTGACTGTTAAACATCTCTCACTGATAATGTCGATATAACTACTGCTGCAGTGCAATTCTTCACACAGCCGAGTCTAAGTACCAACGTATGATTTTAATTACAAACCTTTAACGAACCTCACAGTCTCAACAAAAGTCAGGTGAATTTAGGTCTGAGCCGAGGTGCACTGTAAAGTGTTTCTGTGAGGAAGCCAGGCATGAAAGGACAAGTGTAGTCTGTTGAAGAGACAGATGTAGACTTCTCCCCTACTGTGAACTAAGTGGTGGACGACAGACAGACAGACCCACCTACCTCCGTGAGTCTCGCCCTGCCACTTGTTACACAGAGCGGGAGTACAGGTGTGTGTTGGCTCTATCCATCAAAGTGAGGGAGGTGGCATCCCCTGCATGTGTGCTATTGGTTCCACAGTGATGCCCTTCGTGTGTCTCTGCACACTCGACACATGCTCAGGGATTCCCCTCTGTCTATTTAAGTGTTTGGATACAGTGTCTATACAGTGGATTATCTTGCATCTCTTCCACTATTTGGGGAATTGCTGATGCAGATAGATCTGGTGGAATATTTGTCTACTTATCTGTGAATTATCTGTGAATTATCTGTGAATTATTGTTTAAGCATGACGTGTGAAACAGATGTGTGTTACGTTGATGTAACCTAGCTGGAGATAAGTGTACAAAAGTTTATAAATATCACACCTTGATCGGCAAGTAAAATGTCGCTGAAAGAGCGCAGAGTTAAGATCTGTGAAGATCCAGAAGTTCAAAGTGCCCGTGAGGCCCGGAGTCGAACTCGGAATAGGTACCATGGCCGTCGAGCCAAGTCTCAGGAAGTTCGAACCCAAAGGGATAGGAGTCAGTCAACGGATAAACCAAGAAAACGTCAACGAAGTTTGGTCAGTTTGGTACGAACGGGTTCACGAAGATCTGTCAGCAATCTTGTACGGTTGTTTGAAACTAGATTGGTAAGTCAAATGCTTATTTTATGTTTTTGTGTAATAACTGAATTATGAGTTAACAAGTTTTAGAGATGAGAAACTTTTTTCTCAAAATTGTTGAAGAAAATGAAGATGCAACAATTGTCTCTACTATTTAGAGCGTTCTTTAAATGATCCTGAATTTGGTCTCTGAATCAACCAAATGTCAAATTTATCAAATTGTTCTGAACTGCTATGAATAATTAAAATGAGACTGTCCTACCATCTGTTCCTTGTGTTATTGGAAGTCATTAATCAAGCAACAAAAAACAAACTCAGCATGTTACCAGCATGTAAACATTGTGCACGGAGGACAGCTCTAGGGCGGCACTGGCTGACAATTAACGAGATACTGATATAATGACTATTTCATATCTCCTATCCAATTCTCATTATACTCTGCTTGCATCGGAGGCCACAGATCATATGTCCTGCTCATTATTTTTTATATGACTTGTTAACAGGATTATATGTCCATCTTATATATGATGTCTTCAGTAAAGGTCATGTTATATTGCTTTTGAAATATTTTAAACCATAGAAGTGGAATCATGATGAAGTTGTAATAAGAACCTATTTCTTCTTATTTCTTATCAATTACGATTCCTGATGATATTCGTTCGAATTACAGAGTTACTAAAATGTTTTCATCAAGGAAATAAAACTTATAATTTCATAAGATTATTTTTATCATTCCACCTGTTAGAGAAGACATAATTTGCTTCACTTCCAGTAAAATAGTTACCAGCATTCATGAACTAAATAGAAATTCCTAGTCAAACCTAACCACCTCCATGCTAGGGGCAGCTTTGGTCACTGAGCAAATATCAGAAGATTGTGGGTTAAAAAAACTGTTTGTGTGCAGTTGTGTAATACATCAGAGAGAATACGACCCACCCAGCTACAAGTTGACATCTACATCATATTGTTTGTGTCCTACTATTTTTTTATTGCCCACAGGTCGTTTATAAGATGCCAACTTCTTCGTTTGTTAGCCAAGTCGTAAAATAAAAACACAACCCCTGCTGTCATAATAAAGGTTATTTAGTCCCTAATAGTTGTCTTGTTTAGGTTGCAGCATTGTTGTTACATGACATCGTAAAATCCAAGTTAATTGTAATTTTTATTGCCTACCATTTGGTGACGTACTGTAATTATCCACAATACTTTGACTGACAGAACTGTTAATTTACATGCTAGTCAGCTGATATTGGGTTACTGTCACCTAATTGGGTTATTACTATGTGGAAATAATTGACATGAAAGCTCATCAATTTAATTACAGAAGCGTGAAATCCGAGTTATTTTGTAACTATGGCTGCAAATGTAATTTTAGAGATAATTGATTGAGAAGCTATTGAAATAATAGCTGTGTATGACTGTATGTTGATTTTCTTACAACTCTACACTGCCCCTAAGGTCATTGACGATGGAAATAATTGACGTAAACACTCATCAATAGATTTACTGGAACATAAATCTGGCATACTTTATAATCATGACTGCAAATGTAACTTCAGAGAGATAATTGATAAACATAGTGTTGAAGTGAGAGGGAAATATGTTTCTGGTTGATTATGTTACAAGACTATTGCCTAAGGCTCTGATAGGAGTCAGGGGGATATATGAGATGTTATACCATCCGAACAGGACGGTTAGGCTGGCAATAAACAGCCTTGGCTCACACCACACTTTCATAACAACATATTCACTGATCAATCAGTCATTGTTCTCATGGTGCCGCCATGAAATATCAATACAGATTTTACAAACACTGGCATATGCCTGCCTGTCGCCACCTTGTGTTTTGATTTGATTGACTACGCTCAATATGGTTGAGTTTGTTCCCTCTAGAATATCACTAATAATGATTTGGTAAAAATGGCAGTTTGATTCTGAAAGATGGTTTTGAATGGAGAGGTGTCTGGATTTTTGTGTCAACATGCATTTCAGTAATTTTCAGATTATTTATTCAAAATAACTAAGAACAGAGTGATCTTTTTTATCTTTTCATGTTTTTGAATGAAGAAGTGTTTGAATTTTTGTATGAGAAAGATTAAACTTAATCAACATACATTTCAGTAATTTTCAGATTATTTATTCAAAATTCAAATAACTAAGAACAGAGTGATCTTGTTATCTTTTCATTCTTTTAGTTCAATCAAACATTTGGCTTTATGTTTTTTTTGGTTGGACAAGGTTATAAAACAATATATCTTGATATTATAAAATACTGGTAATGAATAATTTGGTAAATAATAAAACATTATTTCATCTTTGTAAACTGAAGTCAATTAACACCCTGAATGTCATTTGTAAGTCACTTTTACATCAGTTACTCTGTACATAAATATGTCAAATGTGCAGAAACATTGCCACATGTGACAGTCACTTTAATATATACATGTGTGGATTGAATTTATCATATTGATGAATATGTTCATGAGTTTGAAGAAGATATTGAATTCAGTGAACATATTCATGCCCAAACATAAAGTTTATCAGTTAACCTTACACATGCTGAATTAAAAACAGCCAAGCGTCCAATCAGCTAAATTGTAGATGGCTTTTCTGTAACTTTTACAAATTCCTTGAATCATGCTAACTTGTAACTCAACTGAATTAAGGAAGAATAACTCATTAAAAGAGCGAAGGGTTTGGCCAGGGTACTAATAAGGGTAAAGTGATATTTATACAATAGCATGTAAAGGATAATAAGATGGAGCTCGAAGTGGAGCCATAGGAGAAGTGCATTTGCAGGTAAAGTGTTAAAACAATAGATGATTTTATAACAACGGCAAAATGTTTTACCAAAGTGATCAACAGTCATAGTAGAGCTATAGATAGGCTTTTCTTGAATGTTACGGCATCACCATGTTATGGGTTAATAAAAGAGAACATGAAATGGATTTATTCATGGGCTTGATTATAACCTTAGCAAATGTTTTTAACAAGGCAATCAAAGGTCATATATTGTTGTCACAATTACCAACAATTTATCGAGAAGATTTATCTGATTTTGTCCTGGAAATGAATCAAATGAGTGGGACATCCATGAGGAAATTATCTTCTTGCTTTGTCAGCTCTGATCATTGTGAAGCTTCCAGGGGAGTCCACGGGGCTTCAGGTGACTGACGGAATCAAGCTCTTGTCAAGTGAAACCCAATCTCATCAAATATTATCTTGCAGCCAGGAATCTTACCTTCCAGGGAAAATGTTGAATTTACTTTTGCTATGTGTAGACACTATCTTGACCTGTTTTATTAGTTTAACATAAGTAGTGAGTAAGTAGTAGGATATCCTTTTTTGCAATACTTTCTGTGTACTTACATTCAATCGCTGTGTAAATATGAAGTGGAAGATATTTGGTTTAGTTGGGAAAATGTTATATTTTGCGTTTACTTGAAGATATTGATATGGTGAGAGGTGTTTTTGATTGAATTGAAAAAGTATTTTATTTGGTTAAGAATGTATTTGTAGTTAATATATATTTTGAACATGGATAAGGTGTGAAAGGTGTTTCTTTTGGTATATAAGCAATGAATTGTTGGCACATAGGCCTTTGGTAAAGTTCACACCTTTCGATTTGAAGTTCTTTCATTGAGAATGTTGTCATCAAGGATATTATTCTCTGGCATATTTACAATATTTACCCCCTGGTTATGTCTACCATTGTCCTACTGTTGTCCTACCGTGTCAACATCCCATAAGGAGAGTACATGATAATACATCTCATTTAAACATAGTCTTCTATGATAGAAGTAAATCTCACCCGGCCATTATACATTGATCCTGTGTGTCATTGAAGCACATGTGGCTCTCTGATTGGTCCCACGTCAATAACAAGTGGTAGTTAGGTATTGGTCAAGATGGCACTATGACATGAGTAAACACATTATCCCCTGTTTGAGGTTGTCATGAGAATGTTATATATCAATGCAGCCCCTCCAGTAAATGTGTTTGGATTGGTTTGGCACTGAGGCAAGGGTATGAAGGCTTGTGTATCCTCATGATATATTGGGATAATTACGATATCAATAAATCACTGATTGCCTTGGTACTGCTGTTTCTCTACAAAGTCAACGAATAATTTCACATCAAAGAAAATGTAATTTCAAAGCTTCTATGGAGACATTCAATATTTTTCATATTGATCATCATTTTTGTGTCGTATTTCATGTAGACTTGACATATGGCAATGTAACGTTTCTAATTAAAAGCAGGTGGTGTTGGCTTTAAAAATATTGACTGTTACAGGAGCAATGTCAAAATATTTAGATTCAATACTAATAACATTACAAGGTGCTGATATGTTTATTGACAATAATAACACTTTCATACAAAGACATAATGATCTTCTGTAGTCATTATTAATAAATGGGAGGTTATAAGATTCTTACAATAGTAGACACCAACAATAGTAACACTATCACAAGGATTTATATAATCAATAAACAGTGAATCAATAGTTTAATAAATGTGCACATTGACTTTATCGCTGACAATTGATGAGTATAATTTTAGTCAATAAAATGTCTTCAGGACAATTATTGTAGTATGGGTAACTATATCAGCGATTATATATAGATATTTCATGTCAATATAGTTAGATGGAGATAGATGATCATTTCCAATAACAGTACTACTCAGAGAATCGCTCTAATGACTGCAATATTGCCCAAGTGGTGTTAAGCAATAACACAATCACTCACTACCTAGAGAAGTCTATAAAGGGCATTTAGAAGTGGATTACACATAAGAAAACAAGATTTTCTGGATGAAGTATGATTCCACCTGTCTCAAGACATGTAACCATTTTCACCGCTACCATTTCCAACGCTCTGCTGCTTATGTTGAAAGTGATGATTTCATTCTTGCAATTTTTCACAGAGAGGAGTTCATTGTCAATAGCAACAATAAATGAGGATACAGTGAACATTATCATTACATCAAGTTTGTGTACAGAGACTGAGAAACTGATATGAACCATTGTCAGACATCATCATTTGCCCAACATTACCAGACTCAACTGATGTTCTTGTCTGCCTGCCAACTCGTGATCTGTTGTCTATCAAAATATGAAAACTTTTCCTTTGGCTTGTAAACTCCCATCTATTTTGACTAGCAACGAACATGTGTTTGAAAGAAATACTGAAGCGATCTCCAGTACTGAAACCATCTTCTAAGTATGTGGATCTTCTTCTTCACAAAACACAATGACACTGATGAGGTTTTCAGACTTCTAACAATGACATTAGAACTTGGGTGCCTTGTTAAAAGGCTTTGATCCCTTTTCATTGGTAAAAGAGTGTGACATCACTTTCTTGAAAGTAGACAAAATTGTAATACGGTTATTCAACCTGACAAGATAAACAAACACTGAACAATTAATTTCAAACAATTAATAAATCAATTAATGGTTATTATAATTTTGTCTATTCAAGAGTAAGTATATTTAACATCAAGCTTGAAATCTGCTCATTGGTTCTTATACCTCAATACTTATAAAGTTCATTTGATTTATTACTTGCTTTGTCACAGATGATATAAATGTTTGTAATATTTGGTCATAATCAAATATGGAGGTGAAGAATAAAGACAATATTTATGGATGCACAACTTCATTATTCAGCAAACACAATTTTTTTTACCAAGCTTCCGATGCCATTGTCAATCAAATGATAATGACATTAGAACTAGAAATGTCACCAATGCAAAATAAAAATGTACCTATCCGCAATATTGTCTCTATCACACCAAGTTTTAGATTGCCACTGAAAATTTGAAAGATGTCATTATTATACAGGAGACTTTGGCGCCATTGGTAACTGTCATTGTCATGCTGATCCTCGTGACCCTAGCTGTCATGGACCTAGAATTGATTTTGTTATGAAATATTTAGCAGGTCAAGAGTTCAAGTTATAAACCACATGGTCATTAACTTTGTTCGAAATGTTTACATAATGCATTGTTATTTATAATCTGTCTATAACACTGGGCATCTAATTAACATTGTGACATTTACAAATAATTGGAATGACATGTTGGATGATTTAAATAATGTTTAATTTATATTCTTACAGAACACATTAAACTGCCATATAATGATATATGCCATGAGTGTGTATCAGTAGGTGGACATAATACTATGTAAATATCCATTATCATCATCATCATCATCATCATCATCGTCATCATCATCATCATCATCATCATCATCATCATCATCACCATCACCATCATCCATCCATCCATCCAATCCATCCATCCATCCATCCATCCATCCATCCATCCATCCATCTTTGATGATATAGCTAATTTAATGATGATATATACAACTATAAATGCTCTTGAATTTTTGTCCTGGCAACTGACAACTCAAACGTCACATGAGACCAATTCAAGTCACCCATATGTGCAATAGTTCAAGGGATGTTGTCTCCTATCGCAGATCTATACCATCATGACTGAATCTTTATCAAACACAGGTAGTTCCCACCCAGGCAGGAGTCCCTCAGCCAATGAAAGTTCATTATATACAAAAGCTGTGAACTACACCTTTGCCAATCCTATCTTAGCAGAAAACCTTTCAGACCTCATTTCCCTCACGTTCCCATTATGAAGGATGTAACTCTATAGCCCTTTAAAAGACACAATCTATCAAGGTGTTTGTTAATGCCATTGTAAAATAGGTAAACAGCCCTGGCCCAATCCCTTTGATCTTTCTGTCGCCTCCAACAATGCCACTTTGGGTTATTACAGGGGATAGGTTATTCAGATAAGAGACTGGGCCGAGTCATCAGGAGAGATAACTCATACAGATAAATCAGAAAGGGGAGATAACTCACTCCCTGAAATCAAGCAAAAAATGGAAGCAAAAAATGATATACCAGACCAAGTTATAAATTGGGCAAAGTGAGATAACTTATTCTCTGAAAGCTAGCACAAAATGGAAATGTTATGTGAAGTACCAGATCAGAATTAAAAAACATACAAAGAGGAAACAACTCGGGCAGGTGAAGGAGACAACTTATTCAGATATTCATTATGACTGAAGAATGACTTTGCGAAAGGGCAATTATCTGCGATTATATTGGCTAGAAAATTTATGACTGTGATAGATCAAGAAGTATATTCATCCTTGCGTGGCTCTACCAGCTACCTGTGGTTATGCTGATGACGGTTGGTTATGAAACAAGCTGGAGACCTGGACAAGCAGACAATCATGAATAAGCGACATTGCGGGCACAGTGGGAGAAATACCTCTTTATGTTTATTTATAATGGAAATGAGAGGAGACAGTTAATGTGGGGAAGTCACAGCGATAATGATTGTGTTTTGGAATGTTGATTCTTTTGGTCTGTTGTCGTATGTTTGGCGGCCGAAGAGGAGAACAAACAAAACGCTTATCCTCATAGCTTGACATCACTTCATCTGGAAATGAACCAATTCTGGGAAAAAAGAATATTTCAACTGAAATGTCCATTGATAATTAATTTGAGGTTGAATAACAAGGGAAACAATACCACTGGTTAACGATGGGCTATTCTGGAACGTTTCAGAAGTATTTGAGGTTCGTAGGTTTTGTCAAAAATGGTATTGAACTACACCTGTGACCATTTCTAAAGCGTATAAGCTGGACATAAGTTCAAGTTCTCTGTACAAGGCATAACTCACGCCAGTCTCCATCACTAGGTAATTTGAACCTTGCTGCATTTATTTACTTTCCTGTGCTAGCAAATCAGAGCCCACTCTGTTATCAAGTTGCCACTTGCCGTTATGCAGTGTAGGCACAGGACAGTAAAGGAAATGCCTCAAGGCTTAAATTAGTCTGTGATGGTGACTGTGGGGCGAGTTGGTGAGTTGGCGAGAGGGAAGTTGGACATAATGACATAATTTCTGAAATGTTACAGTTAGACATAGCTATGACAATAGGATGTGTAAGGAAAATATTTGAGGAAGATGTAACTGGTGGCAGTACAAACCAGTTTAAGTGCAACTAATCAAAATCTTGTTAAATCCTGATGATTGTTCACCTGTTGAAATGGCTATAAAACTGTAATCAACCACAGAATTCATTCACCTGTCGGTTAATATCCTGTTAGCTTTATGCTCTTTGTACGATAACGTTTAAATACCACACAATCAAGGTAATAGTTCGCTGATTACTCAGGTAATCTGCGGTTATTCCATCGGCGGAGAGTTCAATAGTCCTAATTTTTTCTCTCTCTCTCTCTCTCTCTCTCGATCAGAACGGGTTGCAAGAACATTTCCAGCGTCAGCTCTTTTCTAACAATGAACAAAGTGAATTCTTTACAAGAGATTTCTAATAGATGCATAATTTATTTTGCCAAAGAGAACATATTATTGATATTTCAATTAATTATGATATTTACAAGTTTTTCCATTTAATTATTGCAATTTATGACCCTCTTTGGTAACCACTCATTCATGACTAGTGCAGCAAAATTGATTAATTGATTTCTTCACTCTATTAACAGTTTGTTGTTGTAGCAGTCAAAAATCGTTACGAGACTAAACTATTGAGACGCGGCTGGGTCCAACAGGGATTTGTGTCAAGGGCCCTTTTGGGGGATAGCTAATTGCTTGACGAGGAAGAGACTTCTTGGCTATATTAAACAAATTCAATTTGTTGCTTTATTCTCCTTTGGGGCTCTTGTCAGACAATTTAGCAGAGTAATGAATTTGGACTTTATCCCTGCTGTTCAGTAAATATTTTGAGGCAAAATATTCATTAATCATGATAAAAAAATTTGGAGTGAGAAGTGTTTTTTGAGTGTAAAGTATTGGTTTATCTTGACAAAAGAACAAGGTTTTTCTTGTAATTTCATAATAATAGTTTTGTTAGAAATTTTCTTGAGGTAAAATAACAAGAAAGTTTTCAATAGAACTGAATTAATTCTAATTAACACTTATTCTTATTTGCATCAAAATGATTTTACATGACTTGAGTTCAGTGTGATTTTATATATCATTTAAACAAATTATGTATTTTGAAAAGTGGAAAGTAATTTGTGAGAAATCATTGAAGCAGATGCAAGTATGAATTTTCTTGAATGACTTAATTAACCCCTATACCACCTATTAGTGTATTTAGACAAGATAACAATCAGTTACAACAAGGTCACGTCTCTCTCATACCATCGGAAAGATGTACTGCATTGTCCTGATGTTCAGCATCTCCAAGGAATGTACAGTGTCTGTGCATCACATCCAGAGCAGTTCTCACACTTGGTGGGTAGGTAGGTCGTGGAATACCTACATCATACACAAAAACATAGGGTTACTCTGCTAATTTTACACCTGTACTTAACTGAGCATGGCACTAAATTAGGTGAAGGGAATTTGTGGATGAAGATACTATCCGGTATTTGCATTCAGAAGTTATGCTTCTTCAAATAATGTCTTCAAGTGTTAAATTTTTTAGAAAATTATCAAAGTAACTCGCTTGATTTTGCCATTGTCACATTACAGTGAACAAGGAAAGTTTACTTAATGTTTGCTATTAAAGCATTGAAGATACTTATTTGCACTGTGAAAACTTCAATTAAGGCTAACTGGATCCTGTATACCTCTATAGTTTTCACACTGTGAAGAATATATACTTACATGATTTATAACGTGGGGATCATTTATTTGCACTGTTTCAACTTCGTACACCTTGGCTACATGGTTCATATAATCCTGGCCTTCATATCTGTATATGCATGATACTTATATCGTATACAGAAACTCTGATGAGGGCAGCTTGCCACTACTTCTTGGTTACACTTCATTAAACATAGCTCTAAATTAGACAAACTGATCTACTTGGGGGAGATGTTTATTTGCAATATGCAACTGAGCTCATTTGCAAGACTTGCTAGAAGAATTTCTGTGAAATATTCTTTTTACCTACTGAATTATTAATAATTTGGGTGTCCCTAGTAATTGCCCTTTTGCTAAATCCTTAAGATCAATATTTATATAGTATATTAATAGGTAAACTCTTATTCAAGTTATTTCGATCCAGACAAGACTCCCGTCCTTAGCCCACCGTCCTTAGCCCACCACGTTGTGGTCAACAGAAAAGACTCATATTCTCAGCCATCTTTGTTGTGGTCAACATTGATAGGGAAATAATTACTGAGGGACAAGGAGACTTATCTTTTAGGGTTGACAAGTTGATGAGACACTGTCATGCAGAAGCTATAATAAAGGTGTTGTGTTTGTGGTCAGTGGGGACTAACTCATTATCTTCACTGAAGAAACCAATTTTAGAATTATCTCTACACATGAAAGGTGTTACTTCAATCATCTTTTCAAGGACTTTCATCTTTTGGACAATTGTGAAAGATGACTTTCAGCTGATTTATTTGTTTTAGAGACTTTGGAAAGTGTTGTTTACTTAGTTTATTATATATGGACCAAGGGCTTTAGGTCAGATTTGTGAACTAAAAACTTTTATGTTTGGGATATTTGTGGTTGGATTTATTTATTTCCTGGGCCTCTGTCCAATCTAGAACCAAGTTTTCAGAAGGGATTTATCACTCATTCATGCAGGAAAATGAGGAGATTTTTAAGAGATATGATAGGAATACTATTGTTTTCATTGGTAGGGATAATATTACAATGCACAACAGTCCCCATCATGATGTTTTACAAGGGGCTATTTTATGATTTTCAGCGAGAATCCGACAATTGCACGTGATAGATTGCACACTACCCAGGAACTATTTTTTTCAAAGCTGTCAGAGTGCTGAGATAGTTGTTAGTGGCATTCTTCAACATCGAAATTGTAGGCCCTGATCGTTACAACAGTTTTGATAGATGTGTCTATTTGATTTCCTTGTAAGAATCAACAGATTGTAGAGAGGTGTGGGAGTGGTGGTACAGACGACAGCCTTGGAATGTACATTAATTTATAGTGTAGACTGCATTGTCTGTCATTGATCTGTTATGAAAATAACTACAATCTTTAAGTAGATACTACTTTTATGACATTTGATCAGACTGAGACAATTCAGTATGGAATCAATAGACTGAGTATGCTCCTGCCCCTGACTTTGATACAGTCAAGATCCTTATTCAGCAAGTCTAGATAAACTAATGAAACAGAAAGAATTAAAAAATATTTATGATCAAAAGTATGAAAGTACAGTATTTATAAAGTTTGAATCCCACCAGGGGGCAACTTTGTCTGCAGTAGAGAACCGTTTTACACACAGTAAGGTTTGGGTGCAATGCTACACTGAATTTCAGCGTAGTACCGACCATGGTTCGCTAGTTCCAGCCGTTGCTCGCAGGTTTCACCGCAGTGCATAGCCACATGGCGTTGCATTCTTTCTTTAATTGCCATAATTCTAGCAGCCGCGATATAAGTGAAAAAGCGGCATTAAATCCCAACTCACCTCACCTCACCTCACCTCACCTCATTCCTTTATGATATATTTGATGTCATCTTTCTAGTTGAGTGACTGATACAGACAATATTTAAACTCTGGAAGGTTTTAAGTTTTAAGATAGCATTTTAAGCATTCCATGACTCAAAAGACGGCATTCCCAAAATTACCCTTGATTTAGGTTTTTCAAAGTAATGATTCTAATAGTGTTTCAAAGGAACAGCCTAATTCAGTGTAGGGAGATGAAAGATGAGAATTATATTGCATTTGTGAATAATGCATAAAGCGTAAAACGATCACATCCTTTTTAATAGAAATAAATGGAGTTAATATCAAAGTAAAGCGAAGCCAGTAGTAAAATCACTACATCTGTGAACATGCATGCCTCATGTATGTAACTTAAGGACTGTGTGTGTTTAAGGAGAATAAGGGTAACAGCTCAGGAATGTGAGTTAATTGATTCTCTCTCCTACATTCTGTACCCATTGATCTGAAATCATCTCAACAGCATATGGAGTGGATCTCTACAAGATCATTATCATGGAGCATTAGGAAACAGAATAATCTACGCCCTTTACCAACAAAATGAATAAGGATCTTAGAAAATAATCGTTTCCTTCTTTTTCACAAATACCAATTGCTTTTAAGCTTATTACTGTGGTTTTCCTTGTCTCAATTTTCAAGAAATTCTTTCAAAATTGGCAAAGCTGTAAGTGATCTGTGCAACACCTGTCAACAGTGGAGGTCTAAGCCTGACGGAGTTATCCCCCTTTCTCCACTCGTCACCTGTTTCACATCAAGTATTCAAATATCAATCTATTTGGTTCAGCTTCTGTGTAGACTTCCATTTAGTTGTGGTTTTCTTGAAATCATGCTTTGATAAATGTTCTATTTGAATACATTCTTTTAGCATTTTGTATTTCAAATATGTAAGATTAAAATCTATTGGATCCCTTATGCTTTGCGGATTGCCCGCTTGCTGTTTCTTATTATGAGGTGATCGTGATTTTGTGCCTAATTCTGTGTTTGAATCCTGTTAGGGACTTGCCTCATGATTAACATAAATTTTGAGCTTCTAGAAATGATGTAATCTTGAATATTTACTTAACCCTTTATCTGCAGGCCTGAAATTTTCCAAGATCTATATCTTTAACCAGTGGCAAATCTGGGTTATTCTCATGTGTAACCTGCAAAATGGCCACTCGCAATGGTTTGACACAATAATAGATTCAGGTGAAATATGCTTCTGATTTTCCAAATCTAAACTTATTGAGTAATAAGTTGAAGAGTTTGTAGGATCAAAACAACGAATATGTATTTGTTAAATGGCAAAAAAAAAGCGACTGTGAGACAGTCAATGGCTGTTAAGTTTAGATAGTGAGTGATGGAGAGAAACAGGGACAGAATTAGAATATTGTCATAAACATTCTGCTTCAAGAATAGGATATCAGCGTTGCAATAAACTGTCTAGGAAGTCTATTAGGTCTTGGACAGAGCTGTTTTAAGCTGCATTACAATTTATTGTGCTTTTGTACGTACCATCTTAAATCTACCAATTTTATCCTTTTATTATGCAAGATTTCTGAAATATTATTGAAGAAAGGATCATTGACTGTATTCCCAGTCTTTATCAATAGAAATATTTTAATCAAGTTGTTAAGATTGATAGCAGACACTTTTGAAGTAATGTACATATTTTGACACTGATTGTACACACTCTCGAAGTATTACAGGTATATATTTGACACTAATCGTGCAATCATGTTGAGCTTGAGATGTCAAGGTGTTTACCGCGGGTGCGGTGTTGACAAACTTACTCACTGCTAATTCTAGTTGCATGCTTGGCTATTGTCCCCCTCACCCCCTCGCCCCCCTCTGACGTTCGTCACCCTTACTCATGCTACAGAGGCCATTGTCTCCTGACCTTATTACTGCAGACCCTATTGTCAATTTCCCCCACCCTTTCCAGAAATTGTGAAACTCTAATGTCTAATTCAGGATGTATTGTAACATTTAGACATTGTACCCTTACAATGGTTCCCACCTCAACAGCACATCACCCTGTTATAATTAAGTGACACATATTCATGGTTAAGTTTAGGTGTATGCTGTTGTCAATGTTCCAATTTCCTCTTTGCTGCTGCTCTACCCCAAGCTCACCCCATTCATATGAAATCAATGTTCTACATGTGAAGACATTTTGCCATTTTCAGAGTTTTCAAGATTCTTTTATCCCTTTTCCAATCGCTCTTTTAATTCAGTGAAGTCTTCAGTACTCCTCAGTCAGATTATTTCTGCATTAGCTGTTTCATGTACATAAACTCAGTTGTGTAGAGACACTCAAAGGACCTGTTCATGTTAACTACATATAAAACAGTATCTTTTGCATTTGTCTACAATTGCTACTCTCAAAAGATTATTACTCTTCTCAAGTAGAGAGGTGGACTGAGTTCATACAAGAAATGACTGATGCTAAGCATGATGTCAGAGCATTGTCCTCTCATTGTTCTACATCAGCTGGTACATCCAGAGTAGAGTGTTGAACTCAGTTTGTCACACTTACAAATACTATCCAGAGCATTGTCTCTTGTCATTGTTTACATCTTCCCTCCCCCACCCCCTCCCTCCCCCTGTTGTTAAGACATCAGCCAGAGATAGATATTTGACTAACAGCACTTAACAGCATTTGAGTGTAGAGGTCGGTGACAGGCCGGGACACCATTGTTTAGTTTGTTACAGTCTACAAGTGTTACTGGACAGATAGGTGCTACAACCACCTCACTGTATTCACAGTTGCTTTAACCAGAGACACTAGTCTCTCTTCATAATGGAACTCTTTTGGTCTGTCAGCAGTTTACTTTTAGTCTTGCAATAATCAAACTCTATTCGCCCGAAGAGTCTAGAACATGAGAAGGCATAGAATGGTTAATACAATATTTGAGTGACAATCTAGAAGTATAGAGATCACAAAGCTTCAAGGATAATCATCAAGTTCTTATTCCCATGGGTACTGTTTCATAAGGTCTTCCGATATAGCTCCTCTTACTGTTTTTCATCTAATTGCTCCATTCCGAAACAGCCTATCATCCTATAAAGAAGTTGAACAACCAAAAAGACTTGTCATTATTTTCTGCTCCATCTTGTAAATGGCTATGTAAGAGTTAATATTTTTCTTGGCACACAAAAATGGTCAAGGAGAAGTTTGTTAATCCACTGGATTTGTGTATCATTTTGCGATACACCCTCCTAGTCGGGCACAAATCAGTAACATGGACATTCTCACTCAGCCATCAAGACCTTGACAAAAATGAGGTCATACAACTTGTAGTTAGGCCAGTTATACATACATCTTGAGAGAACTTTGGTTTCTATATTTCATCCTGTACATAGTATTATTATCACATCCTTTTTCGTTCAAATGTGCTAGGTTTTCTTTTAATAAATGGATTAACATCCTATGTAAAGAAAAATATAAATAACCTCTGAAAAAGGTCCTAATGTGAATTAAATGAGAGCATTTACAGAGTATTACATGTTTAAATATGTTTATAATTCTTACCAGAACATGTTGAACTTTATCCACTTAAAATTCATATCTTTAAAGTTTTTATATTCTTATTAGATAATCAGCAGATTACCAATGTGTGTTACTGAAATCACATTAAAATGAAATCATCTTTTGAAATAAAGTAACACATTCAGAGCAAAATCATTCAATTTCAATTATAGAAGATTTTCTAAGGAGTGTTAAGCATAGAGCCTACAACCATGATAATCGTTTTCAAACCAAGCTTTGTGACGTGTATTAGCTGTTGCTTTGAGTGTTAAACGTTTCAAGGGCTCCTGCTCAAATGCTCCTTACTCAAATACTCATATCCTTTTATTGGATATTAAAAGCATGTACTTGAATAGTCTATAACTAGCAACAATCTCTAGAGATCTGAAATGACCCAATAAACACAGTACCACCCTAGGGAAACAGCTGGAAAGTATGCCGTTCCTTTGATCTTGTCAAAGTACCTGTTATCTGTGTTATCCATCTATATAGAGGGGGGGGGGAGGGGGAGGGGGAGTCGTGTTGTCCCCCCAGGACATGTGACAGTCACCCCCCCCAGGCTTACTTATAGCTCTGGTTAGGAGACAATTGAATAATTGTCTACCTGTGCTTTAATTACAGGTGCTTTTTTACAGCAGGTACATGGACAATGGACCCATTATGGTTACATGTGAGGCTGGAATATATGTCAATTACTGATTGTGTGATGTCTCTTTGTTTTGTAGACATTTTTTTTCGGTTTGTTAATGATTTCTAGTTTAACATGTCATATAATTGATGATAAGAAATGTTTGGAGCCATTGAATTGATTTAATAATTTGTTAAAAATAATTGTATAAAAACAGGTGATGCAGTATAAAATCCTAAAAACTCTTTAAGTCCCAGGTCACTGACTTACCTAATTTTACCTTTGACTTCACTTGCCCAAAAAATCCCCCAAAAGTCAATGGCCCCTTTTCAAAACAATTAACTACTGGTAAGTCTGTGATTTAGTTTAAAAGCCTATGATAAGTCAATGACTTTCTGACATAGAAAGATTTGTCAACCCCTGATCTCAGATTTGTTCAAAGCCAGAATAGTAAGTTTAACTTTTAATGATTTATGCATAAATAATCTGATCAAACACAATTAATAACTTGCTCTTGTTAATATATTTTAGACATTATCTTATTGTAGTTTTACCCTGACAGACTAGAAGGTACCATATAAGCTGCAGCTTTGAATTCAAACTTACATTAGTCATAAGGCCACCACCTCACAACATAAATAAGAATTCTGGGTCAAGATAGACTCCAGTACAGGGCTATTGAGAGTTTGACAAAGTGCCACAAGTAGCCAACCCCCTCCTGAGAGTTGAAACATCGAATGAGACCTTTAGCAAAAGTGAACAAAAGTTGCCCAACACAAAGACTGACCTATGACAGGTCAAAGCATTTAGTGTCAGTGACAATGGGAGAGTTTATTGCCTGGAGCGTTTTACATACATACAAGCATGTATACATACATCAGGAGGCGGTAGCTCACTGCACTCTTCTCTCTTGATGCTGTATCACCGAGACTCATGGACTAGTTTGCCGGTTAATTTGGACTGTATGCTAAATACAGCACTCAATGTGTGTTGGTAACGCCTGAAGAAAGAAAGGAAAGGAAAGGAAGGGGTTAGTAACCAACTGCCTTCTCTCTCTGTGCTTATGCCAAAGTCATTACGGCAACGCTTTTCCTGTGTTTTGCTTTTCAAATTCAACAAGTGGTTTGAGTAACCAGAGCGGCAAGGGGTTTGCTGTTGACAGGTGCTTGGCGGTCTTCGCTAACCTTCCTCGCCTTCCACATGCTCGCATTGAAGACCTGATAGGCTTTATCTTCACTTGCATTCTCATCTGCTGCAGAATGGGAGCAGAAGATAACGTTATTCTCATCTGCTTTGGATAAGATAAGGCTACAAGGTATTCTCATCCGGTGAAATTGGAACGGAGGAGAACGTTTTCTCTGGAAAGAGCAGAAGATAAGTTTCTTTCCACTGTGAAGAAAACAGCAGAAGTATACTTATTGCTGTTGAAAGAGAAGGTGAAATTATTGTCATCCACAGATGACATCTTGTTTTTATCGGCTTTTGGAAGAGAAGAAAATAATTATCATCTACAGAAGGAGATGATTTGAACTTTGAAATGTTGTCTACTTAGTATAGAAAAAGGAGATTTTACTTGAATTCTGGGTGAGAAAAACGTCAATTCTCACCTCAAGGCTTATTTCACGTTTGCATAGTTGACAATAAGAAGTTAAACTATCATCTTCTGTAAAGAAATTTGAACTTTTGTGAAAAGCAAGAAAAGAACTTTATTTCCGTCTGCTGCCGAAAGTAAAACTTAATTTGTCACAAAGAAGAAAAGAAAATTGTCATCCGAAGAAAAGAAGAATAAAGGATGGATGGAGACAGACAACTGTCTATGAATGGGACAATGCACTGCTTGAACAGTTGACTGTTACAGTTTGAAAAAATACTCTAATCAGGTTTGACATTATTTCATCCTGGAAGTGCCAGCAGCAAAATATCAAGGGCCAGAACAGAAGAGTGAAATTGCAGGACGGGTTTGTGATGCTGTTAATCGGATTGACTCAGCAGATGTCATAATGCAGCAGCGACTGTGTTTATTGGATTTAGGGTATACTGCAAGTGGTAAAACCGGTGTAGATCTTGCTTACATGCAATCTGGGAGTGGGGAGAGTGTCAACTCAAGGAGTGTCATTGCCCGCCATCAAATAAATCTTGGTGACGATAGCATGGGAAAACTGTGTCTGTAGGTAGTCGACAGTTGAGGCTTATCTTTTGATTAAGGCAGGCGAAGTGGACACAAGTACCATCGGTTACTGTTATCGAGACCTAGTTTACCTGACGATCCCATCAGCCAAGAAGACAACACAGTAATTAATTATCGGAGGATAAAAGGACAATGTACCTGAGCAGATGAGCACACTACAGGTATACACCGTGCTGGAGTAGCAGGATGTGGTGGAAGACACACTTACCTGACTACCTACTTCAACCAGCCTGGTCAATACAGCATTGTTCAGTCTCTCCCTGTATACTTCAGACTGAAATAGATTGTATATTGTCAATAAGTCAGCCACATGTTGCAGTGTTGTTGATGGAGGATTGAGTGAGATCTGTCGTGTCAACATCAGTCTCCCTCCACACAGGATATGAATCTGGAATTGTGGCGCTTTATTCACTTCTTTCCTCATTTGCAGGCCTGAAGTTAATATGAGGTCTGTGCCTAATGACAAATAGGATCTACCAGTGATTACTTGGACTGTTTTGGACAGCAAATTAGGTGGACCTGAACTCAATGCCCGGGGTCACTTTGATTGTTCTCAGGTTTATTACCGGTCAGAGTAATCAAAGTGGGAGACTTTTAATCTTGAAGAAAGAAATAGCCTCAGTGTCCTTTAGATTTGTCCATTCTTAATCTGTCCTCAGTAGGATGTGGAGAGATGGAGTAAGAAGATACCTGATATTTTGTAACAACCTACAGGATATACCACACTCTGTCTCAGCATACAGTGGACAGACAGGTCAAAGCAGGCTTGCTCACTCGTGAAATGTGATCTGTTTGATTATGATACTTCCGAGCATGTTTTATGCATGACTGTGACCTGGGGATTTAACTCATAGCGAAAGAATCGACTGAGTGTGAGTATGATGGATCAAATGTGTACCAATTTATCTTTCATATTGTTTCATGGATCAGATGATTTGTCCATCTAACGAATGTTTTAGCTTTTGAAGATATATGTGTACCGACAGTGAGAAAAATTGATGAAAGAAATAATGAATTTGACATCTGAATGAACAAGAAAGGAAAAGATGTTCATCTTCAATGTCATTGTCTTTGCATAACTAAAAGACGATTGTGATGTGAAAAGTGACTGAAGAAAGGATAAACATCACATTCATGAGAAACTAGCAAGGATAAAGTGGAGGAAGTTATTGAAAATATATGACAACATTTTCATATGACACTATTTTCAAGAGTCTACTTTATGACAAAAGAAAGCATAAGAATACACAAGTTTCATGTTTGTAATCTATTAACTCTGGCTACAAGTGTGCAGTGACAATGCATGTAAGTGTACAGTATGACAAACCTCTAGAGGAAGATGGTGGTGTTCAAGTGACGAGTTTCCTTTACGTATCTGACAACAGTTCCTGTTTGAGAAAATGAGAGGAAACAGATGGGAGTAGAGTGGCCATACACAGTGAAGATTCTCTCTTGATTGTTGGAGATACTTACTTACTTACTGACATACTTACTTACATACATACAGCAAATATGACGCTCAGGAGGAGGGCTAGTCGACTTTTGTTGGTAAGATTTTAATTTATTAATTTAATTTTTTTTTCCAATTTTGAAATTGTTTTTATTTATGTTTGATATATTAGAGTTATCAATTCTGTTATGAAGAGCCTCTTTACAAAAAGCCTTGTGATAACCTTAATTCACCAGAGTGGCTTCTTTTTCAATGTTAAAGGATGGTATTATGGGTATCAAAGTGTTTTGGTTATTTTACCCAACATGCCTCTGTCCCATTGATTTGGGATCTATAAATCACTTGTTTTTGTTCTGTTTATGGCAGACCTTGGTGACATGACAGGAAATGGATATTAAATTGTGATACAAATATACAGTAAAACTATGATTTCTTGACAAAACTTCTCAAGATTTCTCTGTTATTAAAAAGCAATATCGTAAGTGACCAGATCTGAACTGATCTTCGATGTTCAGCACTGAACAAACTGTTGTCCCATTCACCCACTGCCAGTCATACACTGGCTTAGTTAACACATTAATATTTCATAACAAGCCTTAACTAGAATAATTGATCAAATATTTGTATTGATAGTTTTATATTTCAAAAGTTCTCCATTATAATGTCCTTGTAAGTGGATTATGGTTTCAGCCATTTGTCTGCTATGACATGTTGAACAGCTTTTCACTTCCTTGAATGGGGTGAGACATTGACTAGACGTCATCAGCTTAATGTGCTGGTATATTTACATAGATAACACATCTAGTTATGTTTATCCAGTGTGATCTGAATAATGTTGATGCACACTGGGAAGTTAATATCATTGTAAATGAGGCAACCAGTTTATGCAAGGAGGAATCAGTTTCTTCATTGACAATTAAATTTTATACAGTAAATAACGATTCTACCAAATGTTCACAAATCTGCAATGTATGTATAAATAATCTATGGATAGTCATCTTTATTGCAATTGCATTTTTTGCAATAAAGAATTTGACTGTCCATAGAACTTCATCACATCAACATCTAAAATGCCTATCATAGAAATATATAAGTGTTACAGGTGGCCCTCAGCCTGTTACATGTAACCGTGTCAGGTACGTCTGATAGAAGAGTGTACAGGTCTACCCCCTGGCTATACACCTACATACATACTTACATACCTGTACAGGTAACATACATGGACCTACCTCAGTCAGACAGTCATAAAACACATTGTCGTCATGGACCAAAGATCAAACAATACATTCTGGTGATCAGGTGAAGCAATGTGAGTTGGTGTTAAAGGTATGGATTGCTCGGGATATTTTCAGTGTGATCAGCTTGGAAGATAAAGAAAATATTTCATGTTCTTTTCATCACTTTGGCTTCGATTTTCTTCAACAATGATGGTTTACTCTGAAGAACAGTCACAGTGCTGATCCTTGAAATAATTTCTTTATTCTATTTGTTGAAAGACTTTCTTAAAGCATATGATATCTAAATGATTATGTCTTGTTTAAAAAAATTATAAGTTGAGTGTGTAAATGTCAGATTTGTTTCTGCAGTCGATTATTTCATTTCATATCTGTTATGATTTGTTTATCTCTGAATATTAACTGACAATTATACAACTCTTCAGGTAAAGAAATATACTGATGATTCAAATAGAATACACTGTTTGACGTTTATATGTTGTCGTTACTGAAGTATGTTCACAGTTTATACATGGAGTGATCCAATTTCATACCATATTGGCTCTTAAAAATTTACAAAGCCTTTTAGAAGTTATGTCTCAAGGTCTTGAATCATGAAATTAAAATCTCAAAAAATAATCTTTGATATAAACAGATTAGTATCAGTCAACTAAACACAATTAGTTCATTATCAAGTCATATCATGAAATTTATTATAAAGTAAAAGGCAATTTTGAAATATCAACAGGGGATAGTAAATTAGGTTTGTTATTCATGTTATCTCTGTGTATGACCTGTGCTTTTGGGAATAGGACAAGTAAAAGTTGTAGATAAAATACCATTCACTTTATCACCTATCTCATACAGTAAGAAAAGTATAAAAAGAGCTAAATGCTCAAAAGGTTACCATCCACGGTTGTGTAGTGGTTAGCGTGTCTGCCTCTCACGCCAACGACCCGGGTTCGAATCCCAGTGGAGACACAAAAGATTTGTGACTTGGGTCGAAAGCTGTGTTGTGTCCTTGGGCAAGGCACTTCATCCACATTGCACTCAGACTGACTCAGTCCACCCAGCTGTACAATGGGTACCTGGCTATACGGGTGTACTGTCCGAAATGGACTCGCAGCGCAGGCAAGCAGCTTTGAAAAAGTACAATCCGTCAGGGTAATAATGCACATTAGTGAACCGTTGGTGAGCAACTCGCAAGAGATGGATACTTGACGTAAAACTCAGCATCATCATCATCATCATCCACAACATTTTACCAGAATGATCTGACATTTGTGGCGAGATAGTTTGTCATTCAGACTTATAGGCAAGTCCGTATAACTGGAACAAGTGAATGAAAGCTTTTAATATGAAAGCAAATAGGGGACAGCTTTTGAAACTTGAGATCCCCAAAAAATTATTTTCAGCTTGTATATGGACGATCATGAATTATTTTCTGAAATTTATCAAATCGGGTCCCAAAAAAGAATAACGTCTATGATGAACAATTTCAAATAGATCAAAACAATTGTAAAATTGAAACACATGTTCTGTTTCTAGGGCATGGTTTAAAGAAACTTTAAATATCAGCTTGATAACACGCTTGTTATTTTGGTATTTTCAATTTCATGACCTCTATGCAGGTTTTGTTGTAATGAAAAAATTTGTTATGGGCAGGACATGTTTGAAACTATGGCATTGACGTCATGAACAATCAATGTAAACAAAAAATCAATAATAGTCCACTAAGGTTAGTTTGTTGATGAATATTTAACGATATTTATTCACAAGGAATCAGTATCTGTTTATTTCTCCACTGCTAACAGTTTCATACATGAATGCTTCAAAGTAATCACCTCTATTCTAGAGAGATTTGATTTTGCATTATTAGTCCATGCGTTGATTCACTGGGGACAAATTGATCAACATTTCTATGCTTAAATGGTCTGTCACTCAAAAAGGTTTGGGTGCAATGCTACACTGAGTTTCAGTACAGTACCACCCATGGTGTGCTAGTTCCAGCCGATGCAAGCAGGTTTAACAGCAGTGTTTAGCCACCATGGCGTTGGGCTTTCTCCCTGCAATAATACTAGCAGCTGTGATATTAGTGAAATACTCTTGAAAGCAGCATTAAACCCAAGCTCACATCACCTCATCTGTCTCTCAAAACCTTTTCCCTCCCTATTTCAAATTATATCATCTATTCCAAAATACTAATGCATTGATGCTGATATAACAATGATCATACCATACTAAATTAGAGCTTCCTCTATTTATTATTTCCATTTCCTTCTGTTATATTTCACCTCTTCATGTGATTTTCTCCAAGATGACAACCATTGAAATTGGTGCTCGCAGGTTTCACCGCAATGCATAGCCACATGGCGTTGCGGGCTTTCTCCCTGCCATAATACTAGCAGCCGCAATATAAGTGAAATACTCTTGAAAGCAGCGTTAAACCCCAACTCACCTCACCTCACCTCCTTCTGTTATATTTCACCTCTTCATGTGATTTTCTCCAAGATGACAACCATTGAAATTGGTGTTGCATGAACTCATATCATGATCCTATCTTGATCCTGTTCTCAACTACTATGACAATTATTATAAATTTCGAAATATGATCACAAGAATACTGCATATCTACATTTGGTGAAAAAGAGATAAAGAATCAACACATGGCAAGACCAGAATATTGTGTTATATGTTTCGGTGGTTAGACCGTCTTCATCAGTCTCAATTATATTTGGTGAAATTTGACAAATCTAGCATTTATTCTGAAAACTTTGTATCTGTGATCAAAGACCGTGTGTCCTATAATCATGTGCTAAAATGACATGCAGTGAGAACTACCATCTATTATCACATGTGACCAGCATCACAGAAGAACCCCACTGAACTGGGATGACATTTAAACTGTCACTTCACTGTTCATCATGTAGACAGGATACATTAATCCAAGCTGCAGCACCATTCAATATATTTCTCTCATCAAATAATCCTGAAATTGGCTGAATGACATATTGAGGGAAATCAAATCATCAATGTTACATTGACTGGAAGTGGTGGTCGAATTGATTTGAAAGGTCATCTGTGACTTGAGATATGCTTGGTTTTTTGGAATATATCCATTCTCTGAAGAGTAATTACTGTATAACATGTATAATATAAATGTTTGTCTGGATGATAAAATATGTTAAACTTTGTAAGGTCTTACTCTTTAGAAACATCTCAACATTAGGGAATCTGTATATTATAAGCTGCAAATACCCACGTTCCTCCTTTCACAGATCTGCCCAAAAGTCTTATATCAAATATGTCAGTTTAAGATTATAGTATGTGGAACTTGGCCGTTATTCTCGAAACGTTCGTAGCCCTTAAGAATTCTTAACTTCTCGTTTACTAATCGTAACCCATGTGTTAAGAATGGGCTTAAGAAGTTCGTAGGGCTACGAACGTTTCGAGAATAAGTGCCCTGGGTGATAAGACAAACAGTACAACTGTTTACATAATGTCACCAATATTTTGACGAGATAACAGACTCAATATGCGTAAAAAATGTGATATGTCTATAATGGAGAGTCTCCGTAGTAGTCATAGACATGCAGACACAGAATAAAAACGATCCGTTGTAAAACATCAAACCAACCTAAACCTTGTTTCATGCACAACAAAATGATCACCAAAAATAAACCTCTTTTCATATATGTATATTAGGAAATGATCTTAATCACCAAAATCATGGAGAAGTTCCTCGCTTGGTTGGTGTTACAAATGACTGAGTACAGTGAATGTGTGAGTGTGTGGTCCAGTCCTTTTTCCTTGTATATCCCAGTAGTGAAGCAGCACACAACCTGTTGTTGCAGGTGTTCCCCAACACTCTCATAGTTTTCTTTCCTCAGATCTTCCCCTCCCACCCTAATCGGCACTGACAGTCGACCAGGGGGGAGTATTCCAGTCTTAACCTGGTCTCCGGCTCCCATATATTCATCATCATTGAGCACTTTGGTTCAGTGTATTTTAACATCTTATGTTACTCCCAAGATTAATGCAACTTGTTTCCCTGTGCAAATCTGTTTCTTCAACTTGGTTTGTCAATTGATCGGTAAGGATGTCACAAAATTAAATAAATTTTAACGGCAAAGTTTTGTTCATGTTGTTAATAAAGTGTCCTTGAACCATTTAATCTGTCAGAGAATTCTTCTTTGGGTATCAATGCAGAAGTAATTACAATCCTCTACGAATTCAAACAGAATAGAGTGCAGTTTGCACATTTGATTCAAGAGCCAACTTTGTCTGTAGCAGAGAACTATTTTACACGCAGTAAGGTTGCGGTGCATTGCAACACTAAAGTACCAGTGAAGTACCATCCATGATGCGATAGTTCCAGCCAATGCTCGATTGTTTCACTGCAATGCATAGCAGTTGATATACTGGAGTCTTTCTCCCTTCAACAATTACCTCCTTGGTGTAAGTGATACACTCTTTAAAATGAATTAAAACTCCATATAATCACACCTCTGCCCACCATTTCATTTGAGTAATAGTCGTGAATAATTACTTGAGAGACTAAATGTAAGTGTAGACTCCCTGAGATGTACAGATGTTTCTTCAGGTGTCAGAAGGCAGGTCCCTGGCCAGCTTGGTTGATATCCTACTCTATGAATACTGAATGGACTTATGGTGTCAGCATCCAGTAAAAACAAGCAAGGAGGTATAAGATCTCCCTGTTGTCCACACACAGGAGATTTTCTGGGTGAAAGAACACTGACCCGCTATTATAGTATCATGTTTGAAAATCCTTCTCATGTTCCTTGACATGAATGAATGTGGTAAGTGTGAAACTGAATGAATTTGTCTTCAGATACATTCCAGTCTGTCCTATTTTAGTGATTTTATTAAAGTATGATTTAGTAATAGAAATAAACTATTGTGTTTCATGACATTTTAATGCAATCTCTATTACAATCTTACCTGTTAAAAGAGGATGAACTGCTGCCTTATCACATTTCCAATTCACTGACTATTTTTCCAATAGAAAAATATCATTATAATCAACAGCAAAGTGCATCAGACAAAAACTATTTTTTGTATTATATTATCTGTGATTAAGGATATTCTAAATCAAATAATGCCTTTGTATTACTGCTTTAATGAGAAGTTTATGACTTGCTAAAAGTTAAGCCAGATATTCACTTTGATCACTTGTCGCCTGTACAGACAGTTAGCACAGCAGTTGGGAAATAAAAAAACATGTATGTATTTGAAGCATAGACAGTTGGAATGTGAGATATTTCTCACTAGAGCTCACTTGTAGATAGCTTTGACTGGCTTCACAGGAGTCATAGTGTTGTTCTGTTATGATATTTAGAGCATGGAAATCTTACTTTGTATGGTTCATGGGCTTCATTGAGTAAGTGGAGACTGGAATGTCATGGTGGTGATATTGCTTTGTAAATGTTTTTCAGATATAAATTATATGAATTATGAATATAATTTTCACACTATGGTATTTATATCAAGTGGAGTGGTATGATTTGCAATTGTCATGCTTGTGCAAGAAATAAAAGAAATAAACTTAATTAAGTTTATCGATTTGTAACAAATGATGTTGTTTTAACCATACTCCAATGCAACAAAAAAAAACATGAATTCTTAACGAAATTTTCAAATAACTTGTTTATCCATAATAATACCTCACCAATATCTCTAGAGTAGCAAACAGCCCCACCCATCTTTTGAGTTCATGGCCATTCATCATTGATCCTTAACCCTCTTCCCTACCGCAGGAGAAAAAAGTTGCCGTAAAAAAGAATTCATTGATCTCAACATAAATTGATTTTTCTTCTTCCACAAACAAGTAACTGATCACTATGACCATATATTACCAAGCATCTGATATTTTGATAGCCGTAATGCCAGCTCCTATAGATAACAGATTGATAATGGATTCTAAAACAAGCACTATAAATGTTGTTTCAGCCATTTGCAACTGAGTGAAGGTCTTATTAGCAGAGATAATGTCATGTTTATGATTCTTCCGAAGATCACTCCACATTTAGAAAGCAATAATAGCTTAGGATGGAATATTGAAATATGATACTGCTATAAATACTGCCAGATATTGATTTACAAAAGTAATGGGCTTCTGATGAGTGAAATGAAAAGAGATATAAAGAGATATGTTCAGTAATTTGTAACTGAGGATAATGGTGATCCACAAATCTGTTATTTATGTTGTCAAATATATCCTGGTATCTATGTAAATACAAAAAGTGGTTAAAATAAATCTTTTCTGATCAGATTTCATTAATTTGATATCCCATTTCTCAGGTGACATTAGAATCACCTGACAATTTGTTTACATTACAGGGTTAGAAATTAGCACTAGTCCGGTAGCCCATGGCTAGTGAAAAAGAAGCTGGACTAGTAGAGTGTAAAAACTGGTAGTCCGAAGGACTAGTTAAAATTTGAGGTGAAATGATCATGGAGATGTATTTGGCTATCTGGAATAAGTCTGGACTTTAAGTACTTTTAGAAATACGCTAGCCCGAGTGGCTACTGCATTGAAAAGGTTAATTTCGACCCCTGCATTACAAAATGAATGGCCTTCAAGGAAGGCCGGACAATTGATGATGAATAATTCATCACATGTAATTTTCACCTGAAGCTGTTGTTTTCAACATCAAGTCTGACCTTGAAGTGAGGTAAACAAATCAAGTCAATTACACTTCATCATGATGATTATGTGCCTCACAGATTTCTCTCATAGGTGTTTTTCGACCACCTAAAGACAATTACATCACATTAACAATCCCTACAGACTTTCTTATGCAGAACAAGACCGGTGTTATGGAATTAAGCTTAGAGATCAGCAATATCAGTTGTACTTGCCCACTGGCTGGAGAGATTAAGCTGTAGGTAATGATAAGAGTGGGCAGGATGCATGCTGCTTCTGGTGGAGGTCCTCAGATCAAAAGACAATGCATGCTGAGAAGAGAAGACAGTGATATGCTATTACTGGTCTAGGTAGATTCTTCTATGTAGAATCTACTGGTCTATGTAGATTCTTCTATGTAGAATCTTACTGGTCTAGGTAGATTCTTCTATGTAGAATCTTACTGGTCTATGTAGATTCTTCTATGTAGAATCTTGCTGGTCTATGTAGATTCTTCTATGTAGAATCTTACTGGTCTATGTAGATTCTTCTATGTAGAATCTTTCTGGTCATTGTAGATTCTTCAAGGTGATACATATTGTCTTTTAGAGATCAAAATTTTGGTTATTTGCGTAGATCATCATATTGTCAAAGGGCCAACACCAAGTTAGATAGCCACAGTGCCTGATGCTACTCACATGCAGGTTGCTCTACTCAGGAAGGAAGATCTGAATGTTTACACAGACCTATGCCTACTGGTCTCTTTAGTGGATACCATGAGTCTTGAGATCTTTCGGAGGTCTTGGTCATACGATGCTTCAGGTTCTTTGATCGTGTTCGAGGTTCAAACACCATTTTTTGCATGAGTTCTGTACATTAAGGTGTGTGGTTAATATTTCTAGAGGATCATACAAAGGAAAGATCTGTCAACACTGCTATATCTACATGTAACTGAAAGAACGTAGATCTAGTGATCTGAGGACTCCTACCACCAATAGGAAGACCACCTCATGTGCTGTCATTGATCATGTGGATATGTCTAGATCTCATGCAGAACAAGCTACACCTACTGGTTGAGTGGTGTTTTTGCTATGGACCTCCGAGATCGCCTGTTGTGCGGAGGTGTTTTCACCAGGATTAGCGACGGGGCCCAGCAGGAGGCTTATCTACGTGGATTAGTGTTCTTCATCTTGCATTGTTGTGGTGGGGACCGACAGCTCGAGGATGATCAAGAATATTTTTGTGAGTTTCATTTTAGATTTTGGTCATTTGTGTATATCTTCATCACCTGGTCAGAATCTTTGATGGGCACATGGAGTGAATTGCTGACATTTTAAGCCCTGAAAGGTGTCTTTTAGCTGTGTAAGTTGCAATTACAATAGGTGTCTAATGTTTTATTTTATCAAAATATCTGCCTCGTTTGGTCACTTGTGAACATCTGGCCTTTTGTGTTATGCTTTTCTCATATTATGGTAAGATTAATTTGTGAGCTTTAACATCATGTATAAATTTATGAAATGAATATCTCATACTGGAGTACATACATTTGCGCAAGTCATAATGAGCATCAGTATGTCTGTCACTGTTTGATATCTATAAGTTAACTGGGCACATAAATACATAATTTATTATCAGAAATAAATAAAATTTATATGTAATAAAGATGATTTGGTTTTAACTTTAAATCAATTTAATAACTTTAAATGTAATCTTTAATTAACTGCATTAATGAAAATCAAGTCTATACAAACAAGCTCAGATCATAACTCAGCATTGAATGTAAATATTCACATCCATTTGATAAATAGTAACTCCTATTTTGAACAAACAAGTTTTTCGAGGTCATTCTTGTTGAGGTTATGAGAAACTATTTATGCGAGCCATGTCGGTTAATGAATCACTGATGCTGGGTGTACTTCTCATGTAACCTGTTACAGGTAGATATTCACATGCTTCACAAAGCGCTTGCACTTGTTTGTCTATGTAAATAGCTCTCTACCAGACTACTGCCTTTCTACATGTGTCCGCAATATCTGCCTTCATAGTCGCTCTCATGGCGTGCTCATGGGATTTTAAATTCTTTTCAACTTTCATTAAGTCATGGACATTTTTGCAAGTCCCAGAGTTATGTTTATTTTAATAAAAAAAATGTTTTTAATTTGCTGATTTGTAGAAGTATTGAAGGGAATTTTTTTTTAATTCAGTAACTTACGAAAGACAATTATTTTCACCACTATCTCCTCAACCTCTCAATGTCCCTTTCGTTATCAAATTCTTTCTTGTATATAGATTTTCTTGTTGAGATCTGACACTCGTTAAATAAAGAGATCTAGTTCATATACGAGTGTCATGTCCGTGATTCGTCCCAAACAAGACTTTAAAAAGATGTGGGGAAAAAGGTTGGACTGTCTTTTTCCTTTCCAAAATTTATATTGTCTGTATTGACTATTTTTCATAAGTCTTTAATGAATAAATAACTCTCAATTAAGAGATTAAAAAATGTGTGTTATATAATAAAATAACAGCATTTAGCGACAGAAGGTCATATTGCTTTCTGCAATGCATTGCCACATGGCCTTGCAGGCTTTCTCCCTGCAATAATACTAGCAGCCATGATATAAGTGAAATACTCTTGATAGCGCTGTTAAACCCCAACAACTCACCTCATCTTGCTTTCTGTTCATGAGGCAATACAACAAATAGACTTCCATGTATAATCCAAGTCATGCAAGTTGGTTTACATTAGACTAAACACAGAAAATAGAAGTTCTGTCTAGGTTAATCTAACATAGGCATGGCGCTAGACTGATAAATTACCTGCCCTTGATAGTCTCTCATTATGGGTATTGTTTCAGCGTGATATTGTTCGTAACACACAGATGCTATACTCACGTAACACATTGTTGCAGCTAGTTATCGTCCATAATGATTTCACATATCCTGTTGTATCATAAAGAAGACAAAGGGTCTGACGTTAATAAGATATCTGGTTTAGTATTGAAGGTTTAATGATACTAAAGGTGTTTAGAAATTATGCATGAAATTAAAAAGCGTTGAAAGGGGTTACAAACAGAAACTTGAAAATATATTCTGCTTTGTTTTATACATTGGAAAACAATGATAATATATGGAACCTTGGAATATATATGTTGGACATACTGACATCTTATTGTGGTTAGTGCGTTCGGCTTTCGAATCAAGAGGTTTGGGGTTTGAATCCCGCCAGGGGCACGGCAACTTTGTCTGCAGTAGAGAACTGTTCTCCACGCAGTAAGGTTTGGGACAATACTACACAGTTTTAGTGCTGTACCACCCATGGTTCGCTAGTTCGAGCCATTCCTCGCAGGTTTCACCGCAATGCATAGCCACATGGTGTTGCGGGCTTTCTCCCTGCAATAATACTAGCAGCTGTGATATAAGTGAAATACTCTTGAAAGCGGTGTTAAATCCCAACTCTCCTCATCCTCACCTTGCTTGAGTAATATCAGACACACTGACATGTTATTTCATTAGGTTAATTTGTCATTTGTTAATGAATAGCAAGCAAGATGTGACACCATTCAGGGAATGATATTCTCAACATGATATTTACTTCTAAGGATGGTAAAATGCTTCATTGTAAATGTTCATTGATGTATAAACTTTTCCATTTCCAAATTGACAATTGTTTTGCTAGATTAAAATACAATTCTTCCAAGTATCTGTATGTACCTTCAAAGACAAAATGTTTCCTTTTGTTACAAAAAGAGTTCTTAGGTAAACAAACAGGCCAATATGTTTACAATTATCTCTATTTTGATAAATTGAAAATATTCCTGGCTTAATTTTCATGAAACTTTATCATTTGTTTGGAATTCCTTCAGTCACAGTCTTTATTCTATCTATTGACCCGTTACTGTATTGGTTTACATGCAAGATGTGACAAACCAGCATGAAGCATAAACACGGCACTAATGTCTGACAGCACACATGTTACCGACATATACTTAATAAGTAATAGGTGAGATTGCTTGTTTGACTGACTTGTGTGTAACATACTGTCTGATGGGTCATCACATCTTTGTTGTTGATAGCACCTGACAGGTAATATCTCGTCTTGTCAATCTTCGGCCCTACCTGTAGACGACTTGACCCTTTTATCTAACTGGGTAATGAGAGCTGTAGTTGATTGAAAATATAATGTATTAAAAAATTCATTTTCTTGATATCTATCTTGAGGGTGGGATAGTACTAGTTTTGATGGAGAAGCACTGTCGACTTATGGTCAAGAGCTCAAGGTTCAAATCCATTTCTTATCCCGAAGTTATTAAAAGGTGTTCACACTAAAATGGTTGCTAGGAGTTTTCGTTTTCTATTACTATGGACAATCAGGTCGTGAAATGGGATATTTTATCCCGCATAAACTTTTTTTGAACATATAAAAAATACAAAAAACGTGTTATATTATCTGTTCTAATCAGTCAGCACATCAACTCTTACCTTTTAAATCTTGGTATAAATTATCTTTGCTTACAAATATTCAAGCAGAAGAGATTAATCAACCAAAAACACATTAAACTTTGCACTTGTTGTGATTAATAAGCATCTTCATAGCTAGTATCTATAAAAATGTCACCAAATGTTTTGGTACACATTCACACTTGCATAATTAGCTACCTGTAGAATGTCAGCGTCAGATAAGCATCTAATAGATAAATGTTTGCAGGGCAACATCAAAGGTTCTTTATCTTGTATGTTTAAAGTTGTGCACAGGTTAAGTATCTGGTATGTACAAACTGCTGCACCAGTTATCTAAAGCCTCCAGACATAAGAATTCAGTTTGCTTGGATGAGATTTGAGGTATGTCCCCTACAGGCTAATGTCTTTGAGTGACCTTGGGACTACATTTATTGTTATTTTGTAGATGTATGCATAATCAACATATAGTTTTGACATTTCTGTTTTTAGTTCTGACATTTTGAAAATTGGACATTATTAAAATTTCTTTAATTCAGTTCAAAGTGTAATGATATTCTGTTATTTTGAATCAGTTATCAATTATTTTTGATCATTTTAATATTTCCAAATATGCATTTTAATCTGTTTCAAGTTACGTATTTGTGTAATTATATGCGTTGAATGTACACCGTTTCATGGACAAAACTGTGACAAGTGAAAGCTATGTGGACTCTAACTGTGTCAGGTGCTCTTATCAAACAAATTAATGCCTGTCTAGTTTTGTCATTGGAGATGATTATGACAGAGAATAGTGTAGATTGATCCTATTTTGCGAATGAATGATGTCCTAACCTTTAGAAGCTTGTTACGAGTGAACACAATGGCGGACAGTGCTAAGAATACGTCTGCTTGTGACAGAATACCACAAAGGACATGATGCATTGCCTCTTATTGTCTTGATAGGGCAATAGAATGTTGTTAATAGGACTGAAGCAACAAATGACTCCTGGTGTTTCTAACAAGGGCTACTGGTAATGGGGAGAATGTACCTACTTGACTTGTGCTTCGAGCTTGTGTGAAGAGTTCTTTTCAACCATACACAAGGTGTGGGCAGGATAGCTCAGTGGTTAGCGCGTTCAGCTTTGTGGTCCGAGGTTTTAATCCTGCCAGGGGCACGGCAACTTTGTCTGCAGTAGAGAACTGTTCTACATGCAGTAAGGTTTGGGTGCAATGCTACACTGAATTTCAGCATAGTACGGCCCATGGTTTCACCGCAATGCTTAGCCAAATGGCATTGCAGGCTTTCTCCCTGCCATAATACTAGCAGCCGCGATATAAGTGAAATACTCTTGAAATCGGCGTTAAACCCCAACTCACCTCACCTCACCTCACCTCACCTCACCTCACCTCACCTCAATTTTCCAGGCCTAAAATGAGTATTATAATTCCTAATAAATTAGTAAAAAAATTTGGCTCAGTATGTCACACATGAAGTTCAGAATTAAATTTCAAGGACTTTAATATATTCTAGGAAAACAATCTTTATCAACATCCATTCTCAGTAGTTGATGGTCAGGTCTATAAATATGCGAGGATGCAACCTTATCTGACTTGTGAGAGACTTGAACTGACCATTGAAGTCCCTGAGAGAGATCTGTGGTGGTCAACAGATCTAGCTGGACATCTGCACTGGACAGAGGTGTTAATGTGGTCAGCATGGGATTCACAGGCTAACTTTAGCCTCTGAAATTGAATTTATTGGGTATAGGAAGTCAGAACTAAATTGATTCTGTTCAACTTCACAGGTTTCACTGCAATAGATTGCCACAATGGTTTTGGAGGCTTGAAGTATATCTAATTTCGAGAATATTTGTGTTACTGGACTAAACATTTTAACTAAAAAATCACCTGATCTCACTGTTACTTGTTCTTTATGTCTGAAAATCTTCATATCCACATACTTAA
Organism: Gibbula magus; assembly: GCA_936450465.1. Classification (NCBI taxonomy): domain Eukaryota; kingdom Metazoa; phylum Mollusca; class Gastropoda; order Trochida; family Trochidae; genus Gibbula; species Gibbula magus. The sequence goes on along the minus strand of OW388296.1, from coordinate 67,622,645 downwards.
ATAATTTATAAAATGTACAAAACAGTCCATGGTTGTTTACATCCAAACATAATTTCATTCAACAGAATTACATGTAATGATGGCAAATCCTAATATCACCATTTCTTTTACCACTGTGGTGTGAATGTTTAATGAACATTTATATAATCCTGATAAATACCAAATCACAAGTTTAAATCTCAATCACCCCATCGCAATCTTTCTATCGATTCAACAAGAGCTTGTAAAGTATGTTGATACAGCCACTATTTCGAGTGCCGACAAATTATGGATAAGTGTTAAAGATTTGAAGACCTTGCAGTTCTCGCTGGGGAATAGTTGCCTTGTGTTTGTCTTGGCACTGTAGCGAAGCATCTGTAAATATTGCTCCAGCTACAAGCTAACAGTGGTATTGAACCATCACAAGCTGGTGAAGATTGAGGTATCAAATCGGGAGGGTCAGTCTCTGATTAGCGGCCAGGTTACTGGGTGTAAGTATGGTCCACTGTCATCTGTAGTGGTCAATAGTGTCACAGTATTCATTGTAGACTGAGGGTAAGTAAATGAGGTAAAGTCATTGTATAGCAGGATGAGCGGATGCTCCTTAAATAACCTGGTTTGTGTCTTGAGGTTTCAGAATTATCTCTCGCCTGATCTTTACTTTTAGCACTATGAAACTAAACAATGCTATTTCATACAATGCTTGTTAATAATGCATACATGGGAATAGGGCAGTGGTTGCAAGAGGTCTGGGTTTGTATCCCGCCGAGAGCAACTTTGTCTGCAGCAGAGAACTGTTCTACATGCAGTACCGTTTGGGTGCAATGCTGCAATAATAGCTGATGTGACAAAACTGAAATACTCTGGAAAGCAGTGTTAAACCAATGATAACCCTTGATTCTGTCAATACAGTTACAACCCTTAACTATTCCAGCTAGTATTTCCTAACTTCCTATTGTGTTTGTCTGTTCAATATCAACTCTATCAGGCGATTATCATATCCTTGATACACTATCTATCTATACAATGTGTTGTACCTTCCTTGAGCACATCGCCCACTGTTTGTGCTTAAAGAGAAGAATGTATTGAAATAAAATAAGTGTCATGACTAGTTCTCTATACCTTTGAGTGTTTGTGTGATGTAAGTGCACAGAAGTTACTGCTCTAAGTTTACCACCATGGCATCAGTGTTTATAGTGATTAATAATAGTTATTACTGTGAAGTTATAGAATTTATTGTAATCTAAAGTTTTTTCTTTAAAGTTATTGCTGGAAGCATTGTATACACATTCTGAATGTTGTGGTCCATACGATCATTACAAGCTCCAAGTAATGATTACAGTACACATGGTACAATTAAACGCTTTACTTTCTAATGCAATAATATTTCAGCTACACCAGTGCATACATTTGAACATGCCTGACAGTGGTAACCTAGTAACTTTTTGTTTTGACTGGTAATTGGTCAAGGAGTTCCTTTAATTTGAATTGTCAAACTTACACTTTGAGGCTGGCTATTTTTTAAAACTTCTTTTATAAGCTGGATATGCAAGTCTCCAGCCCCTTGCCAAACTGAGAATATTCTACTTGTTTTGATTACTGTAATATGGTTACCCTGAGAAACTTAGCACTACTTTAATCAACAGGTAAAGGCTTCAAAGTTTGAATCAAGTGTGTAATCAGTACTTGGGTTTGAAGTTCAAACCAAAGTAATGATTACAGTTTAAAAATTAAAACAAACTGTCTCCTCTTGCTTGCTTTTTTAATCTGCATGTAAGGTTGTAGACATGTGTTCTCTACATCAGGGATAGATTACTGTTGTGTATTTGGAAGACCATTTCTTGCCTGAAACAGAAAGAATTTCCCCTGCTAAATATGGCGGTCGTATGTACCCGATGACCTTACATATTTGTGAGAGTATTTATGTTGCTATAATGGAGTCACTCAGGCTGTAGGTAAAATAACACATGTAAATAAGTAAGTTAGCGCAGAGGTGTTCTACATTTAGTGTCAATAAAACAAATACCTAGAGTAAATTACCACATAGTTATTTGTGTCCAGTGAAGTGTGTCATGTTTTACAACTATAGTCCGTTTTACACTTGTGTCCAGTTAATTAGTAATGAATTCCTGCAATATAATACGAAAGACAAATGTCATTGACGACAAGCATGTTGTATTTCCCTATAGGCATTCTCTGCTGTAGTGTGACTCTAGAACTAAGACTTGGGGAGGACTTATCACCCTATCAAGAAGAAAAGAGGGATTAGTATTGCTTTCAAAGGTTGGAATAAAAATTGACAAGTGACACTCAAATTATGATTTTTTTTTAATAAAAGGCAATTTGATAATTTCAGTATAAATATCACAATTGTGCTTCCCAGATTGGACACATTTGCCAAGTGTTGAAAGAGACCTAATTATCCACCCCGTAACTGGTAATTAGCAAAGGGATTAATCAAGATTTGCCACTAGGTAAAGAAAGGTTGTCCAAGAATATTGGGGGATCTTCCGACAGGTAACAGCAGTTTCTAAATGCTTGAGAAGAATCTGCTAGCTGCCAGCAGACCTGTACAGTTGAGGTATGTATACACAGTGTTTATGCCAGGTATATGAGGTTGTTACCTGGACCAGGTATTCTGCAGGTGAAAGAATGTTATGCTCGTTACAGGTAACTCACTAATGGTTGTGTTGCATGTCTGTCGGAGTGCATACAGTTTGCATGTGTAAGCAGTAATTTCACTGAATAGATAATATGTGGACATTTGTATAAAATATGCATGAAAGGGGGCATGCATGAGTAATTTTATGAGAGACAAAACATGTTTACTGTTCATGTCCCATATATTTTTCTCGTGGGTAAATAATTAGTGATGTACATTAAATAACAATCAGAAAAAAGTCACCTTTCATGTTTCAATATCCTTGGCATAATCCTGAGTATGATGAAAATTGGAGTTGGAATTCTCCACAAAAGTGTGTAGTAATAATGATATGATAAGATGAATCTAGATGAACTAATCTTAGTTTGATGCGATACATATAAGATGGTATATTGCATAGCACAGAAGTAAACATGAAATTTCGTCAGGCGCTCAGCCTGAGCCTCATATATGTTTAGGTTGAGTTGCAGTACTGCAGTTTAAGTTAGTGTGTAGATGATAATTGTTCATTTTACTGTAAATTATTTTTTTTAGGCCTCTGCTAACAGGTTTCATGCTAATGTGTTGCCTCAATGTTGTTGAAGGCTTTCTCCCAGCAATTTCACTAAAAATTGAAGTGAAATACTCTTGAAAAGGTTCAACTAAAAAACGTCTAACCCTTTGCACCGGCAGTTCGTTCACCTGATGTCAGGTCTCTCTCCCACCGATATTCCTCCAGAGCAGAATGTTTATGTTTCAAACACTCCTCAGTCAGTCTGTGTACCTGCCTGGCGCCGAGGTAGACACGGAAACCGTCTGATCCTGCCAGAGTTTCAAGACTTCTGTGATTCTATGATTCCTGATATTCTAACTTTGTTTTTCTTGGAGGTCTTCATGCTGAATATGTCAGATCAGGATTTGGCATCTTTTAATCAGAATTGTTTTCTTATATCTCTTGGATGCTTTCAAACTGTGGCAGAGTCATGACACTTGTTGATTCAGTTCACACTATATAATTATTATATCCCCTCTACGACTTCGTCTGGGGTTTATAGCTCTCTGTATGTCTGTTTGTTCATCCTAACTTGAAAACTATATCGTTCAAGCTAGTGCTGTAATGCCTTTGGAGGTTCGGACTCCAAGGTGAAAATAATTTTTGATATTTTGGGCAAAAAATGACTTTTTTTCTGAGTATAATTTAACTATAAAAAAAATTATATGATAACTTCAAATTTGTATGGGGAAGTTATCAATGTGTAGGTGTTATGCCTCCAGAGTGTCAATTGAAAGTTATTGTCCTTTAGTGGCGTGATTGACTACTATGTTTTGAAATGAATGCTGTATTGAAGGTGGTCAAACTACAGATTTGGGTACGTGAGCCGTGTTCACTTTTGTCTTGTTTCATTAATCGGAAGAGGTGTAGCCATGTTGAGTAGAAATCACCTCACATTTGATAAAAGAAGTTTCTGAAGATGTGAATACGTCAAACACTTGATATTTTGTTTCTTTTCTGTCGGTTGTATCTGATTTAACATTTACTGCCATTATTTGCAGTTTCATTGTTTTTTTTCTTCATGATAAGTCATGGAAGGATTTCTATGTGTTCTCAAAACAGAAATGTCAGCTATTTGTCGTAGATCAGGGCTAAAGTGGCCTTTTTGACATACTTCAATGTGGAGCAGTAGAATTTAAAATTCACAAGATAAAACAAAATCTTACTCAATGTTTAGTTATTTTGCAAAGATAAATATCAAAATGTTTCGTTGGAATTGTCGGATATCAGTAGCAAATTCTAGCTACATTATTACTTTGAGCCCTGGAGATACTTGCCATTGATTATTCATATTCCATAGAATCACATCCTTCTGATCATATGAATAATGGAATTTAATCAAAATAGACATTTCATCTCCGACAGTATCAATTTGCTCAATCATTTATATTACCTGTAAAGGAAATGACCCTTGTTAGAAGGATTCTAATATCTTGTTGAAAACGATTTTGTTTTTGTATTTCTTTGTGACATTTACATTTCTTGTAAATATATTTGTGGCTTGGCTGAGTACCAGGAAACATTCATTAAGTTATTGAGGAAACAAATACCTTGAAATTGTTAACATAGACACATTTTGTGATGACCAACTAAATGAGAGTTACTTCTCAGATGGAAGGGAAATTCAGCATGTGAATGTGAAACTGAAATCCTTCCTTCCTCCTCAAGATTTGAGATGTTCTCCACTTTGCATTGGGGGATGAATATGTCAGCGGATTAACGTTAATTTTAAAATTGGATATTTAACTTTCATTCGCATCTAGAAGATGACATCATGTTTGTTTTGTGGGGAGACGGATTGTGGGGTAACTACTTACTGGATATTAGTTATTATGTTTTATTCATTGGATTTAAAATGTTGTTGTTTTCTTGAACATATTCTTTGTTCCATGACCTTGAACGTGGGCGGACTCTGACAAAATAGTTGATGGAATTTTCTTTACTAATCAGCTTTTATTTTGAAAGCTCAGTCTTTTAAAGGTTGTGAAAGAACTGAAGAACCTTGTATGAATTTTCTTTATATCGTTACATAACAATTTTTTCTGACATTCAAATTCAAATTTTCAAACTGTAGTGGGAGGGTAGTTTATTTCCTTTTCAAATATTTCTATCATAACCTGTTATCATTGAATCAGTACACATGTTATCATTCAATCTGATCTAGCTATCTCCTATAGTATCTAACAGAACAGAGCAACAGTACAAAGGAACACCTGAGAGCCGTGGACCGCTATGCTCTTTATGCATGTACATAGAACTGAGGATATACACAGACAGGTACTCAGCCAACCATACGATCCATGTCGAGGGCTGTGAAATGAATACCTGTGGCCGAGTGTACATCCATTGTGATTATCTACGTCATATCAGTTAGTCGGGTACATCTCAGGTCAGTGTGTAGGTGGACCAACCCAACTGAGGACACTCCGGAACTTACCACCAACATACCCTCATAATGTGTTGGATTTACCAGTTTTGATGCTTGGACGTCGAAGTGTTTCCGCGTTAGATGTTCGCGCTATGCGAAATAGGGTCAGTGGGCTACTTCTGCCCCAGGTATGTGTGTTATTTATCTTGTACACAGAGAGTTGTCTAGTTCACTCACATCGATCATATCATGGGCAATGTAAACAAGGGAATACTTCTACAAATGTTTTTCTATCTCAGCAGACGTATGCTTTTCTCGGCTTACTACGGCATATTTGTGGATTATTCTTGTGGCTTCAATGAATCATGGGTCTAAAGTAGGTTTTCTGTTCAAATTTAATGAACATTTCTACTTAAGAATTTATTTGTTCATCCTTTGCTTGAAAAAGATTTGAATTGTTTTTGATTCTATGGCTCTTTATGGGTTTGTTGAAATTCTAATATATTTGATATTATTTAGTAGACCATTATTCCACTTTGTTCGATTCATTTGCCATTATTGTCAACACCTGGCTGTGATGTATGCATTCCATCTAATACTTAACACGGAGATGACCATGAGAGATAGAAAGAAGGAGTGTTTATGAGTTCCATGGATATTACTGACAATCTCTTGCAACAGGTGTTACATGATCACCCTGTGTACAAATATCTAAGGACCAGTGTTGATTACCTCCCTTGTGTCTGTAAATCTTGCCATATGCTTTCAACTGTTACTGTCAGATGAAATCTTCCCTTGTTTACAAGCAGTAAGGGAATTAATGTTTATTGCTTATTTGATATTTGCTACAAATGCAATAAAGTAATATTTTTAAAATATTCATTTTATTTCGAAGAAGGAATTCAAGTCAATTCAAGTCAATTCAAGTTGTATAATGATTTATTATCCAAAATATTCAAATTATGGTTAAAAAAAAGAAATCCCAATGGCTAAATATCAGCAAATTTGATGTTTAAGAAATAATAACTAACTTAAAATCCTCTGTCATTCTTTCTTCATAACATCTAAAAGTAAAGGTTCAAGGATGCTTGATTCTGATTACATTGCTGTGTCCTGAATCACAAACCAATCTTGATGAATGAGGTGATTGTGTGTATTGAGTCAGCTAAACGATTAGCACATTAATTCCCAATTAACCTAATTAAGGGATTAGAGAACCTCAGGGCTTAAACCATCCGCAGACCGTCAGACGAGATGAGAAGAATGTGGCTAGATCATGTTGCCGCTCATTAAGCTAATTAGCGACCACATGTCCTTGTTTGTCTGATTAATTGGACGTTATTGATTATCAGACGATTCAGTTTCAGTCGAGTTGGGTTACAGTGGTCAGTTCAGAAGGGGCACATGCACTGGATACTTGCAAGCTGACCAGCAATGGGGATTCACTCTTTCGTAAGAATACGTCATGATTTGCAATAGTTAGGTTAGACTCGGAAGTATTGGGGGACATAAGTGTTATTGGTCAGTTCGGATGGGGGACATACATAGTATTGGTCAGTTCGGGAAGGCACAGAGGCACTGGATACTTGCGCTGTTGATACGAGCTGACCAGAACAATGGGGTTTCACTTCTTTGTAAGAATATGTCATCATAAACAGATATTTGAAATTTTGCACTAATAACTGCTTTATTTGTCAGCTAGTGCTTAAAAATAACATATAACATAAAATCCATTTCACAAGTACAAAGAATTTGGTTGTTATTCTTTTTCTTCCTAGGTATCACTCTTAGATATTTACTTTCAACAGAGATAAGGTTGATGTGACATCCATCGACCATTGACATTACTTTCTAACTTAGGAAGTTATGTGTAAAGTGTTATTTGTGAGTTCCAATCAGAAATAAACTGGAAGAGCATCTCAATTCATTGAAGTTTGGGCTTCATTCTTGTGCAAGACTAACAAGTGTTCTATTTCGGTCGAGGTCTGGTGTTATAATATTGAGTTAGTTCCTAGTTTGTGCATGTCTCTATGGAAACGTTACCATTTGAGCTTCATTACCGTGTGAGACTTCTAACAGTTTTATTTTTCACTTGAGGTCAACTTTCTGTCTCAATTTTATAGTTCAAGTTTATGGCCTTGTGGGTTGAAAGAGATCAAGAAAGTGAGAGAAAAAAAAAATCACTCATGGCATATATACGTCACAGTTTTCGTTAGTTCGTAAACATTTTTGTGTGTGATTATACAATTGTTTTCTGATAAACTTAAAGAATTACGTTGCGTATATATATTTTACCATTTTTAGCCCCTGTGGCGGAATTTACAGGCTCGCAGCTCGCAGCAGTAGTTTGGGCTTTGGCACTAACTAGCTCTGCTGGCGGAATTTCCAGGCGGCGATTCCGGTATCGTTTTTACAAAATATACCGCATCTACATGGCGAATAAGGACTATATACGGGCGTTCAATACAAATTCAAGTAGCGACACCCGTACACAAATGGCTAATTCACACTCGAAACTTTGAATGAATTTTCTATGTTTTTTCGTTTTTATTCTATTACTTTCGAAAGATTGTCTTTTATTCGGGCCTCGTAACATCATAAATACGAAACGAAAAAAATTCCATTTATATACGGAATTGAAGACAAGATGTCTAGCTTCACAATGATATAAATATTATTAGAATGCGACCTTTGGTTATAATTCTATAGCTATGTAAAGTTGGTCTTTATTTCCACCTATAAAATCGTCAATACTTACAACATGTATGCGGCATTGCAAACGGTCGTTCATCGCACTTTTCCAAGAAATCATAATCTCGAACCAGTTGACAAATAAGCACATGTCAACCCAAATATGGTTATGTTGTTTAACTTTTCAAATAAACGCTAACCTCGAACCATAACTGATGAAAATATGTTGATTAGTTTGTGTGCCGTTTGGTTTCACATGCCTCTCAGAAAGGTAAAATTGTATCTTTATTTCTGTGAATATTCTGCGCATTTTATATAGAATAAAAGATTATTCTTTTCGGTTTATTGTGATATAAAAATTATGAAAATGCATTCAGTATTTTAGCCTTGATAAATGTTTTAGAAGTTGTGAAAATCGCCGATTGTTTCTCAATTTATGAAGTGTAAACATGACCTTTTTCACGGCGCTTGCTGTGTCTTTATTATTTTTTTGAGATTTTCTAATTTTATATGGGAATGTAGTCCATTGTTTCCCCTTTATTTTGCCGTATTTTTTTTTGAAAACAAACAATTCGCTCACATGATATGAAGTGCGGGAGTAAGGCGAGTTAGCAATTTTTTTCCCCGTCTCGCGAGATGCGAGGCAGATAGCAGTCTCGGGCGAGGCAAACCCGAGGCAATACAAACACGTGGGTGAAAATAGCCTCAAGCGAATTAATGCTTCGGGGGCTAAGCCCGACATAATTGGCCTTTTGTAAAGCTAATTATCGATGCGTTACGGGTCAACAATGCACACGCAAATTGGTGTGAATTTTGCTTGATATTCTGACCACACACTGAACAAAGCTTCATTCTCATGTCGGGTCTCGGAGCGTAAATACAGTCATTCTCATGGGTCGGGACACAATCGACTCGTGACCCGGTATGGGGTATAGGACAGTACTTAGACAGCCGTGAATTATTCTAAGTCTTGTAACCGGGATCCGTATTGAGGTACCTACGAATCGCTTATAGCCCGCCCGGATAATTCCGTCGCTCGCATGTTAAGGGATAAGATATTTTTTAAAAATTCTTTTTTCGTAAACAATTTATGTTTTATGTTTGAATGATGAACAACCAGCTATTTAACACGCATCTTATTCGAACACTTACCCTTGCACAAGAAATACCTTTTACCTGTAGATTTCAATAGTACCATACCATTCCTGGGTGGCCTACAGACTGAATTCCAAGTGTCATTGGCTATTAGTACTCCATCTGCTGAAGAAGGGTTAATATTAAACTCTGTGCTGTGTATCTATGTTCCGCAAATGGAAGGATGATGCATCTATGATCATCAATATGGAGCTATTATGTGTATTGGTGCTACAAAAGAGTTATTTTCTAGCCTTCTTGTGTGATACTCTCCAAGTTTAATGTGTGTACTAAGTGTTGTGTATCTATATTGCAGATGACGGAGGGGCGGAAGAGCCAGATCGTGCTCCCTGACGAGAGGAGGCTGGACATTATTCTGCAGGTTAGTACATGATCGCTAAAAGTAAACCAGTTGTACAGAACTCTCAATTGTTGAGTATGATGACTGTCATCAACCACGGAGGATGTCTTTTATGATGGCTGGATGTTTTGGACGTTTGACCCCCTTCATTAGCCTTATACACTCAGACTCTGATGTTTTCCATAAAATATCACTATTTTACTCAATATTGAAAAGGAGCCTATGAGAATTGAGCTGAAAACAGAGGCTGCTTTTCAATACTTTGTTTAGAGTCTAAGTGTTAGATTACCCCTTCATCAGAATCTACTTGTTTGAAAGCAGTTATCTTTCTCTTTTATTTTTTTAAACTTGAGATTGCAGTGATACTGTATCTTCAAGTTGATCCCTATGCAAAAATGTCCACTCACCTCTGACTAGCACAATGTCCAACTTCACCTTACAATGCAGTTGCTCAAAGATTATTTTCTCAAAGTGATTCACCCCATGGTTTGCTTGATTTAGGTTGTAGCCTAATTTCTGTGAAAAATATTCAATGGAACTTGGATAAATGATATTCTTTTCCTGAACAAAATGAAACCGGATCTCTTTGTAAATGACCTGCAGTTTTCTCTTCGTTGAAGCAGAAAATGATATCAGATCCATCATAATCATGTTCTCTGTTTATGATTTGCAAATTTTAGATTGTAACGATATGGAACTGTTTCCTATTTATCCACAACATAACCTTTATCTATCTCAGTTATGTTGTATCACTATTTCAATAAAATTTACTTAACTGGCAGAAAAGTTGATTTAAACTTTAGATTGGCAAATTGGAAGGGTGCCAGACCCTGAAGCAAAACATGCCTTGCTGCATACCACAATCAAATAAGAGAACTTGTTGCTCAGGAAATTGCATTAATTCAGACATTAGTGAGAATTTCCAGGAAGCACAGAAAGTTCAATGTTTGCAGTGCTTGTCTGCAATTGTCTTAGTGGGGCCAACAGGTTGGAAGTGTCTTTCTGTTTCAGACAATTCTTTATGTTCTCATTGTTCCAGCTGTCTCTGGGTTTGTTCATTTGAATGTGGGAAAAGTAAAATCTGACCAGTGTTTAGTGTGTTGAATCTTGAGGGCTTAGAACAGTAGGGTGTATTGCTATGTTTAGATCCAGTGCCAATCTTGGTTTTAGTTATACATGAGGTTTGTAGGCTTCACCACAAGGCATGAACACAGTGGTGTTGTGTCCTTTCTTTCAGCAATGATATTTTCTGTTGCAATAAACTGAAATCCACAAAGATGATTTATCCTGAAGTTTGTCACCAAGCTGATCAGGTTAAAAGGGTCTTGTATTGAACCTCTCACATTTCCTCATCTAAAAAATCTTTCAAATGATGGGTCTGAATATTCCCATCAAATGTAAACAAATGTTGTCAATTTATGCCAACAAAACTGGTCCGAAATTGTGTGTTAAATCCTTACTTAATAATTTAATCAAACATCCTGTATTTCTAAGGAACACAAAGTATGTTCAGATATCATGGGGAACAGCACCTCAATTCTCAACCATTTCACAGTTTTGTATTTTCTACATCATCTGCCAGCATGAGGGTTCCATCTTGAAGTAGATCAAGTGGGGTGTGGTATTTGATATGTCAAGTTGTAAGGGTGTCTCCACAGTGCAGAAAGTACAGTACAGCTGCACAGTTTATGAATCTCAAGTGGGGATAGTCAATGGAGAGATTTGAACTACCAGGAAGAATAGAGTACACAAGGAGAGAAATCCTGTTCCTCTACAAGCAGAGAGTCTGAAATATGTGGCACTTGTTCCTATGTAGGAACAACTCATCTCAACTGGAAAGTAGATAAAAATGTCAGGCTTTTGGATACAGAGATTTTACCCCCTACCATTTGTAGAATATTCGTGATATTTAGATACATTATAGAATTAAATGTATAACAGGGTTTAAATATATGATTGTCTAATGGCCTGTGAAGGCAAACTGTCCATGTCTGGCCATTAAACACTCCATATAAACTTAATTGACCATGCTCAAACAAGAGATTGTTAACCGTTATCATTTTCACAAATAAAAACAAAGTTTATGTCACATTTTCATCAAAATTAGTCACTGCTAAAAATTACTTCCTGATTTAACTTTGATTTCCATGGGCACTAAAGTAAGACAAGAGAAAACAATGTTGTCAATTGCCCTACATGAAAAACATTTTAAATTAACCACTCATAATTGAGAGGACATCCTTTAGGCTAAGTAATTAATGTTTGATCTGCTGGTGGTGAACCATCCGAATATGTGGTTCTATTATTTGAAATAATTCCAGTTATTCAAATGACCTGTTTTTAACCATCTGATGTAGTGCTAAACTGAGATACTTGTATTATAGGGATTACAGTCTTGAATAGGGATTCCTTGAATGTTGCCATTCATAGATTTATTCAGCAAGTAAAGAGTTAATTGTAATATTGCCTAATCTTTCCTTGCTGTAGGAAATCTTTCTTCCAACTTTTCATTTAAAAAAAAATGCACTGAAAAGATTATGGCCACGTGCAAGGACAGAATCATGTAATTGCTAGTTTCCTTTCTGTGATTAATTAATATCCTGAAAAACTTCATAAAACAATTTTAAGCAGTCTGTGCTTCTTGTGATGGCCGGAAGGGTGATGTCCCTTGTTGCTGTAGTTTCCTGTGCTTGAATGTACCACATTCCACTAGACCTCTTTGTTACTTACCCAATGGATACATGAACTGTTTGAGAGGCATTCGAGAAATTGTTGTGGGGAGAAGAGAGATTTTATGGATGATCAATGGGGTCCGGCGTTTGTCCGTCCATTCATCCGTCCATAAACTTTTCGCTTTTTCAACTTTGCCTCCAGAACCAATGACTCTAGAGAGCTGAAATTTAATGTGAAGACTCCTTGGCCAATGGGGATTTTAAGTTGTAGATTTGGTGACCCTGTGACCCCAAATCTGGGTCACAGGGCTCATGACCAAAAAACATTTTTCTTCTTCTTGTGAACAATGTATTATTTGAGATTGATTTGATCTTCTACTTAAGATGATATATCACTGATGTCCTGATGAGCTACAAGGTCCATGGCTCTGTTTTTATTTTCAAAATGTATTTTGTATAGATCATCAAATTTACTTTAAGGATCAATACTGAAATATTGTCAATGTGATCATCCCTAAAATCCTTGTCTTCAGTATGGATACAGTCTTTCTTTGAATACTTTCTACCTTTCTATTTTCTATTCTGTAGAATTTTCTTTAATCCTAAGGTCTAAGGAGAATATTTTGAAAATTATAAATACTTACATGTTATTTATTATATTCAGAAATTTCAAATTGTTTCACGGAGTTGTATTTTCATCTTGTATTGATAGCAATAATTCGATAATTAAATCAGATGAAACCATTCTAAAGCTTTGATATTTCAGAAGCAATAACCATTGACAAAATTACTTGAATTAAGTTAAACATGATATTATTTAAACCTGCCCATTGAGTTATATAAAACTTGTGCTCACTTACATAAAATTGCATTTGACATGGAGATTTGGTAATTAATCCGTATTGATATGAGCCTCAATAGACTGGCTGTGTGTGGCAATATAAATCAGCGTTTATCATAGATAACGTTGTAATTGTCAGCAAAGGAGGGCTGGAGTTTCTAACAGCTCATTAGCTGGTTTGCCTATTGGTCGCCTGCCAGGGTCTTTACTTATCAGTCTACCCACATTCCTACCTGTCTCTTACCGTGACTTATATATCTGCACTTACCTACATGCTCTGCAGGTGAACACTGTCGATAATCAGTGGAGATTTATATCAAGATTAACATTTTATTCATTACCAGTGTATGAAATAAGCTTGAAGATCATCCAGCCCCAAAGTGTTGTTTTGTCAATTTAAATGGCAAATTTAAAGAAAACCCCTACAAAGTTACCAGCCCGCACCAAAAGGTACAAGGTTCAGGGCTGGAGGATGAGTCTTAGTTCATACACTGTCATTACTGGTTCCCAATCACTTGAAAATAAATATAATGTAGAATTGTGGGGGCTAGACATTGATTATTAAATATTACTGCATGAACTATAATATGAAGATTTTCTAGGTAACACCTTCTTTAAATGTGAAACACACAACGTTTCGAAGTACCGGGTACATATACTTACTCCTTCATCAGGTGAAATGTGATGAGGAAGTGAGTATATGCTCCAAATTTGTGTGTATTTTGTTGTTCAGAAATCTTCATGTTATTATGTATGCCACACTTCTAAATGCCTTTCAAAGACTTGCCAGTCATTATTTAATATAAAGTAATGGTTATTTGCAACATGAAACTATGTGGGCATAGCAAACTGCCACTTAGTAAATTCTGTAAAATAAAGGGTTTCTTATGTTGAATCTTACTGTTATCACCACAGCTCTATGTCAATGCTGCTCTGTTGTTTTCAGTTTATGGCAAGAGGAGTTACTTCCCTTTGATTGGGATACTTATCTCTTTCCGAAACACCATACTCGTCTATATTTCTGTGAAGCATATTAAAATAGTTATCATTAAATTGTTTTATAATGCTTGCATTTCTCAGAACATTTTTGTTCTCATTTGATTGACCTTTTCCCAATGAACTTAATCACTAAAATGAATTTAAATAGTATATTAAATATAATATGCAAACATAATTGGTAATTATTGCTAAAGTTATAAATCTTTAACTATTGAAATGGAATTATTTGTCTTTAACCTTTGTTTAACCACTGTTTGTGTACTGAGAGCTTCTGATAGGTAAAATTGTGTGAAGTTTATCTTATATCCTCATCATTGTTTTGCAGCCCAAGTTTTACAGCTGTGAATTGCTGAATCTGGTTGCGTCACATTTCCGTCTCAAGGAAAAACAATACTTCGGCCTGGCCTTCATCGATGACACGTGAGTATATTACATATTGAACCATGATAACAAATTTATTGGCTGGAAAAAATTCAGGATTGTTGTCGTTCTGATTATAATGTCATGTTTGAAGAACAGGAAGATTTTCTGGATAACAACTTCTTTAATGTGAAAATACACGACGTTTCGGAGTACATACTCACTCCTTCATCAGGTGGAATGTAAGGAAATAACAAAATATAGTACATTTATATAGCAAACAAATTCATGTTTCATGTTTGAATATATAATATTCTTGGAGAGACTACAGATTGCTATCAGTCGATATCAGTATCTTGTATTAATAGTAACAATTTGATTGCTTGCCATTTGGGCACATATATTTGACAAAAATTAGCGTAATAATGTTAAATGAGGTCTCAGGGACATTTTTAACATAATTTATTATATTTATGAGAAATCATTGTTTTCATTTCTAAATGAGACACATACACTTGAAAACGGGATTGGGATGTAAATTGAAATGGTGCCTCTCATGGTAACAAGAAGTCTATTCATCAACATCAGGATTCTCACAAGTTTGCATTTCCTTCTGCAGTAATCAGTAAAGGGGAATAACTCTTGATACCATAGAGTTCTTGTTGAGGATTTTTTCTGAAGTTTTCTCAAACTTTTTTCAAGTATATATATATATATGACAAAAGAATAACTTTACATTTCACATCAGGTTGATTTCAAATGATTTATACAAAATAATTGTTAGGAAAATGTTGGTAGGTGAAAAAGAATAACATTTATAATATGCATGCAAGGATTAGTTCGCTGACTGAGCATCCAAACGTATAAATTTATAATGCGCTAGGATCGGCCTTGACAGCTTGAAGGACTAGGTGTGGTTTTGAGGCTTACAAAGTCTTTTTAATCACTTTAAAATGTGTGCGTGGGTGAGGTGCTATTCACTCTATTTGCCTTCTTTCTTGCATAATCCTGCTATGCAGGATCTTAAAACTTGCTCATATCATGGCTAGTAAACATTTCTAAGTTGGTGTTTTTTTCACATGTTTTTTTGCAGACAAATTTTAGTTGGTGAAATATTTTGTGTTTGAGGGATTAAGCAATATGGTTTTTCTTTCACAATAGTAAAAAAATGTAATAAATTTTATGTTGAATTTTAAAAGTCATAGACATTTATATAAAATGATTTGTTCTTAGTCTCAGTTGAATGTTTTTCGTCAGAAATATCAAGTGTAAACTTGAACAATAAAGTTCTGGTAACCAGGATTTGTAAATATTTATCAAGGTCTTAATTGGTTATCTGTTTTCCTAGTACCATCTGAAAGTTGAAGGTTTAACTGCAGATCATAACCCCACTGGTGTTGCAGCCCTTCCCTGTAATAGTACTAGCAGAAATACTCTGGAGGGCAGTGTTAAAACGAGACTGAATTAGTCTATGAAATTTAATAATTATTCTATCCTTCAATGTGAATTTATTTCTTTAAGCTTTCTTGCATAGTATATTCAGTGTATCTGTTATCTAGACATGCTGAATAAGGCCATAGACTTTATTAAAGGCTCATATTTTATTTTTTACATACAGTCAAGGTACAGGACTACATGTTGAACTCTTTATCATTCTATTCTAATAAATCATCTTTAATGACACTCATATCAATTCATACACTGCCCTTTATAAGCTCAATACAGGTATATATAAGTCACAATACACAATAGGATAAGTACGTAGATCTACACGCCTATCCTAGACCCAGGTAGTGTGACTGACTGTAACTAGGTCAACCACAGGTATGTGGGAGTGCTGACAGTCGTGTGGTGAGGAAATGTCACAGGTCACACTCGCTACTTCGTGCTTAGTAGGAGTCTTCCTGTGCTTCACATTTCTATGTGACGTTTATTTTCTCTCTGTACAATGTCAAGTTAAAATTTTGGATTTCTTGTGAAGTACATGTTATGAAAAGAAAGCTTGGTGTATTTTGATGTGACCTATATAAGTTGAATTTGTAGCATGAAGGAGTTCCTCTTTTGGTCAAAAATATGTTGTTTACTATGTTATGACAAAAATTGTTGTTCCCTGAAATTTGCACAAAGTTGAGTTAAAAATTCCAAAATTTTCTTATGCACAACATACTACATGTACATACATACTACATACATACTACGTACATACCACATACATACTAAATTTTAGTACATACAAACTACATACATACCACATACGTACTACATTTTACTACATACATACCACATACATACTACATTTTACTACATACATACCACATACATACTACATTTTACTACATACATACCACATACATACTACATTTTACTACATACATACCACATACATACTACATTTTACTACATACATACCACATACGTACTACCTTTTACTACATACATACCACATACATACTTCATTTTACTACATACCACATGCATACTACATTTTACTACATACATACCACGAACAAATATACTACATTTTACTACATACATACCACATACATACTACATTTTTACTAAATACATACCACATACGTACTACATTTTACTACATACATACCACATACATACTACATTTTGCTACATACCAATTGCATACTACATTTTACTACATACATATCACGTACAAATATACTACATTTTACTACATACCACATACATACTACATTTTACTACATACATACCACATACGTACTACATTTTACTACATACCACATGCATACTACATTTTACTACATACATACCACGAACAAATATACTACATTTTACTACATACATACCACATACATACTACATTTTACTACATACATACCACATACATACTACATTTTACTAAATACATACCACATACGTACTACATTTTACTACATACATACCACATACATACTACATTTTACTACATACATACCACATACATACTACATTTTACTACATACATACCACATACATACTTCATTTTACTACATACCACATGCATACTACATTTTACTACATACATACCACATACATACTACATTTTACTACATACATACCACATACGTACTACATTTTACTACATACCACATGCATACTACATTTTACTACATACATACCACATACATACTACATTTTACTAAATACATACCACATACGTACTACATTTTACTACATACATACCACATACATACTACATTTTACTACATACATACCACATACATACTACATTTTACTACATAAATACCACATACATACTTCAATTTACTACATACCACATGCATACTACATTTTACTACATACCACATACATACTACATTTTACTACATACATACCACATACATACTACATTTTACTACATTTTACTACATACATACTACATTTTACTACATACATACTACATTTTACTACATACATACCACATACGTACTACATTTTACTACATACATACCACATACATACTTCATTTTACTACATACCACATGCATACTACATTTTACTACATACATACCACGGACAAATATACTACATTTTACTACATACATACCACATACATACTACATTTTACTAAATACATACCACATACGTACTACATTTTACTACATACATACCACATACATACTACATTTTACTACATACCACTTGCATACTACATTTTACTACATACATATCACGTACAAATATACTACATTTTACTACATACCACATACATACTACATTTTACTACATACATACCACATACGTACCACATACGTACTACATTTTACTACATACCACATGCATACTACATTTTACTACATACATACCCGTACATACTACAATTTACTACATACCACATACATACTACATTTTACTACATACATACCACATACATACTACATTTTACTACATACATACTACATTTTACTACATACATACCACATACATACTACATTTTACTACATACATACCACATACATACTACATTTTACTACATACATACCACATACATACAATATTCCACTTTTGATTCCCTTGATCATGGGATGTCACTTGTGACGAGACTCTTTTTCAATCTTTATCAAACACGTATATTGGACATTTGAGTTCAGTTTGTTAAGTTTACAACTTTTAAACATGAGTCAACACATCTGACTATAAACCAACTAATAAGGGTTGACAGAGGTGCCATTTCTCATTGTGTGACAGCAGTTGAAAGTGTTGAGTGCTTGTTATCAGTGAATGAAGTTAATGGAGAGTTGGGTCAATACTGACTGAATTGCTTTATTGAAATTGAGTCTCTATCTGGAGAAGAGTATCTTTTATGGTATGTATGTCCTTTGTGTTGTCTCAATATATTTCATTATAGGGAAGACAGGTAAATGTTTTTGTATTTGTAAGTGATTTCTATTAATTTATAGACATTTATGATAAAGAAATCGCACAAAAAAACAAAAGCATGAAGTAAATGACATTTTGAAGAAGTGGCAATACTCAAACAGCATGTGTGAAGAGATTTTGTGTATACGTATCATGAAATTGACGTACCAAGAAGAAAGTTTCAGAATGAGATTGTCTTTTGAAATTTCTTGTTTAAGAGATTAGGTTTTATCTTATGAAGTAATACATTGCTTGTTGAGACATTGTCTATATACACATCCTTATATGCTAAAATAAGGAGAAACCATGATGCCAAGGATATTATGGTAAGGTTGATAGGAAGGAGAAACCCGAAGATCCGACCATACCATACCTTACCATGTCCGAGGTAGAATTGTTTCTCCATATTATCAACCGTTTTAACTATAAAAGACGCTTTGTTATTGCATTATCGAAAACCCCGGATTATATATAGAGTCATTCGTAAAATCCTTGTTTACTGTGTGAACCCCTGTACGGCTAAGATTTCTTTGTAAGGTTCTTCTTTACCGTTGTCTTCCATCTGCCTTCGTGGCGCAGTAGTTTAAAGCGTTAGCTCACGGTTCATATTGTACTTTAAGAATTTTTTCAAAATAAGTCTTAAGATTGTATCTTCAGATCTTTACTTTCAAGCCGTCATCTTAGCAATCATTGTAATTCCTCCTAACAGGGTTTACAATTGTCTGTGTAAACCCTCCTGGAAGGACTTACAATGTTGTCAGTCCCTCGTAATGGTTTGGGTGATATGGTTTAGAAAGGTTGTTTCAAGTATCACGTTATAGGACTAGTAGGTTGATAATTTAAGCATAAATGTTGATCTGATTCCTTTGATAAATGCTGAATCGATTACTACCATTCTGAGTGACCAGATTACAGAACCCACAATACAAGGAGAATAATCTGGGAATAAGACAGCATAACCAGGACTATTACTGTATTAACAGATTAAGTGTTACAAACTAAGAATTTTATAAGAAATAACTGAGCAGTAAAAGGAAACAAATGTTGAAGTATGTTGAAGATAATGTATACAGTGTATCAAGGTTGACCTTATTTCCAGGTGAGAGGCAACAGCTGCTTTCATTGATATTCATCCTCAGAAGGTTCACCTCAATCATGCTCTACATACAGATCACCAGTTAGTTACACATGTCAAGAAGAGATCGGGCAAACTTGGTCAGATTACTAGGTCTTTATTATGAAATGTCAAATTGTGAGTTAATTTTCAAAAGATGGAGTTGCTGGTCCTGTTAAACCAGAAGGTCTTGTTTTCAGATTTCAGAGAAATATGAACTTGTAATTGTTGGTTGACTGGAATTATGAAGTTTTTAAGGGTTTAGGAACAAATTGTTCGTTCATTATTGGGTTCAAATATTTGAAAAAATGAAATTATTAGTAAATATTAATATTTTCCATTGTATTGAAGCTGATGATCTTTAGGGTCTTGGGTATTTTATGTTTGTGCAGCAGCTCTGACTGCCTTGTTTAGCGTAAACAGACTATGAGTATAAGAATGTGCAATATGAGTTGGAAGCCTGGCAGACTGGCAGTGTTGGTCAAACAGGACCGCTTAAGGTCGAAGATCAGAGGTCAGCAGACAATGGTATTGGAGGTGAAAACAATGGTTGACAGAGACTGAGAATCCAGTATATTGTCAGAGACAACAGGGAAACTGGGTGACTGTGTGTCTCTCTCTGTCTCTGTTGCTCCACTCAGCATGTTCAATGCTTCCTGTGTGCTGGTCAATGTTCACAAACAAACACAAGTCTCAGACAGACAGGTGGAAAAGTAAACTTTCAAACTCAGTACCATGTGACCTCACCTTGGTTGAGACTCTTTCCTGGAGCTCGCTCAATGGCTGTCTGCTCTTATTTCTTGTATTTGATTTCAGTAGTCAGTGGTTTACACATAAATGATACCCACGTGATCTACAATTTACATTTTCTGTAATCGAAAACTGTAGTTTTGAGACTCTCTTCCAGATAATCATCATTGATGAAATAACCTGAATTTCTAACAATGCATGGAAAATAACAAACTTCTATAAAGTTTGATGTTTCTAGGTGTATTTGAAAGTTGTTTTGAGCCAGATTATTGATCTTAGTTGAAATTTATAAAGTTTCCTGAAACTTTGATATCTGATGATCCTTCCAAGGAACAAAGTGGTTTCTTGGATGTAAATTACCAACTTCAAACATCTTGTGAATTTAGCTTGTTTGATCAAGTAGGTCATCAATTTTGTAGAGGCTACAGGCAGATTTGGTTTCTGACATTCTCAAAAGACTGAACACAACCTGGAGAATGTCCCTGTGGCCATGTATTGAAGTGTTCCCCATGTTATACCACATGAAAGAAACTGGTAACTGGGTGGGAGATCTTTCATTCCTACTCACACCCAATGATTCCATCTTCTTGCCCCATTTTAGTCTCCTTTGTCAGTGTCATATTCTTGAAAGTCACTAAGAACTTTGTGATCTTTGTAGGTGATCAACTAACATACTGAAGTTAGTTTTGCAAACATTGATATGTTTGACCTAAATGCTGTATTTGAAAGTTGGTGTTTGTAGTGGAAATGTTTCTTGATCATCTCTGAAGAGATTCATAAGTTGTAAACTGCTTTAGGCTTCTCACTGGTCAAATCTCATAATGTGAGCCCAGAACACTTTCATGCCTTTTTATTTCAAGGACATCTCTAAAACTATATTCTAGGTATATCCTACTAAACATGGCTACAGTAAACTTCTTCAAAAGTTTTTGATATATTTCATGGACACCATAGCTCCAGGCTTACTTGCAAGTCTTTGACCTGTTTCCAATAACGGGAGCAGACGTCAATAGCAGAAGCAGACGTCAGAAGACTCTGATTGAGACAGGTCTTGAATATCCCATCCATCTGGTGCATATCATCTCTGCCACCTTTCTATCATCTCCCCACCACCTTCAGTCGACCCAAATCCAGCAACAAACTTGTCCGTTGGACAAGGTATAAACTCAGACAGCAGATTGGGCCTCCAAGTCTCTCACCTGCAGGTGTTAGCTTGGTAATTGTAATCCCCAGCTTCAAAGTACTGCTCTCACTTAACCTAATTGGGGGAACTGTGAATCAGTCAGCCCAATAGTCCTGGTGGGAATTGTAGCAAATTCTGACATTTTCTGACCTAGTTGCCTGGATGACATTTTGTCTTTGATGGTACATGTATGTTCCTTTGAACATCTTCATTCAATTTGTTACTGTTCCGGTTTTATGCTTTACTACTTAATTTGTCTATTCTTCTGTTACTTCTGTAACTCAAATTGCCAAAATTTGGTCTCCAAGTTTATCATTGTTTATTCTTGAACCTTAAAACATAATTGTTCTGATTTATTGAAATCATTGAACAGCTTTAATTTCATATATTATCCATTCTTTCAGTTCATTTCAAATTTGATTTGACACTTAAAAGAAATGATGATTCCATTAAATTAAACATATTCGGCTGGCTGAATCATTCAAGAAAATAGAGGGCTATGACAAACCATGATTGTCAGAAACAATATAAAGCCCCAGAAATATTTACAGACTAACAGATAGCTGGTTAAAATATGGGAGGAAAGCTATGTTCAATGGTCTCCTGGATGCAGTTGAGAAGAGTTGACTCTCTGGATGAGATGATGTCTGTGTTTAAGTAATGCCATCTGTCTGTTTGAAGGATATCTGTCCATTTCCTTTACAAAGTTAGATTTCCGTCCTGTATCCATACATGATAGGAGCAAACACACTGCTAATTGGTGAGCACTTGAGATATGATTGGAAAAAGTACAGAAATATGTCAGCCAGATGTTTTCAAGTGGTCCATCATCCGTTAGAAAAGATTAAATCTTAAAAACTCTTTGCCTGTAAATGTTTAACAAGGTCCTCCACTTGATGGTTTAACAGTTGCTAATTTATATGATGGATGCTTAAATGATCCTTAGGATGTTTCAGTATTTAAATACAATCTTGAAAATAAACGTCTTTTAAAAATGTAAAGATTTCATTATTGTCACTAGATTGTGATCTTTTGCATTCTTGTCAAGATTGTTTCTGCGATAAGGAAGATCTCACTCTCTGGCAAATAGATTTGGTTTTTGTCACTCTTTTGGCCTAACAGGAATAAGAAAAAGGTGAATTTGATGATATAAATTTTGATATACATTTTATTATATTCACATGGATTCTTATTCTTAAGTTTATTTTCATAAAAATGTTATTTGGTCTTTCCAAAAATTTTCTCCAGTAGGATCGTTTTCTATTTTCTGCATAAACATTGGTTTACTGGACCACCAATGAAGGTAGGACCTCTCTAATGAGTATTCACACTGTCATGTGGCTTGTGAATGGATGTTGTGTGATGTGTTGATGAATGCTGTGCTACCTGCTGATGTATGGTATGTGAGGTGCTGATGTATGGCCGGTGTGCAGTAGATGCCCATGTGTACCACTGGTCAAAACCTCTACATAGCCTCACTTGACCCTTGTCCAGTCTCCTTAATCATTGACTGGTACTGACCACAACATAGGCACCAAACCTGGTGAGGTGAGGTGAACTCATTGACCACTGTGCTATCCTGCCCCTTGATAGATGTTCCAACTCAAAAAGTACATGTCCATTTTCCTATGAATCACTCAGGAGGACATCATCAACATACCTCAACAGATGTATATTACTGAATGTAGATGTTGTACCTGTAACCTTTCATGTCAGCATAGGGATGATTTAACTTATAATGGCAAGCTGTTGTCCAGTCCGATTTGTCTTAAATTACTGAGGTGAAGACAACTTGTCTACACAATAGACACAATACTTTGATAAATGTTCGTCAATTTCAAGTAAGTCTGTTGATTGTTGGTTCAGAGTTTCAATTTATCACCTTGATTAGTGCTTGTCCAGTTAGACTCCCCTTAAATCACTGAGGTGTGAACAGATGCTGTCAACACTGACCCATAACATAGGAACTCTGCCTTGATAGATGTGCATTGCCATCTGAATATGCACATTAGTCCAGCAAACATAGCTTCACTTATGGTGGCTATGTATGACCTCCAACTGCTCGTGTTTAGCCAGATGCAAGCTTAAATCACTATGGTGAGAACAGATCCTATCAACAGGGTCCACAACCTTAATTCATCCCTTGATTAGTGGACATTGATATTGGAATGTGGGGATACATATATGTTTGGAGTCAAACTTTTGTTGCAAATGACCCAAGAGAGCTCTTGACCACTGTAATAACAGAATCTGTCAACAAAGTTCCACTCCTCCAGAATTTGACCCTGAATATCAATCTTCTCTCTGTATCAGAAACCTGTATGCTTCAGGTAGACAATGTTCAGGATATCAATGATATATTGGTACTAGGACAGATTCTGTCAACACTTGTATAAATTTGGAAGTGTATCAGATGGTGGATATGAATATGGTTGCCTTCACCTGTTTGTGAGGAATGACCAAGAACTACGCCCATCATGGGAGTGAAGACAGTTTCTGTCAATGCTTGTCAAGACTTTGAAATCGTGCACTTATGACTGAGTTTGCTTCTGAATGTATGTTGTTTTTTACATATGTAAACTGGTTGTTTGTCTATTCTTACCTTAAATTTTCCTATGGAGTTAGGTGACATGAAGGTGAGGTTAGATTCTGTCTCTCCAAGACTGAACATTGAACCATTGATATGGATCCAAGCTGAATATTTGTTTCGTTGAGGTTTCCTTTAAATTGATAGACTGTCCAAGGTTTATCTCCAAGGTGAGGGGGAGGGATAGTGCAGTGGTTAGCGTGTTTGTCTTTGGATCAAAAGGTCCGGTGTTCACAACCTGTCAGGGGCTTTGCAACTTTGTCTGTTGTGGAGAACTGTTCTACATGCAGTAAGGTTTGGGTGCAATGCTCTAATTGTTTGTAGAGATTCCTTGAAATTCTTGTGTTTATGATTGATTGTTTATTTCAGTTGTCACTACAACTGGCTGAACCTGGAGAAAAGGGTGCTGGACCATGATTTACCTAAACGCAGTGAACAACCACTCACGTTACACTTTTCAATACGGTAAGAAAACCTTGCAATGATTTCATAATTCATTCCTACATTCTACTTTATTCATAACTGTGCTTTGGTCATCCACATTTTGTGTGTGTTTTTCATCACATCCTAACAAAAGGGCTATTTACCTCTACAGCAATAGTAAAATTAGACCAAATGAGCCATTTTTTCGTCCAATGTGCAAAATGGCCCTTGCCCCTACCTTTGCCCATCCCTCAATCCATCCTGCTCCTTCAATGTATTTGTATCTGCTATTCATTTCCAATATCCTGATTCCCTGAGCCAAATAACTGTTTCTCTGAAGTTAGACATCATGTTAGGGTATACAGGGACCCTCACACTAAATACTTTAACTTCATGGTTCCTGTAGCTGGACATCATGTTAGGGTATACAGGGACCCTCACACTAAATACTTTAACTTCATGGTTCCTGTAGCTGGACATCATGTTAGGGTATACAGGGACCCTCACACTAAATACTTTAACTTCATGGTTCATATCAATATCAACAGTTAAAAAGGAAAAGAAACAAGACCAAAAAATCAAGGTTTTTAAAATTTAAATCTTTCCAATGTGCAAGAATTGTAGCAAGATTTTTGCCACACATTGAAAACACTTGACAAAACAAGAGTAAGCAATACATGGCTTTAACCATTTACCTCACCCCTTGAGTAGAACCATGTTGAAATTCTAACCCTGTTTCCTGGGTTTCAATGCAAGTGAAATGTACAATAGGAAGGTGCATGTTTAGCAGGACTCTGTCAATCCTATGTCAATATCCGCTATGGGGTTCAGGATAGCCTTTGTGACATTGAATATATTAGCTTTGTTAGCTCAGAACATTTACACGTTCCATATGTCTCTCCATGGGAACCATTTTAGAATCTAGAGCCAAGATTTACTTATGCTTACTCCATATGTTTTATTTCTATTTTCTTCTCATCTAAGATAGGGGTAGGTGTGTATCTATCATACTCTAAGGAAGCTTGAAATGACACTATTGGTTCTGTGACACTTTTACAAGTTAATCATTTTTGTAGAAATTCTGTTTTATAATGATGTTTGATTTCTCCAGGATCATATAACAATTGTCTTACATTTTTTTAATAGGCATTCTAGTTGAACTGGAGTTGAGCTGATGAAGAATGAAGAACTATTTTATAAATATATCTTTATTCTCTGTAGGAGACATTTCGACATACGGGTAGATTTAAATGGTCTATGTCGAAATGCCGTCTACACAAAATAAAGAAGTTTTCTGTCCATAAAATAGTTCTTCATTCTTCTGTGATTGTCTTGCTTGTAATGATTACTATCTTTATTTTAAAATAATTGATTTAGGTTAAATTTCAAATGAAAATACCATAAACTTTACATCACTGCTTTGAACTTACACAATTTTCATTTTGTTTATGGTAATCAAATTCATGACATTTTGCTAATGTATATTTCATAGGAAATTTTGCTGTTTGACATTTCTGTTTATCCATGCAAGTTTATAATTTAGTTGACATTTATGCCTTAAAAACTCTTCGTTGTAGAAATAGAGAAAAAGCATACATAATAAAACTAAAGAGCTATTTAATTTTTCCAAATGAATAAGAATTGGGCGTAGCCATTTTGCAGCAAGTCATAAAATTGAATAGAAACATGTGTTATTCAACATTTCAAACAGTCATCATGTAAATCAAATGTTCACAATTATATTTATTGTGGGAAAATGAAGAGATGATTACTAATTAACTGTATTTCTTTTTTTCAGGTTTTATATAGAAACTATTGGATTATTACGGGATACTTCTACAGTAGAATTATTTTACCTGAATGCAAGACAAGCAGTTTTTAAGGTAAGAAGAAAATTTACATTACCACAACCAAATAAACCCAAACATTATGAATACTAATATTGTTGAAAGAGTAGTTGCAATACATTTGTAAAATGGGGTTTTATTTCATTTTACAAGTTGTATGTCTTGTTTTGAAAAAGTTGTTCTTGGTAAAGATATTTTCAAATGATAAAAACCATTGAGAAATGTAGAACTTACATATACAGACATTTATAACAATGTGCTCCTATCATTTGGCCCGCTTAGTCTAGTGTTTTAGGAAATTCTTTCTTGGGACACATCTTGACATCATAAAACAATTAGATGATGAACTCAATTTTAAAATACCTGTTACCAAGGGATATAGATTTTTCTACTGACGAAGCCCCATGTCACAGAGCGTCCTTAGTGTTATAAGGGCCTCTTTAACCCGTGGTTCTTACATGAAGTTATGATCACCTAAGGTAGTTTTGTGCAAGAAGGCCCAGATCAATGCAACAGTATTGATTCAATATTTGAACTTCAAGAAATGTATCCCACTTTGAAAATACGTACATACTCATTACTGACAATGAAAATGACATTTGAGATGATATTTGCTTGAATGTCATTCTCGAAAGTGATGATGATTCCCAATCCCACAACTATTTTGGGAAATATGTTTATGGATGTTTTTGTATGTGGTGGTTTATAAAAGTTTCATGATATTTCACAGTAATCAGGAAAATAGAAAAAGTTTTTCGTCTAAATGTCAAAGTCAGTGCCATATTGATCATAAGTAGAAACGTCTGGATCTAGCTATTTGTGAATTCACCCTGTTTACCTGTAGTTTGAGGTTATTGTGGTGAAGATAAGTATATTGTTTTTTCATCTTTGATTACCTGTCAGAAAAATATTCTGACAGAAGTTATGGTAGATGACTTGCCCTTTGAACAAACAACAGAATGTAAGACAGGGGAGGGTGTATATCTTGGTATACCTATAGTGTTGCTGTCTTGTAAGCCAGTGCTGGTTGTGGCTATACGTTGTATGGGAATTTTGAGTGTTCTGTAGATCTCTGTGAGTATAATAGGTATATATAGGTAAGCTGAGAACAACAGATTCTCTGCCAATCAGAGTCACTTAGTGTGGGAGTTATTGCTTTTGAGGATGATAACTCTTGTATCAGAATGGAATAAGGCAAAAATCAGTTACAAGCTTGTGATGTTTAGTTTATGATGTTGTTGCCCAGTTTATGTTACTGAGTCTATGAGCTCTTAAAGAGAGGACCAAAAGTTGAATCTTTCGTATTAATTGAATTAATGCTTGTAAAATCTTTCTGAGTGCCCAATTTACATGGGTCACAACTAGTCAGATATTAATGAGAATGTTAACTAGCTAAAAATAGGCTATATAAGAATTTTCATAGATCCGGAAGGAAAATGTTATTGATAGGAGGTTTGGAGCAACATGAACTGTCAATCAGTGCCATCTAACTTAGTAAATATGTTCTGATGATAAAGTCATGAGAAACTACTCTACTAAGTTGAAATGCACGAACAAGGTACAAGCCTCATATTGCTTCAGTTGCTTCAGTTGCTCAGTTGGTATTTCAGTTTCATCTGAGATTATGAGATGTTAAAGAGAGAAGCAAATGTTCTGAAACTCTGATTATTAAAGGAGAGAAACTTATTGCAGCAGACACTGTGTCAGTCAGTGCCATCTAGCTCTGTAGGTCTGGCAGATGGACCTGAGCAAACCAACCCTTGGCTATCATCTTCCATTCTTATGAGAGGTTTGAGGATGCAGAATCAGCTGAATGGCAGTCCTAGGTGTAGGTCAATTGGTCTCTTGATCCTGTGAAAGTTCTCATTTTTGACTTTGGTTTTAGTATGTTGATGTGTCTGTAATTATCTTCTTTCAACATTTGAGACACTATAGTATAAGTCATTAAAATTAATACTTCTCCATCAAATTGAAAAGTTCATTTAAAATTTTCCTTCAAGGAAATAGCAACATACTTTTATCAAA
Organism: Gibbula magus; assembly: GCA_936450465.1. NCBI lineage: Eukaryota > Metazoa > Mollusca > Gastropoda > Trochida > Trochidae > Gibbula > Gibbula magus. Next base: position 67,593,743 of record OW388296.1, on the reverse strand, counting down.
CCTTTACTTTGAACCATAAAGATTATGATATCAAAATAAACTATCATGAACTCAATTTCCTTTTTCTCATGGGAAAGTATGACAAATCCTTAAAACAAATTTATTGCTACTTACTAAGACAAAGCCAAGCCAGCCCTATCATAAACAACTGTCGCTAACTGGACCGCTCTACCCAATACATCACCAGTGAGTCTAGTGTTATCTGGCCTGTTTGTATGTACTTGAAACCAGATCTAGAGGGAGATGTTGGGGTTCTCTGGGGTGATATACTGGTACCTTGGAGATTAGGGAACTCTTTGCAAGTAGTATGGATAGTTGTTACCTTGTGGTGGAATTGCTTTGTAATTGAAGATGAAAGTTGTTCTGTTGGTTTTGAGCTGTTGGTACTGGTTTTGGTACCATTGTATGTTGTAGAAGGACTTGTATTACCTGGTGTTGGAATGCTTTGTTTGTAATTGGTTCGCTGATAGGTATCAGTTGGAATGGGATGAAAGAGATGATGATTTAGTTATGTTGGCAATTCTGCTATCTTGATTTTTTTTACTTTGCCTTGGAAGAAAGATTATGTTTCGTCCTCATCTACCTAAAGAAAAAGTTATTAAATAGGATAGTGATCATTTTTCAAACCTTTAGTTGCTATAATTCTTTTAAAATAAAAGTAAATGTATGGTCATCAGATGTGTGTTATATTTTACATAGGAACAGAATTTGGTTGCTTCTTTTTCAAAACCAACATATAAGTAAATTAGTTACATATTCAGAGTCCATTTTAGACCGGGCCCTTGCGCCATTGACGCACACAAATTAAAAATGACCCGCTATATCTTTATCATGTGGGCCTGTTTGTAAGTACTTGAAACCAGATCTAGAGGGAGATGTTGGGGTTCTCTGGGGTGATATACTGGTACCTTGGAGATTAGGGAACTCTTTGCAAGTAGTATGGATAGTTGTTACCTTGTGGTGGAATTGCTTTGTAATTGAAGATGAAAGTTGTTCTGTTGGTTTTGAGCTGTAGGTACTGGTTTTGGTACCATTGTATGTTGTAGAAAGACTTGTATTACCTGGTGTTGGAATGCTTTGTTTGTAATTGGTTTGCTGATAGGAATCAGTTGGAATGGGATGAAAGAGATGATGATTTAGTTATGTTGGCAATTCTGCTATCTTGATTTTTTACTTAGAATGCCTTTGAAGAAAGATTATGTTTGGTCCTCATCTACCTAAAGAAAAAGTTATTAAATAGGATAGTGATAATTTTTCAAACCTTTAGTTGCTATAATTCTTTTAAAATAAAAGTAAATGTATGGTCATCAGATTTGTGTTATATTTTACATAGGAACAAAATTTGGTTGCTTCTTTTGCAAAACCAACAGATAAGCAAATTAGTTACATATTAGCAGATGTATGTGTATCTAAGTGAAATCTTATCATAATATCATGTGAACTTTCTCATGTGTGCTGGTCTTCTACCTGAGGCAGGTCAGTCCACTACTCATACTTGACCAGTGGTCAAACCTGACATAAACTGGGCAGCTTGTAGTCCTTTACCAGACTATCTGTCTACATACTAGGGTAACATTGCAGACAGCTCTGTGGTAACCTTATATCACTAAGCTAGTCATAGTGCAATAGGATATGATGGTACTCTTAGTTCAGGAGCAACTAGTCACACTTTTCTTCATTAAATATATTTAGCCAGTGTAGGAAAAATCTGTCGTCAAATATAGAGAGGCTTGTTTGGAACTGCAGTCAGACCTGCTGATTATCTGACCAGGGAACCACTGTACAGTCTCATTTACTTCATCAAAAATCCACCTTTCCAGTGTAGTGTGCAGACTGTTTTCTGAACTAATCCAAACTTAAAGTAATCAGCAATTTACTTGCATTCCTGCAGTTATTTCCAACACTGTACTTAGCCCCTAGATTAACATTTTGTCTCAGAAATCAGTGTTTCTTCTTGTCAAAAACAACATTTTACAAACAATTCAAATAGTCATACAAAATAGAGCTTTGATTCTGATTTCTTAGTGCTTGGGAATCTAGACTTGCCATAATTTTCTAGTCTGGGCGTTCATGAATTGAATATTTTGCTCAGAGTGTCTGGAGGACTACTTATCCCCTAGTGATGTTATTGAGTTGAGACTCACCATGTCTCTGGTTGCTTTGTAAGAGTAGGTTCCGATAGAAATAAATATGGAAATAAGGAAATGAAGTGTTGAATAGAATGTCTAGGACTGTTGGAAATTCCTTTCTAGCTAAACTGAGTTGCTCACGAATTGCCAAACCTTTAAAGACTTGGTAACAGTTGATAATATATTGATAATACATGAATCATAAACAAATTTAGGATTGCAGTTGATTACTTCATGTAACAGCCTTTATATATTTTGCATTTTCAACCATGTAGACCCATATGAATGAAATCCTTGATACATTAAGTTGCCATTTTGAATCAAAAACCAAGAAACTTGTATCTGGAACTTTAAATATGATGTGAAATTCATCTGTCATTCCTTGCATAAATATGAGAAATTAATTAACATTTCTGACAAGATGCAATAGATTACAGAAATATTTCATACAATCTTTGACGGACACTATGAAGTATCAACTGTCCACTGTTTCCAGGAAACATTAATCTCAAGGGTTCTCCATGACTTGCAGACATATTTATGAGACAGAAGATAAGTCCACTTCATCCCCCAGTCAAGAGTCATTAATTTGCAGTAATTTCTGAAATCAGGATTATACTATCTGCTCTTTGTGGACAGCTTCACAAAATCAAATATTTCCTGTTTTTGCTATGCAACTCACTTTGACCTGCCCTGCAGACATTTATGAGGCTTTTATCAGTCCTCCAGACCAGATGACAATTCTCATTTGCTGCAGTTACGTGTTTATCAGGAAGGTCATTTAGAGACAGGAGACTTCATATCTGATGCAGGATGCAGTCTCCAGACTATTTCCTGTCGGAGTTATGTCACATTCTATATTGTCTAAATGATCCTCGGCTATCAGACCACTTCGTTACTCCTTGATCATTTGCAGTTATACAATCAGAATACCCTATTTCAGAAAGGTTTCCTAACCCTTCAAAGTATGTACCGTCTAACTTATGTCATTTCCTATAGTGTCTAGTAAGGAGACAGACCACTCTATCAGCCTTCAATTGTTGGCAGTTACACAATTGGCAGGAGATAAGCTAGACATCTCGGTGAAGCTGAAATTAATTCTGAGGTCCTTGAAAAGGTCATGGGTAGATGTCAAGTGTATGGTCAGAGAACTGCGTGATACTTATTGTCCATTGGGCTGCAAGGGTCATAATGATCTGGAGATAAATGTTTAGCTATCTCTCTTTCCTGAAGATTGCTTTGACCTCGTGTTGTTCAAGACATATGTAATGAATTGAACTACAGATATATAATTGTTGTACAAAAACTGTTAAAGTGATTGCAAATGTTATTCTGTCTAGATATTCCATTTTAAACTTTGACTTCTCAAATGTAGTGTTATGAATCCAAGAATGTAGTGTTTGAATCGTGTTGGTCAACATAATGTCATGACATGCTTTGGAGTCAATGCATCCTGACATGACTGAACATTGAAAGTTCTTCAATTTATCAAGATGGAGACGAGACCATGTGACATGGTCAAGGGATCTCCTGGTCATTAATCTCATTCGATTAATCCAACATATCTACTATAGAGAAAGTCACTTCAGATAGAAACTATTACAGTAGCATCATATTCACACTGTCAGCAGCATTTGTCATATCCAATTTATGGATGAGACAAGCTTGAGACTTACTGAGACAATCCTAAGTAAGCATCACTTATTCCCTTATGCAAGACCTCCAGACCAGACAGGTCAGTTGTGGTCATCAGTATATCCCTGGACAACTGGACTGTGCTGAGTGTCTCTGGGGGCTTCAGTCCTGGTCAAGCTTGTGTAGGAGACAGGAGGATTTATTTCTATACCATCAACATTCTTGACCGGTGTGAATTGATCAGTGTGTATGGAATTTCTTATCAATGTGACCAGACCTTCAGAGAAAGGAGGATTCACCTCCAACTGTCCAACTCATGGAAGCTTGAGATCTGTTCATTGCTGAGTGTGAATTATGTATGTGCTGTTCTACTCTCTGTAATTATTGGAATGGAATAGTGCATGTGGTGTCCAAATCTCTAGAGGTTTGGTGAAGTTTTTGCAGTTTTTACCAGGAAGAAATACTTGCCAACCTTTGAACATTGACTGTTCTGAATATAATGATTGATGATGTCCGTTAATAAGAGCCAGTTGATACTTTGGATTGGAGTACATATTCTACATATGTAAGTAGGAATCTATTTGTTTTTTGTCGTCGTCATGTCTTGAGATGTTTGATTTCATTTAACGATTTGAACTGAGAGTACTATCGCTTGACAGTGATCTGCAAAAACATGCTGTACATATGAAATGTAGAAGTTGTTATCCTTAAAACTAGGTAGACGTAGTGTCTTGAAAAAATTCATCCCTTTTTATGGGAAACACTATCAATCTTTTTAATAGGACCTTAAAATTACTCAAACCATGAAGTGGATATTATCCTTTGGTGAGTACCACTTTAAAATGATTGATCTCTGTAGCTGGACTCCCATATGTTGGGTGACCCCTGCAGTTTGAGTGTGATTGTGATGGGGCGCATCAACCACAGCGTATCAGAGAGTCCAGTCTCATTGTCCCAGTGACAGGGATACACTGCTAGTTGATTGATGATCACATGTGTCTATCACGACCATCAGGAACACTGCTTACAGTTGTGGAAATCATATTAGCCTCCTGGACCATAAACTCAGATTATTGAACTGATAGCATGTGCAGTTGGAGGAATGGGTCGCCTGGTCGTCTTAGTTCGTAGTCTGAGTAGTAATATGGTAACTGAAGACTAAATTAAATGTTTATGTGATCTTAGTCATGTTATTAACTGTATGGTGAGTCCATTGAAATTTGCCAAAAAAATAACACTTACTTAAAATTTTAACTAAATTTTAGTCTGGAATTTTTAATTACTGTACCTTCATCCTTATGATTATAAATTTGTCAATGCCATCAGTTCCATATGTGTATTCAGTTTATCTAGACAGCTGAATAAGGATCTAGTCTGTATTAAAAGCTCTTATTTTTTTACAGTCATGGAGCAGGACTAAATTTTCACAGCAATTGACCAAACTGATCCAATGAATTAAAAATGTTATGATTACACAAAACTATCACAACATTTATTTTTCCTGCATAAATCATTAAAATTTCTCATTATATTGTCACACATGGTGTTAGGTCTACCAGTCTGAAGCCCTCCACAATCTGGGAAAGGACCAGCCTGACTTTTGCATTTACTTAAATCATTGTCATTTTGTCCTTCTCCCAGGTGACTCAAGTCATGTTTTCCCCAAAGGACATCCCTTATGATGTAAGGTTTAATATTCTGCTGAGTAGGCTAGTCTTGATTAGTTTTCCACATGAATGTTCCACTTGTGGATCTGACCTTTTATCCAGGGCTGGAGAGTTATATGTACTACACTAGATTAGTCAAGCGCAATATGCAGCTTATCAGACTTAGGCTCCACTGCTCCACAAGCCTGAAGGTAGAGGAGAGCTTGATGAAGTTTTCTACCTGCAGGCTGTTTGATTGAAGACAGGTAATGCCTTGTGTTTGCAAACATGAACAAAGTACTCGTGGCCTTTGATGTAAACCTGGAAATACTTTGCTATCATGTATTGTGTAATGAATGTTGATTTGGTGGTTTTTGAAGCAGATTTGAAAATATTTCACCATCCTAGCTGTAAAGCGATTACAGGTATGACCTGAATGAAATATGATGCACATGTTTTGATATTCAATGATATGAAAAATTTACCCAAAACATTTTGAAAAAATGTTTTATAAACCTTGCTTTAATATCTCAATGTTAGGCTTATTAGATATTCCAAATCGTTCTGTATAATCACTGGAAAGTATAAATGTAAGGTTTTATAACATTGTTTAAAAGTATCTATGCATTAATGGTCAGTCGTTTAAGTCAAGACAACTTGAATAAGCCGGAACCTCTATATTTAGGGACACGAATTTGTCATTAGTAAATAAGTCCAAGGTCTGTATTGTAGCAGTTGGAATTAGCCATATTGATCACACCCACACTGAATACACACAATTAGGTCCTGAATTAGCATGAAGTCAAACTCTCATCTCGGTGACCAGTTTCAACCCTGCTTCCCAGAATTTTACAAATGTAGATCATAAATTTACTTAGATATGGACAACAAGGCATTGAATGCAAAGGGAAAGGAAATAGCAGTCATCTAGTCACAGAAAGACATCAAAAGAAAAGAAATATATATATTTATTCATAAAAGATGAACATAATATACCAATGAAAATATTTATTTCAAATGACAATAACCATAAGGATGATGTATGTTTTTGTAATTTAGAGAAGTTAAAAATTTAAGCAGAAGGAAAATAGCTAACACAGGATAACTCTAGATAACCATCATACTCTGGTGGTCTTTTGAAATCAAATCAAGAGGATGTACTGTAAATTGGCTTGGTTAATTCAGTAAAGAGTGTCAAATGTCCAATTTTCTGATCACAAGGTTTCTTAATCTAAACATTATGTGATACGCTTAACTGTTGGGACTTGACCTTTGTGGAATTTCAAAACATGAAGTCTGACCCAAAGTTTGAAGATATGTTTTCGTTCACAGGGAGATTTGTCTGGGGGATTCTAGGCTCATTCCATAGCTTATATTTTGAGATTATTTAGATATTTTAAATGGATGTTTAAGTTGGAAAATGTTTACATTTCTCAAACAATAACTCTGTAAGCATTAAGGACATTCTTCTATAATGTTACACCACACACATGCAACACAAATGTCATGGGAAACTTTTCATAGATGTATTGTCATACAGAGTATGCTGGTTTTTCTGCTTGATATCCAAATATTTCAAATGACATTGTGTCATTTACAATTCACAAAATCTGCTCCAAAAATATTTGTAAACAAATATCGCAAAAAAAATTGAGGATACTCAGAGAATACAATCTTTGAGAATAACTCTATTTGATGCAAATCATGAAATAAAGGCATACAACACAGACAAATTGACCAATAGATTCTCTAATTCCTTGCCTGTGGTCGTCAGACATTGAGACTTTATCAATGTTACTTTGTTAGTCAGTTAGTAGTATAGGGACTGTTTGGTGAAGTGTTTATTGAGAGAAGACTCCTTGGCTAGGCTGTTTCTCTGATATGCTGCTGTATCAAACTGTGTATCTCTTCATTATCTTTGTCCAATTACCATGGACCTATTTTGTTCATTCAGAAATTGAAAATTGTTTAAAGTGATGTTTGACAGATAAAGTAAGATTCTTGGAAGTGAAAATGCTGACTTAGTGTTTCTGCAATCAAATCTCAAAGTGCTAGTCTCTAAGGACACCAATTTGCTAGAACAAGCAAACCATTAGCCCTGGGCTTGCCACCAATTACTGAAGTGCTGGATGTGAGACAGATAATTGTCTCCTACATCCACAGTGCTCACCACAATCATCAAACTGGATCTGTCCAATATAAGTAAGATCTCAAACACTTGAAACAGACTCTTTACAGTTTAAGGTTGTTCTTGTAACACATTAACCCTTTGTTTGGTTGAATATATCAAAGGTTTGTACCTTTGTAGACTTAACTTGACTTCAGCTACTAAGGGGTTAAGAAGAATGTTTTCAATTTTGTCTAGAACTTGTAGCTATTCAAAGAGAGCTGTCAGATGTACTGTAGTTCTTCAAAGGTATTGCTTCTGCTGTTTTCAGTGAGACCTATCTGGATTAATATTGGAGTCTTGAAGAACATCTTGTAACTATTCACTAGTTGTCTTTGGAAAATGGGAACGCTTTGTTCCAAACTTCCAATGCAGTAATATATTAAAGTACAGGGTTTGGAACATTCTGAAATGCTTGTGAGATATTAAGAAAACTTTGATTATAAGATTTTAGGCTTTTTTTTAAAAAGAGAATATTATAACTTCTCTTAAAGTTTCTGAATGTTATTGGTTGTTGATAGAAAGCAAAATATAAATATTGATCTCTTTAAACTTTCCTTCTTATTCCAAAAAAGCTTCAAGGATTTATGTTTTCTTATATATCTTGAAAAAAGCTGATTTCAAAACTAGGATTGTGGAAGAATTTTAATAAGGTTTAAAGTTTTGGATATTAGCAAGTATTACCAGTTTATAGATTTGTTGATGATATGCTTTCTGATGTTGGTGAGAATGCATGTGACAACAAGACCCATGCAGTTGAAGCTCTTGTTTACGTATATATGTAAGATTTTATAAGTTTGTTAACTTAACTGTTTTTTATTACAGGGGCAAATAGAAGCAGATTCAGAGACAATATTTGAACTAGCGGCCCATGTGTTGCAGGCGACGCATGGGGATCACGTCAGGTAAGTTCAAAACAATTATTTTTACCTGTCCAATATTTACAGGTACAGAATTCATTCATTTGAAGTGTAAGGAATTTGAGCATTATGAATCAAAGCATCTCTTTGAGAAATCCAATGGACACATAACACTTGACTTTGTGTCAGATCTTCAATATTCTGTAATGGAAGAGATTTTAACAGAAGTGATGCAGGGCTTTAAATGTTCCAACAAGATTGTCATAACATCTAAAGATAAATAATGAAATCTGATCCATTGGCAATTTCATAACATCTCCAGGTAAAATGATGAAAACCTGTTCCAATGGCAATGTTTTGAAAGAAAATGCTCGTGTTTAGTGTGAAATATTAGTATAGTGGAAGGAATGCTCCCTGCAGACTTCCAATGGGTTTTAAAGACCCATTTCCTCAGGATCACTTACACAATGGCTCTTTGAAGGGGTATTGTATCACTAACCTACTTACCAGAGGGGAAACACCAGTTAGGATGGAATCCTCCACAGTTGGAGAAAATCTGCTGCAGACGTACCAGTATTTATAGTAAATCAAGCTCTGCTTTACCTGGAGAAGCACCAGACCTAGTATCTTCTTTTTCAGGATTTCAGGATGTATTTGATGATGATGAAATTATACACAGTTGGAGATCCTGGAGAGAACCTGCTGAAGACTAACCAGTATTTATTGTAAATCAAGCTCTGCTTGCCTTAGTGAAGAACCAGGCCTAGTAGTTTCTTTTTCTGGATTTGCTTGCTGTAAACAGTTTATGGGAGAACCTTTACAGCACGGAAATTAGCTTGATCAGCTTCCGTTGCAGAGGAAGAGAAGTGTTCTTCAAATTTGGTTGATGCTAAATTTAGCTTCAGTTCTTCTTTGACCCATGGTTCGCTAGTTCCAGCCGATGCTCGCAGTTTTCACTGCAAAACATAGCAACCATTGCGTTGTAGGCTTTCTCCTTGCAATAATACTAGCGGCAGTGATATACTCCTGAGAGCAGCGTTAAACTCCAATTCACCTCACCTCATCTCAATTGTTCTTTGTTGATTTTGTTAACTGTTCCATTCTGATTATTTTTTGTGTGTTTTAGTCATGATGCCAAATTTGTTTACCAAAATTAGCATTGTGCCCTTTCTGTTCGAAAATGCTTATGGTTGTCATAAACAAATGTATAGTGCTTCAAATGTCTATAGTCTTAAAAAGTAAATTTAGTCACGACAGAAACTTAGCTTTATTTTGATTCAACTTTTAATGTGAAAATTGTGAACAAAATATTTTGCAAGTTGTAATGAAATCCTAAAAAATAATTTTGGAATGTCATGTTCTTTAGAATACAGAATCTAAATGTCAGTACAAAAATGAAAATACAAAAAAGAATTAGGATTCTATTTGGGTATAAAAGATGACTTAGTAAAGCATACAATACACAGAGAGTACAAAACGTGACATTTCTCCGAGAGCTGCGTGTAATTGCAGCATTGTACAGTTTCATGAGAGCACTGGTTGCAGCAACCTGATGATGAACTCCAACAGTTTTTGTGTTGTTTGCATTACATCTGCCTTCTGCAATAGAAATTCCTTCATCTCTCTGAAGCAAGCTTCTTGCAGAAATTAAGACTTTAATTGGATGAGAAAAACATGAACAAGGTCCCAGATAGAGTTGGTTTGCAATCTGACAATTTTGCACATTTTCCGTTTCTTAGTGTTTGTCTGTTTGATTATTGCAAATTGTTTGATGATTTAGGATTGATATAATTGACTTTTGCTAACTTAACGATTACTGACATTATTTTTATTTTTTATTGTTGGTATTGTTGAAACAAATATCAATTTAAACTTGTAACACCTTTGTGATTTTATAATAAATTAATATGATTTATACATCTACAGTGATAAATTTACCCCCCAAGTCCTGCATCAAATACTCATAAAATTAAAACTGCGAGTCTTGTCCACTCAATGAGGGACTCACTTGTTTTCTGCTGAGACTAACGATAGCTTGTGGTAGCGAGTCCCTGGACTCTGTATGCCATATTTGTAAATGTATCACTGCATCTATGTTGATATTCCATATATGATTGTAACATATAACATATCCTCACATTTAAAAAAATAATAATTCTATTTTGACTTCAATCTGTTAAATTGCTCCTTAAAAGTATTATTTCCTCATTTCGACGTCAACAGCTTCATAGCATTGACATGATATTGGTTTAAATTACCATTTGAATGACAGCTGTATCGTTTATTTGATAATAACTGTCGTTAATTTGATGGATCCTGTCTCTCAGAACCCAGCTATGATTTCAAATTATAGGCAAAGAACAGATGCCACTGTGAAGATATGTTACTCATTTCAAGTAATTGGCTTTTGAGATTTGACTTTGCCTCTGGTGAACTCTCATTAATGGAATTAATTGATTAAAAATAGTTCTAGATGAAAGACATTAAATTTAAATAAACCTATTCAGCTACTTGGAGGTTTTAAGACTTGTTATTATCAATGGATAACATGGGGATTTGATTGTCGTTCATTTTGCTTAGATGTGTGCTAGTGTGTTAGATTTTTATTTGGGTGTAAGTTTTAGGATCTGCTAATTGGTAAAACATATTCCTACGTTTTGGGTCATTGTGCCCTGTTCGTATTGCTTTACGGCGATAGATGAGTATTTGTTCAGCAAGAGTTTTAATAGAATCTTACTTGCCTTCCATATCTTCTTTTATCATAAATTACAATTAAAATTTTGTTTAATGAACCCACCTGTTACCTGTAATGTAGACCCTCGGTGAATACGTTCCACCCATTTGAATCTATCCATCAAATAAGGCTCTTGTCATTGTGGATTATCAAGTTTTTGATGGGCATTAGAGTGCCATATGCTTTTCCAAAATGGCTTCAGTTATAACTGACAGGATGATCCAAATTGTAAATAATTTATGGTTGTATGTCTGTGGAGGTTATCCTTTACTTATGGGTTCTGCCACCTGGACCCAGCTTTGAACTCTCCGTGCTCAGGCAGTTGAGAGAAGCAATTTCATGCTTATTGACAAATGGGGACTGATGCTTACATGGTTTACTTCCTCACCCGTTTCAATCTTATATTAACCTATGGCTCCTCTATCCAGAGAGCCTTAAGTGTTTCATATAATGGTTGCATTTTCCTCCTATGTGCTATTTTGTGTAATAGGAGAGGATTTTAGAGTGAAACATTTTTGTTGATTTTATTTGAAATTAAAAGGGTTACCTAATAATTACAAATGAGTGTGGTTGGCTTTATTAAAAATTCATAGATATATCTTTTATCATCTGATATATTTCCATCTATTTTTAGCTTGCAAGAATGATGTTTTTTCCCCAGGAAATGGGTCAGTAATCAAATAACATATATATAGCGTGTTCATATGAGCTTGAATTCAAGTTTAACCTTTCATGTCTTTTGCTTAGAATATCTAATGTATTTTTTATTGGTTCTTCAGTTGAAACATGATCCGGCTTGAATTTTAATGTTTTCATATCTTTGTGAACATCTCTTTTTATTCAAGTACATACCTTCTGAAATATAATATGGAGTCTATATTTTGAATTAGTTTGAACTGTCATGATGTACATCCAAACTTCCAGCAACTGGTTATTTGGGAAATATCACATCTTTTTTAAAATTGGCATTTCAGTTTTTAAAGAAATTATATATAGGGGATGGTATTATTTTAGTTAGATTGTTTGTAGGAATTATAGAGGGAGACATACAATCACGGTATAATTGATATTATCAAATTGCTAGTCATTGGGATGAGAATATATATGAGAATATTTAATGTTATCACAGCCATGGATACCATCTTTGAATTACGAGTTACTAGTTTAATTACTAGAGCTACTTTTGAAGCATGGATCTTTATCATAGGATGTGTTTTAATAGATGTTGTTCATGAATATTTAGCAATACATGTAAAATGTTTTCCTTGTAAATAATATATTCGGCTCTGGAAAATACAAGAGGTCACTTTATCTGCTGTTCTACACGAATAGATATTTGGGTGCAATGCCTTACTGAATTTCAGTGCAGTATCACCCATGTTTCGCTAGTTCCAGCCGATGCCACCAGGTTTCACCACAATCACAGGATCACCTTTATATGATGTCGCAGGCTTTCTTCCTACAGTAATACTATAGCAATCTATAAAAACCTTCAGCAGCTGTCATATAAATTAAATATTCTTAAAGGGGCAGTAGCACGTTTTTTCGCTCAAATAATTCAATGAAATGTATTTGAAAAATAATTTTACCAATCGTAAAACACCCTTCTCTCTTCGGAAAATCAAGTTAAAAATGAGTGTACATGGCTCAGTAAAGCCATGGGGATCGTTTTTGTCATTCGAAATAATAAAATGTGTTCACAATAAAATGGCCGCCATGCAATTTTTGCTTTATACGCAACACTGTTATCACTACTACAGATAACTGGTTTGTGTAATAGGATGGTTTACCCTCTAAAGTAAATTCAAATGGCACAATCTATCATTATAAAAAGGAAATTTGAAAAAATAAATTTTGCAAAAACATGCTACTGCCCCTTTAAAAGCGGTATTAACCTCTCTTCACCTTCGCCTGTTAAATTCAAATTTCAATACTGAATTCCTCCCCGAAATGTCGACTTTGAGTCAATATTCTAGCCAATCAGCACAGAGTTGACAGACTGTCACCTTGAGGGAAGTCCTCATCCAATATCAACAGTCTAAGTGATAAATGATTATGTAACAGATGCCGGGATTAGCTTGCAGCCAGGTATGGATTATTTCTCTACAGCTCACGCTCAATCAATTTTATGGTTTTGTGGGAGTTTGCAGGAGAAATTCAGCATGGAAAAGCAAGAAGTCTTTGTATGATGTTCTGAAACTTGTGCTTTCAGACTCAGAGAAACATGAATTTTATGGAAATTGGCATATTTGCCAATTATATCTATGTAGAAAATTGGACAACTGCATTCAAAACTAAGAAGCAAATGTATTAATCATTGCGAAATGATATAATGTCTTTCTGGTTCTAATATGCAATTTTGTTTTTGATTAATACGCATTTAATATTATTTAAGGATATAATGCTTTTTAAGGAATAATTGCGTTCATGCAATGAATCTCGTATACATTTCAATTATTGACAATAAACATAACATTGTATAAGAGAGTTTTTACCATTGCCACTCAAACATAGTGGATTTTTATGTACAAAATCATATTGAATTCATCTTCAGGGTATGATGTTGACAATTTAACAAAATAAAGACTCTGGATGAAAGAAACAGAATTTTTCCATTGAAATACAAAATTGATTGTTACTGTCTCTTTCTCTCGATAAAAGGAAAGCGTTTTGGAATAAGAATTACAAAAGAAGCTTGAGTTTAGACTGGAAACAGTGAATGTTGAAGTAGAGGCTGTTTCCGACCCAATTTGTGTGGTCATGGTATTTATTCTTAACTGTTGTAATCTTCTTACACACTCAACACTGCTGAGCAAATACACGCTCGGTCTGGCTAAATACCCATTTCTTCTCTGTGTCTGCACTCATAGTAACAGAGGACTCCACTCAACATCAACACTTTTAATCTCTTGTGTATTGTCCATGACTACAACAAATGCATGTCAGTGAAAATATATTTGTGTATCATCTCTTGTTTTACTCTAACCTAATCACACTCTCGATAAAAAACATTTAATTGAGATCCCCATGCATGCATTTAATCTCCTGTAAATCGTCCACGGCTACAGGAAAGCAGTAAATGAGATATGAGCATCCCGATGGAAATTATTTTTTTTATATCTATGAGTGATAGTTTTCATATTTGTTTCCTAATGTGTGACGACCTAAATATTTTAGTCGCTTGCAAATGTGTTGTTATCTACAATGAAACTTTGTCAATGTGACCATGCATTGTGTTTTTAATGTGAAGTGTTATAATCTATGCCTGTCCTCATTCATAACAGAATTCAAGGACATTATCATGTAGATTTCCTGGAGAGATCAGATTTAAGTAAGGTCACATCAATGACATGAGCAATGAAAGTTTTCAATGTTATAGGTAAATTTTAGTTATATCTGTCACTGTGCTTTGTTAGTGTCTGAGATATTCAAATTGCTGTACATAATGTACAGCATGCATGCTGTTTACGGTTAACTCTTTACGGGTTGAATTTATAAGTGCCAAACTGTATTGGTTTTTCAGGAATTTGGACTTGCTAACAAAGGTAGTATTCCATGAACACAGGGATCAAGAAATACATACAAGAATAATTTTGAAATAGCTGGTATAGAGTTTAGATTAATGTGCCCATTAGCCCTACCGAAGGTGTATCAATTAAAACATGAACATCTTAATGGCAGGCGTAAGTAGAGAGAGGTGTGAGTGTGGTTAGCAAAGAGTGTGTTCACAGTGAAAGGGTGGAGCTATTATTGCCTGTAAGTGACCTAGCGTCAGGGGACAGGCGTGACTCGGACACAATTCTTTGTATTGTTCTAGTCCTGGTCCAGCTGTGCTTGGTTTGTGTAAAGTAAGCACAGCTCTCTCCCCTGCTGAGAAATGGCACGTTCCTGTTATGACTAGGAATGCACCACAGTGGGAAGTTCATTCCCAAGCAGGGGGTGGTAGGTGTGCAGTGGTGTGCCAGTTGATGAAGGTTAGAGAAGGAGACTCAGTCTATCTATCAGGGAGAGGAGACCCAAATTCTCTTCTCAGTAAGACCACCTTGCAGAGGAAGCTTACTTACAATATCGGATGAGTCGTATGTCTCAACACGGCACGTATCATCAGGTAATTAAAGGAGTCAACAGATTCCTGATTTGCTTGTATCCGAATTCTGGAATTGGATCTACCTAAATTGTGTGTATGTGAGTTGGACCTGCATTCAGTGTGTGTATGTTGAGGAATAAACAAGCCTTGCTATCCTGGCAGAAGTGGGTGGATGGTCGAAACCAGGAGAGTTTGACTGAGGACAGTTAAACGGAGCTGCTCAAAGCTGAATGTTGCTTGGCATATGTGGTTATAGGAGACAGAGCTAGGTGTGCAGCAGCTCTCAGGATATTTACTTGACTAGTGGTCCTGTTTTACTGCGTAAGTCCTGTAAGGTAAGATTGCTTGTGACTAGCTCAGGCTACCATTGGCTCGTGTGTGTTAATAAGAGACTTCATTTTTTTGGTGTTCTGATGTTACTGGTACTTCACAAGTACTACTTGTGAGTTTTAACATAAATCAGGTGTGTGTAAGAAACATATTTCTGATGATTGACCGGTAAGTTTGTGGTTACGTACTCTTCTCAGAGAGAGTTGATGTGTTTGAGATCTTTCAGTAATGCGAGTCTGTCTGACACGGCACTGTGTTGGAGCATTACAGAGGCGTGTTAGATGCTCTTACATAGCTGATACAGTAAATACAGAGTTGGAGTTGAATTCACTACCACTGGCACACGCTGGTGTATGCTCTGATATCTGGATAATCTCCCAGGAGATCTTGTTGTGTAGTAATTCTCTCTCAAGGATTATCTTGTTGTGTGAAGTGTGTTTTACAAGTGTGAGTATTGAATTCTGTGTTATGAACCTTGTAAACTATGTCTTTCTTTGAACAGTAAGGTGATATGAACTATGTTATGAAATGGTTGTTCACACTTCTTTCAAAGGTCTTGTCATTCCTTGTGCTGTTATAATTTGAAAACAAACATTGATAAAAGATATGCTGTTTTATTTATGGAGGATCATGTCTAACGATATTAGGATTGTTTGCGATTGATTTTTATGAATCTATGTTTATTGATTGATATCCATTGTATTATCGATCTATACTATTGATATTCAAGATGTCTAATTATTGTCTTTCCGTTGCAGTGATGAAGACACAAAAAGTGAACTAAAGAAGCTTCCAGTGATACCAACCAGCTGCCTGAAGGAGCACCCTTCCATATCATTCTGGTGAGTACCTCTGTGTCTCTAGACACTCACAATGCATTCTTTGGTCCTGTATTTCACACTCAAGTCTACAGTCAACAGGGCCACAATAAGGACCAACATCACACAACTTGCTACTTCATGCTACATTCTGCTTCACAACACTACATTTGCAGCCTGATACAAGCTCACCTTTCAACAGCAACCACAAAGCTGCAGGACATACACGCTCTCAGGGGATTTAACGCTTAATAATTCAGTGAATGTCCATTGATATAGGTTATAGTCTGATGGTATTTTGTGATACGCTTTGTGAAGTCTGTGGCACATGGTCCGATGCTTAGCTCAGTTTACTGTGTCAGTGAAGCTCAGCAATACTGGGTGCAGTTTATTGCAGGACAGGTGATTTCATGGCTAAATAATCTTATTTCTGAGGATTAGGCTTTGATACTTGTTTGTTGATATCTTTCAACAATGCATCTCCACTGTCAAGTAAGTAAAGATCACAATACTTCAGAGAAGATCCAGGGGGATCATATTCAGTATTTATGTCTTCATGTCTTCCCAAGGTCAAAGTCTAATGCCAGAAATATATATCTTTAACTCTTTTATGTAAGGTAAGTATGTGCCATAAAATTTAGCATTTTCTATGTTGACATATAACACCAGTGTGACCGCATGCCAAAGAGGGAAAAGACCATGTTATGTTGTAGACAGGTTTATGAGGATTATCCTTTAGTACCTGTGTGTTGATGTCTCACTATAACCATCAGCCATACCAGAGTTGATGTACTGTACATGTTAGTAGAGCTGACAGGGGTTGGTAGCTACTGGTACGTCTCAACCAGTACAAAGTCTTCACTGGCATCAACTCTAGTCTCTTTGTAGTTGCTCTTCTAATTCATTCTTACAGTACACTTTCCTTTCATCTTGTTATGTTGTGATTCCAGCAATGTACAAGACATTGGTTACCTGAAATACAAGTTTGTCTTGATTGCAAGGTTCTATCTTAGGCCCTTTTGCTTTCATTATGATTTTTCTAACACTAGAAGACTTAACAGATTGTGAGAGTTATTATTTGAAAAGGGTGGGTTCAAGAGTGATCAAGTTAAAAGAAAGCTTATTGTTGAAGATAAAACAAAACAGATTAACGTTATGCTAATATTCGTATGATATGTTTCTTTTATCAGAAAGGTTTCAATAATAAAAGCGTGGTTTCATTAATATACACGATAACAGGGTACAAGGAAGGGAAAACAGGCTGTTATATAAAGAGTGTCATGATTGAAATGAAAAAATTACTGATTTTTATAGCCAGGTTATTACATTCGTTCAGGCAGGAAGTGTCCTCTGTACCCGGCTTTTAATGAACTCCTGCATCTAGAAAAATAACTTCACTCAAATCTGACTCCATCTTGAAAAAAATTAAAGTGAAAGAATACCTTAATAATGTACACATTGGGCAAATCTCTCCCAGCAAGCCTAATAATTTGACGTGTGCAGTTAGATCCCATTTCCAATTCCAACAGTTTCTTGCACTGACGGACCCCCCTGATTGTAGATATATCGCTGCAGTCTGTGAGGAGGATGCAGTGATGCAATGCCTGTCTGCAGGTGTTTGTGCAGCATTCACTGCATGTGCATCGCAAACTTACAGATCAGTTGTCATACCGTGATGCCATCAAAGCATTCAGGAGATCTTTATAGGCTTACAGAAGATCTTGGTTTGTGTTGCTTTAAACCTCTCTCTTGTAAAACCTTTGGTAGAACATAATGTTTTTCTGTCGGCATTAATCTTCTGCCAGCTGAAGGTATGTGAAGATGCTGAATTATGTGCAGGTTATATAACATCTAACGGATTTAGTAAGGGGATTTTTCTGTCATGTACACTGTTATTTCTGAAGTAAACTAGATTTATAGTAAACACTCAGCTAAAGAAAATCAGCAGAAACATTTTGGAAAACTTTTTCTGTTTATTTTAGACTGCTGTGTTAGTATATTTGATCTGGAGAGATTAAGATTTGACATGTCTGGTAGAATAGAATCTGTGTAAACTTCTGCTAAACCTGCCCTGCAAATCATTTGTAAACAAATATTCCAAATAAGTTTTATCTTTCATGCTGTGCAGTGTTTATGTATTTCATTTGAGAAATGTTCAGTGAGATTTTTGTAATAGAATGAAATGCTAGTTTTAGTCATGTCTGGACTGGAAATCTCTGCAGATCAGTTAAAATTTCAACGTAGTTCAAATAAAACATTTAAGGGATCTTTCTATGTTTATCCTAGATTGTTATGTTTGTGTATTTTATGGATACAGATGTCAGATTTTGTCTGATGAAATTGAAATCTGCGATGTGTCATGTTTTGATGGTTTCTGTAGAACTATCAGATGTGTGTTGAGTGATAGATGGTTGATCAGTTAAGTGCTGATTATTTCAGCAAAATATAGCTTATTGTGTTTATTTTTGGGATTTCAATAGTTGGAAGATTTAATGCCAAGTCAGGATTGTTTTTACCATAACACAAACATATGAACGAATTAAAATTATTTTTTTTAATAATATTTAGAATTATTGAATTGACAAATCCAACAAATATTTTTCTTTGAAACCAATTATAGAATCATTTAATGTATCATTATTGGGCACTGCCATTTTCGTCATATACAACAGTGAGAAGATTTAATGCAAAGTCAGATTTTTTTCTCTCCTGTAACACACACACAAGAAAAAGAACAAATTAAAATACATTTTGAGAATAATATTTACAATTATTAAACTGACAAATCCAACAAATATTTTTCTATGAAACCAATCATAAATCATGTAACACAGCATTAATTGACATCAGAATTTTCATCATTTATATCCCCATTGTTTTAGATTTTCAAAATTAGGATTACAAAGTCCATGCAAATACAGAATTTAATAAAGTTTGAGTGGTTTATAGCTTTCTAATGACCTGCCTATCTACAAAGCTAAAGTTCAACCACCTGTAAGATAGAGTAAGTAGTATTACATGATAAGACAGCTCTGTTTTATAGTAAGAAAGGATGTTATCTACGATAATGTAAACATGCCACAACCTAGGGCTCGCCTTGTCTATAGCACTATCTACAATATAATAAACAATACACCACCGAGAATACAGGCTTTAGTTTATGGTCAGTGTCTTTATTCCTAAGTAGAAGTACAGCATCTCTTATACATGTACATATCTTTAACAGGACATAAATTAACCCTTTATCTGCTGTTAAAGTGATAGTCAAGCTGTGCGAGTCTCAAGCCTCAGGTTGAGCACAGAATATTATTGTTGTTATCTAGTTGTTATGCCGATTGATTAACTTATTTCTAATGAATTCTGCAGACAATAGTTACTTCTTTAACAATCCTGTCATAAGTATTTTATACTACATAAGTACTTGTAGACTTCAAGCATCAAGGAGTTCATCCAAAGAACTGTATTTCTGTGAATACAACCCCAGAGTTCAGCACCCCTCTTTCCCCCCAGATTCCAAATTGAGGCTTGGGTTGTGTTTGAGGAAAAATGGTAGGCCTTAAATTCATATTCGAGGCTGGGTCGTATTTACCTCATCACCCTATGATCCATGAGGTTATATTTGAGGCCCGGTTATAATCGAGAACCAGGTTTATTCGAGAAAATATGGTATATATATTGGATAAGCCCAGCTTTGTTTCCATAGCCTTGTTTTGAATTATTTCTATCGATTTTCCATTTGACTTGTACATTTCAGTTTACTCCAGAAACATGTACATAAGTATATCACTGGTCCCTGCATGCTTAAACCACCAAGTGAAGGAAAGCTATACATATCTAATGTAGAATTCCACGCATTGTGTATTGAAATAAAGGACCATAAATATTGTGTCTGGGAGCCATAAATCAAACTGATTGACATGGTGTGTTTGTATGCTTATCCTTCAGCACACCTCCCTGACATTTTTACAGCACATTACCAGATTTCCCTCATACAGCCAGGTCCCATGTCTTCCTTATTGTTGATCCTGACAATTACAAAAACAAAAACTCCTATTTTCCTTTGGCAGGGCAAATGCTGTTGGTGTTTGCATATGAAGAAGTCACGCTGTTGAGGCAACACCGTGATCAACAAGGGCACACTTCTGTCTTTCAAAAAATGTTGTTTTTACCTTAAAAAGTTGTAAGTTTTGCCTTGATTCTTATTTGATTTAAGAGGTTTTGAATTGTTCTGCTCGAAGGGAAGAAGTGTGCAAATGTGTTTTTGAACAGCAACTGATTTTGAACTGTTTCAGTTGTTGCTCATTTTAGAGGCTATTTGTTATGTAAAAAAAATTGTGTGCTACTTTTAAGAAATGTTCATGTTTCTTCTTATATAAATAAAATCTTTATATATCAAAGAACTTATATCTAATTAGATAATTTAATCCTAAGTGTTATCACAGAAGATAAGAATCCAAAATGATGTCAAGCTTGAAATTAGGACAGAAATTTGATTTCATGACCTCAAGTAGATCAGATAGGTATAATCTAATGGCAACCACATCAATCATAGCATGGATGGAGTGTTTAGAGATTCAAACACCTGTTTCTACATGTACACAAGAGACAGATATATTCAGAAATGGAGGAAGGTCGAGGGTTCGAACAGTTCACAATATTTCACTGATTTTAATTTTGAATAAAAGAGTTCAACCAAAATTGTATGACCTTTTGTGGAGAGATTATTCATTTTCACACTTGATGTAAACTTTTCTGCAAAAAAGCGTTGGTGTGCAAAATTGCATCAAAAAGAAAGGACAGTTGTTGAAGCAGCAAGTACATGAACACAAGATGGGGAGATTTGTATTTATTGAAGCATGGGATGGAGGAGGGAGAAGGGAGAGCAGCTGGGTAAAAAGTTGAAAGAGAAAAAACTCTGAGGAGGGGAGAAGGTCAATGAGTTGGGGATTGGAGAGGATTCTGCTTTTTATAAAAAGGGGAGGGGGAAAACTTTTTTTTACCAAAAACCTGTTTGGAGTTCGAGAGGAAGAGAGGGTTGAGTGAGTTTCGGATGTGAGCAGGAAGACAGTGAAGATAAGGAACAGCTGAGGGCTTCCGTCCATTCATCCATCCTTCTATCCGTCCGTCCGTCTGTCCGTCCATCCTTGAGTTCACCTCAGCAGCCAGTGAAGTGTGCAACTGTCCTTGTCTGCACTCTCTCACCTCCCTACCTCTCGTCAGTCTGCATGTGCTGATTGAGTCGTTGGGAGTTGTGGATGGATGCTGCATGAATGATTGCTGAGTTGCCTGCATATAACGTGCACATAGCACAGCACATGGTGGCACCTGTCATTTCATGTGTTAAATTGTCGTAACTTTACTTGATGTTGGCTCTTTAACTGGCACTTAAGGGATGGAAAAGCTGATCCAGATTTCTTAAGAAATTATTTGATAATTTATCATTTCAAAATTATTTGATTTCATCATTTGATAAATGCATGTTTCACATGTTTCCATTCTTCTATTAAAACTATATATTTTAAATTCAGAGAATTTTGAAGTTGCGGGAAAAATATGCTATTTTGGAAGAATCAGATCTGACAAATGTATTCCAAACTACTATTGATTTCAAATAAAGAAAATGAATTGTCTAGGTTAAAAATCAATGTTTCACTTGTATCCTGGTTAAACGGAAACTTGCATGTCAGGCAGATACAGTATAATTACTTTACAAAAGAAGAGAAAAGGCAAGTGTGAGACACTTGGAGTCAAGTATCAGAAATCAATAAGTAAATGGTAGATCTACACGGAGGGAGACTAGAGGTTAAAAGAGAAGGAGCAAATGTCACACAATACATGGTAAACCAGAGTCTGACAAATTTCAAGAGCTATACAGGAGTATCTTACACCAATTTTTTGCTTGTAAAATATACCATAAATAAGAGTAATTCAACTAAATGGAGAAGCTGTCGTGCATATTGTCGGAATAAAGAGTAAAATAGAGTTTGACCTGTGCGTAAATGTATAATCAGGAACAAAACTTAAGAATCTAAGAGTGATATTGAGATAAAGTAGCTGTCAGAGAAAATAAGAATAAAGAGTTGACTGAGTCTCAAAAATTTCCTGAACGCTACAGGGGTATTTAATACCAATTCAATAAACAAATATGTACAAGGGCTTAAGAAATCATGAAAGAATAAAAAATGAAAAAAAATCTGCCAAGATGGGCAAGGAAGTCAAAGAACCATTTCTGACAAATTTCCAAAGATTCTACAGACCTATTCAAAATCAGCAAATGTAAAGAACAAGACTTCAAGCCCACAGAATAGCAGAGAAGACAAGTGTTCAAATAACGAGGAACCCAGTCTGACAAATTTCCTAAGCTACCACTGTGACCATCTAAAATCAATATGAGATAAGCAAACGTGAAATATACTTAACATGCAAGGATCAAGACTTTAGAGATTAAGAAGTTTTATGTAAGTGTCAGGCAAGACAGGAACATAAGCACCAGCTCTGACAAATGTTCTGAACTCTTCAGGAAGGAGTGAGGATAATGAATAGAAGCTGTAATGAATACAAATCTTCCCCATGTTACGTGAAGTAGCTTACAAATATCTTGGACAGGAAACACTGAGGCAAACAAGGGTAATGAGATCTGTCTTGTTTTACCATGTTATGAGAGCTAACCTGAACAGGTCTGATCAATCCACTTGCCAGGGAAAATTGGTGGAACAAGAATATGTCCTAAATTTAGATTTATTTACAATGTAAATGGATTCAGTCACAAATTCTGACCAAGTCAAGAAGGACCTCACGGCAGATAAGAAAATAATGTGGCAATTTGATTTATGCTATTGGTCTTGCGGTCTTGAAAAATCCATACAAGTAGAATACTAAGGAAATTATCTTCCAAATTCTTTCATGTAATATAACAAACAAAAGTATGTGAATTCTGTAAACTTTTGAAGTCTTTGACTTCTCATCCATTACTGCTGTACCTTGTAGCATGGAGATCAAAGTTTTTGTACATTTGGTCCTGGTCCCCTCAAATTGGCCTTGGAAGATATGTTCCCTGAAACCTTTAAACTATAACTTATCTGAAACCAGTTGTCATAGGAAGCTAAAACTTTCAGAATACAGTGAGACCTCATTTAACCGGACCCCTATATTCCGGTCAATCGCCCGGTAGTATTTCAAATCTTCTCGATGCATTTCTATGCAAATGGTGATTCGCTTAACCGCAGGTCTTGTTATCCGGACGATTTTCAACTGTAACCCAATTGTGCAGATAAACGAGGTCTGACTGTAAGATAATCATAGCCAATTGTAGGCTCTAGCAACTACCTCAGTGCTGAAAGAGGTCCAGGTGTCCAGGTGTCCAGTGGTCCACTTTCATCTGAAACTCCGTGTTGATCATTGAGGAGGCAACAAGCAGTATGCTGTAATGGATCTGCCTTCTGATGAAGCTGAAATGAGGCCATGTTGTTCAAGGATTCCTTGATCTCCGTAACAAGGTGCCCTTGTTCTGTTTGGTTGCCAGTGTAACAGTGCTGATGTGTTTAATCTGCCTCAACGTCAGTCATGTGAACTCTCCACCTCTCAGAGTTGGTCCTCTGCCAACTACCTGTTTGTATGCAAACATGCACATACAGCAAGACTCCAGCAACAACAATCCAAACAACCACTTTTGTTTTTCGTGCCACTGTTTTGAAATTTTACAATTAATGGTCAATAAAAGACTTGACTAGATCAGAGTAAGTTGACCATCTTTCAATGAAAAGGTTTGTTTTGAAAATTATACCTAAGAATATTGAATGAGTATTTGTCAGTTAACTCTTTACCTGAGGCCTGAAGAAAATTCAAGGTACCTCATATCAGTTCTACCTGTGTTAATTTTATGCTGAACATGGATAACTAGGTGAATAATGTTGGACCAAACTCATATATGATAGGAATATTTTGGGCCAATTTTTTCAATCTAGTCATTGTGTTAAAAGAGACAATGAACCTGAAAACAGTTGATTTACATTCACTGGTACTTATCTCTGAGAAGCTGTTACAAATAAATAATTTACGAGATCAGGCTTTCAGATCTTTCTTTAAATTAAATTATGATGAAGGATTTTATTTTGCTTTGATTGGTAGAGGTAACGTGGTTTTCTAAGTAAAACAGCAGACTGCCGGACTTGTTATGAATGTTTAATGTTTTCCTCCAATCAATAACCAAGATGTGTGATGTTACATCACTCTAGACAACTGGGGAATTAACAGTAAATCAACTGTGTACAATCCTAAACAGTTACATGTTTTTACTCACCACAATTCAAAATATCCAATTGGTATATCCGAAAAAGTAATGAATTGTAAACATATCAATATCATATCAATCCACAGTAAGTAATGACTGAAAGGTACTGAAATCAATGAAAAAATGTAAGCGAAATGTTAAAATGTAACAGTTGCATTTTCCCGCAGAGAGTTGTGATCTCTGATCTCATTTGCAGCTTTGAACAAAGCTTTCAAAGGTTATTGTAGCTTTTTTGGGTAAATGCTTATCGTAAGACAAAAACTGACAACATTGCCAAGTACTAATTCCAATAATTCAGCCAGTCTAGAATGGTTGACTCAAACTAATTTGGCAGCCAGGGGCACGGCAACTTTGTCTGCTGGAGAGAACTGTTCTACACGCAGTAAGGTTTGGGTGCAATGCTACACTGAATTTCAGCGTAGTACCATGCACCCATGGTTTGCTAGTTCCAGCCGATGCTCGCAGGTTTCACCGCAATGCACAGCCACATGACATTGAGGGCTTTCTCCCTGCCGTAATTCCAGCAGCCGCGATGTAAGTGAAATACCCAACTCACCTCATCTCAAACTAATTTGGCAGGTATGCTGTTAACGTAATGATTCCAAAATAAATGACCAAAGACTGCATTTTTGAATCAACTTTAAAATTACTTTGTGCAATAGAATAGCCTTCAGAATGCAAATGTGTATTTAACAGGATACCACGGTTTGGACTAAGAGAGAATTAATTGAATGAGGGATTGGAGGAAGTTGAGATTTCCGGAGCAGATTGAGATAACACCTTGTCACTTGTTGGATCTCTCTGTAATGAGACAAGCAGACTGCGGTTGCCCTACTTCCGAAGGCCACCTAGTGGTGATAGGCAGATAAGGATGTCTTCTGGGTATTAAACTTTGATTATACATCAGCGCATCATTGCCCTGACTTTCCGCCTTTTGATCTGCTTTATGGTCTACTGCTAATCAGTGGTACACCACTTGGCACCTGCAGCTTACTCAAGAGAGATATCATGTCTTCCTGGCAGAATAGAAGATGGACTTTTTCTCTCCTTGGTATATGCTGTCGGGTTTTTTCAACTTGAACAAAGTTTGTCCAAATGAACTGACAGGGTTTAGGGGGTTCCATTTTGAAATATTTGCTTGTAAATTTGATGACCCCCAAAAGTGAATCTCCCCTTAAAATTCCTGAAATGTGATATGGCAGACAAACTGTCAATTTTGATCATTTACTTGATTGACCTTATTGGACCAAAAGAACTCAGATTTGTTTTCAGAATGTAAGATTGATCTTTTCTTATTATTGAGATTTCTATTTTACGATATCACTAGGAAAATGATAGCTCATAATGGTACACATTGCTTGTCATTGAAATTATATATCTTCTATTGCTGAGATGATAATTCCCAAGTGAGATGTTCAGTCTGTCTGCTAGGGAAGTGATGGATCGTTTCTCTTCCACTGGCCTCCTGTTAATGAAGCAGTTATGACCAAAATAATCCTAATATGACAGAGACACATCATTTGAAAAATGTTCTTGTCCAAAAAAAGATGCAGTTGTAAAGGTCACCATTTTTCATTCATGTCTTTATTAGATTTCTTATGTTGCATAGAACCTTTGATCTTGACATTCCCTCACTTTCTTTTGACTCCATTGAAGATGAAACTGGTGTAAGCCCCAGGCTTAAAGATGAAAGTATGCAAAGAAGGTTATGTTGGATGAAAACGAAATTTGATTGAATCGTGAATTCTGTCTGCATCCACAGACAATGTATTCAATGCATGTTTGAAAGTTTGAACTGCAGGACATGGTTGCTCCATGTGGAAATATGATCATCAACATCCAGTGGATTGCAGACAGAGAGGACAAGAGTGTCTGGAGTGGATGTAGGTGTTGACAGCCCAGTCAGAGGAATCTATTATTAATAGGCTTGTCAGTCCTGAATGATACATCCGGGCCGGAAATTCATGAAAAACTTTTATAACTTGCAAGAATTCTTTTACATTTTATTTTTTATGACATTTCTTTTTTAGTACCCCACTTGGCCTTCGCTTACAGTAACTTAACTGGTTTACGTCAGGTTGTCAGGCAAATATTATTCTTCAAAAGTAAATGATATGCAGTTTTATATTTTCACCATATTAGAAGTTTATGTTCACATTTCATTGACTTAGTGTCATGATCTCCCAGTAACTAAACAGCTGCTTGACTAAATGTGGTCCCTAAATGTTTTTCAAATCACAAAAACTTCATTTTGATTATTTCATATTGTTTTGTTTGATAATGATGTTAAAGAATAGATTCTGTCTCTTGAATTCTATGGTCTCCTTCTCATCAACAACGGAACTACCGGTAAATGCTCAATTTGAGTAATTTTTTCAGGAACGTTTGTATGTGCAAGGTTACAACATCACTTCACAGTATTTGTAAGCCAAGCTGCAGTTGAACATAAGCTTTGGCATGCTAATTCCCCTGATTAAATGTTTAATCCAGGATCATTGTTATGACCTTTCAAATGATAAGATAGATGTTGCCACTTGTTTTAGGTCATGTCTGAAAAAGCTGTATGTAATGGAGCTCTTCCTGTGTGTTGTTATTAAATACAGCCAGCTTAGATGTTCAGTTCAAATTATAGGCTTTGTGGACCTCATTGTGGATTTACTTGTCATTTTGTCCCTACTAAATGTCATTGAGACTTAAACACAACATGCTCTTAATCTTTGTTAAGATAAGATAGGTTGTAACATAGAGAAAAGAAAAGGAAGCTTTCTGGATAACAAATTCTTTACTTTACAAAATTGTTTGTTTCACTTCTAAATGCCCTTCAAAGATTGAAACATCAATTCATTCTTGTGTGCTATTTCTATGAAGCAAAACATATGTCAGTAAAGTTGGGAATGGAAAAATGGGAATGTTCTTACTGTTTTGGTGTCATGATTTGTCTTTTGCAGTAAAAGAAGATCCTTTTGAGATATATCCCAAGGTCTCACCTCATGACCATTGTATGTAATTCCATTTACTCTTTATTGGTGCTTGGGCCTGTGCTTTGAATAACTTACCTTCTGTAACCAACCAATGTGAAGACCTTTTAGGACTTCCCACAAGGCTCACATGCTGACCAACTGGCCCCATCTGAAATTAACCACGAATTGGCTATTGGATGATGACCGACAATGAGAATACCATCAAGCTACATTTTTTGGGTGGACCAGTATCGCTGAGAATATCCAGATGGTGTGTGTAGTGACAGCCCTACTGCTAGATGTCAGTCGATTGATAGTTGTATGGCACTGACAGCTCCACTTGTCTTGCCATTTCTTGAAGGCATGAAGCATATATATACACATGGTGTTGAGACCTCAACAACCAAATCAAGCTACAAGTCTATGGTAACCTCTCAGCATGTTTATGAAGATGTGATGAAGGTGCCTGCTCTTAAATGTCGGTGTATAAATGGATAACCATGACTGCTCTGCTGTATTGCAAAATCTTGGTCAGTGGCGGATCCGGGGTGGTGTCTGGAATTTTTGCATGGGCAGGTATGGGGACCCCAAAAGTGGACCCCCCACTTTTCCATTGGTGGACCCCCCTTTCAAAATTCCTGGATCTGCCACTGTTGGTGATCTACAAAATGTGCATGTGTAGAATACTGATACAAAGAACCATATCCCTCTTACCTCCAGGGTGATGGAGCATATCAATGAAAATATAATAATGTCAATCAGTGTGAGAGTGGATGACACTGGCAGCTAGTTCTCTATGTGGACTGATGCCAGGGGGTGACAGGGAACATGTGTTTGTAGACTCCTGCAGATACCAGACACTTTGATAGCTTCATTTTCCTGTCAGCACTTGACAACAAACCAGGCTCTACACCACAAGTTTGCTGATATTTTACTCTTTTTTGTGCTCTATATCCTCATCTGCAACAGGAATTCAGCAATAAAATATTCATTAAAAATAATAATTTTATATGTTGGATCTGTAAATGTTACACCATATTTGTACTATCTATTTAGGGTATGAAATTTTAAATATAAACCAAATTATGTTCTAGTGCTTCTGATTTTGACTATTTTTGGATTATCTTTCTGTAGATTTACTGTCTTAATCATAGTGTCAAAATCATAATTTAGGTTGTTGAGACATATGATTACATTTTCATAAATCTTGTATCTCCAATATCACATTGACCAAACATGGCTGAAAACTCCCCAAAGTAATGAATGATGCATCGTGGTCTGTTTGATGAGCATGTGCTGCGATTTGGTTAGAAAAATCTGGATTTGCCTGAAGGGTTACATAAAACATCTCAAAGCAAATGGATAAATTCTAAAGTAGTTAAGTGTCGATGGATCTGTTCAAGTGAAGGAGAGAGAGCGAGGTAAGTGCTAGTTCTGCTTCCAGGATTGTCCATGCAGCAGAAATTATTGCCATGTCGGCAGTTTGGTGTAAGTCTGCGATCACCCAGTATTGATCGGACATTCAACTGAGGACCATTCTTGCCCACAGTCAAACAAGAGCAGGTTCACGAGACTGAAATAACTCTGTCATGTTTTGAAGATTGCTCACTGAAGTGCCCCTGGCCTCTTCTCTGAAAGTTTAATGCTGAACCTGCATTTAGATGATTGAATACAGAGTAGGGGAGACATCAAGAGCAAAAACAAGTATTGGAATTTCAGTGTCGATTGTGGTTGTGCATAATTAGAGCTTATGTTGTGGCCAGAAGGGTATTTTTTTAATTGTATGAGAGTGATCTATAATAGTTTTTATTTAAATGGCTTGTATGTTGTCTTGAACATCTTTAAAAATACAAAAAAAACAGTAAAAATAAAAATCAATATTTGGACGATTGCATATCAAAGTTATCAAACATCAGAATGATTCTAGTGCCTTTGCATTTTGTAGGTTTTACTTTCCATTTGAAAGGGAATAATTTCCATATCTGTATGTTTTGCTTGCTCAAAATCCTGAAACTATAGAAGTTAGATGTTTTACATTTCTCTGATTCATCTTTCCTTAGTATCTGAAGCATGTCTTTCAACACTTGTCAGAAGAGAGAGCCAGTCCACTCAAAATGATGCACAAACATGTTTGAGGATGTTGTGGAAATGCATGTTTTGAAAACTGTCATTCCTTGAGGAACAACAAACCTGATCAGTAGAGATGTTAATGTTTGCTGAGAGAAGATTTAATGTGTGTTTGTTGATTTCTTTCTGGCTCAGTCAGCTCTGACTTGTTCCAGCTTTCATGAAACAATAACACATGTTAACTCCTTGCTTGCAAGACCAGTACACTGCTACAGCTTAAAAGTTACCCTTAAGGCAAAGGTCTTGTCATCAGATAAGATTACATTAGGATTGAGAGATTTAGAATCAGTAATTTTGCAGCTAAAAAAATACAAAAAGGCAATGGTCTTGTCATCATGTAAGATAACATTAGGATTCAGAGATTAGAATCAGTGATTTTGCAGCTAAAAGTTACCCCTAAGGCAATGGTCTTGTCATCACATAAGATTACATTAGGATTCAGATATTTAGAATCAGTAATTTACATAAGGATTCATAGTTCTGCTACCTTGTGCTAGACTAACGTAGTTGGTTAACCATCCAATTGAGGTATATATATATCTGCAAACCCTGGACTATTCCCATCATTAACAATTTGTGATTTCTGTAAATTGTCCGCTCAGGATTGTTTAGCACTGAATACAAGTAATTACTCAAGTAAGAAGTTAGCAGTAAATCAACAACATTAAGTTTTATGGTAGTGCAACCTTGTGGTGGGCTTGATGGTGAACCATCTTCACAAGTATAAATCTGTATTGCCATCTCCCCTTCAGGAGGAGTTTGAATTGTCCCTTCCCATGTTTATCAGTATCTGTAGATGACAACACTTGGTAGAATAAGCACCTTCTAATGGGGAGTCTTGAGTAACCCAATTCTCGTTCATTCCTCACAGGTTCCAGTACAAACAAATTATGATGCCTTTTCCAGTTAGACAGGTTTTTGAACAACCCTCGAGTGATTTCAGATTACCAATTTGCTTCCAGTTGAAGATGTTTTTATTTCACTTTGCGGAGAAGTGTTACTTGTTTTCTTGGGTAAAAGCCAATAAACAATGGTTGTGTTATACTTGGGCGGACATGTATTTTTCTTCACTTTGAAATGTTTCTTCTTTGCTTAGACAGTTTTAATCATCTCAAACTCATTTCCTTGTTTAATGAACCAACAACATTCTGAAATTGCTTTGGAAACTTTGATGCCTTTGCAGTAAAGTTATCGAGGAATCTGAAGTTTCATACCGAACCAAATTCAGTATGCGTAATATCTTGTTAGGACTAGTGAATTATGGAGATTATGTGTACACGGAAAAACTTTCAGTACACTTTATTCTTAGTTTACAAGCTGCAAAATAAGTTTTCACCTGTTTTCATCTAATTTTGTAAGGTCCATCATTAATTGTAGGATTATAGGAAATCCATGTGGTATCAAGTATGTCATGAGGTGGGTTGAGAATGTAGTGATGTCTACATGTATGTGACCTTTCTCAGAGATAATAAATCATAGAAAATTGCTTTGTCCCTAATGATGAAATCATTGTTCAAAACCAAAGCCCTCTTCTGACAGAGGATGAACTTTTCATAAAAAGGTAATGTGAGCAGGCAGGAAATATGTATGGACAAGTGTATGATTACATTTGTTTACCTATGAAAGAACATTGCAAGATCAAATCTCTTTGAAAGGTAAACTCACATTCTAACATAAATGTGTCTAAAAAGATATAGACAAGATCATGAGAAGGAATTTGTGTTGTCCAAGAATAACTATTAATCTACTATTCTATAATTAGAAGGACATTATAAGATATAATTATACAAAAAATAGCAATATCCCTTATGCCGCCTTTCATTATATCACTGTCTGCGGTTATAACAAGAAGATGCCCTCATAAAAAAGGTAGCACTGTGAGATGCAGGGAATTATCTGGCAGTGTGGATAAATGGTTTGGCAGTGGATGAATAATACCCTGTCTGATGTGATTAGTGCAGAAAGCAGCTCCTGTTCTCTCTGTTCCCTACGTACTGATCTCTCCGGGAGGAACCAGGTTAGTCTCCTGGCAGGGTAGTGGAGGTAGCTCCAAATCAGAAAAAGATGATGAAGATATCAGGAGCTCCGATCCAGGATTTATATATAGCATGCAAGATAGATGGATTTGTTAGAGCACACTACAACTTGCCCTATTGTTTCTCTGCATGGTAGGCAGTGGCTTGCTTACATTGCTAGTTTTCAGGTTTACACACTGAAGGAAGGCTTCGTAAAGGTATTTAACGGATTTTGTATTATGCAAGTGCTCTTTTATTGTGACTGTTTTATGTATGTCTGTGCAACAAGTGGTTGTCTAAAATAGGTCAAATGTAGAATCTTTATTTGAACTAGGAAACTTGTGATTTCTGGGTATTGTGAAGCTTGTTGTTTGCAGAACTGCTTCAGAAAGTGAAAATTTAGATGGCTCAGATCTAGTGAAACTTCTGATGATACTGCTTTAGGATATGTAGAATGATTGAAGTTTTGATATGTTACATGGTCTATTCTTCATCAAAATGGAGGAAGTTTTTTTTTGAAGAGCATAATGTTCTTCATGTGGATGGCTAACTCCTAAATCCATAAAAGCTGTATCTGTTTTCTTGAAGTTAGCCAAATGATAAAATTAGTTAGCTGCAACATTATCTGTAGTTAATCATTATTCTTGAAGTCAACTGGATAAAGAAACCATTTGTTTGCTCAATATTGTATTTTGTTTATTGAGGATATCAAGGTATTTCTTTAATTTCACATCATAAGGCGGCAGAACTGATAAGTCTCTTCTATCTTACTGGCAAATTATGTTATTTACTTGCTCAAAACAATCTTTTTAAAAATAAGTCTCCTAAGATACACTTGTTTAGAAAACCATGGAACTGATAGGCGTATGTTTTAACTTCTAACTGGCAGATATTTATATTGTTTATCTGAGCTGCAAGTGGTTGGCACATCAGGTAAAGGCATCAGGACTGAGAAAAACACTGGAATCAGATACCTGCCTTGCGGTGTAACTCGTGCTGTAGCTTCTTCAAACTCGGAATAACACCTGAAGAAATATGGATAAGACACAAACCATTGACTGTTTGTATAAAAAACAATTGTTATCTCTTTGCCAGTTGAAATAGATGGTTTGGCATTGTAAAGAAATGCATGTTGCTGTTTACAATGGAGCTTTGTTACGAAGTAGGGCATTGCGTGTCTGATTTGTCATGTGAAAGTAGATAGTAAATGTCAGGCTTCAGGTAATGTATGACTTCTGTTGAGATTTTTAGTTGTATGTCGACTTTCTGATGATTCCTTGATTACGTAAATTTGGCACTGCTCTTTGTAAATGATTATGTCAGACTTTTGTTCTATCTTTACGATCTCTGGAATCATAAGATTGTAGACTGAAGTATCCCTTCTGGTCTATGGAAACAAAATGAACATGAATGGTAGTTAAATCTTGAAGGGTCACATAACATGTTTTTGGGTATTGAAAGAGCTGATTTATTCTTCATTTAGTTTGACAAATATCTTGTTTTGGAAGTGAAAACATTTATTTTGTAATAGGGAAGACAGCATTTAGACAATCCCTTAAAATTACTAATATTTTACTATATTTAATTACTAAGTATTCTTTTGCAACATTTTAAAGATTTTCTTGCAAATTTGCTTCAGGGCCTTCATGTCATAAGGTGTCAGCAGAAACAATAGGCTTCAGTGTACATACTAATTTATTCAAAATTTAATAGACAAAATTCATTATCCCTCAAGGTCTTTCTCTGTCGCTGGCAGCCATTGTCTGTGTGATTTACTTCTCAGTTGGACTTGGTACAATGTACGATCAGATGAGAAAATGATTCTCCAATTTATGCTTCACCATCAACGGGAACTTTTGGTTCTAGTTTTTCATGAATACTGAAAGTAGAAGTCGCTCATTGCATCAGTGCCAGGAAATGACACCCTAGAGGTAAAACAACCTTTTAGTTGATACTTCAAAGGTTCGAAGTAACTCCCAGCTGTTTTCCCAATTTTTCATGTCTTTGGTGTCATATCCTAAATGATAAAAAAAGATTGTGTAAAAAGCTTTTTGCCAAAAGGAAGATTATGTACATGATGAAGGTGTGTTGCATTAGAATATTTGATAAAAGTTTAGAAATATATATACACTGATGTTACTGGTATATTTGTTTAGGGTTGGTAGGACACGCTCACGATAAGATATTTTCAAAAGTGACGAGCTTCAAACCATATTTTTCCTAGTTCAGAAACTTTTAATTAATTTTCAGTGAATATCATACGGTATTGTACAGCCTGATACTTTCTGATAATCCATTGAGGGGCTTGATTACAGGATTTGGTAGCCTTCAAATATAGTAATTCTGAGTATTTTATATTATTAGGAAACCCTTGTACATTCCATTGTTAATGGTCAAACTAACATGGTTTTAAGGCAAAGTTGACATTTGCACAAAGTTTAGTTAACATTGTGTTTTAGACTAACATATAGTCTCAGAAATAAAAATGTTCCTCATCAACAACAATATTTTACAATTATTTCAAATAGTTATACAAAATGGTGCCTCAAGGATGCCTTGATTTTCTAAAACTGAGGAATCTAGACTTACTATAGTTTTCTAGACTGGGCTAAGACAGGTCTCCAATGAATATTTTGCTATAAAATCTCAAGGACAGACTAAAAGTGTTTCTTCAACAGCATCCGGATTCATTTGTCTTTATTTCAGAGCAATGTCAGGTAATGTTGGTTTGTGAATAAAAGGAGAGTATGGCTCTCTGTGTAAACAGATCTCATTTTGCTTCTAGAGGACGAAGAACGACCTACCAGAGTTAATGCACTAACATCTACCGGTATGTAAGGTCTCTAGGTCACCCAATGTCTCTCTTCATTGCCTATTGTTCAGCACTGGGTTCACAGACAGTCCACTTTACTTTCTGATGACACAGACACTGACACAGATGAATCACTTACTCAATCTCAGGGTGATGACAGTGAGTGTAAGTTACTTCCAGTGTTGAGGAAAATTGGCATTATCATCTTTGAATTCTGGTATTGCACCTAGAGTTAGGCAGAACCACTGAAAGGATTAGAATTCGAACTCTGTCACAAAAGGATTATTAGGATATTAATCTTTGTATTGCAATGATATTCAGTCTTGCTGTTTTTTGCCCATGCCCAGAATATTGCTTTTGTTAACTATTTCTGTAATTCAGTCACTCAGAATGGTTTAATTGACACTAATCAATTCAGCAGGTAACGTTAATTCATCATTTGAAGCTTTAAAAATGTTTTCACTGTCAAATTATCTTGTCTAGGATTAAGGTAGACAAGATAGAGGCTAAGCAGTTAATTAGTTAAAATATATGCCCATGTGAGTTCAAGAACATGTGGTTGGTGAATTTAAAGTGTAGTTTTCTTGCAACTTTTGGAAGGGTCATTTCCAATACCTGAAATCTGCCAATTAGTGCTGGAGTGAGTTAGTGCTAAAGCAAGAAATTAGCCATCATTTTCTGTTTTCAGGCATCCCAGTTATGTTGAACATACACAGCTTTCATCTTTTTGAAAATTATACATAGAAGTAAGATAAACCAAAGAAAGAAAACAGCTTTATTTCAATAAGAATTAAAAAGAAGTTTGTAGCCTTTGAACAATAGAAAAAAAGTGTCAAAGTTTGAAAAAAATCGCTCATTACAGTGCTTCCTTTTTACTTGTTTTTAGCATGTATATTATGTAAAGTGTGTCATTCAACCACAGCCGAGCAACTTAATGCTAAATAATGTCAATGATTAATGCAGGTAATTTCCCCAGATATGTGCTTCTATCACTGTTGAATCCTATAATTGCCCTTCACACATGTTCCTAAGTAACAAAGCTGATGTTCCAGTTCCTGGATCCGTATGAGCTTCAAGTACCTGTATGCCAGCTGATTACCTGGCTCCCCAGCCAGAGTGATAATTCATCCTCGTATTGGTGATGACAGGCTTTATGTGTGAAGGATGCCAATAGAAAAAAAGTGTTAAAGTTTGAAAAAAAAGTACACTCATTACAATGCTTCCTTTTGATTTGTTTTTAGCATGTATATTATGTAAAGTGTGTCATTCAACCACAGCCGAGCAACTTAATGCTAAATAATGTCAATGATTAATGCAGGTAATTTCCCCAGATATGTGCTTCTATCACTGTTGAATCCTATAATTGCCCCCCACACATGTTCCTAAGTAACAAAGCTGATGTTCCAGTTCCTGGATCCCTATGAGTTTCAAGTACCTGTATGCCAGCTGATTACCTGGCTCCCCAGCCAGAGTGATAATTCATCCTCGTATTGGTGATGACAGGCTTTATGTGTGAAGGATGATATTTGTGCAACTTGATAGTGGTACAGTCATTCGGGCAGGCGGAAAGCTTTCACAAAGTCAGCTTCAAATATGTAAGCTTTGCTTGTGTCTTAACATATGTGTGAAATGTTTACCCAGTGAACTTTTTATCTAAGGGAGATGTGTTCATGCATTGAGAAAGGTAATTTTCAGATAAAAACTATCTGAGGCATGTCTGAGTGGAGTTTAAAATGAATGGTTTTCTTTTGGTTGTATTACTTGTTGTTTAAACTGTTATGACAGCACATATTTATGTTGTTTTTAAAAAAAAAAAATAGGAAGGTGCTCCTTGGAGAAATTTTAGGATCAATTTATTGTGTTATTTGTATTATTCAAAATCAAATATAAAATAGATATGTTAAATTTCATTTTACATACATATGGTTTTGAAGATTGCTTGGAAAAGAGAAACCAAATCATATTTACCAAATGAAATTAATATTTGTTAAACACTTGAGTCTCGTTTCCTCAGAAAGTATCAAATCACCCTAAATACACAGAGAGCAAAATGTATTAATAGTAAAAAACTCATTTAGCAAAAGGTAGCCTCATTTGCTGTTCTTCAGTGTAGAAAATAAACAAAGGCCACATTGCCATTACCTATTTGTAAAAGTGAGAGAGGCACACACCCACACTGACCCTCTCAAGGTGTAGCCGTGTTAGCGAGGAGGTGAGGTATGCGGGGAGGACCCTAATTACTAGTCAGGAGGCATTTCCCATAGTGACTCACTCTGGACATCTTGCTCAACACACACCACAGTCCTCTACTCTAAACAGAACTACTACGTCGCTCTACACATACTACAGCCTTCTACACTAAACAGAGCTACTACATCGGACAGGTAAGGAGGCTACGGAGTAGTAGAGGTTTCTCCACAGCTAGAGAGTTACTCGCTACTTAGTGATGCAGAAGCAGGGTCTGAAATGACCTGGAGGAGATAGTTCATAATGGGAGCTTGCTACATTGGACAGGGATTGAGGCTTTGCTGTGACTTGATGTGAAGTTCTTTAGCTCATCACAGAAGCAGGATTTATTGAATATGATATTTCATGTGATACCAGATTGTACAGGAACTTTCTCATAATTCATACAAT
This sequence comes from Gibbula magus, assembly GCA_936450465.1. Classification (NCBI taxonomy): domain Eukaryota; kingdom Metazoa; phylum Mollusca; class Gastropoda; order Trochida; family Trochidae; genus Gibbula; species Gibbula magus. The sequence goes on along the minus strand of OW388296.1, from coordinate 67,556,496 downwards.
GATACAGTAAATGAAGTACCACAAGAGTGAAGATGTGATGATTTGGATAATGTGTGCTTTCATACTTACCACACCAATCTCAAAGGTAACCTTTGCTCCATGCTTAATCATTGAAACTATTAGTTTTGGGAGAGGGTCCTACAGAGTATGAACTGAAAGAAAGCATTTTTGACAGTCTATAACTTTTGAGGTTTATAGATTATTGGGGGGTTTTGCCATTTAAATTGACAAAACAACATCTTCAGCCTGGCCTTTTAAACTGACATACCTGGATATTACCTATCATCAATGGACCTTATCTGTTGACACACTCCTGTGGAATTACTCAATGGAGTTACAACATAGACCATGAATCATTCTAGTACATACTCGTCCAACACGTGCATGTGTGTGGCAGTATTACATCCTACAAATTACCCTGTTCCAAACAAGCTCGACACCCAGCAATACAAACATTCATTACAGTTACATCACTGAACACACTAGTAAGTTACCACATCGAACCTGAATTGTGACCATGTCAAGGGTCACACAACCCACCTGTACAGGTATATATCTACTGTTGTGTCAGTCTCGTCAAGCATGGCTGTCTTACCTGTAACCAGATTAACAGTAAAAGACTGAGCGAGGACAGGTTCAATGGATTGACTTACCTTTAAAGTGTTACTTTTGGAGATTAGCTGCATTGTTCGCTTTGTAGCACTAACTGATGGTGTGTATTGGAAGATTTATTTCGTAACAGGTGACGTTTGAAGGTGATTTGTGCTGATCACTCGCATTTACCTATTTCAGTTACCTGCGTAAGATTCACATGTGCTATTGAACTTTAAAAACTTACTGACTTTGCTTGTGTATACTATTTACCTGTCCTGACTAGTAGTGACTACTGGTGTATAATATATACCTGTTCTGGTCATATCTGTGTGACATAATCAACCTTATGTTTACTGTAATCTAACTGAAGACTCACCTGTGCTCTTTACCTGTTTCAGTGAGGACCGTATCATCGACTACTATCAGAAGTTACAAGGGACTTCAAGAGGACTTGCTATTGTGAAGTAAGTACACTGAATACCGTATTTGAGATGATATAACATGGTTTGTACAGCCCTGCAATCAGAAATATTCCTCATTGAATGATTTGGAGCACTGATGAATACCTTGGAGTTTTTGTGATAGTGAATGTAGGCTGGTCTTATGTTGTATGACTGAAAACAGGATTATGCAGGTACATTGTTATAATCATGTTGAAAACAAAAACTTTAGGCCATGAGAAATGAAATTTCAATAAGATAGATATATTGTTGATGTATAGATGTATTCTTACAAGTTATCAGTATCCATAGTCCCATCAAAGAGATTGGTGACCACATTGACCGTGTATGTTTAGAGATATAACTTACCAGTAAACAGTTGAACTAAGACAGATTACAGTGGACATATTTAGAAAGACATCCTTTTTAATTCCAAGGTTGCAGGAATGCCAATAGTTGTCCTTACTTGTGTACCCATTTAAACCCTTGATTAAAGTCTCCTATCTACAAATACAAAGGAGTAGGTGACCCTTGAACCACATCTATACAGTTAAAAAGAATTCTTCTCGTCCAGGTGAATTATTTCTTTCTCCGTGACACTGATTACGATTGTTCATCCATGAGAACATGTTGTCCTGATCAAACCGTGTAATTTGACATCAGTGATGCTTATCTTTGAGAATCGTATGTAGTCTTTGTTAATGTAAATGTAGTATGGAGAAATACCTGTGTAATTCATATTGATTGATAAGGGTCTCGTTTAAGATGAATATTGTTGAAATAAATGGAGTAAATATTTATGATCCTGAAATTGTACTTCCATTTTTTGCTGAAGATATAAATTTAGATTTTTGTGGCTGGAGCAAAACAATGGTTAAAAAGTTAACATTGAGAATTGAGTGTGCTGTTATAACAAGGCAAAAGTGAGCGCAGCTCACATACCCCCGCCTGTAGTTTGACCGCCTTTCTTTAAACTATGTAATCATAAATCATATATTATGATAAGGCTTAGGAATGTGGTTTGGTCAGCACATAACATAGAAAACAACAGGAAATGTAATTGTTTGCATAGGTGTGAACTGGACGAGATAACTAAATGTTTTACATCAGAATCTCACCTTCCAATCAGTTGCTTGAAGGTCAATATATATTCCTATGTATAAACTGTAGTTATAATCTTTATAAATAATTTATTTTTCATGAATTCAAAAAAGTTTAAAGAAGTGAAAGATTTTAAAGATGATTATCATTTTCTGAAATATGTTGCCACCATGAGTGAAAATAAAATTCTAGTATAATAACTTACCTATTGATGAAATGGAAATGTCCCACTCTCACAGTAAATGTGTGAAATGTTCAACATGTCAGCTCCATGAACAAAGCAATGTGACAATAATCAAACAAAACACAAATGGGAAATCACCTCGTATTCATGATTTCCAACCATATAGACAAGTGAAATCAAACTAGGATTGAAGTTTACACATAAATTTTTTTTAAATTATAAAATCGGACCGTTTTTGGGTAAAAAAACCAAAATTATTTGAACCATGGAGTTGAAACCCCTAAAAGGCACAACAGCAACATGTAGGTTATCGCTATACCAAATTTGAAGTTTCCAAAGGGTATAGTTTCCGAGATAAGCTCCGGAAACGACACAAAGTCCAAAAATGGGACCGTTTTTGGTCAAAATGTCCAAAATTATTTGAACCATGGAGTTGAAACCCCTAAAAGGCACAACAGCATCATGTAGGTTATCGCTATACCAAATTTGAAGTTTCCAAAGGGTATAGTTTCCGAGATAAACTCCGGAAACGACACAAAGTCCAAAAATGGGACCGTTTTTTGTCAAAATGTCCAAAATTATTTGAACCATGGAGTTGAAACCCCTAAAAGGCACAACAGCAACATGTAGGTTATCGCTATACCAAATTTGAAGTTTCCAAGGGGTATAGTTTCCGAGATAAGCTCCGGAAACGACACAAAGTCCAAAAATGGGACCGTTTTTGGTCAAAATGTCCAAAATTATTTGAACCATGGAATTGAAACCCCTAAAAGGCACAACAGCATCATGTAGGTTATCGCTAAACCAAATTTGAAGTTTCCAAGGGGTATAGTTTCCGAGATAAGCTCCGGAAACGACACAAAGTCCAAAAATGGGACCGTTTTTGGTCAAAATGTCCAAAATTATTTGAACCATGGAATTGAAACCCCTAAAAGGCACAACAGCATCATGTAGGTTATCGCTATACCAAATTTGAAGTTTCCAGGTGGTATAGTTTCCGAGATAAGCTCCGGAAAAGATTTCGGACGCACGGACGGACGGACACGCGGAGCGCTATATACCCCCGACTACGTCGTAGCGGGGGTATAAAAAGAAAAAAATATGGTTTATTTTGCAAGGAAATAGGTCCTGTTCAAATATGAACAATTATTGGTAAATGGTATTTTCCTGTCATGCCAGTGATGCAATAAATTCATCAGACATAAAAGATAATATAACAATTTTGCTTCATTACCATGAACTGCATGTATTCTGGTATTGGAAAACAATCTAGGCCTCCAATTTCTTCTCCAAAGTGTAATCCGTTATTTTCCTCATAGCATGTATTTTAGCACAGTCTGATAAGCTTGCTATAGATCCAGACTGGCAAACACTATAAATACCTGTTGTTACAAACAGACTGGACAGTTTCTGCTCTTACACACTGAACCAGTGATTCGCCAACGCGCCTGGAAACGGTTGGCATCTATTGTTCCTGTAAATGGCCACTTGATGATAATTCTGTAGACAAGTCATTGATTTGTCCTCTTAGTCTGGCCATCTCGTAGATCAGAGCCAGTGTTCATTTGCGTTTCATATTTCTCACATTTCTCTCCCAGTTATTGAAGACTTAACACTTCAGCTGTTGGATTTATTTGTGCCAGACCATTTGTAGGGGCCTCTTTACAGGATCACAACTTGTATAGACGGGGAACAATCTGATATAGGCTACCCTGGAAATATTCTTGGACCTGCATTTAAAGGGTTAATTAGGCTTTATTCATGTGGGATTGACACTGTATGAATATGCCAGACAAGTATTTTCGGAACCATTACATCAAGCTTACTTCTGTATATCTAAACCACAAGTATTTCTCAAGTTTGATCACAAAGTGAATATTGATTCTAAACATCTTTCAGGAACCTTTTAAATTCACAATTTCTTCAGTGTAGGTTATTTGTGACACTTTCATAACTTATTCCAATGTATCATGTTAAGAAATAGTGATCCTCAAGGTTATTTATGACTACACATGTGGGTTGAAGGTTAGTCAAAGTAGCCTCGTATCATACAGATGTCTTGAAACCCTTGTAACGGTTCCCGCTGTCTGGAGAGGTGTCCAGATCAGACATTGCATCCTGTTAGATTTAGATGACACCACAGGCAATAATGATCAGTAAATGACTTAGACTCTCACTGGTATGGCATAGTACTGCATCCTCTTAGACTTAGATGACACCACAGGCTATTAGAACCACCAAATGACTGTCACTGGTCACCAGCATTACACTCTTTGATCCAGACGGACATTGAATCTTCTGATGTCCAGGTGATAGGGTAGACTTTGCTTCTCTCTCCCACAGGCAACTAGCGTTACATCTATCACTTACATGAAGCGGTCAAAGGACACAGAATGACATATACAGTTTCAAATCAACCAACTTCAGAAGGGTCAGAGTCTTGGGAAGGTTAATTTCAGAAACTTCTTGTATTTGCTTTTGAGACAAGGTTCTTAGAAGATGGCTTATGTAGCGATAAGGGAAATAATTATTTTGGTTATAAAAACTGTAAAAGCTATCAAATGTTTTCAAGAGATTTTCATGGATCAAACAATGAGTTTCCAGTTACGTTATTAGTTCAGACATCACATATTAACATAATCAAAACTCAAATAATTCATATCATAGACTTAGACAATGACAGTTTTAATTTTGAATGATGACATATTTGTCTCTGTGATCAATATTGATATTGATGGAATTATCAGATAGCCTCATGTTTACGGCAGTGATGGTAAGATAGCATGTTTACGGCAGTGATAGTAAAGATCATGATCACTCATTCCTCAGAGAAATATTTCAATAAGTCCTCATTGTCAATGACACCATAAGTTATGACCAAGAATCTATCACTTCCTCTTGTTTTTTTCTTTGTTGACACATAACCTAATGAGGTAACCGTCACTTGTCTGTGTGGGTCAGTGGGCCCCTGAGAATGACTTCTGTTCATCAATTGATGGAAGTGGACTAGTAGTCCATGGCAAGTAGAAACTAGCATGCTTCAGAGTTTATCAGCATTCCAAAGGGGATGAATGACAAGCCTAGGTCTGCATAATAATGCACATATTTTCAATTTGTCGATGCTTGTGTCTTCTAATGCTGGGGATGATTCAAATACTCGATGGGTTTACCTATAGGATCTGGTCAGCCATGGCTTGTGAAAATGATGCCTGTTAGTGAAATGTAATGATCAGTCGCCTAAAGGGCTCGTTAAAGTTGAAAACCAATATGTGTATTTAGATATATATATGGCTAATAGGAATGGGTTTGTATGAATTTTCGGATCAGAACTTATCTGAATGGTTAGTGCTTTGTTAGGTTAATTTCGACATCTTACTTACTCCACAAATGTTCCAAACTTAAATGTTTAATGTTAAATGTTTCGGTGCCTTTTTAAGCACAGGCACTACAGCTTTTCAAACTTGATCAACAATTCCTCCTTACTGTTGAATGTATTTGTCAACAAGAACCACAGCGGTTTAATTTGTCGTCCTAAGATGATTGTTATATTGTAGCATCTCACCATCATCTCTCTCCTGTATTGACAAACATCCCGCCAGGAGCAAACAACTTTGTCTGCTGTAGAGAACTGTTCTACATGCAGTAATGATTTGGTGCAATGCTACACTGAATTTCAGTGCAGTAACACCCATGGTTCGCTATTCCAGGCTGATGCTCGCAGGTTTCACTGCAGTACATACACCATGGAGTTGCAGGCTTTCACCCTGTAATAATACAAGCAGCCGTGGTACAAGTGGATAACTCTTGAAAGCTGTTCTAAACCATTGACAAACAATATCCCTCATCAAACATTATCCATAGCTGATTCAGTGACAATGTGAGCAGAGGACAGAGCAATTGGGTTACCTAATTTCACAGCATGTTTGTAATATGATAATCAAGATATGACATCCTGGAGACAAGAATCAGTCACTGTCAGTAGATTTAGGAGACTTAGGAACAATAGAAATTGTTTCAGTGTGGTGGTCTCCTGATGAGGAATTTGATACCAGTGATCTGTAAGTAGGAAATATATGTATGTATATATGTTTCCTTGTGGCGCAGAATGTTGTCAGAAATATTTCCTACATTATTTCCAGTAAATGTTAGATTAACATTTCAACCATAGAAATGATGAGGTAATATATGCTCAACAAATGTTTTATTCATCATTTGTTATATTCATATGGTTGTTAACTTGTTGTTCTTTTCTCTGCAGTTATATGAACATAGTTGAACGTGTTCCTACGTACGGAATACATTACTACGAAGTCAAAGTAAGTACATGCTTTCAAACAAGTATTCCTTTTATCAAAATAAATGAATTATTCATTCATTTATAGAATCATGTTTTTTTTTTACTATATATCTGCTTTATTGCTATTTTCAGTAAACTAAATGGTTCATATATTTTAAAAAACACAGTAACTAGTGCTTTTAGGGATTTCCTATTGACAGTCTTTTCCCAAACATTTCATGATATTCATTTTGTTATTCCAGGATAAGAAAGACATTCCATGGTGGTTGGGTATCAGTCCCAAAGGGATCTCTGTGTTTGACAAAAATGACAAAACCACACCCAGAAAGGTAGGATAAAATACCACATCAGACATTTTTAGTCATGTTCACCATGTTTTCTTTCTTTGTTTACTTTATTCATCAGAAAAGGATTGGGCATAAGTTATCTAACATAGAAAAGCCTTCTTGATGGGTACTCTCAATTAGCTTAAACTGGCCACGTACGATCATGTGACCGGTTAAGAACCAGTGTAGCAGACCATTTCTTCCCCGGTCTAAACTTTCCCTGGGGAGTAAATGGCCTAGGCTGAAGTTTCCCCAGGGAAGGTTTGTCCTAGGATACTTTTACCCCGGGGAAGGTTTGGCCCAGGCCAAAGTTTCCCCCTGTTAAAACAGGGTTGTTATTTCCTTCCCAACCTTTTTTTTCCATGAACAGGGGGGATATTTTGGCCTAGCTATGCTATTTCTTCCCCACCTTTGTTTTTATTTACAAGGAGGGAGATTCTGGCTTAGCTAGGCTACTTCTTCCCCACCCTTGTTTTTAAAGTAAAGGGGGGAGATTGTGGCCTAGCTAGCTATCAAGGGTGGGAAAAGTTTGGCCTAGGACAAACCTTCCCCGGGGAAGATTGAGCCTAGGGGGGGAAAGTTTGGCCTAGGCTAAAGTTTCCCCGGGGAAGGTCTGTCCTAGGCCAAACTTTCCCCGGGGAAACTTTGGCCTGTTACACCGGCACGCACGATCATGTGACCGGTTAAGAACCAGCCACTTGAATGAATGATAAATAAAAAATGTTATGGTCAAAGTAGTGTTTGACAGAAGCAAGCATTTTCGTGTGTATATCAGTTACAAAAAGATCAGCTACTAAAGAATGGTTTGGCAAGTCAACTTGGAAAATAAAGACTTAGGTTTAAGGATTAGAATTGTCTGACTTTTAATGTTGAAGAAATTACAAACCAAGTGGAATCCCTCAAATTGGTCTAACATTTAGAGGCCAATTGAAAAATTATTTTAAATTTCATAATTTGAATTAAAATGAAACTTTAATCAAAAGGAGCCTCTGAGATGTGTTCATTTTAAACTGAACTCTGTAGCCTTGATGTAGACTTGCCTAGGCTTTTGAAAAATTGAGTGATCTGGATGACAGACTTACCTCAACCAGGAACTGTCAGACATAACACAGAATACTGATGAACAAAAAATAAACCCTCCAAATGTCGGCAGCTCAATGAATGCCAGCTCCTTCCCTCGGTAGCATTTACCTGGATTAGTGTTGTAGACAGGCATGTTTTTTGTTTGTGGTAATCAAAAGTGACGCAGGAATGTCAGAAAAACTGGAATGTCCATGCCATCCAGTTCTCTTATTCTAACATCGGCATTGCTAAGATTGCAGGGATATAAGATGATGTGGAAAAAATAGTAGCTGACACTGGATGTTCTATTGTTATTAGTCAACCTGCACTTTCTGACTTCTAGGTCATAGGATGGATAATGTCTTCTTTGGGTTATAATAGCTGTGTATAGTCTGGGGAAGTTTGGCCAAAAAGTACAAGACATCAATGAAGTTTTAAAAATTTTCTGTAATAATAAAAATATTCTGTAATCACAAAAATTAATTTGGTGAAAAGTTTACAATTTGATGGAATATTTTCAAATTAAAAAAAGTATTTATAAAAGTCGTTAATTCTCATCAGTGGTCTGACAATTCGGGATAGGAATAGTGCAGTTTTATCATAATCGGCTTCGGATAAAGAGGTCTGGGGTTCGAATCCCGTCAGGGACTTGGCAACTTTGTCTGCTGTGGAGAATTGTTATACATGTACTGGTAGTAAGGTTTAGTGCAATGAAACACTGAGTTTCAGTGCAGTACCACCTATGGTTTGCTTGTTGAAGCCGATGCTCACAGGTTTCACCGCAATGCATAGCTACCATAGTGTTGCAGTCTTTCTCCCTGCAATAATACTAGCAGCCGTGATAAAAGTGAAATAGTCTTGAAAGCGATGTTAACTCCAACTTACCTCACTGTCTCAGATTGATTTTTTTTTTTCCGCAGTTATTTACGTGGAAGCAGCTAGAAAACTTGTACTACAGAGACAAGAAGTTTTCTATAGAAGTGCATGATCCAAAACGGTAGGTTGTCTGGTGTTTGTCTTGTTTATCTCCTGTATTGTGCATATTATGTGTGTGTGTGATTCTTAAACTGTCATGGATACCTAAGCACTTTATGTTCAAGAAAATAAAGTAAGCATGTTGTTTTTTAATACCCAAAAATATTTAGTTTTTACTTCATTTATCCTGACGTTTGTATGTAGAAACCATAGTGCACAATTTGAGTTTTTATTGGTGTTTGCATGAGTTTGATATTGATTTGAAATGTTTGTGTTAAAAGTTTCCGACTTTATGAACAAAGTTAAAATTTTAAATTGAAGAATTGAACTTAAATTTAATATTTGACATCTGAAAGATTAACAGATATCATCAAATCATATAGCCTGCTTCTTATGTAGGAAGGTGCCTCACAGAATCTAGCACTAACTGAAGAATATACAGAAACATAAAGATACTAATTCACATCCTTCCAGGTGGATATTTCACTCTATCCCTCAATCCTCTCCAATCCATTTACTCCCTTTCTCTTGGGTGAAGGAACATGGTGTACAAAACAATAAAATTGGCCAAGTTTTTCTTGCATGCAGTCTTATGTCCCTTTTTGCATGGTGTTTGTCAATCTCAAACCTGCATGTGGAAATGGAATTGCTGTTTTCCTACCAAAATGCTTTTATTGGATATGATTTGAAAATGCATTTGGATGATGGTTAGGAGCCATGTTGAAATTGATTCAAGGGAGACAACTCAAGGAGACTAAAAGTTGATTAGTAGCTTTTTGATTATAAAGGATTATGATCCAGCTTGCCAGTCGATTGCTGCATGATTTAGTGGCATTGTATTGCTACCATGATCATTGAAATAGCTTTCATTAACATCAGCATCATTGCCATGACTCCATTGTCCTCATCATCATCATCATCATCATCATCATCATCATCATCATCATCACCCTTGTCACCTTCAATATCCATAATAGACAACAAGTCATTCATGCTGCTTATAGATAACAAAACAGTTCCTTTATTTCCTCAGCATTTGATCACTAACATCATCCATTAAATTTAAGTGTTAACCTAAAACGCAGCTGCATGATCAGATTTGGTTTGGTTGTCCACTCAACTTGCATGGCATAGAGAGAATAGACCCCGAAATGAGATAGACCACCGAGGACCGTGAATTGATCTGTAGACAATCTAAGGAAATGTTGAAACAAGGGATGATTTAACCACGTACCTGCCACAGTCTGATTGAAATCGACCGTTTTTGAGGAATAAAAGTTGCATAATAGTACATTTAACGGGATACGAACTCGTACTGTTGGGAGGTTTCCTCACAAAACCGTCTGATAACAGCCCATGGACTCCCATGTTCTGATATAATTCAGTTAGCCAATCACAAGACCCCAACAAATGCTTTTGGTGCAAGAAGCAGGGACAGACAACTCCAAAAAGCTATCCTGTTCCGAATGCTTTCAAAATGGCGACCGTTTAAAAACTATTGTGATTGGTAAAAACTATTGTGATTGGTCAGCTTTCTAACTGGGATTTGTCTGCACTGAACTGGTACTGAACACGTGCCTATAGGGGGTGTTCTCAGACCTTATGGCGAGGAATCCACAGAACCTGTTCATATTCGCTTGACGCATTATTTTGCAAAGTTTATTCCTTGGAACAAGATTGATTATTAATCAGACTGGTACCTGGCACTGACACCTCATGTACCATTTAGATTTTTGAAAGAAGTGAACAGCTAGGTAATGGTCAATGTTACACTAAACCATTGAAGTCCTGATGGACATTCTGCACAAAGTCCCGCGACACACTAACAGAGGTTTGGGGTTGTAGTCACTCACAGACAAAAGAGGCACCTTCTCTCAAGTGGAAACAGGATTCTTTGGGAACATATTCAAGCACACAGCTATTCAATTAAAGTTCAAACATTTGTTTCAAAATCAACTTCTGCGGAATCACATTCTTTAGACGTTTATAAAAATTTCTAAGAGATTATTATCAAAACAGTGACGCCAAAATTTGTATCCGTTAAAATTTATTTACAAAATCAACTTTGAATTTGAATTGAATTTTTTGTTTTGGAGCAATTACTTTATGTGTATGCATTAGTTGGTTCTCATAAACCACCAGGATAAACTAACGGGTGTGAAGCAAAACAAAATTGGGTAGAACTGCATATTTATGAATCTGAAACAAAAATTACATTTGAACAAAATAAAGTCATTCGGCTTGAAACACGGTGCCCTCTCTCGCTGACATGACTGTTTTGTTCCAACCCTCCAGTATCATCCACACTTTGAGCAGCTTCAACCTTTACGAGGATGCAATACGTGAACCTTTAACCGAATTTGATGACCTCTCCGATGCTATATCTGACCCAAGCACCCAGTAAGTATCCGGGGACCAGGAATTCAGAGGCAGGCTATACACATGAGGGACATTCTAAATCTGCATCAGATAGGAGCAGCTTGGGTGTATTCCAGATTTGGGACCAGTTTTAGGAGCAGTTTCTTTGCTATTCTTTCTGTTGTTAATAATAATAATGAGAATACTTATATTGTGTTGAAATCCACGAAGGAGTATGCTCAAAAAGAATTCAACTATCTTATGGTCTGAGTTTTACGTAATTATTTTGGGGCTAGTAAAATAGTAATCTTATGACTGCACAGATACAATATCTGATAAGAAGTAATAGATGAAGAAGCAAGATCTATGGATATCAACTTCTCTACTGCTATGAATGTGACATTTTGATGTAAATACTCAAGCAATTCCAGCACAAAAAATTTAATAGATCCTTTGTATTTTTTCAACATATATTTTATGGATGCTTCAATATTTATTGAGACTGGCACATGGCAGCTTCAAGAGACCCATATTATATTCAAACATATTCTTAAACTCAAGCGAGTCCCCCAAAGTGTTGACCTGCTTTTAGATGTCCAACATCAAGCTACATCATATCACCCATGATCACTTGGTCATAAACATAACCTGCCTATATCATCCTAGTTCTACTGCTTAGAGCTTATATGCTTTTAGTTAGCATATGGCTTATCTAGGCTTACAGTGAATAAATGATATATTACCATGTTACCCTATGTGTGTACATATATTGGCCTCTTCCTTTGTTTTTTTGTTAATTCAGTGTTTGCTTGCATTGCACAGTGTTGATATGCCCTTGTGAAACTTGTAGTTGATTTAGACATTTGTTTTCATTTTCCTTCTCTTTGATTTTGAGTTTTGAAACTACGTTTTAAATGGAGAGGAATTTCCTTTCTGTGTGCATTTAGAAATAAATCATCAATTTAAATAATGTTATTTGTTAATTATCAAAGAGGAATGTTTTTACCAAAAAAGTTAATCATCATTAAAGGTAATTAGGTGTCGTTTTTACCTTCCTTATGGCTTCCCATGATGATTGATTTCACATCTCACAAAAATGTAATTACCAGATCTTAAAGATATTAAATTCTGTCTGTTATTTGAATTCAATCAAAGCATTATTCTATATATATGGCTTCACGGTAATGAACTTCTATATCCTTCAAAAAGTTAATACACCATTGCTTTATTATCCACTTAACCATCAGCCTGCCGTAAGCACACTAGGTTGCAGAACACTGAAACAATCCAGCTGATAGGGTGGGAAAAAAAGTGAAAGTAGCTGCAAATTATATATTAAAAATGTGATATGATGTATTTTTTTCTAGGGTTTCTGTGAGCAGACGATTAAAGTACTTTCAAATTATAGATAAAAACTATATTTATGAATTGTAATGGGATGTATTTCTTTCTAGGGTATCTGTGAGCAGGCGAACATTTGGTCCGGGGAACGTCAACGTACACGCTTGGTTTGCAGCCACACATCAACTGACAAAATGTATCTGGTCCATGGCAGTCGCGCAGCATCAGTTCTACCTAGATCGCAAACAGAGCAAGGTCAGTTGTAATTTGTATCTCTTATCAACTTATAACAAATCAAGTTCAAATATAAGATGGGTGTTTGCTGCTGTGCTAGACTCATCAGTTAGGCCTATAACACTCGACTTTTCCTCAAAAAAACACTGCACCACTTAATCTGAGTCTTTTATTAATGTGACTTATATGTGTATTGGAAAATACATGAAACGTATGATAATACTTTGTAAATATTACTTTACATTACTTAACAGTTATGTTTAATTTTTAGCTCCTTGGGAAGTTTGCAACTGATTGAATGTTTACATGCTCAAAGGTTTACTGTCATGTGTCATGAATCCTGCCAAATTTAAATTCAGAAGCTTTCATGAATAAGACTTTGGCCAGAATTTGTATCATTGACAATCACATCATTTATACACTATAAACATGTTTTTCTGTGTTAATCTTTGAAGTATTTAGACATACATCTCAGTCATACTGGTGACACGTAAGATTTAAAGTTTTCATGCTTACTATTCTAGGGTTCTCTGCCGAGTGCGCGGAGTATGAGCGAGATCGCTGCTGATCTATCCCGCAGCACCACATCTCTACCCGGATCTGTAGGATCAGACATCAGTCGCAGCGCCAGCTCACAGAGCTTACCTAGTCTCACCACCTCCAGATTCGACTGTGAGTATAATTCAGCAGTTTTCTATTTGCTTAACATAATTGTTTTAGTTCATAGCTATGATGATGAGGTTGAAAGGTATTTTATACACTGAAAAGTTGCGGGATCAGCAAACAAGCAAAATATTGTAAATGCCTCTCCCTACAAACTAATAGATACAACAATAGTGAGACATCCACAGAACAGAAGTTGCATACATTGCAGAAACATAAAATATAATACCAAAAAGCATGTATGCAGCACGAAATTACAAGAGACAGTTGGAGGCATTAACATTTAAAGTTGTTGAAAGCAACAGCAAGGCAATATCAAGATAAAAGATATCAAACAAAAGTAAAGTTAGATGAAATAAATGATCATGTCAGAGATTACACCAGTTTCGCTGAACTGAACTTTAATTAAACTCAGGCCGCAGGCAGTTGCATATTAGGTGTACCTGCACATCTTGCCTTGGTGTCCTCTATTTACCTATTTTAGCCTGTGATACAAGATGGGCTTAGCTTGGATCTTGGTGCTAATGTCAGTTAGTGGAACGGCCCCCTTGACCTGCCATAGCCAGATATGACTGTGAGCCTTCTTTGTCTGTCCCTCAGTATTATGATTGAGATAACAAAGCCTTACCATATCTGATTCATATATTTGGTTTAAGCATATTTATTTCATTCAAGAAATAGATTGGTACACAAGCTTTACAAGCTTATATGAAAACTGCTCCAGAATATTTTAGGTCATGGTGAATTTACAATACATCATAAATCTACAAAAGCCAACACCTATACAAGAAATAATGAAATTCATCGTACTTACTCACAGTACAATATTTCTGAAGACAACTTCAACAAATGCCATTAATTTTTAGTATGTACCAATTACATTAGCTAAATTAGCTTCATATATTTATTTTTGATGTGCATAGTCAAGGGGAGATAATTAGCTCAGAAGTTCAATATTTAAACACTGAATCATTATCTGTCATGCTATTGTCAACCTCTTTGAATCAATTTATTTTAAATATTAAGAGGTAAAATAAAACCGTGGGAGACATTTTTTGATAAAACTGTATGTTTTAAAAGTAATGATTTACATTAATATTAGTAAAGCTCGTTCAACTTGTTTGTCAGTCCCTTTTCTTGTCTGAAATAAATGATATAATTTCAAAAACTTTAAAAAAAATAAGAATTCAAATCTTGAGTCACTGATTTTCAGGAGTCCAAAAAACTAATCCATTTCCTGATAAATATTCCAAAATTCTGATCTATTTCATGAAAATATCTTTTAGAAGACATTTTCTCAAAAGTTGATTCAATCAGTTTAATTAGGAAATAAAACAATATTGCACCCGAGATCTTCTCACTCGTCAGACTCGTTAACACATCAAAGATACCTCCATTCCAAGAACCCAGGTTAACGAAGCCAGGTATATGATAACAGTAGAGTGAAATCCTCCACCTCAATTACTCGTTAACACATCAAAGAATTAAACAGAAGCCAGTTGAGGCATGATAATTAAGAAGCAACCATGTAGGTATCTCTGATTGTCTAATTACCTGTGTTATTTCACCTGATTGACTCAACACCTGAGCAGGTGACACTATATAAGGGCGATCAGACTTGAGACAGGTATGTCAGTCTAGTGCTAGTAGTGACAAGTGACATAGAGAAATGGCAATCTCAATGGAATCTGTTGGTGATTTTGTCAAGGCCCTGGCTTTGATGAACAAAGCTTTAGAAAGAGGTGAGAGGAGCAAAACAATTATTCCTAAAGGAAACAAATGTAATTTATTGAACAGTTGTTTCAAAAAGTATTTCCAAAACTACTTGTCCTGAACTGAAAGTCCAGTTTCTGATCATCAATTTTCAAGTATTCTGAACAATTAAACCAATAAAATTTTTAAATTATAACTTATGGCTGGTACCTCAAATGATGAATTGGGTTTATAAGTGGTTAAAACCATATGCTTGTTTCTGGTAAGACTAATGCAAATTAAAGTATAGCTACAGAAATTTCTATTTTTTTTCCTTTAATTTACATGCAAACCCATATGAAAGACTCTTCAAGAACATTTCTGTAATTTCTCTTTCATTTATAAGGCCAAGTTTTATTACCATTTATGACCCCGATCTTGCATTATGACCTTCCCTGATCAAACAGAATTGCTATAAAAAAAGGGACAAACTTTTAAATTAGCCACAAGCTTTATTGTCAATAATTACTTTGTTAAATAAACAAGGGATGTTAATTGAGCCTTTGATGATGTTTAATTACTGACTGGACTACAATTAGTGGATCTAGGACTAATTACCCTTTGTTCTTTGAACACTTCCTCTCTCCTTGGATAAATGTGAACATAAATATTTTGAGTGATGGAGGATCCTTATGGGAAGATGAAAAGCAAAATTCTTTTAAAAGATACATGTGTTATTCATATTTTAGCAATAATTAGAATACAAAAAGTATGATACATGTAATTAAGTATTATCTGTTGTTTTTGTTGAATGAATGAGCATGCATACAGCTAAATTTTAGACAGTATTTCATTTCAAGCAAAGTAAAAATATGGCCACTGAAGAAATTATTATTTGATATTTATTATTTTTATCAGTGTATGAAAAAGCTATGTAGCAAGTTCAAAGATTTTTTCCCAGCTTAAATGGTAAATTTAAGAAAATTGTATTATAATTATATTCCAAATGGAAATTGGCGTGGTTAGAAGTAAATCATTGATTATTTGGAAAGATTTGAACAGGCTACTGTGATCAATAACTGTAAACCAGCACCATAACTGGAATTTCTTTGTCACTTCAAAGCTTTGTGTTGGCTAGTTTATTCACACCCAGTTAACTATTGATTTCTCATTAGAGGCTTTATACTCCTACAACCCAGTACAGGAGATATTCAGACATAGAAAATAACTGAATATAATGTTCTATGATAATTGCAAAACTAAGGAATGAAAGTGAAAATGATAGTATAAAATGTTTCCTTGTTCATCATTTAAATTTGAACCTAAAAATGTATATACAACTTCTTGATTCTTTGGTTGTCAGGCATGTGGTGATTGTAATTTTTTGTCAGGTTTTCTGTAATATCTAATTTAAAAAATCCACAGTAAAAAAGTGAATAGTTTATTCTCATTTAAAACATGAAAGTTTGAAAGATTTAAAATGTACAGGTTTGGTTATTGGGAACATGTGTAGACATAATACCTTATCAAAGGGTTACAAAACCAACATTAGTTAAGGAAGGAAGTGGAAAGTAAACCACAGCACTTGTGGTCCCTTTAATCATTAGCATGTTATTATAGTGCAGCAGCCTGCACAAAGAACTTCTCATAGGGGTCTGACAATATTGTGGTAGCCATTATCACAAAACCTAACAGTCTGGGGGCTAAATGGGAGACAAAGAGGCTCACTTATAGGATTCACTCTACAAACAAACCTACACTGATTGGCTAGATATACACAGCAGCCAGAGTATTTCACAAAGACAACAAAGGGTTAGTGGTAAAAACCACACTGTTAGTGCCACAATGCCTTGTGTTCTTACACCTTGTTTAGACAATGGGATTACTCCGGCACCCCCAGGAGTTAATCCACTTCCACAAGCTTCCTCTCCCCTTGGGATCATCTCAGTGTCTTTGTCACCCCAGATTGAGCTTTCTCTGGGAAGCTGAGGGGATTAAGGGGGGTATATTATAGGGACTGGAACTCTCTACAGCATAGTTCCCTCTGTACTTCAAACCATCAGGATCTCTACTTGGATATACCTACCCATCTACCAGTGGATATACCTAATATGCATATAAGTAAGGAGGTATACAGTCTGAATGTGGCTGTTTTCACTGTTTGCCAATATTTTTCTTTTAGCAAATTTAACAGATAAATTTTATTTTTTAGATTTGAAAAATTTAAATGGTATTCAGAAATTTAGTAATGATTTTAAAATGAATCCACAGTAATCTATATAACTATAACTTATAATTTTATTCTGTAAAATATTAATATTTATTAATAAGTGTGCAAGGTCTCCAGCAGGTAATATTCCAGAAGCATATGTAGGCTGCAGGATATATAAAATCAATGTCTGGGGTTGAGGATTTTCCCCTGGATGACATCACTGCTGCAGTTAAGGGAATTATTGATCTGTGCGGTGTTCACAATGTGCAGTCCTGTCGGCCGGTCCAGAACCGTCATGGCTACTTCTTTGTGGCAGGAGTTTCCTGTTTGATAGTTCATACTCTCCATGCCTCTTTCCCTTCAATGGACACCCTGGATTGTATGGTGTTGTAGATTCACACGCTAGGCCACAATGTTTGAAGGTAACGTTAACATCATGGTCACGCTTGATGATTCAATTGATAAGTGGGCCCTTCCCATAAGGCTACACAACAAAAACGTTTGACATTACTCACGTCAGTTATGATTGGTATTTCGGTCAGTGAATGAAAACAAGTTTTTAAGATCGTGTTGATCAGGTTCATTTGGATCTTGACTCGTGAGAGAGCTGCATTTCAAGATGGGAGGTGATTATCTATTATAATTTGCTGTGAATGATTTAGCAGCCAGTGTAGGACAGGGTTAGAAATCATCTCTTTTGCCTTCGGTGATTAACAAATTCAAGTGATGTGAGAGATATTGTAGGAATTTGTCCCTGTGTCTGACATGTTGTGAGTATGGTGTGCAGTGTGTCACTAGGACTATTGTTTAGTGTGACCGTGGGTGACATCCTGTGTATTGTCGTGTCCTCTCACTTCCTCATCAACACTATCCACTATATTAGTCCAGATTCACCAGGGGGAGAGAGATGGACAAAGGTTAGATGATAATTTGATAACATAGACATAGCTGATTAGTGGATAGGAAATTACTTACCAGGGTTTTCCATACGTTTTGGTTGATACAATTTCGTTTCTGGATGTTGGTTCATAATATCCAACTTTTGGCAGTGGAATTTCTGTGACAGATGGATATAGGTTAGTTTATTTTAGTTCCTCATCTAGGAATGTTGGTGTTTGGATCTCTAGACTAAATGTTTCCCTCTATTTTGCAGTGAATATTGAGCAGTCGGACACGATCAAGGCCCAGCGCGAGATGTATCAGGCTCTGCGGGCACGGAAGGAGGCGTTGGAGGAGACTCTTCGCAAGAAGACAGAGGAACTCAAGAGACTCTGCTTTCAGGAGGGGGTACGTTCACTTCTTGGTGCATTAGATAAAAAAAATTAGTAAAAAAATTATAATTTTAAACTTAATAATTAAACTTTTGATTTGAGTATTTTTCTTGTTTTCCAATTTTGTAATTTCTACTGCCTTAAAATAAGGATGAGAGACTAACCATATCATATACATATACATTATACATAACTTGATAACATGATTTTCCTCATTATTTGTGAACTGTGTTCTTATTGCTTGATTCCTCTTGAACATGTATCTAAACTCTCTCTCTCTATTTGCCTGCAGGAGCTGACAGGCGAGCTACCCCATGACACCCCCCTGGCCCCGGGGGAGCAGCCCCCCACCTTCAGGAGACGAGTGGGCACCGCCTTCTCTCTCTCTACCAAGATGGTCAGCAACACTGGTGATGAGGTATGTATCACCTTGATGTACCTTGTCTATATTGTACTAGTAATGTTTTCTATTCCTTGCATTCCTTAAATTACTTGCATTAGTAAAATAATCAAATTTGTTTTATTCAAAGGTAGTCTTGAACCACCTGTCTGAAACTTGTTGGTTTCAATAAATTTCTATCAATTGCTTTAATTTAACTTCTCTATTAAACATTTGAATCATGTGCCTTATTGTATCTTATTGTCCAAATTTTAAGCTTTATTCATCATTTAAATCATTTACTTTCCACCAAAGTGTAATCCAAGAAGTCAATGTCACCATTTGTGAAGACTAACCTATAACTATGATATGTTGCAGCACGAGGACAAGCTAGCGAAGCTTGAGTTGGAGTATGAGCTGCAGAGCAAGATCACCAGTGCAGCACACAGGCTGGCCCAGGATAAGACTGTCGGCAAGAGTGTGCGCAAACAGAGACGGCAGTCCTACACAAGGGCTCTCCAGAAGGTAAATATCAATCACAATTTTCTTTGCTATTATTTTGAATATTATCTCAAATAAATTTTCATCACTTGGATTTATGAAGTGTTACTTTCATAAATGTATTCTCTATGATACAATGTCTTGCAAATGTCAATAATCAAGTAAATTAAAATGTCAAATTAATAAAATTACTTCTGATGTACAATACACCTATTTCTATACCAAACTTCATTATCCCTTCAATTTTGATTAAATGCAGTTTAATATGGTTTATCTTGTTGCAATCATCTAACCCATCTCTCACATCTTTAGTTGAAGGACATGGAGAAGAAGCTGAATGATATGAAGACAATGACGGGGAAGGTTGGACTACGGGCTGCCTCCTCCACATTTGACGGTACGTACCTTCACGTGCACCCTAGACTCTCGCAGTCCCTCAGTGACGAAATGATTTACCCTGTTAGAGAAACCGACAGCCGCTTGTCCCAGTCCATGTGGAATCCAAGGAGTCGCCGGTCCCGCTCCTTCAGACACAAGTCGTACGTGGAGACTTACGACGACACCCTGTTCGAGGATTCCGACGAGGAGGAGGGAGGATCACATTCCTTGCAGGGGGCACGTGCCTCCTGGCATCAGTACCTGCGGGAAAAGAGTCTCAGTGTGGTGACGGCTCCCATGAGGGAGAGCCAAGTTTGAGTAGTGAGAAACATTGAAGGACTTGCATAATAGCATTAGGGTGCTTCCAGACTCAAATGGACATTCTGGTCATGTGGTTGACCAGCGGTCATAGCTGGTGACCAGGAAAACATAAATATTGATCATCTGTGCTCAAGACACTGATCAAATTGCTGTGTTCAACATTGAAAATATACCATTGCAGCATGTGGACAGATGTGATTAACATTACATGGACTTGTGTTAGCATTAGGAGAGTCATCACTTGTTACTGTACAGCTTTCACGGCATGAGATGGTGCTTGCCATCCCTCCTGCATTGGTGCATAATGAACTCTGTGTGCTTGCATGATTGGGTGAATTTGAAGTGAATGAATTGAGAGTGAATGAATCTTGTGACAAGCTTTTGGTGTTGCATGATATCCCAGTACAAATGCATGGATGCTAGATCTAGATAGGTGTGTGATTGTTTGTTGTTTTCACGCACTTATTTTGTTGTTTGTTTGTATATGGATCTGTCCCCAACTTGTAAATGCTTGTGAATGTCTCAGGTTTATGCCAAGATCTCATCGTGTAACATTTATTCAGGTCCTTGAACCATTGTAGGAATTTGCATTTTTATATAATTTTAAAATTTTAAAATTAAAGTCATGATTTATTTTACTAATTTAGCATACAAACAATTTTGGTATGCAGTTTCACTATGCAATTTCATAGTTTCCCTCCAAGCAAGTCTGATCAAAATCAAGTCTGTGTTCTCAGTTATTTCCTTTTGTATGTATGTGGCATGATGTACCTGCATTTATTTATTTTTGTAATAAAGTTTTGTCTCATTATTTTGATTTTTCGTTTCCTTTTTTGGTTTCCTTGGTTTCCTTGCACCCTGCTAGATTTAGTTGAGCATGGCTTTTCAGCACTGACTTATTAGATTAGATTGGAATGGTGATCGTAAGAAAAATCCAAAATGGCAGGTCCATGCAATGTTAAATCACGCTGTGACACGTTCGGATGATACTATCAACTCAGATGGTGATCTCATGTACCACACCATTTCAAGATTTGTCAAAGAAATCAGCACACGTTTGGATATCATCTTTCACTTGTTTGATGTCTACACAAATCTGGAGATACACACACCATGTGTTTCAATGTTGATACCATTCTTCAAATATTTTCATGCAATTTATACTTATAATAATGTAATATAATTTCATTTATAAAACCGCAAAGTATTCACAAACCACTCATGTACTGTAAGTGTTACTATTGGTCTTAGTTATGGATCTTTTGCATCAACTGTTTCTTTATTTGTCGATATACAAATATAAAACATTTGGACTGCATGTATAAACAGATTTGTGTGGACATCACCTGTGGAATACGACAAGGACTGGAATATTTCATGGAACCACTGAGACTCTTCTCCTAAAGAAAAGATGCCTGAGCAGACACAGAGAGAAAATGGTGTTGAAATTTCTTGTCACCAGCACCAATCTCGACAAGGACATGTTGGGAATCTAGAGGATCAACAGACAATCCACATACTTCTATTACTCTGCTATGCAGCACTTTGATCAGCAGTATTACTTTACAGGATTATTATCAACATATACACCTATTTACGATACACATACACTATTTCATCCTTACACCAATACCAACTTGTGACATACCGGTGTATAGAATAAGGCTGGTCCTCCAGCCCGGAACCTGGTAACTTTTGGTCCGGGCTGGTAACTTTTGGTCCAGGCTTTTATAGGCTTTTATAGGTTTTTCATTAATTTTGTCATTGATAATAACTGTCTTCTTTTCAAGCTTATTTCATACGCTGGAAACACAAAAGATAACCTACACAGTAAATTCATTTCCCTTGTTTATTGTAGTCACTAAGAAGCTACTTGAACAACAATTTCAGTCAAAGATGACAGTTGAATTTAGAGGTTAATCAACAAATACACACCTCTGTTAATTGGCAGTTACCTTGTGACAAGTGGCAAGTTCTCCTGAACACCATCGGATAACAGAAGCACTGGGGCGGAACGAAGCTACAATGTATTTTTACCTCACTGTCACGCTTCATTGACACTGACACTTATCTTTCTCACATCTACATTGAAATCACATTACACCCTTGACATACAGTGTCTAAATGAAATGTATTTCTTATATACACAGGTGTTGATTTACTCAGTGTCAATCACAATCAAGTGTATGGTATATGGGCATGTCAAAATGACATTAATAACCTTTTATATACAGTTGTTTATTTACTGATCTTTCAGTTCAATTCACAATTAATGCCACAATATACATGTTTGATGTAAATATAACAATATATAAGTTACACATTTATTTGACAAAACAAGCTAAGATATCTATAGATGAGAGTGTAATTACATTTGATTTGAGTTTGAAGAGATCAATCCCTTAATGATATATAAAGAAAATCATGGCTCTAATCATGTTGCATTTAAATGATTCACATTTTCTCTAAGATCTTTTTGGGACATAGCAAATCAATTCTAGAATTTAGAAATTCAAAATGATCAAATGTTGAGTTGAAAATATCTACCCTCTAACGGGTTGGTTGACAAATATGTTTTTAAAAAACATATTTAAAGCACCAACGACTAACAAATGCAGCAGTTTTCTACCCCAGTGAACCTCAGTTTCCTATTTATGTGGTACAACTCATTTGTGAGATGCTTTTGAATGATGGTGATATTTTTGTGCCCTGTGGTATGTTTTGTAACTAACTGTTTGACGACGTTGCTCCCTCCATGTTTACAGCGCAAAGCGAGGATAGTCTGCCTTTAACAGATAGTGGTTAGTACTCGGTGTCTTGATTCACAGGCTCTACTGACATACATATACATATGTGTATATTGTTTGATGTTTACTTGTGTGCAATCTTCCAGTCAAAATGACATGATTTTTAGAATAAAATTGAGAATGTATCACAGTGTCTATACTGTTTGATATCATGTCAAATTCTCACTTGAACTTAAAAAATCTTTTTAATGTGAAAATACTTTACTTTATGAATTCATAATTTAAAAAACTTGTTGCTTGTTGATGGATGTTTTAAAACATAAATGGGATATTTATAATATTTTTTTATATAGTTTGACAAAATTGACATCTCAATGGTGTACATGTTTTCTTTTTAATTTTGCTGTGACTAAATATCAAATTTTCATAAGAACCTTTAAAGGAGATAATTGAACTTGAATATTTTAAAAATTCTAAACTTGACACACGACTGAAATCTATTGAATCTTTAAACCTCAGTCTATGTACAACACTTATATTCAAGTTTGTCATGTCTCATGTATCCCAAAAATAATCTTATAAAACCCAATATTTTTACTTTCATAGACTGGAATATTGTACATAACGGTTGCATGGAATTGTAACAAAATGTGAACAATAATTTGCTTTTCATTTTCAAAATAATAATTTCATTTCAGCTAATTTGCCCCCATTAATTGTTTCACATTGTTTTCATTTTCATGTTTGCTGTTGCATGTGATAATACAATGAATATAATGTTCTGCATGGATACCCTTTGAATATGCACACAATTACAAAAACTTGCACATGAAATTAACAGCTGACATTAAGTTATATCTATAATATATTCATCATGATCAAAATATTGTTTCTACATGAAAAAAAAAATCCAGATTGCTACTGAATTAAGTAATATGAGACTACTCTGATATTTATTTTCTCATTAGTAAATGTTGTATCTAGAATGCATCTATAGCATGGCCTTGGAACAGTGTACATTCATCCTGAAATTAAATCTAATTAATCTAATTAACGTTATCAAGTTAAATAAAAAAGAATATTAAAGTACACTGAATATTTTATGATAAATGTCTATAATATGAGCATGAAATTACGCCAACAAACTCTGTGAATATATGTTAAGAATGAAAATGAAAATCCTACACAATGAGTGAGTTATTGTCTAACGCCGCTTAGGCAGTATCGCAGCCATTATTGGGACATACACAATGAAAGCACGGAGATCAAAAAGTGAACAAGTAACACAAGGCATGAGTAATCCAATTGTCAAGAAAAAGTATGAACCTTAAATTGAGTGATGGTATCTGGCTAGTTGGGCCTTGCTGGGACAAATATTGCATTAGGATTTGACTCACCTTCAACATCACTGGCCACACACATACAGATTGCCAGCCTTTAATGAAAGGATAAAACATGCTTCTGTGGTTTTGTTAGTGAAACATAAACCCCAAGGGATTTCCTGACTCTGATGGGGTTAATTTCTACCAAGATCAGCAGGCATGATGCTGTTATATGTGTAAATCATTTGAAATTTCAACAAGCATATTTGTCTCATCTAGCCTATTTTCACAAGTTGCTATCACATACAACGATTGTGTACATATGTATATATATATACAGATGTGATAAAGATTATTCACTTTTTCAGATTCAGAGATTGTGTCCCCGGCGCAGTCACCCCCGGTACAGAGGTACCAACGGGAACCGGTCCAGAGACCTCCTCAGGTGGGTGTAGTACCTCTACCTATATCTTACTTACCTTGTGTCTACCTTTATCTTACTTACCTTGTGTCTACCTATATCTTACTTACCTTGTGTCTACCTATATCTTACTTACCTTGTGTCTACCTATATCTTACTTACCTTGTGTCTACCTATATCTTACTTACCTTGTGTCTACCTATATCTTACTTATCTTGTGTCTACCTATATCTTACTTACCTTGTGTCTACTTATATCGTACTTACCTTGTGTCTACCTATATCTTACTTATCTTGTGTCTACCTAATATATTACTTACCGTGTGTCTACCTATATCTGACTTACCTTGTGTCTACCTATATCTTACTTACCTTGTGTCTACCTATATCTTACTTACCTTGTGTCTACCTATATCTTACTTACCTTGTGTCTACCTATATCTTACTTACCTTGTGTCTACTTTTATCTTACTTACCTTGTGTCTACCTATATCTTACTTACCTTGTGTCTACCTATATCTTACTTACCTTGTGTCTACCTATATCTTACTTATCTTGTGTCTACCCTTATCTTACTTACCTTGTGTCTACCTATATCTTACTTACCTTGTGTCTACCTATATGGGTCATTCTCAGAAAATGGAGCAATTTGGTGGATGTGATGACACAAATAAAATCATTCACCGTTTCAATTAAAATTTTTACAGTTTGAACAAGACAACCATAGGAAAATAAATACAGATTATGCAATCTTAATCCCTTTTGACAAAAAAATAATTTACTTTTAAACATACTGAGTCAAGAATTGATGTCAGTGATGTTACCAATGCATTTTTAAGTTTTCCTTAATAACTGATCAATTATTTTAGTACATAATTCTGCTTGAACAAAACATGTATGGTGTATTGGGAGTTTACAGAAGAAATTCAATAATAAAGTAATTTTTTAATTTCTAATTTCAAGAAAGTACTTATGAATTGTGGAACTCAAAATTTAACAGGGTACAATAATATTTGTACAGATCGCAAATTAAGTTCAATAAATACTATCTACACTGTAGGGGATGGACATGGTCCACTTGTAATACAATAACAGATGACTTGTGTTTCTCCCTATTGTTTCTTTCAAAATAAAGGATTTCGATGTAGGTGACGTCATTGATAATTGGTAACATCACTGACAGGAAAGGTAACATTACTGACATCATAAGCATTAAAACTGATTATCATTAAATGTACTGTAAACATGAAGCATTGCTGAAACAGTTCATTATTTAATGTTAAAAACCAGGCTGTCTGAAGTCCCAACACTGTCAAATATGCTAGAAATCATAATTTTGCAAAAAATAAGGTAACATCACTGACAATTAAGTAACATCACTGACATTTCATTGCAATAAATGTTTTTGAAATAAAAATGATACTGTGAAAGACTGGGTATTGCAAATTTTGTGTATGTTAATGTAATGTTTAGATTGTCAAATGTTAATTGAAGAACTTTAATGGGTTACGGATAATAATTCCATACATCATTAATAAATGGTAACATCACTGACAGGATTGGTAACAGTGAACACTGATACAAATTCATTTAAATTCTTTTACATATGTTATACGATAAGGCAGTGTTGAAACCATTCATATAAAAGGTGGATGGTCAGGTGCTCGAAGACTTGAATTTATAACTTCATCACAAAAGATATCATCAAAGATTTGAAAGGTAACATCACTGACATTAATAATAATAAATAATAGAACACATCATCCCAGCACGGATGATGTCTTTGTTTACTTTCTATTTATTAGTATAAAGGACATATTATCTGATGTTAAAGATACACACTTCCTGCCTTTAAAAAGAATAAATGAAGAATGCTCTGCCAACAGGAAGTACCTGCACCGTATGGTATAACATAAAAACTGAAATGATTTAATCAGCAACAGGACAGACGTGTGAGGACTATTACAACTTGCAGACTAAAAACACAATTTCTAATTGATGTGTCACAAAATAAATGTATAGTAATAGCAATTGATGTACAGTTCATTGTCAAGTTGTATCTCTAAATGGCAGAATATTGGGAAAGTGCTTACTAACAGTCTCTATGACTGAATTGATAGGGAATTTTTATTTTAAACAACGTTCAATAAAGAATGAACTATACATATCAGTGAAGCTAAATTGAAATACTTTCCCAGCTTTCCACACAACGCACTAATCCACTAGTGATGAAGTATCATTGCTCTTACATACTGGCTCCTGTGTTTTATTTGGGTGTTCATATTTCATACCAACTGAAGTTGTTCATTGTTATGCACGCACAGAGGTGTCTATCGCGCAAATCAGGTGTTCATCATAAACACCTGGTATAGCCATGGACACCTGATATGAGTAAACTTTTTATTTTTAAATCTACTTTTGTTTAAATTTCTATCTTTCAAATCCATGTGATGATAATTCGTAGAATAGCATTTTTCAACATAAGCAAAACGCAAATACTTTTGACAAAATGTGAGATCAAACCTGCAACCCAATGGTTTCTGGTCAAGTGATCTAACCATTACACAATGAAAACCAGATGAGTTACGTAAGGCTTTTTCATTACCTAATTTATAGTGTTCTTTGATTTGCTTGGATGAAAACTGTCATTAGTTTATGTACAAGTTATCAATTTTAATCTTCACCTGAAGTGCAAAATGTTTAAAATAAAATGAAAGTGTGTGTAAACTGAACATATTTACAATGACCTTTTCAACCTTTCGTTTTTTGTCCATGCTAATGTTTACACATAATGGCAGTTACAGTCCAGCAGTTTGGGGAGGTGTGTAGAAATCGACCCATGTATATTAAAGTGGGCATATTTTAACATTTTATCACTTAATATTGCTGTAGTTTGGCAAATGACTTTAAATCAAGTTCATATTTTTGTGTCCTGAACAATGTTATTTCCTCACAAAGAATGTCCCAGCCCTTGGCTGCAGCATAATCATACTACACAAGTGTAGGTTTTCTAAATTTGATATTGGATATCTGTAGATATAAAGAACCTGAGTCATATTTTCATATTTTCATATTTTGGGTTCTAACAAATGAAATTTTCTTTCGATGAAAAATGTTGGATAAATCATTATGTTTTCGAATTAGTTTTTTAATCTCAATTTTGGTCCCCAAAAACTAATATCCAGCTTGAATAAATATTGGGGTGGTTGGGGGTGTTTCCTGTTTTACCTTCATCTTCTCTATCCAGTCTCAGGTGTTATTACAGTATTACAGTTATTACAGTGTTCCACATCCCTACCTATAGTTGAGTAAGATTTTGGAAATTTTATTAAATAAATATTTATTACTATTATTAGTACTATCAATCACACTCAGAGGAAGTGAAACTTGTTCGAAAAAATAAATAGTTGTTTATATCTGAAGTAATTTTTGTTCATTTTCAACAATTAATATAACTGATTTGTCAGTGATGTTACTTTTTATATCATTGATGTTACCATAATTGATATAACACTTTGTACCATTTAGTTAAAGTGACATTTCTTTTATGTGATATTTTTTATAAACTGTATGACATATCGCTATCTTATGGCATTTTACTAAGGATGAAAATTTACTGTCGTTAGACATATCACAATATAACTTCTGCTTTGTCAGTGATGTAACCATTCTCTGTCAGTGATGTTACTAATTTAATGATAACATCACTGACGGTAACATCACTGACAACTTTTTAGTAAAGGACTAAGTATGAACAATGATTACTCCCTAAGCAAAAAGTGAAAGTAACATGAGCTAGAGGCTCATGAAGGCAAGTTCCCTTTTGATTAACATGTTCAAAGAGTATTATACATTTCAGATAATTTGGTAACATCACTGACACTGAAAAGTCATACTCGTCAAGTGCAGTCACTTCATAAATGTCTGCTTGACTTTATTTCACTTTGACACCACTAATTCAACATGTATCAGTTAGAACAAGGAGTGCTTTAAATGGAGAAATCATTATTTTCACTTAATCAAGGGGAGCTAAGCCTTGGATCAGTTAAAATTGTACAAGGTAACATCACTGACACAAATCTGTGTTACCATGTTCTAACTGAAATATTTTCATAATCAATAGACCTAACATGAATGTAGGGCTCTAATTTAAAAAAAATAAACAACTGTTGTTAGACTTAACTCAGGGAATTTCTTTTTTGTCATGGGGAGTTTCATATCTATAGATGCAAACAGTGACCTCTGACCATTGTTAGTTCAGAAACGGACAAAAATTAATTTACAAAGATTTTAAAAAACACAAATTGTTGCATATATGAAATAATTTGTAAGTCTAATCCTTAAAATCATGTATAACACAACTGGAAAAATTGCAATTTGGGTTAAAATTTGTCACATTATGAAAAAAAATCCTTGTTACCATTTTTGCTCCATTTTCTGAGAATGACCCATATCTTACTTACCTTGTGTCTACTTTTATCTTACTTACCTTGTGTCTACCCTTATCTTACTTACCTTGTGTCTACCTATATCTTACTTACCTTGTGTCTACCTATATCTTACTTACCTTGTGTCTACCTATATCTTACTTACCTTGTGTCTACCTATATCTTACTTACCTTGTGTCTACTTTTATCTTACTTACCTTGTGTCTACCTATATCTTACTTACCTTGTGTCTACCTATAACTTACTTACCTTGTGTCTACCTATATCTTACTTACCTTGTGTCTACCTATATCTTACTTACCTTGTGTCTACCTATATCTTACTTACCTTGTGTCTACCTATATCTTACTTACCTTGTGTCTACCTATATCTTACTTACCTTGTGTCTACCTATATCTTACTTACCTTGTGTCTACCTATATCTTACTTACCTTGTGTCTACCTATATCTTACTTATCTTGTGTCTACCTATATCTTACTTACCTTGTGTCTACCTATATCTTACTTACCTTGTGTCTACCTATATCTTACTTACCTTGTGTCTACCTTTATCTTACTTACCTTGTGTCTACCTTTATCTTACTTACCTTGTGTCTACCTATATCTTACTTACCTTGTGTCTACTTATATCGTACTTACCTTGTGTCTACCTATATCTTACTTATCTTGTGTCTACCTAATATATTACTTACCGTGTGTCTACCTATATCTGACTTACCTTGTGTCTACCTATATCTTACTTACCTTGTGTCTACCTATATCTTACTTACCTTGTGTCTACCTATATCTTACTTACCTTGTGTCTACCTATATCTTACTTACCTTGTGTCTACTTTTATCTTACTTACCTTGTGTCTACCTATATCTTACTTACCTTGTGTCTACCTATATCTTACTTATCTTGTGTCTACCCTTATCTTACTTACCTTGTGTCTACCCTTATCTTACTTACCTTGTGTCTACCTATATCTTACTTACCTTGTGTCTACCTATATCTTACTTACCTTGTGTCTACCTATATCTTACTTACCTTGTGTCTACCTATATCTTACTTACCTTGTGTCTACCTACATCTTACTTACCTTGTGTCTACCTATATCTCACTTACCTTGTGACTACTTATATCTTACTTACCTTGTGTCTACCTATATCTTACTTACCTTGTGTCTACCCTTATCTTACTTACCTTGTGTCTACCTATATCTTACTTACCTTGTGTCTACTTATATCGTACTTACCTTGTGTCTACCTATATCTTACTTACCTTGTGTCTACCCTTATCGTACTTACCTTGTGTCTACTTTTATCTTACTTACCTTGTGTCTACCCTTATCTTACTTACCTTGTGTCTACCTATATCTTACTTACCTTGTGTCTACCTATAACTTACTTACCTTGTGTCTACCTATATCTTACTTACCTTGTGTCTACCTATATCTTACTTACCTTGTGTCTACCTATATCTTACTTACCTTGTGTCTACCTATATCTTACTTACCTTGTGTCTACCTATATCTTACTTATCTTGTGTCTACCCTTATCTTACTTACCTTGTGTCTACCTATATCTTACTTACCTTGTGTCTACCTATATCTTACTTACCTTGTGTCTACTTTTATCTTACTTACCTTGTGTCTACCCTTATCTTACTTACCTTGTGTCTACCTATATCTTACTTACCTTGTGTCTACCTATATCTTACTTACCTTGTGTCTACCTATATCTTACTTACCTTGTGTCTACCTATATCTTACTTACCTTGTGTCTACTTTTATCTTACTTACCTTGTGTCTACCCTTATCTTACTTACCTTGTGTCTACCTATATCTTACTTACCTTGTGTCTACCTATATCTTACTTACCTTGTGTCTACTTTTATCTTACTTACCTTGTGTCTACCCTTATCTTACTTACCTTGTGTCTACCTATATCTTACTTACCTTGTGTCTACCTATATCTTACTTACCTTGTGTCTACCTATATCTTACTTACCTTGTGTCTACCTATATCTTACTTACCTTGTGTCTACCTATATCTTACTTACCTTGTGTCTACCTATATCTTACTTACCTTGTGTCTACCTACATCTTACTTACCTTGTGTCTACCTATATCTCACTTACCTTGTGACTACTTATATCTTACTTACCTTGTGTCTACCTATATCTTACTTACCTTGTGTCTACCCTTATCTTACTTACCTTGTGTCTACCTATATCTTACTTACCTTGTGTCTACTTATATCGTACTTACCTTGTGTCTACCTATATCTTACTTACCTTGTGTCTACCCTTATCGTACTTACCTTGTGTCTACCTATATCGTACTTACTTTGTGTCTACCTATATCTTACTTACCTTGTGTCTACCTATATCTTACTTACCTTGTGTCTACCTATATCGTACTTACTTTGTGTCTACCTATATCTTACTTACCTTGTGTCTACCTATATCTTACTTACCTTGTGTCTACCCTTATCTTACTTACCTTGTGTCTACTTATATCTTACTTACCTTGTGTCTACCCTTATCTTACTTACCTTGTGTCTACCTATGCATTTAATTGTTTGTCAAGAGAGCTGTAAAGCTGTGTTTTATAGTAAAACATTTAATAAGAATTAGTATAATTCAATGCACTGTATTCTGTAAGTCATACAAGATTGATGAAGACTTATATGACTGCTTGAAGAATATTGTTGAATGTTTTTAACAAAAATAAACTCTCTTTTTAAATATGCAACCATTGTATGATGTCATCTTTCAGGGTAACGTGGTGGAGCGGCCACCCATCTCTCAGTCTTTCCACCACCAGCAGCGCCCCCCAGACGAGACGTTTGCCCCTCCGCAGCCCATCCCTCACAGTGTTACTCTCAGTCCTAGTCATAGCAGGTACTTGCAACAAGCCTAGCAGAGTTACCTCCCTTACAACATGTAGTCACTAGCATAGTAAAGGGTATCTGATTGTCTTTCAAAAGTTTAAAATTAATTGTTTATTGACTTTTATTAATGTTCATTTTAAATTTGTTATATAATTTTATCTTACATGTATATTATCTGAATATTAATTTCAGCTTTCTATTTCATAATTCTCATGTATAATCTAGTTAGCATCGTACTCATTATTCAGTACCTATTTATCCATTATATCCTCCTCACATTTACCCATGGTGACAGGAACTTGATCATAATCCAGCCCAATCCATCAAAGTGCAGTAATTGGTGCATTTATTGTTAAATGTAAATGTAAAGTTTCTAAATGATAATATCACCATTATGTATTTATAACTTAAACAATTTATCAAAGTTGGATCTTTTACTAATTGAGCTTGTTTTTTCCATTGCAGAATGCTTGTTTGTTTTTACAAATTTGGATAATTGTTGTGTAACAATGTTGAGCGTTTGATACCCTGACTGCAGTACGGAAAGAATGCACTGTTGACACGCACGTTCCCGGGACAGATCCCGTCTTCCCACTAACCAACCTCCTAACCCCATTTACCCCCCTACCATAACCTGACCCAACCCATCCCACTAACCATTGACCCTAACCCACATGCCTCTCTCACTCATCCTATCATATACTGGTAGCCAGCTGTTCTTCTCTTGCTTGCTTATATCTAGCCTGCATACCCTGAACTTAGCAACATCATAACCAACATTATCTTCACCCTTAGGGCAAGTATGATTTTCTATGAAAAACAAGACTTGATATTTGTGAAGAAAAATGTCTCTGAAAAAATATCTTTTTGTTGATTATTTTTTTTAAAATCACATTTCTCTGGAATTCATGTTCAATATTTAATAAAATAGTCATTTTTCTTATAAATAATTTCTATTGTAAAAGATTTCTCAGTGACATGGGTTAAAATGATGTTAAAAATACTTTGTTAGGACTCGAGAATAAAGACCCATTTGATCTTGTAATACATCAATATATTCAAAGGTAATTCAGTAAAAGGTTAACTAATTCAGCTATTTCTATTTTGGGTAAACACAGTTTGTTGAATGTGAACCTGGCTTTCTGAATACAGAGCTGATAACATTTCATAAATGCAAAGGGTTTAACTCTCTGCGTGCCAGAGTTATATTTGAAAATAATTTTGCAGTTGACTAACAAAATTTGATGATATGAATAGTTATGAATGAATAATTAAAGGTTACATGTTGCGAAGGTACGATCGAGATAGTGTTAAAAATACAACAGTTTCTTCACACTAAGTTTTTTCATTCAATTAGAAATAAATATCAATTGAGGAAATTTCCCATTTTCAACTACAAGGTAAGATTTGTTGAAATCACCTCGAAGCAAATTCCATATCTATTCTACTAATATTTGCATGAAATGATAAAATTTATAATCTCTAACACTTGTAACCACTGTTCTGAACTATGTTTAATTTCTTCCACGATAACACACCAACATAAAGCATGCATACAAGGTGGATGTACAAGAATATAGTTTTGGATTTAGATGATGCTCTTGAGATAAAGAAGAACTACTGTTGACTTACTGAACAGTCAAATAAGTATACAGTATATGTTTAGAAGCCGAAATAAAATGTCCCAATTGCATTGAAAACGACCGTTCAGAATCTCCAATTTACTTGTTATATGACAATTAAACACTACCATGCTTCAAGGAATCCTGTATTTTGTTGTTGGGCATAACATTGATAGTTGTCAACCAAAAAAATAAATAAAACATATTTTGGTACTCTCTTGCTCCATCAATGCTAGCAATACAAGCAGTAGGTTTGGATGCAATGAAACAGTGATATTCACTACACAACCATCCTAGATTTGTTATTTCTAGTTTTGGTTCACTGGCTTCACCACAATGCATAGCGACATTGGTTTATTCTATTGCTGCTGTTTGACGCTGTGTGCAGTTCGTTATCTTGTAGGTTCTTGATCCCTTTTTCATAGTGCAAAGATAGCTTTGGAAATGTCTTCGGGTCTGTTTTCAGACGTGTGCTAGTGTAGATAGATCCTACCTAGAAATAGAAACTAGTATTTCATAAAGTTCGGTTTGAAGTGTTATAGGTTTAGCACTAGTAAATAGTCTGAAATGTAAGCTATATTTTTGTACACCACAAACACACCCGAGTAAGCTTGCCCCAACATAAGCCATCCTCCATGCATACCCCTCCCGTCCCTCCATCTGCTAGCATTGTGCGTATGTCTGTATTCTGTGCATTGTTTCTCTCTGCAGTCCCCAGCTGTGTGGTGGCTACCAGCCCAACAATGTGTACGCTACCCGCACTCAGTACCGCAGTCAGATGTATCCCACTCTCAACAGCAGGAGTCGTTCTTCTTCCAGCAATCAGTCAGAGTACGACAACATGAAGTCCGCCGGCCGACTCGAGGGCAGCCAGGACAGCGGATTCAGCTCTGCCAACAATATGTACAACATCAACTCACAGCGCACCTCACACTACGAGAGCTCTGATCATATCAAGTCTGGGATGGCCCCGCCTGCCGAGGGATATGAAGAGAGGTTGAATTTGCCGTCGAAGCATGGTAGCTTGGATGGGGCTTATAGGAAAGGGCAGCAGAAGTATAACAGTTTGGAGAGGAATGCCAGACCAGAGTATCAAGCAAATGATCCAAATCTTCCAGAGTTGACGCCGTCAAGATTTGGAAGCAAACGTGAATCACAGTCAGAATATGATCCTCCGTCACATCGGAGTAGTATAATGGTGGAGGTGCCGGTACATCACGAAGGAGACTATTCTGGAAGTAGAGGTGGTGGTGGTGGTGGTGGTGAAAAACGGACATACTACACTGAAAGACAGTATTGGCAGGATGCTGCCCCCACAGAACCATCCCCTCTAGTGCGTAGCCCGGAACCAGAGCGTAAAGAGACTATGGGCCGATCTGAGAGCCCGCAGGTGGACCACTGTTATAGTCCTCGAGGTTTTGAGGGCACGTACACTCGGAGTGAGCGCTATGTTTACCCGGCCCCAGCTGACAAAGGAGCCAGGAATGTGGAATCTCAGCCAGCACCTCAAACCAGTTCTCTTGTAACCGTAACCAGACTTCAGCCTCATATGGAGGTCAGTAAACCATATGAAATGGCAGACTTTTATAAATACAGTGAACGGTTACGCCGTCAACGATTAATAGAACATTACCAGAGACAATTGATAGGTAGTGACCGTTTATCTAGGGCTAGTAGCCCCTCCCAGCACTCGACGGACAGCGAGAACTCACACCACTCTGGGCCGGGTCAGTTCCAGTCGAGTTCGAGCCTAGTCCACCCTGCCAGTCCGTACCACGCTGGTCCTCAGTCTCCTACCTACTCCATCACCTCGTCTGTGTCTGGTCCTCAGGTGTCCTATGGTCCTCAGTCTCCAGGCTCGGGGGATCATCCGCCCTACGCGGGCACAAGGGAGGTCACCAGCTCCTTCCAAACAGTCAAAAGTCATGGACCTGGAGTTCAGTATGTGCAATCGTCAGTGTCATTCCGTGCCCAGCAATTCCAAAGTGCTGCAGCAGCCCAACACAAAGCATACCAGCCCTTACAACGCATGACATGCGAGCCGGTTAAAAAGTCCTTTAACACCTCCAATGCCACACCAAGGTGAGAGCCAGCTTTTGATTGGCTGGTTGGTGTGGAGTCAAGGTCATGTGTTGTACAGTTTTTCCCCTTGGTCAGTTGGAGGGCAGGTCAATCGTTCAGTGGTGTGCCGTGATTGGCTGCAATAATCATAGCCTCGAACCCAATGGTTTTATCTGTGTGCAGTGGCTATGTCCTTGCTGCTCCTAGTGATTTATTTCAAACCTTTATTTTGATTTTCCGTTGCTGTAATGAATGAAAATAATGCTGTTTCTAGTTGAATTTATCTGACTGAACTACCACTTTCATAGCGTGCACCTGCATCAGTTGTTTTTGAGTTTTATGTGTTGCTTTCACTCCGGCTGTACAGACTACAAGCCAGGATAAAAAGACTCAAACCAAAGTGGTAATGCATCGTTGCTATTAAGACATGTTTTATTTTGCTACTTTTAATACTGACTTTATAAAACCTGCTGACCTCTTAACATTATGCAATTCATTCATTTTTGCTGCCATCATGAATGTCAACATAATATGCTTAAAGTGCATGTCATTCAGTAAATGATGCTCTCTTGTGTAATCGATGTGTGTGTTGGATGTTTACATAATGCAAAATGTCATCAGTGCATGTGTCATCATTCTCATCGTCATCCATCCATATGCATGAATCACCTTTCAAACTTAATATATTTTGACATTTTCATAAAAAATCATTCACCATCGAAATTACTTAAATTGCATGTCACCAGCAGCCACGGTTTCTAGCCACATAACTAACCAATCATCATCCATCAACTAATGCATGACCTGTCTTTCACTGATCATGTGACCGATGTCACGTGACCTTGTTTTCACACCAGCCACCTGTAACTCTGTTGCCTTGTTGAAACATTTAATGCATGTCGCAGTTATCAAACTGTCACGATTCTCACTGTTAATTAAGCCAGATTTTGTTTTTTAACGAGCCATTTTTTATACAAAGAAACCTCTGCACATATTCAATCCTTTTTCTGCAGAGCTTTTTTATTTTTTTTGTTAGCATTTTGTCTTATGGAGATGTATTTGTTGATGTGAATGCAGCGATAGAGTGAATGGATCGATGTTATGCGTGGAGCACTCTATATTGTCTGTCCATGAATAGACTCGTAGTTCAGTGTCATCGAAAATTGTAGATATGTGTGCATGAAGGCAGCAAATCGACGAAAATCCTCAGAAAGTAAAACCAGAAGAAGGGCCATTATCATCTCATCGACGAGATGAACTTGACAGACTGTGAACATTAGGAACTTTCTCTTTTGTTTTTCTTGGGCACTACTTTTTAAACAGAGAATTATTTTTAAGAAGTGCTTTAGTTCTTTGAAATGTGTTTATTAAAAAATTTTAAAAACACATTTAAAATCTTTGCTTCTGACTTTCTTTGGCTGTTACTTAAAAGGAGGGTTCTATCGGGGTATTTTTTGTGGAAACAAAATTTGGGAGGATATTCCTGTTTACACATATGTTATTAATACATGATTAAAACACAGTGAAATTGAAAGATACCAATGAAGGTAACATTTTGATGACTTAATATCTCAAACTTGATAAACACTTGATGAAAATTCGCTACAGCATAAAAGCAACTTGTTTATTAGTTTTATTACATGTTATGTGCTACTATGTGAATACTCTATCAGTGTATGTCTTTAGTTAAACAATAACTCACTCTTTAGTTATCAAAAAGTTGCAAAATTGGGTACAATATAGCGTGTTTTCATTTCATGTAATGCAAAATATCCAAGATGGCGACAGAAATCTACCTTTAAGAGTTGAAATCATCATGAATATGCTTAAGATCCTTTTGGCTGTTGCTTTTTTGAAAGCTCATTAATTTTAAGCCTAAGACTCTTTGGCTATTGCTTTTGCTGTATTACTTGATTCTTTAAAAGCATGAGACTATCGCTTTTCCCGTGCTCTCATTTCGAATTTCGAAAATATCAAGTTTTGCAAGTATTTGTTATCAATTTGATCAAGATGGTCAAATTTTCAAGTTAAAATTTAGAAATATTCATGAATATACTAACAGTGCACTTCGCGTGTGGTTCAAGGGAGACAACTCCTTAGGGCCAAACTGATGATTGAATCAACTTTGAGATTTGAATATCGAAATACTTTCTCAAAAGTGTTTGTAAATAATATACCTCTCTCAATTATGGAACCTCTCAGTCAGAACTGAATTCAAGTTTTACACAGTATGACTAATATCTCCTTTTGTTTTCTACAAAAATGTATCCATGACAGCCATATTGAAAAATAGCAATATGTTTAGTCGAGCTCTGTGTTGAATGTTCCTAGCTGTGTATTGTATGTGTGATAGATCTGAAAGGCCTTGCCTTTTATATGGAAAATGGTTTGTAATGGACAAGCATGGAAACAATCTCTGTCAATAATGTAACTATGTGTTGTTATTTCAGAAACATTGTCTTACATTCGTATATTGAACAATTTTGATTAAATTAAATTCACACATTTTAGTTTCACAAGCAGTTTTTTCTAGTACAACTTTTCAGATTCGGATAAATTTAGAAATTCTTATAGAATTAATCAGATTGACATTAGGCCTAGAAAATTGATCCTATCAATGCTGAGTAGTTGATAAGTGAAAATTTCAAGCTTGAAGGGACAGTATGTTTTTTTATATAAGGGAAATTTCATGTGCGTTAATTCCAATTTGTGCATTTATGCTGTGTAAGCGAAAACAAAATTATTCAATGGTTTTGAAAATTCACAAGTTTCAGAAATTTTTAAAGAAAAATATGACACTCAGAATACTTCCCATTAAAAGTCAAATTAACTGAATAACTGAAAAAAAGATTAAAAGTAAAATTTATGTCAATTTATCAGCCTGTTTAATTTGCTTACCTAAAAACATTCAGGCCACTTTTCATCTTCACTAGACAAAGTTGTTGCATCGTACCTTTTGACATTTTTGCCCTAAAAAATCTGCGAAACAAGTACATGGAATTAATTTTGTCTGGTCATCAAAATAAATTCAAATTTAAAAAAGTATTACACATTTGTAGCATGAATGCACAAACACAGGTATCCCTTGAAATGTTGAAATGTCCCTTGAAATAAATACCCTTGACACTACTGTCTTATTAATTTATCTCCAAGCCTCCCTTCTTATTATATAGATTAAGTTAAGTGTGAATGACATTTTTAGTTGTCTTCATAAGTCTAAATATCATTGATTTTAAAGTATGAATATCTTCCCGTTGTAAGAATACAAAACCCAATGTTAATGTAGCTATGAATAGTCAATTTAAGATAGATCCATAAAGTCTTAATGATAGATGTTTCCTAGCCTCGATGTGTGGATGTACACCAAGGGAGATAATTCATGCTGAACTCTTCACAACATGAAAGCTGCCATGTAGCTTATGTATACTGAAAATAAAATCTTCAAATGAAATGTCATATATGTATGTGTCTTGTTGTTGATTGCATCCATTATTACACTCACTGGGAATACAAGAAAAATACTCTTATGTCTTTTTACACAAATTTTACTACCGGTATTTACACATTGAAAAAAGCGAAAAACACACATGAATTTTGACAACTATGATACAAATGTCATGAAAATAAATATTTATGAAAATGAAATAAACATTGAGCTTCATTGTATTTTATTATTACACTAACTGGGAACAAATTTCACAAATTTTGCTTTTACTACACATTGTAGAGAGAGAAATATGAAAGATGAAAGTCATGAAAATATATATATGAAAACAAAATGATTTAAAAAATAATTAATTTAAATAATTATTCATGACCTTCTTAATGCAATTATAATGGGGTTGTAGATATACAGATTATGAAATTGTAGCTGTAACTTTATGAACACAATATCGTTTATGAAATATGAAAATAAGTAAAAAAATACTTTTTGAAAAGTAAACAAATATTTTTTGAACGTTTATCAAGACCTTTGATTGCAATATTAAAAATTCTTGTTTTGTCTTGATTGACAGAATAATTCATCAATATAAACACATCTTGAAAATTATCCAAATGTTTTATGTATCAGTGTCAGTGACAAAAAATAAAAGATTTAATACTGATGAATCAAAGGTTTTTACTTTTGCTTAAATGATTACAGTTCTGATTACAACAGCTTTGGGAAATGTAAACAAAATCATTTATAGTTAAAATCTGTACATAAAATCTCTAATAATGTGTCTAATTTGAGTAAAAATTTGACAGAAGTTTATTTTTCTTACAAAGGAATGGAATTTTATAAAAGAGTTAGATATTAGGGATTCAAGCAAATAAATGATCTTGTTACTCATGAGGAAATGGAAGTTATTGCTTTTTCAAAGATGCAGACTTGATACATTAGATAAAAAGCGTGTTTATGGTTAATATTAGAAAGTACATTGTGCAAATCAACAATTGATTAAACAAAAAGAATGCACATGTAAATGACAGTACTAACTATTTAATCAAATCTGTCATTTTAACCACATCCAAACAGTTTTCGGATCTGAATTTCACAAATACTTTGCTTTATTATAGTCTTGAGTAAGTATAGTAATCTCTTACAATTTTATGTGTATTCAGAAAAATAGACTTGTTTGAACTGAAATTGAACTAATGCCAAATTACCATACATGCTTATATAGTTAAAGAGCCATCAAGGATGTTAGTGTTTCAATTTTTTGGAAAATATACTTATAACGTCATTCGCCAGAGAAATCTTTTATCTACAACATGGCATATGTTAAATACATTTCATATCATGACAATGTAATGAAATTTGGTTTCAAAGAGAAGTACCACTTCGACCAGCACGCACTAAGGGTATCTGACGTCATATAAACAGAATCTCTTTTTTTGGCATAATACGTACTACATAAACAGTTAGCGCTTCGAAGCGTGAAGGCTCTTCTCTAGCGCAAGTCGCCATAACAACCCATCTGCTGCACGTGCTGCATGTGTCTCTCTTGCAAGTTACCCTTGTCACACATTACTGAATGTGACGATTGCTTTACAAACAATGTTTCTAAATGTCATGAGAATATACACATTATTGCCTGTTTAATGTACTTTTTATTGAGATAAGACCAGCAAATTATGGCAAATTTTTACTCTCATTAATTATAAAATTCAAGAAAAATACCTAGTTGGGTAAAACAATTATTCCAGTATTTATAGCAAATACATAATTAAATGAAATGGTAAATAAATAACCGCCTAAAAAATTATATATTTCGATTTCTTTCATTGCTCAGTCATAATTTTTGTTATTCTTTCGTGTCTTTGTTTACTGTGTGTGAGCTAGACCATAATGCTTTGCGCTTGAAAATAATAGACTGGATCTATATTTAGGCTGGAAAACACCTTTACTAATTAATGCAATTTCTTGGCTTATTTTAAGTTGGAAAAATTTGGGAAAAATTAAGTGTATTTATTTCACGGAGATAGATTTTTGGAAAATTTTCGATATGTTCATCAACATCCTTGATGGCTCTTTAAAATCATCTAACTCTACTTACATATTCATTCCCAAATGCCAAGTATGACAATTAACTGTTTTTCATAAATATTGAGAAACATACGTAAACATGTGCAGAAGGCAAAATTACACGTCCCACTTATATGATACAAGTCATATGACCTTTTAAACACTGTCAGCTCATATATCAAGTGTCTTTTTGTCTCTGCCGCTAATGGCTGCAATACTGCAGAAGCGGCGTTAAACAATAACTCACTCATTCTTTTTGTCTAGAATATATAAGTTTTCTGAATTATATTTGTTTAAATGAAGCACGCTAGCTGAAAAAGAGTTTAATTTTAAAGCACCCAAAGGACTTTCTCATCAATAAAGCCCCCGAAAAGTTGTTTAATTTTCATAACTGGAGTATATAATCATTAAACATTCAAGAGTTTTCCCAGTCCATAAGCTAACACAAATACAGTCATTAAAGCCTTGGACCAATATTCAATATATTAATTTAGCATCTCATTCATATTTTGATAAAGTTACTTATTGACCCGGAAAGCACTCAGTCAAATACTCATTATATTGACTTAAAAATCCAGTGTTAAAAAGCAAGAAATTATGAGCAAAGAGTTGTTGACCCGATTGAGTCTTGTTAAATAATGAACGCCAAAAGTGTTGGCTCTACAGGAAATTAACCTATTTGGTTGTGTAATCTATTAGTGGATATTTCTCATTGATCCTGAGGAAAGTGGATATGAAGGAAAAACAGATCAATAAATTCCTCAATAGTCGGAAATATTGATCAAGTGTTGGGTTCCATTC
Organism: Gibbula magus; assembly: GCA_936450465.1. NCBI lineage: Eukaryota > Metazoa > Mollusca > Gastropoda > Trochida > Trochidae > Gibbula > Gibbula magus. The sequence continues at coordinate 67,514,360 of OW388296.1, read as the reverse complement.
ACCAAAAATACTTTATTGATCATTGATTGGAAAAATATTTGCTAACTCAAGATGTTTGATTAAACTTTTTTAACTATTGAATAGAGCCAAAAATGTCCTTCATATTTAGGTCTGCTTACTATAAGATTAAAAAGTCAATTTAGAATCTGCATTACTTGAGCAGCGGCCAAAAAGACCTTTGCCCTTTTCCTTCTTGTAGAAGTTGATAAATTTGTTGTAACAAGCGCTTGTCAACAGCTATAACTCTGTATGGATGTATCCCATTAAAATTCCTGAGGCAATGGATTTAAGAAACCATTTATTCGTGGTATTTAGATTGATATTTACATTCTCATTTTTCAAAATTCAATTTTCAATATAGGAGATGTGGTAAGATTACAATGTATGTAAGAAATCCCTTTATTTAAGTAAAGTAGGCTTTTAAATAAAAGCTTCCAAGTTTAGCTTTAAAATAGCTTTCTTTTGTGTGATATATGAAATTGAAAGTTTTCTGGCAAGAGTAAGTGCTTTGCACTTAAGGAAATGATTTTAAAATTTATTATTTATTTTTGAGATATCAATTTCTTTTTAAAGAGAGGATTCTATCGGGATATTTCTTTTGGAAACGAAATTTGAAAAGATATTTCTCTTTACACATGTTATTAATACTTGATTAAAACACAATCCAATTGAAACATCACAGAGGGTCATAATTTGATAACTGGATATTTGACAATTTAATAAAGACTTGTGCACATTTGTTGAAAAATAAAACCAATGAAATTTAACCATTCAGTGTTGAAAACTCTGCTTCAGCATAACAGGACATTGATAATCAGGCTAACGACAAATCATTTTTATCTTAGTGGATATTCTGTTTTATTGTTGAAGGTTTCAAAGTCAGTAGAAATACAAATACATTATTTTTTTTTAAAAGTGGCGGATACAGCTGATATTTTTGCTGTTGAATTAATAAAGCAAAATCATTACTCCAAGTTTGGTAACTGGCTAAAGATACGCTATTCTTGAGTACTTTGGGACTAGCAGATAAAAGGATAAATATGAAGAAGTAAGATTTAGATAAGAAATTAAATAATTATAATCAGAATAAAGTAGGCACTTGATGAAAGCTGATAAGAATACACAAAAACTGATTAATTTGTAACTTTTCAAAATATGCTTTTTTATTGTAGACAATAGAAATTAATAATGTAGCTCCATTTTTAACCCCCAGGTGAAACCAAAGGGGGTTTATGTCGTGGCGCAGCCCGTCCGTCCCAAAAGGACTTGTGTTCTGAAATCAACTCCTCCTACAGTTTTTTATCAATCTTTCTGAAACTTTACACATGCTTTGGATATACAACGGTGATACGCATGTGCCTTTTGGGACGGATCGAATTAATATTTTTTGAGTTATGGTCCTTGACTTAGAGCGCTCAGCTTTCCAATTCCACACCAGGCAGTAACTTTTAATTCCTCAGCATTTCAACATTTAAAGGTTTCCTTCCAATGTCACACACTGAAGTTATAACCTTTGACCATGTGACCTTGACCTTGATGTAGGATCCATTTTGTGAGACACTTAACCATGGCCATAATTTTCCAATTGATTGGTGATAGGCTTTCGATACTTGAAATGCTGATTTATTTTTAATAGGTCATGAAATTACCCTTACAATTAAACTGCTGATTTGGAGGATAAGGAACCCGGGTGTTCTTGTGCTCTCAGAGCACTCTTGTAAAACATGGTTCGCTAGTTCCAGTTGATTGCTTGCAGGTTTTACCGCAATGCATAGCCAAAATGGTGTTGCAGGCTTTCTCCCTGCAATAATACTAGCAGCCTTGATATACTCTTGAAAGCAGCCATTAAACCCCAAATCACCTTACCTCACCCTTCTTAAAACTTCAGAACAGATACTAATTGTCTTTTTTATCCTCTAAAGTAATGGCAAATTTGATCATTATATAAATGCAAAACACATGTGCTAGAGTACCTTTTCTGTTTGGGATTGATAGTTACCTGAAGAAAGTTATAGTAACATGTAAAATGGTTAAGCAAAATTATACTGTTTATAAAGTATAGTTTCATTTCTTAATTTACTGTATATATTTATTAATTGACTAAATATCTCTGATGTCATATTAAACGGATTAATTTTAAACTAAATTATTTATCTAGAATCTCTTTCAAACTAAGAAATTACACACTGAGTTGCGAAATGTGTTACGGTCAAAACCAAACAGCCATATGAGATTTGTTGGCACAAACAACCCACTCCAAATTAATTAATTATCCACACATTTCAATTTGAAATCATGCATCCAAACAATTTGTAAAACTAAGAACACAATTATGCTATCTCAAGAAATGTTTACAAGTGTAAGAAAACAATTTATATCTAAATAAACAGACTGTAATTAATTTCTTGGCAAGAGTTCAAAAACAACAAAGTGATTAATTTGTCTAGCTCTGTTTTATTTACCAGCTCACTGAGTTTGTTTAATGGTTATGTCTGAATATTCTGGAGCAGTCTGTCCTGGACAATTTCCTATTTGTCAAGCCTCAGTAGCAGTCTGTGAACCCTTTAACTGTTTTAACCCTCTCCCTGTAATACACACTTCTTTTTAGCTCATCTGGCCAATGAGCTTATGGCATGGCATGGTGTCTGGCGTCCGGCCATCCATCCATCCGTCTATCCGTCCGTCTGTAAACTTTTTGCTATTCATCTCCTTCTCCAGAACCACTTGGTCTAGGGAGCTGAAATTTTGTGTACAGACTCCTTGGCCAATGGGGATTCTAAATTGTAGATTTGGTGACCTTGGGTCACGACCTTAAAAAGATATTTTCATCTTCTTCTACAGTACCAAAAGGTCTAGAAAGCTGAAATGTTGTGTACAGACTCCTTGGCCAATTGGGATTCAAAATTGTAGATTTCTTGATCCTGCGACCCCAAATATAGGTCACAGAGGTCATGACCTGAAAAGTTATTTTCATCTTGAGATTTTATGTGCTTTTCAAAGGGAGGTAATTTCAAGGAAACAACAGTGATGAATTAAATCTTCAAGTATGTCATTATTTGTAGGGGATTTTATCTCTGGCCTCGAAGATAGGTCAGACGGGTAAGGACCTTAAGACCTATTTGATGTTCTCCATTTAAAGTGCTTCCTATTTGTTGTACCTCTCGCCTAGAAATTGACATTTTGAATTAATTAATGTATATAAGGCCTGATGAGCTACAGAGCCAGTGGCTCTAATTTTAAAGGGATGGTTCTATCAGCAGTATCAGCTATTTTGTTTTTGTGCATTACACAAAATGAACATCTTGGTGGATGTTTACTAATTTTACAACTTTTTAGTAATAAATCATATTCATTGTTAGAATATCTGCACAGTAACAAATAATTGATCATTAGACTAATCAACAATGTCCTGTTTTCCACACTGATGAATGGCTTCACTTCTTGTTGTATTTATTCTTTAATGAATAATAGACATAATAATCCCTCAATATCTACTAATTAAAGGGAGGGTTCTATCCGTTATTTATTGTGGAAACAAAATCAAGGTGACAATCAATGAAATTAAAAGTTTTTAGCACAATCCAGTTGAAACACATTACTCAGTTGGTGTATGAAATGGACACTATAGGAAAAGGATCAAGAAAATATTTTAAAACTCAGTAACAAAATGTCAATATGACCAATGTAACAGGCTAAACCCTGTATGTAGAAAAACAAGGGTTGGTAAGTTTTGGCTTTGTGTCGGGGAACTCTCAGCCTCTGAGTAATAATATAGGACAAAGCTTCCCTGGGGAAACTTTAGTGAAGGCCATTTTGTCTCTGGTGGGGGAGGACTGTATGCAACACTGACTGACTCACACCAGAATAACCTGGGTAAGCGTTTATTTGGGAATAATCCCATTGATCAAAATGTTTTAATTCCTGAAAGTAAGCCATTCAAAATATATTTGCCAAGTAATTCAGAGGTTAAAGTTTTTAGCCAAATATAGTGCATGTTCCTGAAATAATCAATGAGTAAATGGAAACGGTGGAGCTCATAAAAATAGCTCTAGTTGCCACTTGGAATTCTTGCCAATTATTTTAGTTATAAATACCTGGGTTTTTTATCAGGGCAATTATATGGTTGATGAAGCTGTCTGTATTGATGAAGCAATTGCAGTGTGAATGATTAAATAACAACCCATTACCTTCCACAAGCAGGATCAATATTATCTCTGGATAAGCATCATTTTCAACTGTTTAAAGTGACATTAAAGGCGCTGTAGCACGCCATTCTCACTGAAATAAAATGCAATCACAAAAAGGAATATAATTATTAACAAATAAATGAAACTCCTGAATCAATAAAATCAGTTCTTAAACGAATGTACATGTATCAGTTAAGCCATGCAAGTCCATATCCCTTTGAGCAGCCATTTTAAGGTGTTCACATTAAAATGGTGTCTCTAAGTTCCATTGATCTGACTGATGTAGCGATACCTAAACACTCTTGAGTAGAGTTTTGAATTGTACAATCAGGCTACAAGTTCAGTACGATAGCTTCATTATCTGGAGGGAATCCCGCCTCGTTCTGGTTGTACAGGGCCTATGGGGAATGTAATATGACACCTCTTGAAATTTCATTGGTTGTTCCGAAAGTGGGTATATCTGGAAATGTCTCAAATACTCAAAATATAACAACAGAAGAACACTTACCTTTGCATTTATGGGGGCAAAGTATAATTGCCCTCATTTATGTGTCAAAATAAAGTTACTCTCATCAACATTGGCAACACAAACCAACTACAAACAGCAGATGTATCCACTTCCGGTTGCAAATTTTACTCAATCCCCCTTCTTCTAAGCTTGGATCTTTTTGTTTCAAAATAATTAGAGCATCATTCTAGTGTTTTGATTGGTTGTTGCTCTATCAGTAATCATGTCAATTAAAAGAAATAGGTGGAGCTTCAGTAAATGTTGGTTTCTGGTTGGTCAAAGAACACCACCCTTCCTGAGGCTTTCCATTCACAACTAAGGGTTTCTGAAATTGTAAATGTGTCAACATCTTTGCCCCTATCGTTGATATTTGTAATTATTTTGAAGGATCTATCACCCTAGGTCACCACTGCTGTCTCTGTTTTGTTTAAATCCGATGATATCAGTAATTGAGATGAGCAATCCTTCAGTAGGGGTAAACATAGTGTCTTGGGGGTACCATACTTTAACAACTGGATCTTTTTGTTTCATCGGTCGGATAAACAAACTGTCATTACCATGGTGTAGTTGGATCATTAAACCTAAATGGCATTTAGTTATTTAGACACAAACATCCTGCTATACTGAGGGAATACATTATGTAGCCTGTACCAGATTCTCCCCCATTTTCTAATATCTAGGTCACATGACCAATACAAAGCATCTGATTGGTTGGAAAGAGAAAATGTCGTCTGCACGAAATATCTCATTGACAAGCAACTGATGATTATTGAGAATAGAATAGTGTGTATCAGACACATATTAAGTTATCATCTTTATATACAGTATGTAATACTTTATAATATTTCAAACTTGGAACAATGTTTGTATGTGAGGTCAAATTTTATCTCACATAAAGATTTGTACAAGCACATACCTCGAAACTGACACTGCTCTTAGTTTGCACAGAAAACGTGGAAATTGTACCTTGATCATGGCCATTCAAAGTACTATGCCCTTTTCTAACAAGTATTCCAAATGTTTTGAAAATGGTTGGCACAAAAACAGTAATGACGAAGTAATAGAATAGAATAGAATAGAATGGGATGTAAATTTAGACATAGCGGGAGAATGCTAACAAAAAGAAAACCTTTGCCTGCATCAAGGTGTGGATGCAAATCAGAAAAGAACATGTGCTCCTTAGCTGGTAAAGGATTAAAAATTGTTGTAAGATGTGTTAACCATGTACCAATTTATGTCTTTGTAAAGGTGGTTCTAAATGCAAAAATCCTCACAAAAATGGCGGCACATTTACAAATTGTCGAAATGAATTATCTGATTCGGAAAGCATAAATTCAAAATTTAGTTATTGTGATTCAGATACAACAATAGACTATATATCAAATGATGTAAACACATATTTTCATGATGAGGTTAGTCCTCCTAACACTGAGGATGAGGATGAACTGTAAATTAATAAAGAGATTTAGCAGGATAAGATTCAAGATTCAAGATTATTTATTGCACAAACTCCTCATTCAGGCAGAGTACAAATCTAAATACTAACAAAACAATAATAACATCAACATAATTGAATGGCAAATATTGAACATTAAGGAAACTATAATTATACTATCTTTTGATCTGTCAAAAATGTATAATTCAACAATATTTTTTGCATCCACACTTGTTTGCAGGCAAAGGTCTTCTTTTTGTTAGCATTTGTAAGTTGTGCCTGGTTTTAAAAAAAATAATTTTCTTTGGTATTGAATGACTTGCTAACAAATGATTTTTTAAAAAGATATATTCATTTCAGAATACAATAGTTCAAGTGATTTAACATGATGCGGTCTTTGATGTTATTTTCTCACTTCTTGGGGCGGTTGAGCTATTTGTAATCAACCCGACTGCTTATCTCATGTTTATATATGGTATCGCTTTACCAGATTCCGAAAGCGAGGCGCTGAAATGGCGGGTAAATGAAGAATCTGGGGAAATCCCTTGTGAACTTGTAGACTGAATGATGGAATGGTTAACCATCTTGCTGTCTATGAACTCTCAAAATCGTAGACCTTCAAATCTACCTCTCAAACTGAATTCATCCACAAATTTTTAGTTTTATATTTCACACGATTTTGTTCCAATAAGGATAACTGTTTTCTATGAATACGGCTTACTTGGTCGTGTGTCAATGTTTTACCCTCCAATGTAACGGTATATTGTATAAACTTAAAATGGACATATTCACGAAAATATAATTTGCCAAAAAATGTGCTACGGTGTATTTTGTTGGACTCGCATGGTGTTATTTTATCGTGAAATACAGACTGATGCTGAAAAATCATTAATTAAATGCTAGTTCATTCAGTATGATGACAATATAAAGATGAAAATCTTGATTTATGAGCGAAAAGCCGACAATGGCGACACCAATTGGTCAAATATGATTTTGGAAACTTATGGTAATGTTTAATAGGTCATATCATTATCATTATATGTTACGTGTAATTTCGGTTTCTGCACATTAATGAAGCTGTTGCTCAATTTTCATTGGAAACAAGTAATTATCATATACCTTGCAATAACGTATGTATGAATATGTAAGTCAAGTGAAAATTTTTGAACATGTGGTCTGTCAGCACATTTGAAAGCCAAATAAAATATTATGAAAAATACTCATTGTATTGGCCCTATAAAGTTTAATGAATCTTCTTTATATCTTCATCATTGTTCAAAATACACCTTATGTCATAGGTGGATTCAGATACCGGTATGTTCAAAGGGAGGGAGCGGATCACATGTTCGCCACGATGTTCCTTTAAAAAGACGACTTATCATTTAACCCTAAATCTAAATGTCTCTGAATTGATACGATCTTTATCCAGTGACCAATTCAATATTTATTTCCTCTGTTTACGAGTTGTAATTTCTGGCAATTGGCCACTGAAATGTGTTGACATAAAATAAATGACTTTCATCAATTTGCATTTTAATGTTAGAGGGATAAACAAATAGTTTAATTTGAATTTTAAAAGCAATAAAAAGGGGAAAAAATTGGACATTCTTCAAGCCTCTAAAATAATTGTTTGAAACAGATTTTCATACAAAATAGTGTACAATGAATGATATTCTCTTGCATTCACATAGGCACTTTCTAATTCTTGGGTATTTGCAGGGAATTGGACTATTTAATTTATTGAATTTATTGGAATGTGTATATTCTATTAAATATCAAAACAATACATTATTTATTTCCCATATCACATTTGGATATCACTCATTTTTTATATAAAATAGTAAGACTCCATGCATTGATCTTTTAAATGGAGAAATTAATATGAGAGTATATAACGAAAGCATTCATGAAAATCTTGGAGGGTTAAAGAGACACTGAGTATGTTATTGGAGTCACCTGTGCTAAAACATTATTAATAGTGTGATTTATCGGGAAGTACTCCCTGTTGCCAACAATTAACATTATAATCGATAGTCGACTCAGTGTAGTGATGATAAAATGTGAAATTGGTAATATCTTATCCAAAACTGGACAATGCACTGCAATTGGCACGTGTCAATTCATCAGACACGATTTTGGAAAGTTATCTACAAAAGACAAAAAGACAAATTTGGGTTGGCAATGTTTAATAGGACAGAATTACTGTCCATGTAATTGGTAGGTGTAGTCTTGGTTTCTGAATATTACTGTTCTTCAAATTAAAAAACAAGTGATAATAATATTTTTGATGATAGGGTATGAATATGCAAGTCAAATGAAATTATTTGAACTTAAATCAGGACATGTGGTATGTACGTGTAGGAACATGAAAGCCAAATAAAATGTCATGAATAATACTCTTTGGCTTTTTAACATCAGGGCAAAATCTCATGGTTTAACAAAAATGAAAAAAGTGTCCTAAATAACATTGCCACATGTCTTTGCATAACTGATCCAATTTGAAAGTCTAATTCAAATCTGAGTGTTTTATAGCACAAACGATAATTCTGCTTGATCTTATTTTCCAATCTGTTAAACAAATTTTAAGTTTTTAAAGTTAAAATATCTCAATGTTTTATGGTGCAACGGATTTACATTTCAATCGCAAAGAACTTCAAGTTGAAGGTTTCGACGTTCGCTAATGAATATAAATCTAAATTTGAATATTCATTAAAAAGACCAGATATATTTTTAAAGAGGGACAAGTTAGGTTATTCATGATAGGAGATTCTTTGGTATTTCCGCTCCTTTGCATAAATTTTAATATATCTTGTGACATAAGACGAGTCTTGAGATTCAGAAAATGAAAAACTTTATTCAAGAGAATGTTTTTTGCATGGTGTTCTATATTCTGCATCACATCACACAGAATACATTACCCATGTAAGGACTTGGAGAAAGAATTATGTGTGCAAATGACAATGATTTGCACGCCTTATTATTCCAATTTGTCCGATTGCACTGCTTCAAAGGACAGATTTGTCCTCAGGAAGCCTGTTATATGGAGGAAGTGGAAAAGATGATTTCATTTCTTGAGAAATGCATCCTGAGGGCAATTTCGTTCTTCCAATCTGAGTGGACTGATTTGATTGCAAGTTCAAGGAAGAGCAGTATTGGGGATTTGCATTAGTGGAGGGGGAAAAGCATAGTGGTTTGCGTCTTCGACTTCTGATCAAGACGTCTAAATCCCGCCAGGGGCTCAGTAGCTTTGTCTGCAGGGGAGAACTGTTCTACATGCAGCAAGGTTTGGTTGCAATGCTACACTGAGTTTCAGTGCAGTACCACCCATGGTTCGCGAGGTCGAGCCAATGCTCGCAGGTTTTACCGCAATACATAGATATAATGGGGTGGAGGGCTTTCTCTCTGAGTATACTAGAAACTGTGATCTAAGTGAAATACTCTTGAAAGCGAAGTTCAATCCCAAATCACCTTACCTCACCTTGATAAAAATAAAATCTATAAACCTATGCTGTAAGAGAGACAGATTTTTTTCAGTATAATCCCATTGGCCAAAAATACATAATTAAACATGATCTTTTTAATACATGGCATGCTTTAATGTTCATTTCGTTGTAATGAGAAGGGTACGCTTTAAAGAAAATTACTTACCCGGTATGTAATATATTTCTTATATATATTCCTAAATGTTGTGTTTGCTCACAATAAAAAGGATTGTAACCTGACAATCCTGCTTTCCTTATGTATTCCACGTCTTAATGCCCTTCAAAGAAAACTATTCTTGAAATAAACTGTTGCAGTGTCAAAAGTGGTCGTCCTGTCATTTTGTATTATGTTTTCTAGATTTTTGTGTTTCTCTTTTAGTCTTTTTTATAGACCAGAGAGAGTCTTTTTCATGTACTGGGTTCTTGATGTAATAACACTTTCAGGAATAACTCACTTGAAGAAAGTAGATTTTCGAAATAACTAGAAAAGTTCTTGAAATTTCAGTCATGTTTTATGAAGAATGGAAAGAAATATTTGGAATAATTAAATTTGTCATTTCAGGGTGTTTTAGTTTCTTTCATCCTTCTTAAGGAGACTTTTATATCAGGAAAATGATGATTGAAATTCATTGAAGTAACTATTGAAGTTGACACGTGAGGGTGTTTTTAGGTTTTTCTAAATGATCATTTTTCAAGACCAGAGAGAATGTGGTTCTTGCAGTTTTACTTACATCCTGGCTTAAAGTAAAGGAATTCTTTGAATAATTGAGTGCTCGTCATGTAAGGACGTTCTACCTTTCATGTTTCTTTTATCCTCTCTAAAATACTAAATGACTTCATAATGTGTTTTTGATTTTGTTATTTATAGAGCAGGGAGTTCTATATTTTATTCATGTTCTCACTGACATATAATGAATATGAATTCTTGTAATGAACAAAAAACTTGCCATGACAGGTTGTTCTAAAATAGTTCTTTCATCCAAATTTAGAGACCAGAGTCTCTTGATTTCTTTTGGTTGCACACATGTCTGGCATTTATAAATGGAAATGAGATCTTGCAATAACCACAAACCATATCAGATCTTCATTACATAGGCTTGTAATGGAACAATTCTTGAACAATAACAATTAATAATCGTCTTCTTGCTGATTAAGCAGACTAAATATAGCTCCCTGTTGACTTAAATGAAAATAGATTCTCTGAGTAAACTACTCTCATGAAAGGTTGTTCTATACTTTATATGATATTGCCAGGCAATTTGTTTAAGCAAGTGGGTCTCCTCTCAGGGGTTCACATTATTTGTCCATGTCCAGATTTATGTTCATTTTGTATTGTAACAGATCAATGGTTTAGCAGTTTGTGAAATGAGGTTAATCTGACATCTTATAAACTGAGGCAATGTAACTTTTGGTCTGGACTACATGGTAACTGTGGAGGTTTTTGCGAGAATAAAACATATTTTAGAATTGATGAAGTAACACTTTGCTACTTTTCAGGCTCTTTTCATACATTGGGTTTAGAACTTCAGCTGTTGTTAAAGTAGTATTTGGAAGTAGTCTATCTCCTTAGTCAATACAGGATTCTTCTTCATCACTTGAAATGGTTTGTCACTTATTAATTCAGTAGATAAAGTATGAAACACGAAAGTTTCATATAAAACTTTAAAAGATTATTAAAAATGTTATTTGACAGTTTTAATTTAATTCAAACCAATAACATTAGACACTTAATACATGTTTTAATCAACATCATGTAATGCATGATATCACATATCCAAAAGAAAGAAATTCAACATATATGTTGGGATGGGGTAGCCCAGTGGTTAGCGCGTTCGGCTTCAGATCAAGAGGTCCAGGGTTCGAATCCCGCCCTGGGCACGGCAACTTTGTCTGCAGTGGAGAACTGTTCTACACGCAGTAAGGTTTGAGTGCAATGCTAGACTGAATTTCAGCATAGTACCACCCATCGTTCGCTAGGAAGCCGATGCTTGCAGGTTTCACCACAATGCAAAGCTACATGGCGGATTTTCTCCCTGTCATAAATATTATCAGCCCTGATATAAGTGAAATACTCTTGAAAGCGGTGTTAAACCCCAACTCACCTCACCTCAACATATATATGCTTAAATACAAGAACTAATTGTCTCACAACTACATCTAATGATCACCTGAAACCATCAAGGCAAGTTGACGTAAAAACAAAGTCATGAATTAAAACCAGGGTGGTTGTGAGGCAGCAGCCAAACAATCTATTGCCATAACACAAGGGAACATGGTCTTTTGAAAAGAGTTGAGTTTATGAAAATTATTTCGCTATTGAAAACAAGTTCCTTTGGGTTTTAAAATTCATGTTCAGAAAGTACATATAATTTGGTCCATAATTTGAAGTTTTATTGAACTCGGTGCGATTAAACTATTTTAAATTTCTCGACTTTCTTGACACAAATTCGCTTGTAAACTAGCTCAAATTAACATTGTCGGTAAATCGTAGTTGGTCCACTGGTAAACATTGATTTTAAACAAGTTGTTAAGTTTGATAGTGTGCAATGAATGAAGAGCCAACAAATAGTAATACTTTCTCATACTTTATTCATAAAAAAAGGGCTTCCAGGTTTGTGTTTTGGGTCAAAGATTAAATGGCAAAATTTTTAATCTGCAACCCTGGGCTCCGTTCCATAACAGCGAGCACTTATAATAGCTCATTGATCGCTCAAGTAGCGCTCAAGTAGCGCTCATTCTCTCTTGAACAACACAGTACAAATTTCTCAAAGTTTGCTCTCCTTGCTACGTAGCGCTACATTGAGCAATCACATTCAAGAGAGGTTTAAAAGTAATCGCCCATTGAGTCATTACTTTGAAACCACTCTTGAACATGGCTCTGGTCTATTCTTAATGAATGTCTTTTACATGAAAGCATAGATTTTTTATTGGATTTTTCCATAAACAAGTGCATATAATAATAAACTTTTGGTCTCAGCTGTAACTTTTTATTATTATTTCCATTTGAAAATAATTTTGAATCACATGATTTGGATCATAGTTATTCAACAGGGACACGTTCCTTTCAAAAGATGCTCAGATAGTTACCCTGTAAAGAAACCACACTAAGTTCAGCATCACATGAAGGATTTTGTCTAAATAGCACATGTATAGCAGGAGGAACCTCTCTCTTCAGGAAGTCAGAAAGTCTATTGTAATTAATAATTGAATTCTATAAGTCTATGAATCTATTAATGGGTGTCTACGTTTAATCATGATTTCTTCCCAGGGTTGCTACATATATTTTAATGTGAATGAAGCACAATATTGAGGTAGATTCCAGAATGGGCAACATTCTGAGGTCTTATTATACCCCATCCACGACGTAGTGGGGAGTATATAGCACTCCACGTGTCCGTCAGTCCGAAAACGGTTCCTGAACATATCTTAAAAAATATTTGACTTGGAAACTTCAAATTTGGTATGGAAGTAACCCATATGGTGCTGTTGTGCCTTTTAGGGGTCTCAACTCCAGTGTCCAAATAATTAATGTTTTAAATTTTAACCAAAAACGGTCGGATATTTGGACTTTGTCTCGTTTCCGGAGCATATCTCAAAAACTATTTGACTTTGAAACTTCATCCATGGTGTGGAAATAACCTTTATGAAGCTATCGTGTCCTTTAGGGGTCCCAAGGTCCAAATAATTTTGTCATGTGTGTCAATTAGTGAGCATCACTAAAAACTATATAACTTTAAAACTTAAATATGAATGTTGCCTACCTATATGGTACCTTTCATTGGTTTTTAAACGGTTCCACAGTTATTATCCATGGTTCCAATAATGTTTAAAAACTATTTTCATTAAAAATAATTACTGTTTTTCATTGACATGACTGACTAGAATATATTTTCCAATTTATTTATACTGTATGAAGGCGATCAAACTACAGGCGGGGGTATGTGAGCTGCGCTCACTTTTGTCTTGTTCTTGAAATGTTCATAGCTCTAATAACATCGCCCATTCCTATATATTAACAAAATTTGGCTACGATTAAAGTTAAGAATTCTTAAGTATATGAACGTTTCAAGAATAAGGCCCTGATCTCTTTTCAAAATTCTTCACATGATTCCGGACATGACATCCCACTAACAAAATAATATTTATTCCGCCAGCTCTACCCTGTCTTCCACTAAATCACCGCCCAGTGGAGTCAAACCCAGCACTAGTTTCTCGCTGGATGGAGGCGAGTCGTTGGCTGAGGCGTTCACTGACGAGATGCTTGCCTGGTACGATGATCGAGACAGCAAGCCTGCAACACTTGTGTGAGTTATTATCTTGTCTTGTGTAAAGTTTGCTAGAACTGTATCCGTACAAAAATTAGGATTTTTCGAGAAGGACATTCAAGTTCTATGGTTATAGAATTCTTTTCATTATATGCTAAGCAGTGTGTGTTCTCATCACTGCAGTTTGATATCATTTTCTCAACACAATTGACGCGGTTTTGGACGTAAAACAACATATTTCCAACCACGGAAGCATATAATAAACACAATATTTTGTGTTTTCAGTGCAATATCACTTCTCTCGTGACGGGGTGAAGCCAATATTTTCACTCGTGGCTGCGCCACTCATGAAAATATCAGTTTTACCCCGTCACTCGATGAGAGGTAAGTGATATCACACAGAAAACACAAAATATCTTCTATAATTCAATTAGTCACTTGATAGCAGTGATTTAATATCTACATGGAAACGTCATTTTACATGCAATAAAGACCTGATGTAATATACTTGTAACCCTATAGCAAAATATGATCAGTGATATATGGAATTATGTGTTTGCATTTTTAACACATCTTGTTTTAAATCATCAAAAATTCCAAAATGATGATCTTTCTCATGTAGCCTCGTCACTGATTGGCTGGAGTAAAAAGTCACCTGACATGACCTTTATTGTGCAGTACTCAGATCAGAAAGGCATTAAGATACAAGTGGTTTGATATGATTTTAATGAGATTGGAATAGCAATCAACATTGACAATATTTAGTTGTGCTGCAAGCTTCATGTCACCCATCATAATGGTCATCTTTGTCACCTGACTTAGCAAAGGAACTGTATGACGTATAATCAATAAAATACTTTTCAGATACATTTATTTGACATATTATTATTATTTCAAACTGAGAGTGTATATTTTTGTTTCAGATGACAGTAGATCTATTGTTCCCCTGATCACTAGGGATCAATGCAGTGTGGCCCAACATGCAGTATTAAAAATATACAAATTCATCTTGCTGACTACGATCTCCAAACATTAAATAATAGTCAACTTCACTGCCACCATATAAACAGGTTATACATGTATGTCATTTGTGAAATAATAACCACTCAATTTTCAAGTCAGTACCATGGTTGGTTTGACTACCATGATAAATTAGTCTTTAAAGGGGCTGTAGCACATTGTCTAAGTGAAATAAAGAGATCTCACAAAATGGAATTTGTTTTACCAATTGCAAAACAATCCTCCTCAATCAGTAAATAAATAAAGTTCTAAAATTTTTTTTATTGTTAGGTTTAGAAAAATGGATCCATTTTCCACCCTCAAATTATTAAAAGGTGTTCACACTAAAATGGCCACTAGTTTTCATTTTTTACATGACACCATTTTCTCTGGCTAAGGAAATCAAGTCTTGTGATCTACCCTTTTAAATAAGTTTACTGTAAACTTTTACTATGTATGGCATATTTGAAAATATGAAAAATGCAAAAAACATACTACAGTATCTTTAACCGCAACATATCACAAGGAGTTACTGGTAGAAATTCCAATAATTCAGTAATCAAGAATGTACAATCTAAATAAATTTACATTGACAGTTTAATGACTGTAATGATATGATATTAACGTGTCTATCTAAATTTATTTTTACTGAAATAACATACAGTATTAAAAACTGTCGATCTAAATTTATTTAGATTACAAGAATTTATTGACTGTCGTAAGACCACAGATTTGTGATGCCATTCTGCTTGTTTCTAAATCAATTACTGTGACCAGAATATAAGAATGCTGAATAGAATCCTTTGAGAGGATTACATGGTGAATACAAATGGTGAAGTTAAAAGTTGGAATAAAGTAAAAACAAAAGTGGAACAGGATAATTATTTCATAAGCACAAACAAAAGTAACAAATTAACCACATTGAAATCTTTAGTTTAATTCTACAATGTTCTGAGAAGATATAATAGTCGATGGTTTAAAGGCACTGTACTACTGTAGCATGTTTTTCATTTTTCAAATGTTCAAATTTGCCATTTATTATTAAATTTTATGCAGTATAACTTTACGTAAATTTTAGGGTAAAACAGACAATTCAATTTAGAACCCTATCTATTGATTGAGGAGGTTAGTTTTGCAATTGATAACATTTCTTCAACTTTGTTAGATCTTTTTATTTACATTAGAAAATGTGCTACAGCTCCTTTAAAGGGACACTGCGTCGAGGATAAAAATGAGTCTCATCTTTATCTCACTAAACTGATTAGAGTGTCTGCTAACGAGTTACTCTTCAATTTACTGTCTACATGCAGAAGTTTTTATTACCAATTACGTCAATTGTCGGAAATTCGGCGTCTGTGACTTGTTAGCAGACATGTTAATCAGCATAGGTAGATATGCATGATCTGATTTTTATACTCGACGCGGTGTCTGCAGGAAATGTAGTGTTCTGTGACAAGGATGTTATTGTATTCAAAGTAAACTTGTTAATAACTAAGGAAGGAGTAGAATTGTTGACAAATGTTTAAAAGTGCTAATTTGGAACAAACTGAGGTACTGATTTTAGTAGCATTGCATATGTTGTATGCTTGTTTCATCTGTGAACCATATCTAAAAAGTGCAATTGAGTGCAAATGATGTGCAATTTTGGTGCAATTCAGTATAGTTTGTATTTAAACATATAACCAAGTCATTGTGAGAGAGAATTACTCCGTGTGTAGGTTGTGCTTCTGAAATATATGAAATAAACATGTGTTTAAGCATATATGCTGTATAAGTGGTAATGCATAGGTTTCATTGGACAAGAAATGTTGAATTTAAAAACTACTGTGTCATGATATGTTTCATTATATCATTTGGCCTTTCCATGATGAATAATAATGAATGATGAAATTATTTACTTGTTTCATAAAATCTCACTCAAATTTTCCACAAAAAAAAAATACTCAAACTTCCTCTCTAACTTCTAAAAAGCAAACGATTTGTGTCTCTTTTTTTTATCAATCTCTTTAGCTAATGTGCTTACCATAAAACATTTACGCAACTTTTCACTTTCACTGGCTTCATTAGGAACAGGAAGATTTTCTGGCTAACAACTTTTTTAATGTTTCTGATTCTGTACTCACTCCTTCATGAGGTGGAATGTGACCTGATGAAATATATGATGAGTATGTGCTCTGAAACGTTGTTTATTTTCATATTTAATTTTGTATCCAGAAAATCTTCCTGTTCTTATGTATACCACTTCCAAATGCCCTTCAAAGACCTGACTGGCTTTATTGTACCTTTAAGGCATTTTGCCAAAACAAATTCGGTGAATGTATGAAACGAGTAATTAATTTTGAATGATCCTAAATTAGATAAAAAGGATTTACTTGTTTTTTGTTCAACCAAAATTACTTTGTTACCTTTCTGCCTTTGGACATTTTGCCAAAAGAATCTATGAATTTGTAAAACAGTTAATTTTGTTTCACCTTAAAGTATAAAAATTATAAAATGTTTACAAAGATGATAAGTTTCACCTGTCTTCTGTTACACAATGATTATGAATAGGGCCAGCTTGAGATATATAGTAAATGACTATGATGATGGCAGTTTGTGTTTTTTAATAAAAGTGATTTATTTGGGGTTTTTTTTTACGTAGATCTTATTTATTACATCACTTGTTACCGAACCATTTATGCCATTTATAAATTCATTTTCTCTTCACGTATAACGAAACAAATAAAATGATATACAGGTACTAAGCTTTCTGCAAAAGCCAAAAAACATTTAAAAAAATTTAATCTTGAAATTTGTTAAAATGTACCGATTGTTAATTTGTTAATGAATTAGAACATTTCAGACTTGATTTTCACCTTCAGGTATTTGTGTGTGTATTGCTGACATTTAACAAGGACATTTGTGAATATTTCTTGTTTCTGTCACATTGAAGTTACTTTGAAGGAGAAACCTTTTAAAATGGCATTTACAATCAACATTTTAGTTTATCAGATTTTATTTACATGTTTGAATATTTATTGTCACATTGTTAGATAATTTATATCTCATTTCAAAAATATATTGAGGAAAAGAGCCATTAAATAAAATCTTAAACTGTTTGAAAATTTTGAAAGTTATAAAATCTGAGATGATTCAAAACATGCTAACACTGTAAATTAAATCAGGAAATGTGCCATTTTTTCATCTTCATAAGAATAGATTTTCAGGAGTTGTTTGATATATTAATTAAAAGTTGTATGTGCCGTCACTGTTGAAAGTTAATTTTGTTGTTGTATAAGTTTGACAGTATTATTCAGTTTATGACTTAACCGAGTATTAATCAATTATCATCAAATTTGTTTTCGTTCAAGACTGAACAATCATCTGAAATTTAATATCTAGAATAAGATTAAACATATGGAAATTCATTTCTTGGTTTTAGAATAACTACTAAATGAGTAATAATCGTAATTTTGAAATGTTAAATATATTTGCTTTTGTTCCAAAGTTGTTCATAAAAGGCAATGAACAATTTCAATTAAATAAATTTAAAGAGTATTGAAATTAAAAAATGATGCTAACATTAATTACATTGAAAACTCATCAAATATTTTATAAAAAGACAAAAATATGTTTTTAGATTCTCCATTGTTGATTTTGAGAAACAAGATTTTGTTTTAAGTTGAAATAAGATATGACTTTATGTAATTGTTTTTTAAACAGTTTTTGTTTTATGAAAGTGATTTTATGACAGTCAGAGCTTAATCATTTAAAAACAAATTCTTAAAGGTAACGCGTATCATTGATCTTTGATACAGTAAACATGATGATTAAACAAGTACATAGAAAATAAATATTATTTGAAATAGATAATTAAACAAAAAATTTTGGTAAATGTTGTTTGTATGTTACTTAAATTTGAAATTTGAATTTCCAAGCTTTAAAATTATTTAGTCAAACATTTGTACATGCTTTTGATAATAAGAACTAAAAACAGAATATCACCAGAACTTTAAATGTGGAACGGACAATAAAAAGGATAGAAAAAATAAAAGAATATTAGCCAAATAAGATAAAGTGTCAAAGATATTCTGTCATACATATTTTAAAAAGTAAAGTGTTTGTACCAAATCATTTTTAAGACGGTAAACTACATGTCTATTGACAAAGTTCTGGATGATGTCATGCTTTAAATTGTTAAAACATGTCAAATCTGAAGAAGTGATTTTGGTACAGAGTTGTTAGTGAGAATGGGTGTGTCAGTTAAGTTTGTACTGTTGTTGCTGTTGTGTGTAAATTGGTTATTGGTTCATAATGAATCACGTTGATGTTTATAATGATCAAAATGTATTTATTCACGTTCATCATTTCATTTAGTGCCTTCATTGAAAATGTCATAATTAAATTATTGTCTCTTTAATACTGTGTTTGTGTTGTTATATGACATGGTAGATAATTTTGAATCCTTCCATGGTCTTAGCAACTTAATCCACAGAAGCACGATATTTCCTTTGTGTTTGTGTATGTGTATATATGTTTGCAAACGCTCACTGTCTATTTTGAAAGAGGATACGTACAGTGAACAAATCTACATGTACATGTATTACTGAACAATGGGTGCCGTTCCACAAGGCATTTGTAGAGTTACAACCAACATATGAACCAATTGATTTTAGTACTACCATCAATTGTAAGTGTTTTGAGGAATGGCATCCAGGGCAGTTGTACATGGAATTAATTACGTTGGATTATTACAGGAATAACTGTGGCTGGCTTGACTTTGAGGTTCACAATAGTCACTGTTACTATCTGCAATGGTCGTTTAAAAGGTGTTGTTCTTCTTTGTGGCAAAAGTTTCCTACATCTCAAACCTTGGGGACCCCTTGCCAAAGGAGTTTGCACATTTCTTTAATACTTTCTCTGGGAACAACACTAAGATTTCTGTCTTCAGTCATACTTGATTCTTTGGAATAATGAAATAGTGAAGCACTCCAGTTTGCATCAAATCAGTGCAATCTTGAGTTTTAAGGAAGAATATGTTCAGAAACAACATGCCTTGGTTCCTGGAGCAGTGTTTTCTGTGCCTGGAAAGTCTGTGATATGATGAACAATCTGACACAGTTCCTCCAGCATCCTTGAAGTAGTACTTTGTAATCATCTCTCTCAGAAAATGCTCACCATGGAATGTCATGACCTCCTTTGAAAGGCATAACTTGTGCAAGTCTCTGGTCGTCATTAGTTGATTTCACTTTTGCTGCAGTTCATTGTCTGTTCTGTACCAGAGATTTATGATTGCATTTCAAAGTCAAGATGCCTGGGGCTGACAAGCTAGCACAGAAAGGTGACAAAATGCAGCAAGTCTTAAATTAGCCAGTGATAGATGGGCGCAGGTTATACCTTTAAAAGAACTTCGGAAATGTTATTTAAAGCAGGGTAGTTATTGCGTTGATGAAATTTGAAGTGACAGTCCAGTTTGTGCAGCTATTCATGCATGCAACACTATTTGAAAAATACAACTTGGTCAACAATTTTGTTTACATAATCTCCTACCACGATTTTGATAAAACATTTAAAAATGTCACTTAGAATCCCACCCCATAAAAATGTTGCTTGATTGACTGACAAACAAAAATTCAATTAAACTTGGTCTGCTATGCTTACCTTTCAGGCAGTTTTTTTTATTTACACTTCAAGTAGGTCAAAGTTGTACTATCCCCCTTTAGGATGATAATTAAATTTCTAGATACCTTTAGATACCTTACAAGTTGGTCAATTCATGTGTTTTATCTTAAACATTTTTGGGTCCAACTTCCATACAAATATAACATGAGGTTACAGTTTCACTCCATCTTCATTATTTGGTAAGTAAGAAGCGGTGTTTAGCATTTGTCCAATCAATCAACCAACAACTTCCCAATGCAAGGCATAACTCTTGCCAGTCTCCATTACTGGCTGATTTAGGCCTTGCAGTATTTCCTTAAGAAATCTGTGTTTAGAAATCCAGGCCCGCTATGCATTTCCAGTGCAGCGATTCACTGCCTCGACACAAGAAAGCTAGGGAATTACCGCACGGGTTAAATCAGCAAGTAATGCAGACTGGCAAGAGTTATCCCTTGCGTTTGGAAGTTGTCAACCAATAGAACAGACGCTTCTGCAATTATTTTTACTAAAAGAAGTACTCTTTCAAAAACACTCAACACTCATTTCATTGATCAGTTTTTTTTTCTGTCAAGAAACACAATGGCCCCTTAATGGATATGTAGCTTTCTGCAAAAATCTTTAAGATTGAAATGACGAGTTATTACCGACATCAACACAGATGGAGAAAATAAGCACACAGATGGAGTGAGTGGCTTATTAATACTGAATGCGCTTTGTAAAATGTCTAAAGCAAGTTCGTGCACATAGTTCACACCAACTCTGTTTATACAGTGGCAAAAGAAATTTTCAACAGTGAAACACAACATATTTCTTCCGGATAATGTCGATTTGGAATGTCTATGGTGAGGATATTAGATAAGAGATATAAACAAAATTTGATATTTCAAAGGTGCTTTTTACAAATCATGTTCGGTAATTAAAGTGATTTTTATGAATATGGAAATTATATTAGTACAAGATGTTATCGTCATAATGTACCTTCTTGGACTTTAAATCGTTGATTTATCACATATTCTCTGTGGAATACGACATTGCCATTGTACAGACTATGTTATACGTTAAGATGCTTATAAAATATATTGACAGCAATAATACTTCAGTGTCTAATTCAGTGTTGGAAATGTCAAATAACGATAAAAACGAATTTCTTCTCAAGAAAAGTATATATAGTAAGTTTTGACATTTCCATAACGCAATGGCCATGAGCTAATTTTGACGACACAGGTTCAACTTCTGTTAAGGCAACTCTCCTGGTGACATACATAGAGAACCAAGGGTGATAAAGTTTCGTTTGAAGGAAGGACTAATTAATATGCAACAAGAACTTGTAATTTAGTAAGATTAATGTTATGAAGCTTAAATATTTCAGGAATATGTAATCTAACTAATGGTGTATTTGAGAAGTAGGTCCGCGGATTAATGTTGATATATTAACGTAGCTCATCATGTACCAACCGTGTCACTCGTTTGTGAAACGAATCCCTGTTAAACCCATTTACTTCAAATTCTTCATTTGTGGGTGAATGTCTTTATCGTTTAAGATTTCTACATCAAAACAATTGGTTGAATCCATATGATCATATTTCAAGTTTATAGACAAACAACTTCTTTGTTGTGTGTTTATTCATTCTGTCCTCAGTCTTCACCACCTCAGCTTCTAGAAAGCCAACTGGGAAGGAAACACTGTTTTGATTTATGGAATAAATTGAGCAGATATTTTTAATAAACCGGACCTTATGCGTTAACTTATATGCACAAAACAGCATAAAAGTCTGAAGTGTTGTTATTGATTATCTGGTGGTATTATTTATATGATGCTTGATATCCCGAAACACCTTGAACTTTGTCTTGTTTTATTGTTTCTCACAAAGTCCGGAGGCGAGAAGACTCTCAATCAATATTGAAGATAAATTTCCGAGATAAAAAACCTATACAAATTCCAAAATTCTTCAGCTCAGTGAAAAAGTTAAGATTTAAATCTTGTTGTTCACATTATTGAGAATTGTTGATCAAACGATGGAAGAGATAAAGTGAGTTTAAAACTAAAGTAAAATGATTAACCTATTTCCAAGACACAAAGTGAAAGCTCGAGGCTCACCAGAGAACACTCATCAATTATTGCACAAGTTCAATCAATCAAGATGTGCTGTAGTGAGGTAATGATCACATTAGGCTGGGCAGGAGGAAGCTGTTCATAGAGCTCTCCGAGATCTGATAACTGTATGTTCAAGGTTCAAGTTGATTCATGCAACCAATATGGTCAAGATGTTAGCATTCAGAATGAATTTTAGAGGGGCAGTAGCACGTTTTTTGCTCACTTAAGTAAGTCGATGAAATGTATTTTTAAAATTATGTCATTAATAGTAAAACACCCTTCTCTCTTCTTAAAATCAAGTTTGAAAGTGGGTGTACATGGTTCCGTAAAGCCATTGGAATCGTTTTTGTCATTCGAAATAATAAAATGTTTTCACAATAAAATGGCCGCCATGCAATGTTTGCTTTATACGCAACACCGTTATTACCACTAAGGATAATTGGCTTGCGTAATACAGTGTTTTACGCTCAAAAGTAAATATAAATGGCACAAACTATTATTATAAATTGCAAATTTGCAAAAATAAAATTTGCTACTGTCCATTTGAACAACTTATACATTTTAGAAAGAAGACTCTACGTTTAGGTTGTTCTTTTAAAGTCTCTAAGCCCTGTCTTTCCAACCACACATTATTAACCATTGCATAGTTCGATCAATCAAGATTTAAAATCAATCTTCTATTGCAGTAGAAGCAATTGGCCCACGTGCAAACTTAACATAGGAAATAGACCACAGAGTTGCTATTGGTCAAAGAAATTGATTTTGCACAATTAAGACATCTGTCACATAGCGTGAGCTGGATATTAAATAAGTTAAATTAGTATTGTGAAGGTTAGAATTCATTACTTGATCTAAATTCAAATAAACTGTTTCAAAATATTCGCTTGTACATGACATAAAAAGTTTGTGATACGCTAGGCTTTTCTACTTTTTCTCCTGTTGTGTTGATGCAGCATCAAGGTCGAAGACAATCACAAAGCCAAGGCTTGCACTTTTAAAACAATAGATTAACAGGTTCATAAATGAAAATCACAAAGGAAATACTTTTATAACATGAAGAATGGAACTAAAAAGGTGCCTCTGAGATCTCTTCATTTAATTTCTATACTTACAATATGCTTTAATTATTTTTGAATGACGGTTCATGAACCAGTTTTTAGACAGTCATCAATATTTATTCTACAAAGCATTTAGAAATTGTTGTAGAATAGTTTTTCCACCAGGTCCATCTAATTATCACCGACTCCACTCTCTCAGACACCTCAGCCCTTTTAGAGTAACGGGAGTTTCATTGGGAATCAAGCACCAACGTGTTTTTTTAGAATACGGTTCAAAGGTGTTTTATAGAACACCAATCATCAAGGATGAATCTCAAAGGTGTTCAACTGAGAATCAAGCTATTAATATTACATAAACGAGAAATCAAACGCTTGTACATGAAATAAAAGTTCGTGAAGACAATCACAAAGCCAAGACTTGCTTGCACCTTTACACAAATAGATTGACAGTCTCTTAAATTAAAATTCCGAAAGCAATCATTTAAAAAAAAAGAAGAATGTAACTAAACAGGTGCTCCTGAGACATCTTTATTTATTCTTCTATACTTACAATATGCTTATATTTATTTGCATGACGGTAAATGAACCAGTTTCCAGACATACATCAATATTTAATCTGCACAGCGTTAAGGAGGTGTTGTCGACGAGTTCTGATTACACCAGGGCCATCTAATTATCACCAACTGTACTCTCTCAAGTGTTTTTTTTAAGAATAAAGCTCAAAGGTGTTCAACTGAGTATTAAGTTTCAAAAAGTTCTATTGAGAATGAAGCACCAATGTGTTTTATTGAGAATGAAGCACCAATGTGTTTTATTGAGAATGAAGCACCAATGTGTTTTATTGAGAATGAAGCACCAATGTGTTTTATTGAGAATGAAGCACCATTGTGTTCTATTGAGAATGAAGCACCAATGTGTTTTATTGAGAATGAAGCACCATTGTGTTCTATTGAGAATGAAGCACCAATGTGTTTTATTGAGAATGAAGCACCAATGTGTTTTATTGAGAATGAAGCACCATTGTGTTCTATTGAGAATGAAGCAGCAATGTGTTCTATTGAGAATGAAGCACCAATGTGTTTTATTGAGAATGAAGCAGCAATGTGTTCTACTGAGAATGAAGCAGCAAGGTGTTTTATTGAGAATGAAGCACCATTGTGTTCTATTGAGAATGAAGCAGCAATGTGTTCTATTGAGAATGAAGCACCAATGTGTTTTATTGAGAATGAAGCAGCAATGTGTTCTACTGAGAATGAAGCAGCAAGGTGTTTAGTTGAGGACGAAGCACTGTGATGGACTATTAGGAATCGCGAGGGTATTTTTTGAAAATCGAGCACTAACGTGGTATATGGAACATCAAGCACTGACAATCAAACACCTTAAAATGTCCACTCAAAGGGAAGGGGACTCGTATGGTTTAACCGAGCCATATACCTTAGAACTTATATTTTAGAACTCTTTTTATTTATTCAGCAGTATTAATTAGGTCATTTACATTTTCCTGAGACTTTCAATAAGAACAGCGTGCTACATCATCTTTACGTATCAATGAATACATCGACCAAGATGATTCAAGACACCGTTATTTCATTGAACATAAAGCACCATGGTGTTTATTGAAAATAAAACACTTCGGTGTTTCATTTGGAATGAGGCACAAAGTTGCCAATTTAAATGAAGCACCAAGGTGTTTAATTGATAATGAAGCCTTAATGTGTTAGAACATCAAACACCAATGGGGTGAATAATTCACCATTTAAACCCCATTGCATGATCGATTTATCTTTTTGTGTCACTTTACTCTGCAGATAAATGATTCATCAGATTACAGATTGCTTCAAAACTCATAACTTTGTTTTCAGTCTGCTTAATAAACAAACGTCACATATAAACTGTATAGTTGTAGGTGTTGAATAACATGCCTTAAATAATGAATAAACTAGTATGAACAACTGAACAGTTTGTGGGCAAGAATAAAATAAAATGCCGCATTCACTGTTCGTGCACTTTGACTGCTTTCTCTTTAAAAAATTAACTAGTTTTTATTTTAAGCATTTGACCTGCAGTGTATGATATTTGTCCCAAATTTAAATATTAAACCTTAATCGTTGTCTTGCATAGATATTTCAGAATGTATCTGGAGGCAAAGTAATATCTTATGCAGCATCTGAAGAGCACTTTGAGCAAATGAACTGTATCGATAAGGTTTCCATTAATACGACAGATTAAGATTTGTTTAAGGATGCCTTGCCTTTCTAATAAAGATCAAACCTAAATGACATCTAATATCATTGATGATTCGTATTCTCTCCAACAGAAATGCTTTGAAATATTTAAGGAAGTCACCAGGCCTATAAGGTCTACATTCAAGAGGTAGAACAAGGCATTCTGACAGTACAGCTGTGCTCTGTGTTTCTTTGAGTTACAATGTGAGTCTTTCCTTTTAACTGCAAGTATAAGAATGGTTCCTCTGAGTGTTACTGGTATAGAATTACCAATTAGTAACTGTCAATGCCTGTTTGTCTCACTAGCAGTGGTCAATTCTCGTGACCTTGGGTTCAGGTGACAAATTGCCTTAGATAATTAATCATGCAAAGACAGCAAATGGCTATATCTTTATTGAGATGATAAAATGCGTCTCATTTATTGCAGTTTTACTGGGACCATGGTTAGATAATCATAGTAGTTACCTGGACACGTCTGGGCTATGTTTGTATTGTAAATACAAAGACATATATATCAGGATAAACATACATATTTCACCAGGGCAGCGATCCTTTGTCTATTTCGAATTTATTGATTTTAAATAATTATACTCTCATCTGTTAGCATTGTTAATTCTCACTTTCATGAACTCCAACTGGATTTTTGTTTATGTATTCATGAATTTAAATAAATTCTTATGCACGTTCATATATTTTAAGAACTTTCATGCGTTTTCCACATGCACTTATGTATGCTCATGTACGAACTATCATCTGTTCACTTTCATGTAATTTAAAACATATCAATTTACTTTCAAATGCGAATCGATAATCTGCAATATAAACCGATAAAAACATTCCATTAATAAAGTAACATTGATAGGTTTTGTTTTTAAGGCTTCTTTGACGTCAGAACAGGATGAATTTTAAATGTCAACTGGAGATTTAAAGTGCAGTACAAGGAGATGAAATCCGTGTAAGATGTTGGTCTGTGGGACAAGAGTCATATTTGATATTGGTTTTAAAGGACATTTATAATTGTATCTGGTACTCGATTTGTAATTATTCAAAAAGAAAAACTTAGGACGACGACGTTCTTAGATGATAAAATATTAGTTGTTCTGTGTTCATGTAAGTGCCTTGTGTTTTGCTAAGTGTACTCTTCTGTGTCGTTATATTTATTCAAAAGTGCCAAAAAGCTATTTGTGAGTCTTGAATAAATATGTATGTCAGTGATTTGTTCAAATGTGTTTCTTTTAACTGTGTTAAGTTCAACAATTTTACATATTTTTGTTTATTGTGACAGCATAAATATGTTTCTGTTTGGGACACCAAAGTTCACCATATAATTGTGTTTCTGTTAACAATATTGGCGTTCAACACACACTTGTGTGTTCTGTTACCAGCATCAGGGTTCACCACATAAATGTGTTTCTGTTAACAACATTAGAGTTCACCACATAAATATGTTTCTGTTAACAGCATTAGGGTTCACCACATAAATGTGTTTCTGTTAACAACATTAAGGTTCATCAGATAAATGTGTTCTGTTAACGGCGTTAGAGTTCACCACATAAATGTGTTTCTGTTAACGGCATTAGGGTTCACCACATAAATGTGTTTCTGTTAACAACATTAGAGTTCACCACATAAATGTGTTACTGTTAACGGCGTTAGGGTTCACCACATAAATGTGTTTCTGTTAACAACATTAGAGTTCACCACATAAATGTGTTACTGTTAACGGCGTTAGGGTTCACCACATAAATGTGTTTCTGTTAACACCATTAGGGTTCACCACATAAATGTGTTTCTGTTAACAATATTGGCGTTCAACACACACTTGTGTGTTCTGTTACCAGCATCAGGGTTCACCACATAAATGTGTTTCTGTTAACAACATTAGAGTTCACCACATAAATGTGTTTCTGTTAACGGCATTAGGGTTCACCACATAAATGTGTTTCTGTTAACAACATTAGAGTTCACCACATAAATGTGTTACTGTTAACGGCGTTAGGGTTCACCACATAAATGTGTTTCTGTTAACACCATTAGGGTTCACCACATAAATGTGTTTCTGATAACGGCGTTAGAGTTCACCACATAAATGTGTTACTGTCAACACCATTAGGGTTCACCAGATAAATGTGTTTCTGTTAACAACATTAGGGTTCACCACATAAATGTGTTTCTGTTAACAACATTAGAGTTCACCACATAAATGTGTTACTGTTAACGGCGTTAGTGTTCACCGATGCGACCTTCACAGAAATGATTAAGGGCATTTGCAGAACCATTCAACTAGAGTCGAGAAGTTGATCGAGCACTTGTGACCTATTGAGTAAAGTCACTGATAAAGGTCGAGAAAGCCAGACCACTGATTTAAATGGAACGAATCATAATTTATGTACTGAATTCTGCTAAATCTGACAGTTTGGTACGTAGTTTCCGGAAAGTAAAGTCCCCAGACATTCCTAACGACCCCGTTGCTGACGTATGTATTTATTTATTTTATGATTTATTATTGATTATGTGACACCGAACTGCCAGGGGTGAGGCATTAAGATAGAGATAGACATAAATGTACTCATAAGATAGATAGACAGAAATGTACTCATAAGATAGAGATAGGCAGAAATGTACTCTTAAGATTTACAGATAGTAAATATGTAAATGTAACTCCTATGTAGATCCAATCTGAAGCTGTAAATACACATGAAGTAGATATAAATTCTGACGATCCTGTTCAATATAATGTATTTTGATTTTATGAGGAACGTTGAGTGTATGTAAACGATTAGGGACTGTTTAAAGGCGCTGTAGCACGTTTTTTCGCTGAAATAAGTCAATGAAATGTATTTGAAAAATAATGTCAACAATAGTAAAACACCCTTCTCTCTTCGGAAAATCAAGTTACAAATGAGTGTATATGGTTCCGTAAAGCCATGGGAAATTTTTTTTGTCATTCGAAATAATAAAATGGGTTCACAATAAAATGGCCGCCATGCAATTTTGGCTTTATACGCAACACCGTTATTACCACTACGGATAATTGGTTTGTGTAATAAGATGTTTTACCCTCTGAAGTAAATATAAATGAGATAAACTATCATTATAAATGAGAAATTTGAAAAAATAAAATTTGCAAAAAACGTGCTACAGCGCCTTCAAGTAAGAATTACTGTTCCTGATAACACACCCAATAATGAATTCTAAGGTATACAACAGTTAACAGAAACACATTGAAGGGGTGAATACAAACATAATTTAAGAAAGCACATTTAAGTGAAATCAAGGTAAAGGTACGTCACTACAATATCCTTAGTGTAATGTTAAATAATTGAAGTTAAGGCTAAACCTGGTTAAGATTGGTTTGTGAAAGGTACTCCTACTTTTATGGTTTATAGATAATGAATCTTTACTCTGCACAACCATTAGACAATGACAAAGAAAATATTTTAAAAACTGGAATTTAGAGACCTTCAGATTTATATATTGTTTCATTAATACATCTGACATTTAAATGCAAGGCTCTTGAAGGTTTCATATTCTTTGCGTCAACGCATGGTTGTTATATCTGCACCTCCAAGCCATATGTCAGAATGAGATACACAAGAAGGGAAACATGTAATAATGAAAAGTGAAGTATGTACAATCGAAAACTTTTGTTACTAAAATTGTAACTTTTTCTCCTGTTGTGTTGATGCAGCATCAAGGTCGAAGACAATCACAAAGCCAAGGTTTGCTTGCACCTTTACACAAATATATTGACAGTCTCTTAAATGAAAATTCCGAAAGCAATCATTTAAAAAAAATGAAGAATGTAACTAAAGAGGTGCTCCTGAGACATCTTTATTTATTATTCTATACTTACAATATGCTTATATTTATTTGAATGACGGTTCATGAACCAGTTTCCAGACATACATCAATATTTAATCTGCACAGCGTTAACGAGGTGTTGTAGACGAGTTCTGATTCCGACAGGTCCATCTAATTATCACCAACTCTACTCTCTCAAGTGTTTTTTTTATAGAATAAAGCTCAAAGGTGTTTTATAGAACACCAAGCACCAAGGTATGTTTATGAGGATGAAGCTCATAGGTGTTCAACTGAGAATTAAGTTTCAAAAAGTTCTATTGAGAATAAAGCACCAATGTATTCTATTGAGAAAGAAGCACCAATGTGTTCTATTGAGAATGAAGCACCAATGTGTTCTATTGAGAATGAAGCACCAATGTGTTCTATTGAGAATGAAGCAGGAAGGTGTTTAGTTGAGGACGAAGCACCGTGGTGGACTATTAGGAATCGCGAGGGTATTTTTTTAAAATCAAGCACTAACATGTTATATGGAACATCAAGCATTGACAATCAAACACCTTAAAATTTCCACTCAAAGGGAAGGGGACTCGTATGGTTTAACCGAGCCATATACCTTAGAACTTATATTTTAGAACTCTTTTTATCAATTCAGCAGTATTATTGAGGTCATTTACATGTTATGAGATCACTTTCAATAAGAACAGCGTGCTACAGCATCTTTAAGTATCAATGAATACATCGACCAAGCTCATTCAAGACACCGTTATTTCATTGAACATAAAGCACAATGGTGTTTATTGAAAATGTAACATATCGGTGTTTCATTTGGAATGAGGCACAAAGTTGCCAATTTAAATGAAGCACCAAGGTGTTTAATTGATAATGAAGCCTTAAGGTGTTAGAACATCAAACATCAATGGGGTGAATAATTCACCATTTAAACCCCATTGCATGATCGATTAATCTTTTTGTGTCACTTTACTCTGCAGATAAATGATTCATCAGATTACAGATTGCTTCAAAACTCATAACTTCGTTTTCAGTCTGCTTAATAAACAAACGTCACATATAAACTGTATAGTTGTAGGTGTTGAATAACATGCCTTAAATAATGAATAAACTAGTATGAACAACTGAACAGTTTGTGGGCAAGAATAAAATAAAATGCCGCATTCACTGTTCGTGCATTTTGACTGCTTTCTCATTAAATATATTAACTAGTTTTTATTTTAAGCATTAGACCTGCAGTGTATGATATTTGTCCCAAATTTAAATATTAAACCTTAATCGTTGTCTTGCATAGATATTTCAGAATGTATCTGGAGGCAAAGTAATATCTTATGCAGCATCTGAAGAGCACTTTGAGCAAATGAACTGTATCGATAAGGTTTCCATTAATACGACAGATTATGATTTGTTTAAGGACGCCTTGCCTTTCTAATAAACATCAAACCTAAATGACATCTAATATCATTGATGATTCGTATTCGCTCCAACATAAATGCTTTGAAATATTTATGGAAGTCACCAGGCCTATAAGGTCTACATTCAAGAGGTAGAACAAGGCATTCTGACAGTACAGCTGTGCTCTGTGATGCTTTGAGTTACAATGTGAGTCTTTCCTTTTAACTGCAAGTATAAGAATGGTTCCTCTGAGTGTTACTGGTATAGAATTACCAATTAGTAACTGCCAATGCCTGTTTGTCTCACTAGATGTGGTCAAGTCTGGTGACCTTGGGTTCAGATGACAAATTGCCTTAGATAATTAATCATGCAAAGACAGAGCAAATGGCTATATCTTTATTGAGATGATAAAATGCGTCTCGTTTATGGCAGTTTTACTGTGACCATAGTAGCTACCTGGACACGTCTGGGCTATGTTTGTATTGTAAATACAAAGACATATATTTCAGGATAAAGATACATATTTCACCAGGGCAGCGGTCCTTTGTCTATTTCGAATTTATTGATTTTAAATAATTATACTCTCATCTGTTAACATTGTTAATTCTCACTTTCATGAACTCCAACTGGATTTTTGTATTCATGAATTTAAATAAAACTTATTCACGTTCATATATTTTAAGAACTTTCATGCGTTTTCCACATACCCTTATGTATGCTCATGTACGAAGTATCATCTGTTCACTTTCATGTAATTTAAAACATATCAATTTACTTTCAAATGCGAATCAATAATCTGCAATATAAACCGATAAAAACATTCCATTAATAAAGTAACATTTATAGGTTTTGTTTTTAAGGCTTCTTTGACGTCAGAACAGGATGAATTTTAAATGTCAAATGGAGATTTAAAGTGCAGTACAAAGAGATGAATTCTGTGTAAGATGTTGGTCTGTGGGACAAGAGTCATATTTGACATTGGTTTTAAAGGACATTTATAATTGTATCTGGTACTCGATTTGTAATTATGCAAAAAGCAAAACTTAGGACGACGACGTTCTTAGATGATAAAATATTAGTTGTTCTGTGTTCATGTAAGTGCCTTGTGTTTTGCTAAGTGTACTCTTCTGTGTCGTTATATTCATTCAAAAGTGCCAAAAAGCTATTTGTGAATAAATATGTATGTCAGTGATTTGATCAAATGTGTTTCTTTTAACTGTGTTAAGTTCAACATTTTTACATATTTTTGTTTATTGTGACAGCATAAATATGTTTCTGTTTGGGACACCAAAGTTCACCATATAATTGTGTTTCTGTTAACAATATTGGCGTTCAACACACACTTGTGTGTTCTGTTAACAGCATTAGGGTTCATCACATAAATGTGTTTCTGTTAACAACATTAGAGTTCACCACATAAATATGTTTCTGTTAACAGCATTATGGTTCACCACATAAATGTGTTTCTGTTAACAACATTAGGGTTCATCAGATAAATGTGTTCTGTTAACGGCATGAGAGTTCACCACATAAATGTGTTTCTGTTAACAGCATTAGGGTTCACCACATAAATGTGTTTCTGTTAACACCATTAGGGTTCACCACATAAATGTGTTTCTGTTAACGGCGTTAGAGTTCACCACATAAATGTGTTACTGTCAGCACCATTAGGGTTCACCACATAAATGTGTTTCTGTTAACAGCGTTAGTGTTCACCGATACGACCTTCACAGAAATGATTAAGGGTATTTGCAGAGCCATTGTTGTAACTAGAGTCAAGAAGTTGATCGAACACTTGTGACCTATTGAGCAAAGTCACTGATAAAGGTCGAGAAAGCCAGACCACTGATTTAAATGGAACGAATCAGAATGTATGTACTGAATACTGCTAAATCTGACAGTTTGGTACACAGTTTCCGGAAAGTAAAGACATTCCTAACGACCCCGTTGCTGACGTATGTATTTATTTATTTTATGATTTATTATTGATTATGTGACACCGAACTGCCAGGGGTGAGGCATTAAGATAGGGATAGACATAAATGTACTCATAAGATAGATAGACAGAAATGTACTCATAAGATAGAGATAGACAGAAATGTACTCTAAAGATGTAAAGATAGTAAATATGTAAATGTAACTCCTGTGTAGATCCAACCTGAAGCTGTAAAGACACATGAAGTAGATATAAATTCTGACGATCCTGTTCAATATAATGTATTTTGATTTTATGAGGAACGTTGAGTGTATATAAACGATTAGGGACTGTTTAAGCAAGAATTACTGTTCCTCATAACACACCCAGTAATGCATTCTAAGGTATACAACCTAACACAGTTAACAGAAACACATTGAAGGGGTGAATACAAACATAATTTAAGAAAGCACATTTAAGTGACATCAAGGTAAACGTACGTCACTACAATTTCCTTAGTGTAATGTTAAATAATTGAAGTTAAGGCTAAACTTTGTTAAGATTGCTTTGTGAAAGGTACTCCTGCTTTTATGGTTTATAGATAATGAATCATTACTCAGCACAACCATTTGACAATGACAAAGAAAATATTTTAAAAACTGGAATTTAGAGAAAAGTAAAATATGTACAATCGAAAACTTTTGTTACTAAAATTGTTAAAAAGTTAAAAGTGGTTTTAA
The DNA here is from genome assembly GCA_936450465.1 of Gibbula magus. Lineage (NCBI taxonomy): Eukaryota > Metazoa > Mollusca > Gastropoda > Trochida > Trochidae > Gibbula > Gibbula magus. Next base: position 67,480,603 of record OW388296.1, on the reverse strand, counting down.
TATTTCTAGCATGGAAGTGTTTAACCCTTAAAATTAGTAATGTAAATTATTTGAGTTGAATTATGTGAGAAGGCAGTGTAGTGTTGATGAAGTTTCAAGGATGATGAACGTCTTTATATCCGCTATTGATGAACAACTGTTACTTTATAGATATACTTAATCCTATTGCTATTTCTACCCTCAATTAATCTTTATTGTTTGATTAATAAGTATATATGTTAAACATAACTTTTAATACATCTTTATTGTTTGATTAATAAGTATATGTGTTAATCATAACTTATTTTGTGTAATATTACGTTTTTTTCTGCAAACACTGAATAAACATTTCACAGAGCCGAAATGAAGGGAATGAACTCAAAGATGACTTTTTATCAATTTCAAATTTACTTTTAATATCTTTATAGACATTCTCAAATTTTCAGTGGAAACCTATCATGGTTTGTGATGTTCTTTTGTTTTTATTCAAAATTGAATTTTGCAAATGATCCATATCGAGATGTCAAGCGCTGAAATCAACGTTCAGGTATGGAACAATCAACAACCAAACAAACAATCTTGCAAAATGAGAACTAATTTCCGTTCTGTCAGTGCTATTTCCATATTCACAATAGGCCACGTGTTGATGGCTCTTGATAAGACACGCTTCCCTTTATATCTAAGCTTTTATCACACTTTCAGCACGACCCATTGGTATGCTATTGTGTCTTAAACATGTAAGCTTGTTCCCATCTCCAAGCTTCTGTCTGTTGAGGTAGCTTTGTCGAGCTGTCAGCTGTATCTCGTCATTTCACATACGCTTGAAAATGGTTGTGATATATCATATCAGAAATTGTAAACGTTGACGAAAGAGAGATAAGGTACACATAAGAGTGGCTGCGGCAACTGTCTGAACTTTATCATGAATATGATAGAATTACATTTGTGGAAACGAAATGCAAAGGAGTATTTTTTCTCTGTGGATGACATTTCTTCGTTATTATCCCCGGTGGTTACATAAGAAAATATGCACTAATATCGGCGCCCTTGTGACCTCCAATAGAGTCCAGAGGATCCAATGCCTACCTATATTAGTATTCCACACAAGAACCGAAGGACATAGAATGCTGAAATTGTGTGTGCATATGTTGATTTTTGCACAAATGTAGCTTTCATTACTAGTCTAATTTATTTTCCATAAACATTTTTTTTTTATGAAATTGATTTTAAGCAAACCAAAGAGCTTAATCAGTTTAAGACAAAAATTCTTAATGGTAACAAGTATAGTTGACTTTTGATACAGTAAACATGATGATTAAACCAGTACTTCATTGTAATGAAATATTATTTGGAATATATATTCAAAAAGACGTCCTCGAAAAATCATGTCTGTATGTTGGTTTAGTTTGAATTTATTTTATTCTAAAGCTTTGAAGTCCTTCATTCAAACATTTAAAATTGCTTTTAAAAATTATATCTAAAAACAGAATATCACCAGTACTTTAAATGTGGAACCAACGACAACAAGGACAGAAAAAATGGAGCCAATTTAGACATAGCATCTGTCATCCAACTTCAGCATGGCGCACAATCAGAAATCTTTGACACAGAAAGGTACCATAATGCAGCAAGGCTTGGATTAGCCAGTGATATGGGGCCTTGCAGGGGAAGTTGTCTGTCAACAAGAGCAAGAGTTCAGATGTAAAGGAACCTTCTTAAAGTCTAAAATTCATCAAGTCTAGTCTGTATTGCCTAAGCTCTATGTCTGAAATTTAGGATTTATGGGTCTCCTTTCAATTTTATTTTACATTTAATTCTGAACAGTAAAATGTTGCACCATTTTCAGACATTAAAATACATATCCAAAGACAGTTAAGATTGCAGTCTTCTTGTTGCTGTTGTGTGTAAATTAATTATTGGTTTATAATGTTTATAATGAATCACGTTGAGTGAGTCGCTAGTGAAACAGAGCCAACTATGCATTTAGGTGAGCTGAGGTGAGGTGAGTTGGGGCTGGAACTAGCGAACCATGGGTGGTACTACGCTGAAATTCAGTGAAGCATTGTACCCAAACCTAACTGCGTGTAGAACACTTCTCTACTGCAGACAAAGTTGCCGTGCCCCTGGCGGGATTCGAACACCTGGACCTCTTGAGAGTAATACCTCAAATTGAATTGGAGGAAGGGGAAGACATCTGTTTTTTACGAGTAAAATCACCTTCTAGTTATGACCGGACTACTTGTGACTGGTTTGGATAAAATTTCAAAAGAGTCACTGTAACCTATCTACAATTGATGTTTAAACTGTAAGGTGGTATTCACTGCTTTCTTATAAAATGTATTAACTACTTTTAACAAATGACTGAGTTGGTATTTTAATGATAATACCTACATGTACATTGTATGCTATATACCCCTAATTCAAATATCAAATATGGTTGGGTTTTTTTTTTATATATATTTACGACCGTTGAACACCTTCATTTTTGTCTTGCACAGCCACTCCACACAGCACCTGGAGGTAAATTGAATAATATCGGATAATATCATGAGCAAATAAACTTAAGATTGCAGATTGTTGCAAGGATTCCTTGCCGTTTGGTAAAACTAACCCTTAAATGAATCTTATATCATTGAGTATTCGTATTTCCTTACAAAACTTCTATTAAATATGTTAGGAATAACTTAAAGTTTTTAGCTCATCGGACCTAGAACCCGAAGTACATGTACAATATGAAATTTTGTATGACTTTTGAATGCAAAGATGTGCATCTGATGTTTCGAGTAACAGTGTGAGTGTTAACTGCAATTGTAAGAATGGTCCCTCTGGCTGATGGCGGTATATAGATTTACCAATTAGTAACTGTCAAGGCATGTTTGTCTCACAAGCAGTAGTCAAGTCTGGTGATTTTGGGCTGAGATGACAAACTGCCTTAATGCGTCTCATTTATTCACAATTAGCTTCATATTCAAACTTAACTGTCAGGCAAAAGAAGTACTAACCTCAGATGATTTTATCATATGTATGATCTTCATTTGCAAATATCTCAAGTTTTCGATGTCATAATCTAAAACTGCAATGTACACGTATTTAGTCAGCAGTCAAAGAATACTTCTACTTTGTTTTTCTATTTAAAATAAATGAAATTTGTAATTGTTAATACCCAACAATTATTTTTGATGATACACATCTGTTCATATCAGACATATTCTATGTGAAAATTACTAAATATGCCTGCTTCTGCACACATTTACAGCATTTTAAACATGGTAGGGGTCATGTTTGTGTGTAAATTTCAATTCTTACCCCTATTTTAATTAAACAGAGATATTTCAACTATAATTTACCAAAAGTCATCAATTAATTCATTCAAACTACTGCAGATAAGTATTATTATATCGTGCCATAGTGAAATGCATCAGATTTCTATCAAATATTGAATTAATCGAAACCAACTGAGATGAGCACTTTCTTTTGCCTGGTACTTTATGTACTCAAAACAATTAATTTATTAATTTTTATGTGAAATAAGAAATTGATTCATTTAATGTTTCTATTCTAAAACTGGCTTGTGTAGGCGTTTAGTCATCAGTCAGAGAAAAGTTATATGTGATTTTTTTATATATCTAATTAATCAAATTAAAACTTCTCCCAAAATTCATTTGGATAATACACAACATATTACATATAAGACATATTATATTGGAAAATAAATAAATGTGCCTCATTCTGCAGACATTTATATTTTAAACATGGTAGGGATCATGTTGGTTTAATTTTCGTTTTTTTACACCTTTCCATTAAACAAATATGTTTGACCAGTCACCAAGTAATTAGTTCAACCAACTAATTTCAAGTCATCTTATTTATTTTAAAATATTTAATTAATCGACACCAACTGAGGTGTGTACTTTTTGGCCCGGTAGTTTATATAAGGATAAACATACACGTTTTTGGTCAAACTTCTTTACAAATTTAACGTGATGTTTCAGTTTCACTCTATCTTTATTATTTTGTTAAACTAATGTCAAAAATTTACTATCAATCAACCTTTTTAAACGGGAACAGACACTTTTGCAATTACTTTTACTAAAAGAAGTTATCTTACAAAAAAAGTCAAAACTCATTACATTGAATTTTCTTTTTCAGTGAAGAAAACACAATAGCCAAATAAGTTTGCCCGTAAATTCCAGAGTAATTCACTGCAAGTTTTGATCTGATGAGAAACCAGAAACCAAAAACATCGTTGACATGAACTAAACTAACATAAAAGCTTACTGGATTGCCTCCAAACAAGTAAAATAATCAGAAGCATCTTTTGCACATTAAGCCAACTAAACGAGACGACTTTCTGCAAAAATGTTTAGAATTGATCTGACGAGTTAATACTGAAATCAATACAGATTGAGAAAATAAGCAAACAGTTCGCTTGGGAGGCGTATTAGAACTGAATTCGCTTTAAAAAAAAGTCTAACGCAAGTTCGTGCAAATAGTTCACACAAACCCTGTTTATATAGGGGCAAAAGAAACGATACAGAATTTTCAACAGTCAAACACAACATATTTCTGCCGGATAAACCCGTATTTAAAGTGAAATTTGATGAAATATGGAAAGTATGTTAGTACAAGGCGATATCGGCATAATGTACCTTCTTAGACTTTAAATCGATGGCGCATCGTTGATGCAGGATGTCATAAAACAAACCAGAGAATCATATTTCACTATCCTTTCTCTTAAATGAAAATAATGTTGAAGATATCAGAAGCATGATATCCTTTCATGTGTATCACTTATACTCTGTGGAATACGATATTGCCATAAAATACAGACTATGTGTGAAATATATTGTGAAATTCAGCTTTGACTGAAAAAATACTTTAGTGTCCCATTCAATACTTTTTAGTTGTCAAAATAGTTCTGTTCTGCAGTGTTGGAAATGTCAAATAGCAATAAAAACGTATTTCTCCTCAAGAACAGTATAAATATTAAGCTTGTTTGACATTTCCATAACGCAATGGCCATGAACTAATTTTGACGACACAGGTTCAACTTCACTGAAGGCAACTCTCCTGGTGACATACATTGAGATCCAGGGGTGATAAAGTTTCGTTTGAAGGAAGAACTGATTAACATGGAACCATAATTTAATTGTGATTAAGTAAGATTAATGTAATGTAGCTTTAATATTTCAAGAATATATTAACTAACAAATGGTGCATTTAAGAGGTAGGTCAGCAGATTTATTTTGATATTTTGATATAATCCCGCCATGTACCAACCGTGTCACTCGTTTATGAAACAAATCTCTGTTAAACTCATTTACTTGAAATGCTTCATTTGATGGTGAATGTCTTTATCGTTTAAGATTTCAACATCAAAACAATTGGTTGAATCCATATGATCATATTTCAAGTTTATAGACAAATAACTTCTTTATTGTGTGTTTATTCATTCTGTCCTCAGTCTTCATCACCTCAGCTTCTAGAACGCCTAGGAAGGAAACACTATTTTTGATATATGGAATTAATAGGACAGATATTATAGGCCTTATATGTGTTATATGCACAAAACAGCATAACAGTCTGAAGTGTTGTTATTGATTATCTAGTGGTATTATTTAAATGATGCTTTAGATCGTGTAACACCTTGAACTTTGTCTTGTTTTGGTGTTTCTCACAAAACCCGGAGGCGAGAAATACTCTCAATCAATATTGAAGATAAATTTCAGAGACAAAAAACCTATTAGAATTCCAAGATTGTGCAGCTCGGTGAAAAATTTAAGATTTAAAATCTTGTTGTTAACATTATAGAGAAGAAGAACCGCCATATTGATCAAACGATGGAAGAGTTTAACAAAGTTTAAGATTAAAGTAAAAATGACTCTTGACCTTTTTCAAGACACAAAGTGAAAGCTTGAGGCTCAACAGAGAACACTCATCAATTATTGCACAAGTTCAATCAATCAAGATGTGCTGTAGTGAGGTAATGATTACATTAGGCTGGCCAGGAGGAAGCTGTTTATAGAGCTCTCCGAGATCTGCTGACGGTATGTTTTTCAGGTGTGAATTGATTCATGAAACCGATATGTTAGCATGTTAGCATTTGAAATGAATTTTAAACGACTTATAAATTTGAGAAAGAAGACAATACGTTTAGGTTGTTCTTCCAAAGTCTCAAGACCCTGTCTCTCCAACCCCAAATCATTAATTATTACATAGTTCGATCAATCAAGATATTAAAGGATTATTCCGTTCAATCAATTAATCAATGTTGTGCAAACTTAACATAGGAAATAAACTACAAAGTTGTTATTGGTCAAAGAAATGGATTTTGCACAATAAAGATATCTCTCAATTAGTTTGAGGTGGATATTAAGTTAAATTAGTATTGTGAAGGTTAAAATTCATTACTTGATTTCAAATAAACTGTTTCAAAATATTCACTTGTAGATGAAATAAAAGTTCGTGATACGCTAGGCTTCTCTACTTTTTCTCCTGTTGTGTTGATGCAGCATCAAGGTCGAAGACAATCACAAAGCCAAGGCTTGCACTTTTATACCAATAGATTAACAGTCTCATAAATGAAAATTACAAAGGAAATACTTTTAAAACATGAAGAATGTAACTAAAAAAGTGCCTCTGAGATCTCTTCATTTCGTTTTCTATACTTACAATATGCTTTAATTATTTTTGAATGACGGTTCATGAACCAGTTTTTAGACAGTCATTAATATTTAATCTACAAAGCGTTAAGAAATTGTTGTAGAAGAGTTAATCCACCAGGTCCATCTAATTATCATCAACTCCACTCTTTAGACACCTCAGCCTTTTTAGAGTAACGGGAGTTTCATTGGGAATCAAGCACCAAAGTGTTTTTTTTAGAATACGGCTCAAAGGTGTTTTATAGATTACCAAGCATCAAGGATGAATCTCCAAGGTGTTCAACTGAGACTCAAGCTTCAACATGTTCTATTGAGAAGCAGCAAGGTGTTTAGTTGAGAATGAAGCAGCAAGGTGTTTAGTTGAGAATGAAGGCCCAAGGTGTTCTATTGAGAATGAAGCAGCAAGGTGTTTAGTTGAGAATGAAGCAGCAAGGTGTTTAGTTGAGAATGAAGCAGCAAGGTGTTCAGTTGAGAATGAAGCACAATGGTGTTCTATTGAGAATGAAGCAGCAAGGTGTTAAGTTGAGAATGAAGGACCAAGGTTTTCTATTGAGAATGAAGCAGCAAGGTGTTTAGTTGAGAATGAAGCAGCAAGGTGTTCAGTTTAAGAATGAAGCAGCAAAGTGTTTAGTTGAGAATGAAGCAGCAACGTTTTTAGTTGAGAATGAAGCAGCAAGGTGTTCTATTGCACCTCAAGACCTTATTCAACCATGAAGCTTAAGTGTAGTGTTATGTCATGAACACAAAGCACCTAGGTGTTATTTGAATATCAAGAATCAAGATTGAAAATCAAACATCATGATGTTTATGTACCTGTTGCAGGTTTTTGGCATATTACTTTTTCTCAAATTTGCAATTTATTATTAAAGTTTATAGATGGTTACGTTAGAGGGTAAAACATCTCATTACACGACTTGATAAGCCGTTTCCATAGAATGTGGTTATCCGTATTAGAAGAGAATGATGCGACATTTAAAGTGAAAATTTTGTGGAACTCTCCAGGTATTGTTGTAGGTCTCATGCGATTTTTGTGCAAGTTTAGACAGAAGGATTGACCAATCCATCATATGTATACTATACAACACATTTAAAACTCTTCTCTGAGAAAGGTCAGATAACTTAAACTACCTAAGAGCAGCCATTGTAATGTGAACACCTAAAAATGATCACTCTAAGGGAAGTGGACTCGCATTGTTTAACCGAGTCATATACCTTTATACCATATACTCTTTTTCACTGATTCAGCAGTTTTATTTAGATCATTTACATTTTCGTGAGAGCACTTTATTTTAATAAGAACAGCGTGCTACAGCACTTTTAAGTGCTAATGAATTAATCGATCAGGGTGATTCATAGAGCGTTATTGCATTGAACACAAAGCACCAAGGTGTTTCATTTAGAAGTACAAGGTTGCCAATTCAAATGAGTTCACCACATAAATGTCTTTCTGTTAACGGCATAAGGGTTCACCACATAAATGTGTTTCTGTTAACGGCATTAGGGTTCACCACATAAATGTGTTTCTGTTAACGGCATTAGGGTTCACCACACAAATATGTTTCTGTTAACGGCATTAGGGTTCACCACACAAATATGTTTCTGTTAACGGCATTAGGGTTCACCACATAAATATGTTTCTGTTAACGGCATTAGGGTTCACCACACAAATATGTTTCTGTTAACGGCATTAGGGTTCACCACACAAATATGTTTCTGTTAACGGCATTAGGGTTCACCACATAAATGTGTTTCTGTTAACAGCATTAGGGTTCAGCACACAAATATGTTTCTGTTAACGGCATTAGGGTTCACCACACAAATATGTTTCTGTTAACGGCATTAGGGTTCACCACATAAATGTGTTTCTGTTAACGGCATTAGGGTTCACCACATAAATGTGTTTCTGTTAACGGCATTAGGGTTCACCACACAAATATGTTTCTGTTAACGGCATTAGGGTTCACCACACAAATATGTTTCTGTTAACGGCATTAGGGTTCACCACATAAATGTGTTTCTGTTAAGGGCATTAGGGTTCACCGATACGACGGAATATTCATCGATTAAGGACATTTCTTGAACCATTGTTGTAACTAGAGTGAAGCAGTTGATCAAGCACTTGTGACCTATTGAGTACTGTCACTGATAAAGGGTCAGGAAAGCCAGACCACTGACTTCATGGAACAAATCAGAATTTATGTACTGAATTCTGCTAAAGCTGACAGATTGATACAAAGTTTCTTGAAAGAAAAATCCCCAGGCATTCATAACGACCCCATTGCTGACGTATTCATTATTCATTTTATGATTTATCATCGATTATTTGACATCGAACTGCCAGGGGTGAGGCATTGAGATAGAGATAGACAGAAATGTACTCATAAGATAGAGATAGACAGAAATGTACTCATAAGATAGATAGTAAATATGTAAATGTAACTCCTATGTAGATCCAACCTGAAGCTGTAAAGACACATGAAGTAGATATAAATTCTGACGATCCTGTTCAATATAATGTATTTTGATTTTATGGGGAACGTTTAGTGCATATAAACGATTAGGGACTGTTTAAGCAAGAATTACTGTTGGAAGATTCCCTCATAACACACCCAGTAATGCATTCTAAGGCACACAACCTAACACAGTTAACAGAAACACATTTAAGGGATGAATACAAACAGAGTTAAGGGAAGGCCATTTAAGTGACGAACCCAAACGCAGTTTATGAATGGTTGGTCTTCCTTTCACATCAAGGTAAACGTAGGTCACTACAATATCCTTAGTGTAATGTTAAATAATTGAAATTAAGGCTAAACTTTGTTAAGATTGATTTGTGAAAGGTACTCCTGCTTTAATGGTTTAAAGATAATGCATTTTTGCCGCAACATAACCATTAGACATTGACAAAGAAAATAGTTTAAAAACTGGAATTTAGAGGACGTTCAGATTTATATATTTTGTTTCATTAATACATCTGACATTTAAATGCCAGGCTCTTGAAAGTTTCATATTATTTGCGTCAATGCATGGTTGTCATAACATGTCCAAGACATAGGTTAGAATGAGATACACTAGAAGGGAAACTTGTTAAAATGAACCTACACTATCTACCATCGAAACTTGTTAAAAATTAAAAGTGTTTTAATATTCCTGGAAGGATTTACCTTTAAAATTAGTAATGTAAATTATTTGAGGTGACTTCTGAGAGAAGGCAGTATAGTGTTGAGAAAGTTTTAAGGACGATGAACGTTTTTATATCCATTATCGTGACCTATTAATCCTTACACAATGGAAATATGACAATTGAGAAAATAAAGAAGTCGATCTTCTATAATATTTGTGATATCTTGTTATGTAACAGTCTAAATATGACGGGATTATATAAACATTGCCAGATATATACGCTAGGGGGGATGATCAAATAGAAAGTTTTATCGTTAATTATGCAGATAATTAATGGGAGATATAACTTTTTAATGTGTTGCTAATTTTTTGACGTGATTCGTTTTCATTTCCAACATGGTTTCTCTACAATATCTGGTATGATCATCTGTCGTGTAGAAGAATTAATTCAGTCAGATTTGTTTTAAACATTTGTTCCTTTATAGATATACTTAATCCTATGCTATTTGTATCTTCAATAAATCGTTATTCTTTGATTAATAAGTATATATGTTAAACATAACTTATTTTTGTATAACAGTTTGAACAGAACTGAATGATCTGAAAGATGATAATTCATCAATTTGAAATTACTTTTACTTTTGATATCTTTACAGACATTCTTAAATTTTCAGTGGAGACCGATCATGGTTTGCAATATTCTTTTGTTATCTATCAACAATTGAATTTTGCAAATGATCCACACCGAGATGCCAAGCCCTCATATCAGCGATCAGGTATTGAAATCATCAGCAACCGAACTAAGAACTAATAATGTCTAATTTCCGTTCGCATCCGTTCTGTCAGTGTTATTTCCATATTATAAAAAGGCCAAGTGTCGATTGCTCTGTTAAAACACGCTTCCCCTTATATATAAGATTTGATCACACTTTCAGCATGCAAGACCCATGTGTGTTGTAGTACTGGTACATCTTGTTATCCCATCTCTAAGCTTTTGTCTGTTTGGGTAGATTTGCCCCGAACAGCTCTATCCACTGGAAGTCGATATTGAAAGGGGGGAGTAGGGAGGACGGGGTGTTCATTTGGTGGTTCCATACAATTTTCATACTAAATTTTCCAAAATGGGCTGGGGGAACAATTTCTGAAAATAAATCGAAATAATCTTGAAGATCGTAAGCATTAAAATGTGTCCTATTTATTACGTATTCTCTCTGTAAGGTTAATGCCTCAACGTATACACACTATTTACGTTAAGATGTTGACGTTCCACGTTAAGAAGTGACATTAAGCTTCCACGGCAAAGATACTTTAGTTTCTAATTCAATAGTTTTAAGCTGTCAAAATAGTTAGGTTCTGCAGAATAAGAAATGGTAAATGGTGATGGAAAGGTATATATATGTCATCTTTGACATTTCCAAAAGGTAAATGGCCGTGAGCTAATTTTGACAACACAGGTTGAACTTGTGTGAAGGGAACTTAAGTTAGGTTCTGCAAAATTGGAAATGTTAATTGGTGATGAAAACGCATATATATCTTCTCTGACATTTCCATAACGTAATGGCCATGAGCTAATTTGTTCAACTTCTGTGATGGCAACTCATAATCTCCTGGTTTGGTTTGGTTTGATTTGGTTTGATTTGGTTTGGTTTTGTTTGAAGGAAGAACTGATCAATATGTAACCATAATTTGTTTTCAGTAATATTTAATTTGAATAGAATTCATATTATTAGAATATAAATATAAGAGGAATTAGAGGAAAAAATACATTAGTGACAGAGAAAGACTCTTAATCAAAACCAAAAACAAAGTTCCGAGACAAAAAAAACCCATATGAAATCCAGTACTGTTCAGCTCAATGAAAATGTCGAGGTTCAACAATCGTGTTGTTCATGTTACTGGGAGGAAGAAGAACCGCCACGTTGATCAAACGTTAGGACAAACTAAACTTAGTTTAAAACTAAAGTAAAAAAATTAACCTATTTTCAAGACACAAAGTGAAAGCTTGAGGTTCACCAGAGAACACTCATCAATTATTGCACAAGTTCAATCAATCAAGATGTGCTGTAGCGAGGTAATGATTACATTAGAGTGGACAGGAGGAAGCTGTTTATAGAGCTCTCCGAGATCTGCTGACAGTATGTTTTTCAGGTTCAAGTTGATTCCAACCAATATGGTAAAGATGTTAGCATTCATGAATGAAACAGAAACGACTTATAAAGTTGATTGGGTACCTTGGTTTCTTGACATTCTCAATGAACAGCGACATATTGAAATAGAAGAAGAAGGTTATTCTTTTAAAAGTCATTTCTTTCCATGGACAAATCAATAATTATTGTTCAGCAAGATTTAAGATGGTTATCCAATTCAATCAATTAATCGATCTCCTACTTAAGTAGAGGTCCATTTGGCCAACGTGCAAACTTAACATAGGAAATAGACTACAGATTTGCTATTGGTCAAAAGAAAAACACATATAATAATCAAGACATCTGTCAAATAGCTTGAGGTGGTTGTTTAATGAGTTGTGATGTATTGTGAGAATCTGATGGTTTAAATTCATTACCTGATTAAAATGCTAATAAAATGTTTCAAAACATTATTTAAAAAGGAGAAATCGAGAACGGACAGGACGTACCGGAACCATTGTAAGGAACAAATAAAGGAATTGTTCTCTATTCGAGTTGCCTTGTACATGTAAAGGTTCGCTTGGCTCTACAACGTTTTCTCTGTACTGTGTATATTCTGTATGCAGCCCCGAGGATAACGATTATCACACAGCTTGCACTTTGACATCAATCGATCAACCGTCTCTTATATGAAAATTGAGAATAGAACCATTTGAAAAAAAGAAAGAAAAAAAATGACAATTCTAACTCTCTTTATTTAGTGATCTATACTTACATTATGCGTATATTCATTTGATATATTGCATGACGGTACATGAACCAGTTTCCAGACACACATCAATATTTAATCTGCAAAGCGTTAAGGAGGTGTTGTAGAAGAGTTCTGATTCCAGCAGGGCCATCTAATTATCACCAACTCTACTCTCTCGGATACCTCGGTCATATAAGCCTTTTAAAAGTCACAGGTGTTTCATTGGGAATCAAGCACCAAAATGTTCTATTGAGAATAATACCCCACTGTGTTACATGTACATTGAGAATGAAACAACAAAGTATTATATTGACAATGAAACATCAAGGTGTTCTATTGCGAATAAAGCCCCAAGGTGTGTTATTGAGAATCAAACACCATATTGGACTATTGAGAAGCACAAGGTATTTAATTGAAAATCAAACACGTTGTTTCATATAACATCAATCACCAATTTTCCAATTCAAAAGCAAGCCTCAGGTTGTGGTCTGTACCTCAAGTACCAATGAATTTATCGAACATAAAGATTGAAAATACCTTTATTTAATTGAACACATTCATTCAAGGTGTTTATTGAAAATCTAACACCACGGTGTTCCATCTACAACAATGCAAGTACCAAGTTGCCAATTTAAAATGAAGCAGGGTGTTCAATTGATAATCAAGCCTTAAGGTGTTAGAACACCAAGCGCCAAGACGTGAAGGATCCACCATTTGAACCAAATTAAATAATTGATGAATCTTTCCCATTGTAATTATTGATTGTTAGAAACATGTGCCCCTCTACTCTACAGGTAAATGCTTCATCAAATACAGATTGCTTCAGAAGTGCTTCATGTCTTCCCTTTGTTTTCAGCCCGCACGTTTTCTAATGGAAATAAAGACATCTCAAGATATGCTACCAACAAAGTCAGCTTTTTCATTAAAATCTGTTTTCTTCATCAAATTCACTTCTTTTTTATTTATCAAAGATGGTTTTTTCATAAAAAAAACAGTTTTCTTATTAAAGTCAGTTTTTTCATCAAAGTCGGTTTTTTCATCAAACTCTTTTTTTTCTAAAAAGTTCTGCTATCCCATTTTTAAGATGGGATATCCCAACATGAGATAGCGTTTTATCCACATCTTAAGATGGATAGATCTGTACTTGGGACACAACACTACCAATTGCAAAACAATCCTCCTCAGTCCATAAGTAGAGTTCTCAAGCGAATGGTTTGGATTTGGTTAACAAAGCGGACCCATTTACCATCATCGAAATATAAAGATGTCAACACTAAAAGCAGTTTTCGTTTTATACATAACACCGTTTTCTACGACGGATAATCGGGTCTTGTAATGGGCTATTTTCCCCTCTTAAATATAAATATATCGATGAACATTTACCATAGATGGCAAATTTGAACCAAACAAATTTAAAAATGCTAAAGTGCCATTAAGTAATGAATAAACTTCTATACTGTATGAACTGCTATATTGATCGGCCTCACTTAAAGGGGCAGTAGCACGTTTTTTGCAAAATTTATTTTTTCAAATTTCCCATTTATAATGATAGTTTATGTCATTTAAACTAACTTTAAAGGGTAAACCATCTTATTACACAAACCAATTATCTGTAGTGGTAAAAACTATGTTGCGTATAAAGCAAAAATTGCATGGCGGCCATTTATTGTGAACACAATTTTTTATTTTGTATTATAAAAACGATTCCCATGTCTTTACCGAAACATGTACACTCATTTTAAACTTTATTTTCCGAAGAGAGAAGGATGTTTTACTATTGGTGACATTATTTTTCAAATACATTTCATCAACTTATTTGAGCGAAAAAACTACTGCCCCTTTAAAGTGATATTCAACGCCCGAGCATCAGGATTGCTTCCTTATTTAGTGTTGGTATTTTGATAATTAGACCCTCATATGTTGCGTTGGGAAGTAATTATTTAGATTGGTGAATGACTAGCACACAAAGTATCTGGAGGTTACGTGATGCAGCACTTGAAGGAGAGTTCTAAGCAAGTGAACTGTGTGTTTTCCATTAATATGACTGATTACTATTGTTTTAAATATACCTCGCCTTTTGGTAGAACTTCACACCTAAATGACATCAAACATTATTTATTATTCGGTTTATCTTTGTTTTTGTTTTTGAAAGATATCAGTGAAAACTCAATTTTTAAAACTCACTGGACCAGAAGGTAGAAAATAACATTTTATTTTTTGAAAGCAAAGCTGTGCATCTGTGTTGCTTTGAGTAACAATGAGATTTTGTCCTATACACGTTTAACTGCAGTTATAAGAATGGTCCTTCTTGCTGCTTGTAGTTTAGAATTACTTATCAGTTACTGTCAAGGCCTGTTTGCCTCACTAGCAGTGGTCAAGTCTGTTGACCTTTGGTTCAGACGACACATTGCCTTAGATAATTAATCACGTTCAGACAACTCATATTGCTCTAATTTGTTTTATTGACGATATAGATGCGTTTCGTTTATTCAAAATGGGTTTCATATTCAGACGATGTACTCGAACCACAGTATACAAATTTAATATGATATGTGAAATAACAAATTAAGGCATTAACATTGTTAAGGTTTCTGATATTGTTTTACTGTGGCAGTGGTTAGATAACCACAGTATTTTCCTTTGGGACATCATGACAGTTAGAAACATGTACACGTCTGGGTTATGTTATGACAATACATACATGAACTAACGGGTTAGTATTATATTATGATGCCAAGCACAAAATGTTCGATGTCGTAAAACTGAACAGTGTAGGCATTAGGTCAAAGAATACTTCTACGTGTTTTAAAAAAAACCCAATAATTAATTCACCGACATATAAGACATTATCCTCGGTTACCCATGTTTTTTTTTATGCTCCATTACTCTCCACAATATCACCCATGGGAAACTCTATCAGAGAAATCTGTACTAAAATTACCCGCCCTTGGCCGGCGTGACGAAGTATTATTCAATAATCAAATGCATCTAATTTCTTTTAAAAATGTGAATAAACCGAAAACCGAAACCAACTGAGGTGTGTATTTTCTTTTGCCCGGTTTTTTATATGAGGATAAACCTATACATTTCACCAAGACAACGATCATTATCTCTATCCTTTGTCTGGTGTTGAGTTTCGAATTTATTCATTACGACTTAACATACTCTCATATGTAAGCATTGTGAATATTCAAGTTCATGTGCTTCAACTGGATTTCTATATTTGCATTCGTTACCTTTAAAGATGCATCCAATGTGCTTAATCTGTTTTATTCGCCTTTAATATGTTCCGACTCACATTATGTGCTGTTTACAGTGCACATAAATTCACTCGGCTTGCATATTCATCCCCAATCACCAAATATATCATAATTACTATTACTATTACTAAGTCTCCAATTAAAATATAGTAACATCATTGTGCATGTGCAGAAACCGAAACTACACGTTCCAGTAGTTATATGACCTATTAAACATGACCAACCCACATTTATCAGTTTGTTTGTTATAAATAAGATTTCAAAATTACGTTTGACTCGATGCGATGCATTGTCCGGTTTTCGATAAGAAATCACTACCTTTACCTTCACATCGTCAATATACTAAAAATGGTGGTTTTTGGTAACAGTCGGTACTTCTCGATAAAGAAACACCATTTATAACGTTTTGAATATGTGTACCTTTAATGAATGCTTTCACACTTCCATATATTTATATGAACTTTCATATACCTTTACATATCCTCGTGTACTTTAATTTATACTTTGCATGGACTTTAATTTATTTTCAAGTACTTTCATGTACTTTAGAGCATATCCATTTACTTTTAAAGTGTAATCGATATACAGAGTTAAATGATGAACACTTTCCATTAACACAGTGACATTCATAGGTTATTGTTTTTAAAGGATTCTTTGACGTCAGGCAGGATGGATTTCAAATGCCAAATGTAGATTTAAAGTGCAACAACATATATATAATAAAATTTACAGTAGGTGAATTTTGTTTAAGAAATTTGTCTGTGGGACATGAGTCATATTTTATATTGGTTTTAAATATCGTTTATTAATTCATCTGGTAACCATTATTAATGTATAAAAAGCAAAGCTTCAAATTTCTTCTCATCAACTTTTCCCTTTTAAATAGGACGACGTTTTAACTCTATTTATGTCATCGCCTTGTGTTTTGCTAAGTTTACTTTTGTTGATTATTTTGTCTTTTTCATTAAAAATATTTCCGAATAATTTTGTGTGCAGATATTTGTGAGTCTTTGATAAATATGTAAGTCAGTGATCTTATAAATGCGTTTTTTGTTAAATGTTTTAGGGTTTACATGTTTGTTAATTGTGTTATTATCTAAATATATTTCTGTTAATGTCGTTAGGGTTCACCACATACTTGTGTTTCTGTTAACATTGTTAGAGTTCACCACATAATTGTGTTTATGTTAACATTGTTAGAGTTTACCACATAATTGTGCTTCTGATAACGGCATTAGGGTTCAGTCCGGTCAACTCATAATTGAGTTTCTGTTAACATTGTTAGAGCTCACCACGGAATTGTGTTTATGTCAACGGCATTATGGTTCACCTCACAAATGTGTTTCTGTTAACATTGTTAGGATTCACAACATAAATGTGTTTCTGTTAACATTGTTAGGATTCACCACATAAATGTGATTATGTTAATGACGTTAGGGTTCACAACATAAATATGTTTCTGTTAACATTGTTAGGATTCACCACATAATTGTGTTTCTGTTAACATAATTGTTAATGTTCACGACATAAATGTGATTCTGTTAACATTGTTAGGATTCACCACATAATTGTGTTCATAATTGGGTTCACAACATTAATGTGTTTCTGTTAATGACGTTAGGATTCACAACATAAATGTGGTGTTTCTATTAATGTCGTTAGGGTCCACAACATAATTGTGTTAATGACGTTATATAGGGTTCACAACATAAATGTGTTTCTGTTAATGACATAAGGGTTCACAACATAAATGTGTTTCTGTTAATGACGTTAGGATTCACAACATAAATGTGTTTCTGTTAATGACGTTAGGATTCACAACATAAATGTGGTTCTGTTAATGACGTTAGTGTTCACAACATAATTGTGTTTCTGTTAATGACGTTAGGATTCACAACATAAATGTGTTTCTGTTAATGACGTTAGGATTCACAACATAAATGTGGTTCTGTTAATGACGTTAGGATTCACAACATAAATGTGGTTCTGTTAATGACGTTAGGATTCACAACATAAATATGGTTCTGTTAATGACGTTAGGATTCACAACATAAATATGGTTCTGTTAATGACGTTAGTGTTCACAACATAAATGTGTTTCTGTTAATGACGTTAGGATTCACAACATAAATGTGGTTCTGTTAATGACGTTAGGATTCACAACATAAATGTGGTTCTGATAATGACGTTAGGATTCACAACATAAATGTGGTTCTGTTAATGACGTTAGGATTCACAACATAAATGTGGTTCTGTTAATGACGTTAGTGTTCACAACATAAATGTGTTTCTGTTAATGACGTTAGGATTCACAACATAAATGTGGTTCTGTTAATGACGTTAGGATTCACAACATAAATGTGGTTCTTTTAATGATGTTAGTGTTCACAACATAAATGTGTTTCTGTTAATGACGTTAGGATTCACAACATAAATGTGGTTCTGTTAATGACGTTAGGATTCACAACATAAATGTGGTTCTGTTAATGACGTTAGGATTCACAACATAAATGTGATTCTGTTAATGACGTTAGGGTTCACAACATAAATGTGTTTCTGTTAACATTGTTAGGATTCACCACATAATTGTGTTTCTGTTAACATAATTGTTTATGTTCACGACATAAATGTGATTCTGTTAACATTGTTAGGATTCACCACATAATTGTGTTCATAATTGGGTTCACAACATTAATGTGTTTCTGTTAATGACGTTAGGGTTCACAACATAAATGTGGTGTTTCTGTTAATGTCGTTAGGGTCCACAACATAATTGTGTTAATGACGTTATATAGGGTTCACAACATAAATGTGTTTCTGTTAAAGACATTAGGGTTCACAACATAAATGTGTTTCTGTTAATGACGTTAGGATTCACAACATAAATGTGTTTCTGTTAATGACGTTAGGATTCACAACATAAATGTGGTTCTTTTAATGACGTTAGTGTTCACAGCATAATTGTGTTTCTGTTAATGACGTTAGGATTCACAACATAAATGTGGTTCTGTTAATGACGTTAGGATTCACAACATAAATGTGGTTCTGTTAATGACGTTAGGATTCACAACATAAATGTGGTTCTGTTAATGACGTTAGGATTCACAACATAAATATGGTTCTGTTAATGACGTTAGGATTCACAACATAAATATGGTTCTGTTAATGACGTTAGTGTTCACAACATAAATGTGTTTCTGTTAATGACGTTCGGATTCACAACATAAATGTGGTTCTGTTAATGACGTTAGGATTCACAACATAAATGTGGTTCTGATAATGACGTTAGGATTCACAACATAAATGTGGTTCTGTTAATGACGTTAGGATTCACAACATAAATATGGTTCTGTTAATGACGTTAGGATTCACAACATAAATGTGGTTCTGTTAATGACGTTAGTGTTCACAACATAAATGTGTTTCTGTTAATGACGTTAGGATTCACAACATAAATGTGGTTCTGTTAATGACGTTAGGATTAACAACATAAATGTGGTTTTGTTAATGACGTTAGGATTCACAACATAAATGTGGTTCTGTTAATGACGTTAGGATTCACAACATAAATGTGGTTCTGTTAATGACGTTAGGATTTACAACATAAATATGGTTCTGTTAATGACGTTAGGATTCACAACATAAATATGGTTCTGTTAATGACGTTAGGGTTCACAACATAAATGTGTTTCTGTTAATGACGTTAGGATTCACAACATAAATGTGTTTCTGTTAATGACGTTAGGATTCACAACATAAATGTGTTTCTGTTAATGACGTTAGGATTCACAACATAAATGTGGTTCTGTTAATGACGTTAGGATTCACAACATAAATGTGGTTCTGTTAATGACGTTAGGATTCACAACATAAATATGGTTCTGTTAATGACGTTAGGGTTCACAACATAAATATGGTTCTGTTAATGACGTTAGGATTCACAACATAAATGTGGTTCTGTTAATGACGTTAGGATTCACAACATAAATGTGGTTCTGTTAATGACGTTTGGATTCACAACATACATGTGGTTCTGTTAATGACGTTAGGATTCACAACATAAATGTGGTTCTGTTAATGACGTTAGGATTCACAAAATAAATGTGTTTCTGTTAATGACGTTAGGATTCACAACATAAATGTGGTTCTGTTAATGACGTTAGGGTTCACAACATAAATGTGTTTCTGTAAATGACGTTAGGATTCACAACATAAATGTGTTTCTGTTAATGACGTTAGGATTCACAACATAAATGTGGTTCTGTTAATGACGTTAGGGTTCACAACATAAATGTGTTTCTGTTAATGACGTTAGGGTTCACAACATAAATGTGTTTCTGTTAATGACGTTAGGATTCACAACATAAATGTGTTTCTGTTAATGACGTTAGGATTCACAACATAAATGTGGTTCTGTTAATGACGTTAGGGTTCACAACATAAATGTGTTTCTGTTAATGACGTTAGGATTCACAACATAAATGTGGTTCTGTTAATGACGTTAGGATTCACAACATAAATGTTGTTCTGTTAATGACGTTAGGATTCACAACATAAATGTGTTTCTGTTAATGACGTTAGGGTTCACAACATAAATATGGTTCTGTTAATGACGTTAGGATTCACTAATACAACCTTCACAAGGTAATACTCTTTGATTAAGGATAATTGCTGAACCGTTGCTCTAATTAGAGTTAAGTAATTGATCGAGCACTGGTGATCGAGTCACTGATACAGGTCGGGAAAGCAATACCACTGACATGAATGGAACGAATAGGAATATATGTACTGAATTCTGCTGTTTTTTTGAGACATTGAAAACTAAGTTGCCGAAAAGAAAACTCCTAACGACCCCATTGCTGACGTATTTACCTTTTGATGTTATCATTTGGATTGATTATATGAAACCGAACTTCCTGGGGTTAGGCATTAAAGGGGCAGAAGCACATATTTTTCAAATTTTATTTTTTCAAATTTTACAATTATAATGATACTTTATGTCATTCATATTTACTTTAGAGAGTAAAACATCACATAATACACAAACCAATTATCCGAAGTGGTAATAACGGTGTTGCGTATAAAGCAAAAATTGTATGACGGCCAGTTTATTGTGAACACATTTTATTATTTCGAATGACAAAAACGATTCCCATAGCTTTACGGAACCATGTACACTCATTTTTTAAATTGATTTTAAAAAGATTAAGGGTGTTTTACTATTGGTGTCATTATTTCAAATACATTTCATCGACTTATTTCAGCGAAAGAAACGTGATACTGCCCCTTTAAGATACATATACGGATATATTTACTCTTAAGATGTACAGATAGTATACATTCACATAAAGACTCCTATGTAGATCCTATCTGAAGCTGTAAAGACATAGGAAACAGACAGACAAGTTCAAATACAGTGTGCATATAGTAGTCCTTATGCGGTATTTTAACAACCATGGTACACACACGATTTGAAGCTGTTTAAGCAGGGTTTACTGCAGGAACATCCGCTCATAAGACACTCATCATAAAAGCATTTTAAGATATGGAACCTAACGTAATTTAAAGACACACATTTAAGTAGTGAACACAAGCACGAACCTTTACAGGATACCTGAGATCATTTATGGATCGTTACGTACTCCTTTAACTGATGCAATCATCAGCCTGTATGTTGTCCTTAGTGTAATGTTAAATATAAGGAGTTAAGGCTAAACTTTGAGATTCCTTTTGACTCAGAATAACCATTTGAAAATGTAAATTGATGATATCAACATTCAACATACTTTATGTTCTTTGATTTATGTTACATGTTGCAATACAAGTGATATCATGCAATTGTATCTATGTTTTAAAGTGGAATATTTTGTTTACAGAATATTTAATTTTAAGTCATGACATGTCCATCTACTTCAGTATACCGGAATAATAATCTCTGTTTGTGCGAATAAACCAGAATAAAACAATTAAATGATTTCATAAAATGGAGTTTAAAAACTTCAGAATTATATATTGTTTCATTAATACATCTGACATTTAAATGTCAGGCTGTATGAGGTTTCATTTTACTTGCGTCAATGCATGGTTGTTAAAAACTGTTTAAAAATCGCAATCTTTACAGGCCCATCTCCTCTCTTATATTCCAGGGGGTATATACAACGGAAAGCTCGATCAATCTAAGGATATCATACATTGCAATGTATGTACCATTGAAACATTTTGTTTCTAAATATTGATAAAAACTAAAAGTATTTATTTCATTTCTGATATGGAAATTGGTTTAGTAAATTGTTTGTGGCTGAGAGAGGGCAGTGTAAAGATAACGTTTCACTGAGGCAGTAGCACGTTATTGCAAATTAATTTGTTTTCAAAGTTCCCTTTTAAAATGATAGTTTATGTCATTTATATTCACTTTAGAGGGTAAAACATCTCATTACACAAACCAATTTTCCGCTGTGGTAAAAAGGGGTTGCGTATAAAGTAAAACTTACATGGCGGTCATTTTTATTGTAAACACATTTTATTATTTCGAATGATAAATATGGCTTTACAGAACAATGGAAACTCATTTTTTAACTTTATTTTCCGAAGAGGCACGGGTATTTTACTATGAGAGACATCATTTTTCAGAAACATTTCATCGACTTATTTCACCGAAAAAACGTACTACTGCCCGTTTAAGAATGATCAACGTCCTTTTTTAAAAATCACAATAGCAAGGCATTAACGACAAGGTTTTCAAACATGATCAGTGTGAAAATAATGAAGTAGGACCTCCATAGAACCTCGTATGTAAGCATATAAATTGATTAATTTAAATCCTTTAATCGCAACATCGTATTATATACCACATCAAAATAGTGGCTGCGAGTATATGATCAAATAGAAAGTTTTATAGTAAATTATGCAGATACTAAATGGGTAAATGGGAAATGTAGCTGGTTTGATGTGTTAATATTTGCCAAGTATGTGGATAACATTTTATTTGGACAAGTTTGACAAAAATGAAGAAATTAGATTTATTGATTTGCATAAAAGGATCGGTGACAAGTGCTGTATTAAATATGATCATGGTTATAGATGTAATGCAAACTTCCAACTATACTGAATACCGCCAACATTTCACAACATTTCACAACATTTCCACTCACTTGCCTTGTTTAGATATAGTTCACAAAAGAGAACATGCATCCAACATATCCAATGTTACAAAATTTGTAAAACTTTGAAACACTTTCAAAGACAAAAGTTGACGCTTTTCGCATTCAAATAAGCTATTTTAGGTCATACGAGGGCATATAAACGCACATTAGCTTCCTTTCGGTGCAATTCTTTACAATTGACCTGCAGTCAATAATTAAAAAGTTGAGACGACCGAAGTCATTCAGGGATATCACAAATAGTAAGAGTCGCTTATGTGCAAAATAGGAAATGTAGAGTGTATAAAACGGCTTGGATAGTCTTCATTTAGAAGTACATTGTATCTGTAACTTCACCGGTTTGGAATACGAAATGTAAGCATTGTTGTTACATTAACGGTAGCGACTGCCGTTTTTGATCTTCGGGTTGTGTGCAATTTGATTCGTTACTGGTATTGATATCTAACTTGTTTTTGCTCATTAATTGCAAAATCACTAGTTCAAATTAGAAAATGGATTTACAATTGAAAATTTACAGTTCTTTCTTTACATATTTCACATGTTTAGCTAACACAGATAAAAAAACATCTGGTTAACTATTGGATAGACATAAATCGAAACAGTTCCTGATTCCTGTTGTGGTAGTGATGTCAATCAATAAGGGGTCGTGTGAAGTCGTGCTTTCAGATACATGAATGATATGCAACTCTTGACACGTTAGGAACACATTCATTCATCACCGGAAACATTTTGGAATATAGGATTGCTGTAAATCGTCTGTCTTCCACAAAGCATCCTTCGTCAGAAACAATTCTCAAAAGTGTTTTTAGTGGATGTTTCAGCTATCAAGAACTTCGGAGTTTGGAGAAGTCAAATAATGAAGATTGGCTTCTATTTACAGTAAGCGATGGTCAATGAACCTCAAATCCTGTTTTTACCTCTCTAGATATTTGATGATGACCCCCATTTGGAAGCACCATGAAGTCTTATCTAGAATGATTTTGTTTATTTGTGAATATATATGCTTCTTTGTCCCTATGACCCATATTAGTCCAGCGGATAATGGTATAATTATGCATTTTCATGTTACAAGCATGACATTTGGTAGATATGTTGTCCATACTATAGAAATAAGATACAGATAGGGAGGCACTCAAAATTCAAGATGGCCGCCATTTCGTGCTCAAAATTTCACTTTCAGGGACTTATTTACACAGTTCATTTGATAATTTTCACTCAATACGCATAAAATTAGGCACAGATGTTGTCCATACTATAGAAAAAATATATAGATAGGGAGGCACTCACAATTAAAGAAGGCCGCCATTTTTCAAGATGGCCGCCAATTCATATTCAAAATTTCACTTTCAGGGACTTATTTACACCGTACACTTGATAATTTTCACTCAATACGCATACCATTAGGTACAGATGTTGTCCATACTATAGAAAAAATATATAGATAGGGAGGCACTCACAATTAAAGATGGCCGCCATTTTTCAAGATGGCCGCCAATTCATTTTCAAAATTTCACTTTCAGGGACTTATTTACACAGTACATTTGACAATTTTTACTCAATATGATCCAAATTAGGCACAGAGGTTGTCCATTCTATAGACAAAATATACAGATAGAGGGAGGCACTCACAATTCAAGATAGCCGCCATTTCATGCTCAATATTAAACTTATTCGCACAGGAAACTCCACAATTTTCACTCAATAAACCTACCATTTGGCAGAATTGTTATTGATATCCTTTCATAATAAAATGATTGTTAGGAGTCAATGTAGCCCTAATCTAGAAAGTGCAGTGTCATCGATAAACCGTTCCTTGACCAAGTCTTTGTATTGATCTTTCCCAAGACTATCAATTGTGTTCAGAGTTTCAACGACAGATGTTTCTGCAATGTCCCTTGTTGATATCAAACGAAGATCAGGTCCAGTTTCAAGAAAAGGGCTTCCAAACTCTCTGATTACATTTGTTAGAGCAATAACATCAGTGTAAAATTATTCCTGCATTCCTTTACTCTGTTCATGATGTGTAACAGAACTTCCATTATTATTGAGAGAGGCATCACATTCTTCAAGAATTCTGTTCATTTCTGGGCCACAAACAGTGAACTGTCTATCTTCTCAAGGCAGATGCATTTTCTGTAAGACCAATGGCACCTCCATCACCTTTTATCCTTGTATTATTCTGTTCATGAGCATGATCCAGTGGGATTGCAGAATAAGCCCTCTCTGTCTTGTGAACAACAAAATGACCTTTCTTGAACTCTTCAAATGTTTGTGGATGGGTTTCTATGAGATGTTTCATATCACGAATATGCACGGGTAACCATCTTGCATAGTTTGTATGGTCAAGGGCAAACATCCATGGTGTTATGGCTTCTAGAAGTTGGATATACTCAAAAGAAGTTTCCACTTCTTAAACATCCAACAAATGATAAGATTAACAGTTCCAAGTTGAGGACCATAAGCCAGAAGTGGAATGTTGGCGATATCTTCGATGTTGTGTTGATCCAGTCTTCAAAAGTTGAAGACGAGTTTTCATGACCTTCCCGAAGTAGATGATAAAGTGTTCAAGCATTGATTTCATGTGCACGTCTTGTTCGTCTAACATGTACTCGTCGAAGGAACGAATCAGCCTTACCAGCTGATGCAATCTGCGCAGCAACTATCAGATCTGTCCATCCACTGTCCATGAGCAAGTTGCCCAATAGTTTGAGGAATGCCATCTCTATATGAAGACCGCCCATCATTATGATGATCTTGTCCTCCCCATGGGTTGCTGGATACTGCCATTGTATATGTTTCAATGTTGCATATAGTGGTTGGTCTGCAGCTAGGACTGGAGTCTGTCCGGGATTTAGGTTCGGAGGTTGCTTGTGATATCACGTCCATACCATGCTTCAACATTGCAGCTGAGTCAGCGTTTTCTGTGAAAAGTGGAAAAAGACAAGAAATAGACTTCATGATGTCACCTGAATCTTGATTCCTTGAATGGTAAGCAGCCCATGAAACATCACGGTATTCATCTTGAATCTGTTTAAGTAATGTGTCCACATGTGTTAACCACCTGAAAACTGGTTAAAATGTTGTTAACACCCCCAAAACAACGCATATTTAGGTCCATTGGCATCTGTCCAAGTTCAGAAAAAGCTTGTACGTTATTGGCCATTTCTGAAATGGCCATTTCCAGATTGGTTCTTAGCATTAGCTGGGCAGATAAGAGGATCCTTTGTGCACTTCTGGCAAAATACACACAAAGTCCAATCCAATTTCACGAACTAGTCAGTTTTTGAATACGACGTCGAAAACTCGAGATATACTCTTAAAAATTATACATATGATAAATACAACTGAGCCATATACTTTCTTTTGCCCGTCAGTGTACATTAATACAGAGCATACTTTGATCTGTCTGTCTCTTGCTGTCCTTATCATAATGCTCATGATTGATTGATATTAAAAAAAAATATTTGGGCAAAAATTACATGTTTTAATTAATCCATTGATTTTGGAGATTTAAAAAGGAACAACCGCCTTCAGCATCTTGCTCAGTAAAAAGGGTGTCAAAATAAAATAATACATAAACTTATACATTCCATGTATTACTCCTGCCTTTTAACATTCATATTTTGAAGAGGTTTAAAGAGAAAATATTATTTAAACCTGCTCACGAAGGTTTAACAAGATCACCTAAATATAGGCAACATGGACAATAAGTATTTTATGGGTGTTTCAATGATAAAATGGTTCTAAAAAAATATTATGTTGATAAATTGAGATGCGATTAGCAAAATAATGCACAAACAAGTTTACGGATAACACTTGTGAATTTATCAAACAAATGAACAAATATGTGGGAACTATGAGGAGACAACAACATTGACAGTTACACCTGCTGTTTGTACTGTACATTGTTAGTGTAACTGATTCATATATATATTTATAAAACTACACAAATAATTTCTCTTTTATCTATGTAATACCTGACGAGGGGGTAGCCTCAGCAGTAGTACTTGAACTTGTCCATGCCATCATCGCAGCTGCACAGCATCTCACCCTGTCATAATATAACAATTTCATTTAATTGGTTAATAAACTAAAAAATATAAGCAGGTGTAAACAACATCTTAAAATTGGCCTGAACAGTTGAACTCAAATATTTGTTATCAAATAAACTTATTCCGAAAGAGACATTTGTTATATTTTATTTTTATACTAAAACATTAAGTTCTATAATTTAATTTTAATTCTGAAATATAATAATAAACTGGACAATAACATTATATGGATACATAATTTTAGTAAACTGATTGATGTTTAAAAGTAAAAAGTGGTATATGACATCTTGTAACAGATTGGTTGACCGTTGTGCGTGAATCAACAGGCAATTTGAAATACCATCTTCATATGTATATCTAACTAATCTGAGTTGCCAAAAAATCGCCTTAATATGTTGCTTGCCTTAAAAACAAACACCACACATGCCTTCAAATTTCTTTGCACTGAATTCCTATCAAAAATGCAATTCAAGAAAGAGTATCTAACATCCGCTTCAAAACATAATATTAGTGGAAGGGGAGTACTTTTCCATGTAAATTTCAGCTTAGCTATGATACCACTATTTTCAGAAAAAATCAATTAATCTAAACATTAGAACTTCAGTATATTTCTGTTTTAGACAAATCTGATTCAAAACACCAATAATGGGCACATATTTATTCCTCCTAGTATTGTACAAAAATGTATTCAATGTTTAGTGTTGGGCACTGCATAGTGCATATTGACAGCCATGCAACTGTCAGGCCCCCAGTATCAAATTAATAAAATAAAAAAACCAGTTTTACTCACCATTCATGTCTCCTTAATATCTGTGGACATTCCTCCTGGCATGTGCACAAAATAAACATGAACTAATTCCTTTAAATGAGCCTATGTTACTGATTCCAGCATTGTGACCTTGGTTGGTGACATAGCATAAAGTCATAATAAAGGGGAGATCACTCTAATTACACCCTCATTTCTACTACTCTCCAAACAACAAACAACACTGACTGCATATTGAACAGTTTTTTTTGGAGCTTAATAAAAATATTACAACACATATTTTGAGTGCCTCCCTATCTGAAATGCAATAAACAATTCATTTCTTTCCGTTAAAATTAAGATTTCACTTGTAACATGTAAATGCACAATTACATACAAATCATGCCATTATCCGCTGGACTATAATATATTGTCCCTGTTAGTCATTAAAGGTAGAATCACTATCTGCCGAACATTCACACATGATGTCAGCATTCTATGTCCTTTTGGTCTTAAGTAGCTTCAGGGATTGGATCTCCATGTCTCTACTAAGGGTCACAAGGGCACACACATTGGTTACTGCATATCTTGTTATCAGACATGCAGGCTGAAAGTGTGATAAAAGTTTAGATATAAAAAGAAGCGTGTCTTATCAAGAGCCATCAACAAGTGGACTATTTTGAATATGGAAATAACACTGACAGAACGGAAATTAGACATTAGTAGTTCTCATTTTTCAGATTGTTTATTTGGTTTCTCTGGTTTCCCAATCTATATCAATTTAGATCTACATTATTTTACTGCAGATATAACACAATATATAAATTGTCGATTTAAATTTATATAGATTGATGGTTTTCATACCTGGTCGTTGACACGAGGGCTTGGCATCTCAATCGACTTCTTAATTTTCACAATGATCATGTGTGAAAAGATAGTAAGCATAAGTATGTTGCTAATGTGAAAATCAGGCCTTTGATCATCCGTATAACGTTGTCATGTCTATACCAACATTCTTAGCACCTCAAACAACTTACAGGGGGCGGGATAGCGCAGTGGTTAGCACGTTCGGTTTCGGATCAAGAGGTCTGGGGTTCGAATCCCGCCAGGGGCACGGCAACTTTGTCTGCAGTTGAGAACTGTTCTACACGCAATAAGGTTTGGGTGCAATGCTACACTGAATTTCAGGGTAGTACTACCCATGGTTCGCTAGTTCCAGCCGCTGCCCGCAGGTTTCACCGCAATGCATAGCCACATGGCGTTGCGGGCTTTCTCCCTGCCATAATGATAGCAGCCGCGATATAAGTGAAATACTCTTGAACGGCGTTAAACTCAAACTCAATCACTCACTCAAACAACTTATATATATCCTTCTGACATATGGCTAGAATATGCAGTTGTATTAACCACGTATTGACGCAAAGAATAGGAAACCTCATTGAGGCTGACAATTAAATGACAAACGTATTAATAAAACAATATATATTTCTGAAGGTCTTTAAATGCCACATTTTTTGTTCATTTTCTAATGGTTAAACTGAGGCAAAGAATATCAGCTATACAGCTTCAAAAATCATCTGCATAGGAGTCTACATTTTGACAATCAGTGCATCGTCACAATCCATGTGTATTTGTATCTTAATGCCTCAACCAGAACAGTTCTGTGCCATATAATCAATCCAAATGATAAATCAATAAATAAATACGCCCGGTCGTTTGGGACGTCAGGAGACTTTTCTTTCCGGCAACTTTGTAGCAATCTGTCCAAAAGCATTTCCGATTTGTTCAATTTAGTCAGTGGTCTTTTCTCAGTCGCATTACCCAACAAATTGGTGATACTCGATCAACTGATTGACTCTAATTAGACAGCTTCAGCACATTATCCATAATCGATGAATATTATTTTTTTTGTGAAACCAATTATGTGGTGAACCCTAACGACGTCAATAGAAATATAGTTAGATAATTAACAAAACACTTGTAATAATATGAACCATTGATAAATTTAACAGACAAGCATGTTATAGGTCACTGACATACATATTTATCCAAGACTCACTCGTCATCTCAGAGCGCCGTCCCACTTACAATTAAGGTTGACCATAACTTTTGCCGTTTGCTTTGTCTTCATTACAAAATGTGTTCCAAATGTAGTAATTAATGTAATTTAAAACCAATATAAAATATGATTCATACTATACAGGCAAACATATTACGTAAACCTCATCTACTGTACTATTTAATGATATCTTACTGCACTTTAAATTTACATTTGATGTTTGAAATTTGAAATTCATCCTGTTCTGACGTCAAACAAGTCTTAAAAACAATAACTTATAAATATGTGTTAATATAAAGTTGTGATCCTTCAGCTCTGTATATTTCGAATATCGATTAGCTTTGGAAAGGAAATGGATATACATTACAGTATATACAAAATGGTTGAAAATGGAAAAGTTCATGTAAATTATAAATGAAAGAACACGAGCATAATGAGGGAAAGTGGAAGTGAGCATAATGAGGGAAAGTGGAAGTGAGCATAATGAGGGTAAGTGGAAGTGAGCATAATGAGGGTAAGTGGAAGTGAGCATAATGAGGGTAAGTGGAAGTGAGCATAATGAGGGAAAGTGGAAGTGAGCATAATGAGGGTAAGTGGAAGTGAGCATAATGAGGGAAAGTGGAAGTGAGCATAATGAGGGTAAGTGGAAGTGAGCATAATGAGGGTAAGTGGAAGTGAGCATAATGAGGGAAAGTGGAAGTGAGCATAATGAGGGTAAGTGGATGTGAGCATAATGAGGGTAAGTGGAAGTGAGCATAATGAGGGTAAGTGGAAGTGAGCATAATGAGGGTAAGTGGAAGTGAGCATAATGAGGGAAAGTGGAAGTGAGCATAATGAGGGTAAGTGGAAGTGAGCATAATGAGGGAAAGTGGAAGTGAGCATAATGAGGGTAAGTGGAAGTGAGCATAATGAGGGTAAGTGGAAGTGAGCATAATGAGGGTAAGTGGAAGTGAGCATAATGAGGGTAAGTGGAAGTGAGCATAATGAGGGAAAGTGGAAGTGAGCATAATGAGGGTAAGTGGAAGTGAGCATAATGAGGGTAAGTGGAAGTGAGCATAATGAGGGAAAGTGGAAGTGAGCATAATGAGGGTAAGTGGAAGTGCATGAACAAAATAAATGAAAGTTCATACACACCTTTAACACCCATTTGAAGTACATGAAAGTGAATATTAACAATGCTTACATGTGAGAGTATGCAGCATAATTGAGGGTATATGAAAGTACATAAACAATCATCAAAATGTATGAATACAAATGTAAAAATCCAGTTTAAGTACATGGAAGTGAATAGCAACAAGGCTTACACGTGAGAGTATATTTAGTAATAATGAATAAATTCGAGATTCAACCATAGACACAGGATAGAGATAATTATCTCTGTCCTGGTGAATTATGTATGTCTATCCTCATATAAATATTCTGTATGTATTGTCTCCATATTTACCATACAAACATGACCCAGACGTGTGCATGCTCCTGACTACCGTAAGATCTAAAGGTAAATACTGTGGTTATATAACAAGGGCCACACTAAAAAGGATATCAGAATATGTTGATATTTTAAATGACTTAATTTCTTATTCACATATCATTTTCAATTATTTACTGTTGGCTCGAGTACATCGTTTGAATTGCGAATTGCTAAGTTTATCATCTTAATGAAATTTGCTCTGTCCATGCTTTATTAATTATCGAAAGCAATTTGTCATCTAAGCCCATGGTTACTAGACTTGTCCACTGCGAGTGAGATAAACAGGCCTTGACAGTTAAAGGTACATACATTGCGTTGTTTGGGGTCACATATGTGAAACATTATAAATTGTGTTTTGTTATCGGGAAGTACTGAGTGTTGCCGAAAATTGCCAATTTAACCTTAGTCGACTTAGTATATTGACGATATGACGGTAAAGTAGTAACGTCTGATCGAAAACCGGACAATGTACCGCGTGTGGTGCGCGCCAATGAGTCAAACGTAATTTTTGAATCTTATTTATAACAGACAAACTGATAAATTTGGTTTGATCATGTTTTATAGGTCATATAATTACTGTGCATGTCAATGGAACGTGTGGTTTCGGTTTCTGCATATGCAGAATGATGTTACGCTATTCTAATTGGAAACTAGTCATTCTGATATATTTGGTGATTCGAGATGAATATGCAAGCCGAGAGAATTTATTTGCACTGTAAACATCACATATGATGAGTTGGAACGTATTAAAGCCTAATACAATTTTATGAAACACAATGGATGCACCTTTAATAATTGGTAATTTTATATCAGTGGAAATCATTCTTATAAATGCAGTTAAAGCGTGTATAGCTCACATTGTAACTACAAGTACAGCTTTGCTTTCAAAACTCATGCAGATAATATGCAGAAATTTCATAATTTACATGTACTTTCGGGTTCTAGGCCTGATGAGCTAAACATGTGATAATTTTCTGATAAACGGGGTCTCGGTAAATGTGGTCTGATTGTATATTTAAAGGAAGGTTTGTTCGAGTGAATGCGAATCATCACTAATATATGATGTCATTTAGGTGTGACGTTTAACAAAGACAAGGAAGCATTAAATGATCTTAATCTTAAATCTTACCACAAAATTTCCCACAAAAAAATTAATATTATGATGGTCTAAATATCGAAATACCCTGCACAAAATAAGAAACCTTCTGGTTCTAGACTGGACTGATAAGCTCATTATTTGAAGTTTTTTCCTGATACTTGAAAGTTTGTTCCTGCAAAAACGAATCATCAATAATATAATATATCATTGCGGGTTGAAGTTTTACCCAATCTTCATCTGCCATCTTAGTGGAAACCATACAGTTCATTTGCTCAGAATTCTCCTTCATTCATTCACTTTGGCTTTAACAGTTTAAATGTCATTTCCCAACACAACATATGTAGGTTTAATTATTAAAATACCCGGCACTAAAGAAACATTGGACTGTACGATAAATCGTACAAAAAAGGTTATTTGAATGAATGTATAATGTACACAGCGTAGAGTGATTGAAGGTTGATTTAGTGGCGAAAATGTCCTTCTTGAGCATCGATATACATGTATAAAGGTGTTCGGCTCCGTATGATTAAAATAGGTATCGACTCTACTTACAAAAAGTTTAAAACACTCTAGGTTTATCTCCTAATTTGTGGTTGACGGTCAATAAAACACATTAACGCTTGAATTTCAATAAAATGCCCCGGTGCTTCTCAATCGACCACCTTGGTGTTTGATTGTCAATAAAACACCCTGAAGCTTGATTTTAATAAACTCCTTGTTGCTTGACTGTCAATGAAACACCTTGGTGATCTATTCTCAATAAAACCCCTTGAAGCTTGATTCTCAATAGAAAACTTTGAAGCTTTGTGATCATTCACAAATTGTAATAGTCTCACTATCCGTTTTTATCAAAATAAAGAAATATGAAAGTGTAATATTTTCCAAATTTAATTCATTTTCATTTAAAGGAATATGTTAATCAAGATATTTATAATTTTTAGTAAAATAATATTATTGAGATAAGGTAATAAGTTATCTTCACGAAATACAACATCAACAGCGTCTGAATATATTTTCTGACCTAACAATTGTTAAATTATCAAACTTTGATAAAAAAAAGGTGGTAGTTGCCTCTCAATGTCCTACCCGTCCACATCAGATTACTCTAGCAATCTATTGGCAAAGGGGGACTTAACAAGTAACTCCAATACGGAAAAGGGGGATCTCATCCCTGAAACTAGCCCGTTTATAACAGTCTGTGAATATGTTATAGGAGTTATGAAGGAGGGTTATTGAAAGTTGGTAATAGTTTGAAAATACATGTACAAGAAATACAGACACTGGTATACGGATTAATTTTCAAAGGGAAAGTTCTATCACCGATCTATTGTCAGCATTCGCCATCTTGGTTTCTTTGCATTTCGTGAAATGAAAACACGCTATATTAACCCAATTTTAATATTTTCATATAACAAAACATATACACTGATAGAATATTCACAAAGTAACACAAAACGTATCATAAAACTAATCAACAATATCCTATTAGGCCGTAGCGAAATTTTCCCCACTCGCGCCCATGTGTTTTCATAATGTATTAATAGCATATATGTGTAAACGGGAATATCCTCTCGAATTTCGTTTCCACAAAAAACACCCCGATAGAACCCTCCCTTTAAGACATGTTTAATTATCAAAAGATGATGCAGCAATGCTCGTTGTCTTCAACATGTCGTATCCGTCCTCATCAAATTTAATGGACAATCTATTTGGAGGAGGAATAGATCTAACTCCTGAAACTGGCTGACATACAACACGTTAGATCAATTTAGGATGTCTTCGATCACATGGTAATGACACTGCTCTCTCGTGATAGAGAGGAACTGGAGAAATTACTGAATGTAAACGTGATTCACAATCAATGTTCACTAAAGTTAAATTTCGTGTTGCCAATTCTGTGTCTAGACTTTTCAATGGTATTTGTCTGGTTGGAAAGGACATACGAGATGCATGTCCCTAAAGTTTCAGTTATATTTCTTATCAATACATTGAAGGCTGTTTAAGTGTTTAGAAGAAACCCAACATTTTTGTAAATCATTTAAATGAAGGTGATATTTAGTTTGAAAAAGCTTCAAGGTGACTATGTAGACAACTGTCACAATAAACAACTATTCTATATTTACAACTTCCACAGATAAGTACCCTGTCTCAGTCTGAACTCGAACGGAAGCACATTGGCTGATGATTTATTGGTTCTAATCACTGATTGGTCCTTTTTACCTTCAGATTGGTCAACAAGTAGTGTAGGTTGGTGCTGATTGATTATCATTACACTCTGGTGACCTTCATCAGCGATGTTGGTGCTTTGTCTTGCCTGTTATCACATTCATGATTCTAGAATTATTAAGATCTATTCCGATGTTTCACCAAAATGTTTACTAGAAAATGGTTCATAATGTGACACTATGACATTATTTACTGTTCAAATTGCTGTGACATGTGTTTTGATCTATTTTTTTTCTTTTAAAAATATATACGGGAATAGAGTGAATAACACTTTGTATAATCTGGTTTTAAACACTGACAAAATAACAGGCAAGAATATCTCCAAAAGGATGTAGGTTACTTAGGTTACTTGCTTACTTAGACAACCGCCATGACAACAGTGCTTCGGGCAGTTGTTAACCTTTTCAGGTCTAGGAAGGGAAACCTTATCAGCCGTTGAAAATAGCACCGTTGTGACCACAACGCATTTAGTTTGATTTGTCGTAATAAATAGTGTCCTCAATAGAAGAATAGACGTTACCTTACCAGAAAAATGACGTCATCAGTTCCTGTGTATCCGCCATTTTGAATGACGTCAAGGAGGGGCTCAGGTGACCTTTAGGTGACCTTGGAATGTATGGTCATGGGATCTATTATGACACATTTTTATTTTCTGTGATTATGTCATTTTGAATGACGTCAAGGAGGGGCTCAGGTGACCTTTAGGTGACCTGCGAATGTTTGGTCATGGGATCTATTATAACACTATTTTAATTTCTGTTTTTCTACCATTTTGAATGACAATAGTCATTTCATGGAGATCTTCCTGCCATGTTTGAATGACGTCAGTCATTCAAATATATCTTCAATCAAATCCCTCCATTTTTTTGTTGTCATCAGCAATTTCCTATCTGTCATATTTGACAGATGTCAACATAGATTGAACTTACGGGACAATGGATTTCACAGTTGTCATTGATACAAGTGTTTAACTATTTTGATTAAGAGCTTACTGAATGTTTTTAAAAATGAGTGGGATTAAGGGTTTTGAATTCTATCCATACTAATTCATCTTCATACTACAAGAGTTTACGTAATTGTATAACATTGACTGATGATAAATTTACCAAGATGTGATTGACCAGCGGTCAGTAACTGTAGAAATGCCGACGGATGTGAACCGGATATAACATCTCAAGTACTCCTTCAGTTTGACCAGTCCCTATACTAAACAGGAAGTTAGCATGAGTTTTCTTTACATGCATACACATCAACATTAATTCAATATTCAATCTGAAATAAAAGACTTGCTCTCAGTCTGCACTATTCTAGAAATGAGGTTGTAGACTGTTTACATATTGGGGAACACATACTGACCACAATATGATAATAAAACAATAAAGGCAACATTTGTCTTAAAAAACTGAGAGTGACTTAAAACATGTTTTAAAAATGTGGAATAATGTAATGTTTTACTCGGATGTTAGTGACATGAATGAAGGATAAAATATACCCTATGACAAATCCATGTGCCATCCGTAGCTTTATTTGTTGATTTATGTGTAGCTTTATTTGTAGATTTATTCATTCAAAAGGAGGAGAAATGGTCACAAAGCTTGATACAATAATATCAAAGTGAAGGACAATAATCAAGTCTATCATTTGCCATTAAGCTGCTTACAAACCCGTCGGGAGGACAACATCGACACACTGAATAGCCAGTAGCCATTTCCTTAATTACATAATGCGTTCTTATGCGCCAAGATAAGAAGAATGTGGCACAAGACTCATATAAATGAGCATACTTGTAATACCCTAGACTTTGCACAAGTTTGCTTAAAGTCTGAATACCATTTTCTGAAAATGTCATTTACAAGTGAATAGCGATATGGTTTATTCTAAAACATTCAATTAATACATTTGCGCTAGCATTTCTAGAAAAAATGTCACTTTATGGGGGTGGTTACGCAATTGATATGAGATAAATGATACTGATAAAATGAGATATTATTATGAGAGTAAGGTCTAAATATTTCTGGAAATACAATCATTTTACATCTATCACGTTTTCATTAAGATGAGAAACAAGATGTGATCAACATGTAAACCTAAAAGTAGGAACATCCTGTCTTTTGGGTAAAAATATGACAGGCAGGCAGCTGGACTTTTGACCTGTCATAAAAATGACAAAAATAGAATAACCTAAAAGTAGGCACATTCTGTTTGTGGTAAAACTCTGACAGGCAGCTGGACTGAAATTCAGTGTAGTATTTCATGCAAATCTTGTAGTGTGTAGACCAGTTGTTTAAACCAAGACCATTTCAAAACGTTTATGTCATGAGTATCATAAGAAAATAACAAATAATAAACTAGAATACAACATTAAATTGTTTTTTTTTATTTGCCCCGTTTCAATGAGAAGACTTAAGGCTAGGAACACTCCCTAAGTCTTCTTTACAACCACGAATGTCTATTGAGCTACTTCTTCTTATTCTTCATCATCCTCACTACCGTCTTCAGATTCGTCATCACTGTCATCATCAACATCTTTTATGATTTCCATGACCCATGGCTTGTACTTGTAGAGTTTGGAAATAACTTGTTCAGCCAAACTTCCATCTGTGTCTTCCATAGAGTTAAGAATTTCCAAGGTATTGGGACCATGCCTCAAGCCAAAGACATAGGCAACAACTTTCCCATACATTTCTTTAAATTTTCTCCAAACTATATTATTCATTTTATTTTCAATCATATCTCCTGACATGTTTAACTTTTCATACCGCTGTCTCTTTTTATTCAATAGATCTTCATTCTCCCGACCTACTCTCTTTATCAAACTTCTTATAACCTCTTCTTCAACATCTTTGCTAGTGTTTTGTAATTTATTATGAAATGTCTTCATGTCATCATCATCATCAATATCATCCTTTTCCACTTCTGGGCATTGTTTGTCCTGGAGATGTTTCTGTAAATAAATACTATTTAGAAACACTTGTCCACAATAACAACAGCTTTCTAGAGATTTCTTTGGGGGAAAGGCGTCATCAAACTTTCGTTTCATTGACTCATTGGCAATTCCGGGAGGTGAAGGTGAACTTTCATTCCCAGGACACCAGGTTTTTCTATGTTTCCTGAGGTCCGTAGTAGATTGGAAGACTATTCCACAACTATCACAAGAAGGCATATCGCAGAGATTTTCGGCACACGTCTGCACGCTTCGGAGGGTAGACTCTTTCCGAGGATGGTTTTCCAAACTACTCACTTTACAGCCATTAGGACGAAGTCTTTCGTCTGCTGGTGTATCAGGTTTTAAATCGATCAAAATATGGCCATAGGGTTCGCTCGTAGCCTCTTCAAATGTTTGCATAAAATGTTGAGATCGGGTTGGATACATTTGACGACCTAAGGGCATGATGGATTGTTGGTCTACTGGATTGTTAAACATGACTATATAATGACAGTTTCTACGTTGCGTTGGGTTCCTATTATAGAAAAGGTTTTGATTGATGGCAATAACAGAGAGGTTGCGATGATGGGAACCTTCTGTAAATAGATCTGTTATTTTAGGATCTTTACTAGCCGTTGATATGAGATCATCAAGAACGATGACATTTCTTACTCCTGTGTCAAAAAAGTAGTCTTGGTCCAAATCTATGGGAATACCTTGAACAAACTCTACAGGAGGATACACGGATTGTAGAATGTCATCGTAGAGAGGTTGCCAGCGACGATAAAGCGATAAGATCCGTTGAGGGTAAGGTTTAATCTTGAGGCTTTCAAAAATATGTCGAACAAGATACGATTTTCCAGATGATGTTGGCCCAGAAACGATCATAGTGAAGGGGTGACGTAATGAAACCTCTTGCGGTGGTTGTTGTTGTTGTTGTGTTGTGGTGGTGGTGGTGGTGGTGGTGGTGATGGTGGTGGTGATGGTGGTGGTGGTGGTGGTGATGGTGGTGGTGGTGGTGGTGGTGATGGTGGTGGTGGTGATGGTGGTGGTGGTGATGGTGGCGGTGGTGATGGTGGTGGTGGTGATGGTGGTGGTGGTGGTGATGGTGGTGGTGGTGGTGATGGTGGTTGTGGTGGTGATGGTGGTGGTGGTGATGGTGGTGATAGTGGTGGTGGTGGTGGTGGTTGTGGTTGCAGTTGTTCATGTTTGATAGTCATATGACGCTTTAGACTATCTGGCCTAGAATATGTCTTGAAACACACTTGACAGGAGTACATGTTGACAGCTCAGTGTTTGATATCCAACTAAATAGAAATTCCTTCATTGGGGCATTTTATATCATTTGTAAATGGTTAAAAACGTGTTTTCATTCGTTTCCTTGGACCTCCTCTCACTTTGATTTCTTTAACCGTTTTAAATTTGCCCTTTCGCGTTTCTCTTAAGCTTCTGCTTGCTCCACGACTTGTTGTGTTGGGGAGACAAAGTTAATTTTGGGTTGAATAAGGCATGGTCAGTGCCTGTTCTTTTCGTTTCCTTTCTTCCAAAATTTTAGGCCATTCCGGATCATAAAGCTCCAGTGTTCTGTCAACAGACATGATGCCCTGCCGTTCCCCATTTCTCATGACAAAGTCATAGGGTTTCAATTTACCCTGGACTTGCAACATGTAGTATCGAGTCCATTTCTCTGTGTCCGGGACAAAGGGTATATATTGTTGACTCATGGTGATGCGTTCAGTTTGAATGTTCTTAAGCAAATGAGTTGAGCATGATGTTGATCTATTATATAGTTCTGACTAACCCGTAGCTCGGGCCCATAGTTCTCTCATTATCAAAGCTTCCTGTCTCACTTCATTCATATATTTTAAAATGAATGCTATCAATGGTGTATTTTCAATTAAAAGTCGTTTTCGCACATCATCTGTGGTGACAGGGTCCGCCAAACGTGTTAGCATAGTCAAATAGTTATTATTAGGATTTGGTTGAAGATATTTTCTTCTTTCATTTAGGGTCACAACAATCCGGCCATCAAATAATCGTCGAGCTATGGAGATCAAGGCTAACATCTGTTCACCATTCATATCCATTCTTGTATGGTATATTCATAGTCCTGAAACAGAATTAGACTCTGCAGAAAATCATAATGTCTCAATATATAACGTGCCATGTTAGAACCATAAAGGAAGTGGTTTCAAGCGAAGAGTCACTGTGACTGTACCAGTTAAAAATGTAGCTGGTTGACCATCTTCGTCAGTAATGTTGATATCAATGCTGGTGAGATCACGTACTTTGACGGGTACATATTGATATCTATTTAAAGTAAAGGATTTTCCATTGTTTAAACATAATCGTCTGAGTAAAGGTTCTTGATTTTCTCCCACATAAGTTGTATCACAGATAGAAGAATGTACATAAATCTCTTTGGATGTTTTTTTTCTTGTCACACTGCCGAAACTAATTTCGGTTAGAGCAATCATCCAAGAATGTTCAAATTGTAATGATTCATTCAATTGAACTGTAAAGCAATATGGCTTGTTGTCGGGATATCTATCTTTACTGTCACTACTTCTTAAAATTATGTATTTATCCATTATCACTTTTGAGATTTAATTTTAGGATTCGGCAAAAGATAGCCTACTACTACTGAGTAATGCCGTCCACAAATTTGAATTTCCCTTTTCTAAGGACAAATTTACAATACAAGTAATGACCACAATATAAATAATGATGATTTGTGAGAAAAATACTGTTTCGTTTTTGACCACTGTTTTCCCAAGTAAACTCCAGGTTTCATTCGATCTACTGCGTGAAAGAGGTTGTGTCTCAAGTGTTTCCTCCATCCTTATGACTCTGAGTTATGATCTTCTTTTATACGGTTTGATACTGCCTCATATCTTTCTCTAGAATCCACGAGTTGTATTTCTTAGGCCAATGTAACCATTTCACAAACACTTCTTTCCTTTTGTTACGGGTTCTCTTTTTGATGATGTCTTGAATCCTATATTCTTGATCAGGATTTTCAGTGACAGGCTGAAGTTCAGCAGCATAGAATGAACCCTCGATAGGGTCACCTTCCCAATCACTTAGTTTGTATAGATCATTGCCTTGTGACCAAACTCTTCTGGTAACTGTAAATATTTCACCACTCCATTTCTCTTGATACTCCCTATCAAATTTTCCTTTTAAATGACTGATTCGAACCTTATCTCCTACTTTGAATGTATATTTTTGCTTCGTATATTTGTTCCGTTCTTTCTTTGGTTTGATCAAATACTGTGATAACCTCACTTCACCTTCATTAGTTTTATTCACACTATCAGGAGATTGACCTATCATACGATGAACAGAACCATTATAACTTTTTACAACTTTAGG
Organism: Gibbula magus; assembly: GCA_936450465.1. Taxonomy (NCBI): domain Eukaryota; kingdom Metazoa; phylum Mollusca; class Gastropoda; order Trochida; family Trochidae; genus Gibbula; species Gibbula magus. The sequence continues at coordinate 67,439,589 of OW388296.1, read as the reverse complement.
TAGGATATCTTTGTATCTATATGTAAAGTTTTTCAACATGTATCTATACAATCGCAGTTTGATAGTTTTAATTACACGTTCAGCAAATGGAGCTTTGGTTTCATTGAGTGTATACAGTTGGGTTACCTTGTGTTTTTTCAAAAAAGTTTTAACCCATTGATTCTTAAATTCAGATCCCATATCAGATTGAAAGATACCAGGGCGACGATCTTGTGTCTTCCATAAGCCTGTCAATGTTTTAACCATCTCTTGACCCTTGGTAGATTTTAGTGGATAGGTCCATAGAAAACGTGAAAATAAATCGATAATGACTAATACATATTTGACACCATCATTATATTTAGCTAAAGTGACCATATTCATCAGATCAGCTTGCCAATGACTATCTATGCCTTCAACAAAATATGTATTTCTTGGAAATGTTCTCCTTACTTCACGACTCATGGTGTATGTTTCCTGACCTTTCAACCATTTCCTGATGCGATGTAAACCAATCTGAAATTGACCTTCAGCTTTCACAGCTTCATAAAGCTTTTTTGGGCCAGCATAACTCCAAGGATGTTTTGGATCATAATAGATCTTGCTCAGATACACTTCCCAAGGTGCCATGATACGTAAATGATCCACCTTATATACTTCACTCTATTTATATATCTGCAAAAGAAGACCAACGCAAGAAAAATACATACAATATGTTTATTACAATATCATGATATACCAATCACACTGTTGAATCATGTTTAAAGGTAAACTGTTTTACCCAAATTGTCACTCTTTTGGATTGGTCGTCCTACCATATACAAATAGTAACAGTCTGGGCCTGATATCATTCACAGAAATTAAAAATGTGTCATAATAGATCCCATGACATACATTCCAAGGTGACCTAAAGGTCACCTGAGCCCCTCCTTGACGTCATTCAAAATGACATAATCACAGAAATTAAAAATGTGTCATAATAGATCCCATGACCATACATTCCAAGGTGACCTAAAGGTCACCTGAGCCCCTCCTTGACGTCATTCAAAATGACATAATCACAGAAATTAAAAATGTGTCATAATAGATCCCATGACCATACATTCCAAGGTCACCTAAAGGTCACCTGAACCCCTCCTTGACGTCATTCAAAATGACATAATCACAGAAATTAAAAATGTGTCATAATAGATCCCATGACCATACATTCCAAGGTCATTCAAAATGGCGGATACACAGGAACTGATGACGTCATTTTTCTGGTAAGGTAACGTCTATTCTTCTCTCAATAAGATCTTTAAGAGCTTTTATAGTCTACAATTGTTGAGTTTTGTTGTATAGTTCAATCAATTGCCATCGAAGAAGGATGTATCACCAGTGTATTAAATTATTAATACAGGAACATGATATCAATAAATTATCTATTATTAATATGTCATTCATTGTTTTTCTTAAATTAAAATGGTTGAGACATATGCAGTGTTAGACGTTGATTTAGTTATCTACTGGTTCACAAACAATTGAATCAATCTTTCAAGAATCGTTAACCCCCCTTAGACAGATTGTGATGTTTCGCAGTTAGACAATCATTTTGAAACGGGCCTATGTTTGCCTATGCTATTCTGTGCTGTTTGTTTGTTTGCTGGCTGTTTCTGATATTTTGTTGACTGCCGCCGGGAAGCACAGAGCTGGCACGGGGACATGGTATTCAGCCCCGTACGTCCGTACGTACGTACCCCCGTACGTCCGTTTCGTTTCTTGTTAGCACGATATCTCATTAACTGCTGCACGTTGAGTCTTCAAATTTGGTGTCTTCGTTGGGAGAATCCAAGGACACCAGGGTTCCGTTCCAAAACAGCGAACGCTTATAATCGCTCATTGATTGCTCAATGTAGCGCTCAATGTAGCGCTCAATGTAGCACTCAATGTAGCGCTCAAGTAGCGCTCAAGTAGCGCTCATTCTCTCCTGAACGACACGTTGCAAAACCTCAAAGTTCGCTCGCTTTGCTACGTAGCGCTACATTGAGCAATCGCGTTCAAGAGAGGTTTAAAAGTAATCGCTAATTGAGCTATTACTTTGAAACCTCTCTTGAACACGGTCCAGTAGACACCTGTAGAAACTTTGTGTACATCCATTTAGCTGATTTCTTAATTGCCGCGGAGGACATGTTTACCTTTGTGACAGTTTCTTGTATTACTGTGTCCTTGGTTATATAAACGTAGACACTAACTTTGGATCCTTAAGTTAATCAGGACCATGCACAAGTCTGGATTGTGTTTGTAATGTAAATATAAAGACACCAGGGGCTTCAACACAATACAATAAAACAATGTAAGTAGCTGTATGTGCCACCTGCGGTTATAACATCCCTTGAACAACACGTTTCCGTTCCTACAGGCCTGATATGTCTAACATTGGCAAGATTAAGTTAATCTCCACGTTTATCATAATGTTTGTTCTGTTGTATGGTAAGGACTTAGCTGGATTGGATTGGATTTTTCATCATATATAGGCAGCAATTATTACCTCTGTACATGTTTATCTATTGGATAATGTATTCAATGTTGGCGATTTATTGCACTCAAACAATACATCTGAATGTACTACAACATTTTTGGTCTCCTGATATTTTCTAGATTTAGTGAATATATGTTTTCATGTTTCATGACGAAATTCTATGGAAAAATTCCATACACTGTAATAAGAATTACTTTTAAACTGCATGTCAACGTGTTCTTGTGAGTTTTGTGATTTTTGTATTCAAACAAAACATTTGAATGTACTGTAACATATTTGGTCTCCTGATAGTTACTAAATTTTCTTATAACATGGGGATATACATTTTCATAACGAAAATCTAATTTTTCACTACAATGTAATTACAATTACATTTAAACTGCATGTCAAAGTGGTCTAGTGAGTTAAAAGTTGAAACTTTTGACTTAACGTTATTAATACACACTGAGATAATTTTTCAGGGGAAATGTCTATAAGATGGAATAAAGATGAAAAAGAAAACGCCAAATATAACACAATTTTTGTACCATCAGATTGCACCTTTTTGCAACTTTTTGAAAGTTAAATTTCCATGAAGGTTAGTATTACTTTTGTAATTGGACACATTCAAATAGTGACATGTACAACATAGTGTCAACATTATAAAGTAATAACATCGAAACATCGGTTGCAGTGGCAAATACAGTTTGATAACCATTACATGTTACATGTTACAAATGCACATTATATTTCAAGGACATGTACATGATGTAGGTTACTCGAAGGCAAATATAATCATAAATTACCAATCATATTATTTCATATCATCCTTCAATTAAATTTCTACTAGAAAAATGAAACATACAACACAGTGGTAATAATTGTTCATCACATATTTAGTTATTTAGTTTATGCAAACATCCCCGAATGAATTATCAAACCTTCCTGGTGAATAACAAAATTACAAAGTATTCTCCCACAGACGTTTAAATCATCAATCAGTATCCTCTTATACAAGTTGGACTTTCGAAAATTACAATGTTGCAAATATAACTTCATGTAGGTGGTATTTTATCTTTTATGCAATAAAATATTTTCAATAATAATAAATCGAATAAAAACCCATCTAGAACTGGTCAAATTAAGCACATCTAAAAATTGTAAATGACAGTTGACAAGAACGAAGTAAGTTTCATATCAGAAAAATAGCACATAATCGGTTATGTATGTAAGATTTATAATTTAATGGTGTTTTCTTATATAACTTGGTGCAATCGATTTCTTAACGTGATTCTTGTGTATCAAACATTACAACTAACCAATATTTCTATTTACTTACCAAGGTTACACGTCAAGATCAGATTTCTAAGCCCGATTATTACATAAGAGAAGTCGACTCTAGATAAAGTCAGGCACACAGCAGAGTACTTTCACAAGAGAACTAAATCTGTATTGCTCTCAATAACATATTCTATGGATTAACTGTATACAGTCATTTAGACGTCGGGAGGCTTCAGCGAATATTCTAATAAACACTATAGACAATTTCGATCTCAACTGAAGTATTTTATGTTGAATAAATAAAAAAACATTGTGTAATTGTATTCGTTGATTCAATGCGCTGTAGCGAGTATTTTGCAAATTATGTTTTCTCAAATTTACCATTTATTATTAAAGTTTATACAATATATTGCTAAGTTAATTGGTAAAACATCTCATTACACAACCCAATAAGCCGTATCAATAGAAAACGTTTATCCGTATTCGAAGAAAATGGTGCGACATATAAAGCGACAGTCGTGTGGAACTCTCCTGAGTGTGAGAGGTAGATTTGTAGGTCTCATGAAAATAAGAGAGTTCTGACAGCAAGATAGTTGACCATTCCATCATTGTACCATATTTAAAACTCTTATCGAGTCTTTAGCTATCGCTACATCAGTCATACCACTTGAACTACCTTCGACCGGCGATTTTAGTGTGAACACATTAAAATGGCCACTCGATGGGAAATGGACTCGCATTGCTTAACCGAACCATGTACCTTCGTTTTAAAGCTATTTTTTAATTCAAAAGTATTATGTAGCCATTGGAAACACTTATTTATATTTTTTGTGAGAGCACTTTATTTCAGTAAGAAACTCGTGCTACAGCGCCTAGTTCCATTTCCTGACTAAGAATACACGTCAAGATTCAATTTTGAAGCTTAATATCAACGATGTACGATTTAAGATAAAGTCATACGTTTACAGTGGTGTGTCTTCTTGATCAACTCATCAAAATGTTTCTGTATAAGTCTACTAAACCAGTTTGGCACCAAGTTCAGTTGAGTGACGTCACAAAGACCTACATATCCAGACACCTGTCCTGTAATGTCTGAACGATATAATGCTAAAAAACGATATGGAATAAGATGAACAGAATGTTAAGTGACAACACCCAATATCCAATTTGATCTATATATGCTGGACAACATAAAACCCCGACCAGTCTGGTTGATTGATACTCTGTGTAAACTGTAGCCACGACCAAATACTTCTTAAAATAAGGAAGTTTGTAAAAAGTGAAATGACATTTTTTTCTGAGATGACAACGCCCAATAACCAATTTGAACAAGAACCGCAAAACATCAGAAAAACTCACGCCAGTTTGGTTGATTGTCATTATTTCGTAACGAGCAAATACTTCCTAAAATGAGAAATGTAAAAGTGAACATCAGATCGGAGATAAAGCTGACGAGACCATTAGTTCTGTTAATGGGTATGCGAGTTGTTTCGATCAGCTGATAGTCTGATTTACTCTATTTCTGATCACCATAATGATATTATCAGCGGGTTCTAATGAATAATTATTATCAATATTTATAAATGAAAAATGGGATGTGTTATTGTTACATTGATTTTCTAATTTGAGATAGACAGAAATTACTTATATGATTAACAAGATAATGAGATGTTGAATACAGAAACAAATACTCTAAACGGTTGTTCTACAATAGTGTTTATAAGTAGGTTGCTAATTGCAACACATTTCTCTACCAATGTTTCGTTTAGCATGAAGGCGACGTTAACATATAACAGGAGTATGTGGTAAGCTAAAATCTCGTGAACTACTGTAAATTATTCTTTTAAAAATAAATAGCCACTCATTCTCAGTAATACATTTATCTGGAGGGTTAAGTTAATTGAAATCGTAATAGAAGAAAGATTACATAGACAACTTGAGTGACTGTAAATAAAACATGCATTACATCAAATTACAATAGCAATCTGAAATTTAAATTCCCTCACCGCATCATGTACAATAGTAGATTGTTACATGCAGAACGTTACAATTTATCGGGTTGCTTATATCAAAATATCCTCATCAATATTGTCTTTAGTAAGAAAGTAATTTACTGTATAATTTATGAACATATAACAGGATTATGTAAGCTGATAAACTTGAGTATCAAACAAAATTAGGGTCATTAGCAATCTCCTACTGTCAGACAAACAACTTTTATCAATAGTGCTAAGTTAATTAAATTTATGATGATAGCAAGATGGTGGAAGCAAACCTCAATGACTGTCATGTTTGTTAAACAAAGTGTATTACATCAAATGACTATTCTACCATGACATTTAAAATCCTTGTTTTTGATTGGTTTATTTTATGTTTTTTTGTGAACGGCGATTTTCCGCGTTTGGATACATGATGACTTAAGATTCTAGGCCAAACTATGTCATTGAAATAACATGGGTAAATCAGTTATCTTAACTTTACGGTTTCCATCATAGTTTCCTTCTACGCAATTTTATCTGTCTATCTGTTTTGGAAAATAATTCTAATTTGGACCGATGTTTTAAACAGTGAAACTACAGTAGTCGATCAAGACCGCGATAAGCCGTGAACGAACCGGAGAATTTATGTATTTACTTCGGTACAGCTAATCACTCAAATGTCAAATTGTAAAATTTTAAAACAGAATTCCTGTACATTTATTTGTTTGGAATATGGTCATCATAATCATCTAATAATTGGTAAAGCTCAAGGGTTATCTATTCAACTTTAAATGGTATTAATAAACCTTGGGTTACCATATCAAAATACATTCAGATGATTCGTACAATCAGAGATGCTTGTCCGATCACTTTAAATGTCTTCAATAAAAGACAGAGGGCAGTTTGATTTTCATTTTATTTGAAGCACAATGTTCGTTCTGTATTTTCTGTTTTTGGTAACTAAACCTTAAACATATCAAATTAAGGACCTAGAATTATCGAGCCACACAAAGAGATGTATTTTCTTACAGAAAAGGAGATCACTTAAGTTTTGCTATTTGTGAACTCAAACAACCAATCACATTTCATCTCGTTTACGACGAGATTATAAAGAGGAAGATATGTACATGTCAACTTGACCTTCAGGCTTTTTACCGCAGAGTCAGCAGATTTTTACAACAGTATATGAATAGATTATGCTTACAAGGCAATATTGATAAGACAAATATCCAAAGCTGGATTATTAATGAGAATACATATAGAACTGTATGATCTTTATTTCTAACAAATTTTGTATAGTTACTGTTACATATCACCTTTTTAAAGTTAAGATCAATAATCCTTGATGCATGATCCTTTACCAAAATGGCGTCAAGAAAATATCATGTCATGTTTTGTTCTTGCATGGCAAATAGGTTTTCCTTACACAATATTTGCCAAGGAGCAATGCGGTTTTCTGGTAGGAGTTGGAAGGGATGACATGAGCATTGTCAATGTATTGTTGATAATGAATAACATCAATTCTGTATATTAACATTGTTTCGTAAGATGGTTATGATGATGAAGACTATGATGTTGATGTTGATGATGATGATGATGATGATGATGATCAGGAGAAGGCTAGTTTATGAGCATGTTAATTTGATATCAGACAAATCATCAGCTCATGTCTAAATGGTGACATGGTTATTGTTTCAAACAATATTTAATTCAATGTATTTGTATTGATACTAGATGTTAACTAAATCGATTTCTCCTTCTCCTTCATGATCTATTTCTAATAATTTTCATTCGAATATGATTTGTTATGATTTGTTACGTCTTTCAGTCAAAATATTTGGAAACAGCATTCTTTCGAAAGTTATTTTTAGTTAATTGGTTAATGGTGAAGAGCAAAGCAATTCCTACACAATAACTTCTCCTCCATTTTACCAGAGACTCAAGTCTACACGGAAACGTTGTGTTGCAGTGCAATGCCATTTATATTAAAATAATATTCAATATGAGAGACAAATGTTATGGATACCAACTTCTTTATTTGTTTCACACAACGTTTCTGGGCTACTTCTTGCCCCTTCTTCAGGTGGAAGAAGGGGCAAGAAGTAGCTCAGAAACGTCGAGTGAAACAAATTAAGAAGTTGTTATCCATAACATTTGTCTCTCATTACTGTACCAACTTCTAAATGCCTTTGAAGAATTTTATATTCAACATATCTTTACTTAAAGGGACACTGCGTCGAGTATAAAAATGAGTCTCCTCTGTATCTCACTACGCTGCTTAGAGTACCTGCTAACGAGTTACGCTTCACTTCACTGTCTACAGGCAGTAGTTTTTATTAGCAACTACATCAATTGTCTGAAATTCGATGTCCGTGACTTGTTAATCAACATAGGTAGATACACATGATCCGATTTTTATTCTCGACGTGGTGTCCCTTTAAGAGAGTAATCTGGCCCATTACACGACCCGATTATCCATAGTCTTAAAAAACAGTGTCAAGTATAAAACGAAAACTGCTAGTGGCCTTTTTAGTGTGAACACCTTTGAATATTTGTTAGGGTCAACATTGGATCATTTTTGCTCAACAGAACAATTATTGTTCAACCATGTCTTTATTTATGAATGTAAAATATTATTGATTGAGGAGATTGTCTTGCACATGGCAACATATATTTTCCATTTTGTGAGATCTCTTTATTTCCATTACAACACGTGCTACAGCTCATTTAAGCACTTAACGGAAATCATATTAATAACAGACACTGAAACCAAATTGAGTGAGAGAAATGGATCTAAATGACAGTTTCACCCAGATACATTAAACTTTTGGATGACAACAAGGAATGTGCATTAGAAAATGAAACAAGAAATGGTTTGGTGATATTAAATCAAAGTATTGATTTCAAATTGAGTTTTAATGTACAGCCTTAAACTTGAAATCGATTTCTAGTGCTTAACTGAAAAGATAAATTCTATTAAAAACTACGTACAAAATAAAGTGTTACAAATAATGCAGGAATTAATCTATGTTTATGAATATGACTTAAGTTCTGACATGTTCATCATGTTCAGTGGATGCTGTCGTAGTTTCTGAGAAAATTCTTGACAGATTTCATTTGACAGGTTTAGCATGTTTAAGATTTCTCTTTTAATTTCTATGGTCCCTGTTAGCATACTAGTGTACATTACCGCGACTGTTTATGGACTAAGACTTGGGTATTTTATACCAAATCAATGTCATGAAAGCTGGATCTGGTAACCTAGACTTTAAAGCACCATGTCAGGAGCACTTTTATCACTCATGTAATGCATGGCTTCCTCAATTTAATGGAAAATCACCCCCAATTAAGATGAATGATATACCAGATATTCTGACAGAACAGACGATCATGTTTTATAACTTATCATTAAATACAAAAAGGTACCAAGGTCTTTCTAGATACAGCGTTAATGAATACACTACTGAATCGCAAATAATCAATATAACAACAACAAATAAACAATAAAAAAATAATATGAATTGTGCTTCAGAAGGAAACACATGGCTTTACTTACAGCTTGTGACCACAAGGCAAAATTTATTACCATCAATGGGAAACATCACACGTAATGATGGTTTAACAGCGTTTGATTTACAGAATTCGCTTTCAACATACGTTGCATCAGATTTGATTGACAAGTAAAGCTATTTTTTAAATATGAACATGCGTTTTAATAAGTTACAATATGCAAAACATTTCTGTTCACTCTGTTCGAAAAATGAATGTCATTATGAGAATTGAAGCCACTGAAGATTACATTATGAGTTCCACATCCGATAGATAGATCCAGAAGTTTTAAGGATAGGAAATAAAAGGCTTGCAATCAATCAAAGGTATGCTCACTACTTGTGAACCTACATGCACACATCCTGAATTACTGTGGGCGTCAATTGCATAACTTCACATGCACTTACAAATGATCATTCGTTGTCCATATGTACAATATTAATTCTCAAATGCTGTTAATGCAACAAAGTCTCATTCCACGAAATTACTCTCGTGAAGATTCTAGGATTAGGGAAATGTCTGCTTAGTAGAAATGGTTGCCTTATATAACATGACACCACGGCAGCGTCTAGACATCTACATCGTAGATCCTATTGTAAATTGATTAAGTGATAACAATCTCAGCTGTGGTTAGAACTAGGTACTTTAATTTGGTTCAAAGAGGGTTATCAATTATGTGTACATTGGATATGCATAAAGTGTCAAAATGTATCCACTTAAGTTGTAGTGTTTCAAAATTGGTGGAAAAAGTTCCTCTTTTATTAATGTATGATGAATTAATTGCTAACATGTTTATCGTGCCAAGTGAAATGTTTTTCATTAAGGTAGATTTCATTACTTAAACAGACAAGGATCTTTCATGGACGATCAACCTCTTACTTTTACAATGGCGACGTTTCAGTAGAGATCCTTAGATACTTATACCGTTATTAAGTATATGCTTGATAACGGTGTAAGGATCTTTACCGGAACGTCGGCATTGTGAACTAAAGAAGTTGATCATCCATGAAATATTCTTGTCTTTCTATCACACCAACTTCTAGATAGCCCCTCAAACAGTTCATAACCTAACTTGAACAGGTTTACGGTTTCCTATCTCAGAACCCTGATAGCATAACATGTTGACCTTTTCAGATTATCACTTAGTACGATAACCAGCCTTAGCCTGAACTTATTAAAATATCTTTTTTAAAGCGCCTTCACCATCCCCTACCCCCTTAATCGTAAACATGTGTCTGTTTCAAACAATAATATATTCAAAGTACACCTATGAATAATAAGAAGACACTAGGACGTATTGTCTGTTACAGAATCACACTAGCTGATAAAATATGTATTGGATTTGATCACTGATTGATCATTTTGACCTTCAGATTGGACAAAAATCAGTGAGACCATTGTTTATCATTACAACCTGCTGACCTTCATCAGGAGCGTTGGTGCTTGGTCTTGTTTGTTATCCAAACATCACATTATCGTTTTCTTAATCAGTTATAGAACTGTTCAGGTATTTTAAATATGATTTCGAGAAAAGTTTACATATGAGTGAAAATTGCTAATGAGCATTATTACTAATCATCATTATTCCATGGTGTTATTTCAAAGCCTACTGCTGTTTCAAAGCACATTTTGCTTGAAATATCAGAAAACGAGCCAGGACGATTTGCAGCCGCAGTACAGAGTGCCGAGATGTTGTAATGGAAGAGCCTGTCAATTGAGAGGACACATAGTCTAGTTTTAGCTAGTTTGACAATACATGATTTGATCCGTAAAACAGCTAAAGTTTAACGACGCTTTAAAGAGTATTTCACTTTTATTATAGCTGTTGGTATTATTGCAAGGAGAAAGCCACTGTGCGATTGCGAAGAAACCTGCGATCATCGACTGCAAAACAAGGGTAGTACTTGGCTGAAATTCAGTGTAGCATTGCACCCAAACCTAATTGTAAGTTGAAGAGTTTTCTTCATCAGATAAAGTTTCTGGTGGGATTGGAACCCATGATCTCTTGATAAGAAACTCAACACGCTAACCACTGTGTTATCGTGACATTTAAATACTACAGAGGGAAGGGCTGATCGGTGTAAGTGCTGTTTCAATTGAGAGGGGCACGTTATATAGTTTCATTATGTACCAGCCTATCGATTAACTGTCTGGTAGCGGTGTTCTAAACTACAAGTCTAATCACTATTGATTTCTCTTCTTGTAGTAAACATCATTTCTAGGGCAAGGGAACATTTGACCAATTTCATCAAGTGAAAAGAAGAGCGGGCTCATTTAACTAGTAACAGAAGGAAAACACACAAAGATGTCTCAACACAAAGTACTTGGAATATGAAATAGAAATGCCTCACAGATGCTAGGAAATTTCAATAAAGATCACGAACGCACACGAAAATAATTCTATCATAAATTCATTTGAATTTAGAACTCTGAATCTCTTCACAAAAAAAAAACAAAACAAGGGAAGAAAGCAATTAAATAAAGTTTGATACACACAATGTCAATTGGTATTACCATATAAATCATACCGGCAATCCAATAAGGCATTGTGTTAATTTCTACTTGCTAAAATAAGATAATAGAAATGTGACAGCTTTCAGATTGTTTAGAATTAAGCTGCAATACCATTTTGTGTTGTTACATGAAATACAAAAAAATCGTATGTAAACAAAGAAAGAACGCAATGTAATTACCGACTCTTCAAACAATATCTTTCATTTTGTATGATTTACTATTGTTTTCTTTATAAAGACACAAACAGTATATATTAACATTTAAATAAGAGTGATTTGTTTGGAAGTTTCAGCTGCATAAGGAGAAAAAGAACATCTCAGGGACTCAGAATCTTTTGTGTGTGAAAATTCAACTTTTTCAGCGATAGTTAACATGTTTAGGCCCAGCTTAGAGGCAATAAAATTACATTAGCAGTAAATGCTTCAAAATAACACCTCTGTAGTCACAAACCATAATCCTTTTTAACTTTTTAAGGCTTATATGATGACCAACACGGCATATTTGTTTAGTTTGATTATTGTCCACACAGTTGTCATCCTCGGTTACCCAGAATTTTATATATGCTCCGTTACTCTCCACTACATCACCCCTGGGGAAACTCTATCAGAGAAATATGTACTTACATTATCCGCCCTTGGCCGGCGTGAGCCAATCAAACTGCTACGCAGCTTGGACCTGCGAGCCAATGCCAATTCGTATCACTTCTATGCAAAGCATGCACGGTCTTTTTTGTTACCGGTTATCTCCCTTGACCATTTCCGTCCTATCCTATCGAGCATTTTCTTTGGTTACTGACTTCGTCACGCTGGTATGTTGAACATTTGTTACAACTCGGGGGTTTTCAAAAGGTTAAGATTATATTTTAGATTCATTATAGTCATTTTCAGGTACTCTATCAATATATCTATTGGAAAATGGACTTGTCACTATGCTTAAAAACAAAACATTTAATATATATGGTTAGTATGACCATATACATTAGGTTCGTTATGGTACCAAAACCAAAACAAATATAGATTATACTAGTACATCTTGATTAAACGTAATTATTTGTATTTACCTTTTGACTAAACCTTCTATGCCTTGCCTCCTCAGGCAGGGTGCAAATCCAACCTTAACACAGACGAAACTTCGAAAAGAAGAGCAGAGATGGTAAAATCCCTAGTCAAGGGCAGTAACTCGGTGGTCTCGTGATGTCACTCCTATGATCCCTCACTCTCTGAAGAGGGTCAAATTCAGACACATGCAGACAAAAGCGGGGAGGTTGGGCAGGACTAGAGCGTAGGTCTAGTATAAATAATTACGTCTAAAACGTACATTATTTAAATACCTATATGTTGACTAGACCTACTATGCCTAGAATCCCACTGAACGGAGGTGGGTCAGTGTATACACGGGATAGACGAAGCAAGAATCTAGCCATGAGTGTAAGTTAACCTATGAGTCCTCCGACACCTACTGGTGAAGACAAGGTAAAGCCTCTATCTCTACCGGCTGAGCAGATCGAAAAAACAACCCAGCCACTCATGCTTCGAGATAACAAACACCCCAGACCACCACGGGAAGGGGAGAGGCGAAACAGAAGCAATAAAACACAACACAACAAATTCAACAATCTGAAGCCATTAAACGAAGGCATCGGAGAAAAAGAATCCACCCTCCTAAGATAACTGTCCCCTCCAAAGCCTGGAGGGGGCATGACCTGCGGACGCAGTCCTAAAAACCACTCGAGATCTACTGTAGAGACATCTGGCAGGTAATGGTTGACGAATACTTCCCGCCATGACATCTGAGACAGCGAAGCAGCAACGGTAATCCATCGCGACAGAGACTGCTCGGATCTCATGAGAGTAGGAGTTAAATGGTAGAACACACCTAGCGCTCGTTGTTTAATACGAAGGTTAACTCCGAGGTCCTTGGGAACCACCTTGACTCGCCGGGTAGAGCTCCCATTCGAATTAGTGAGTGAGTTATTGTTTAACGCCACTTGGGCAATATTGCAGCCATTAGCGGCGAGAAATTTGATTAAATTAGATATTTAAAATAATAGCAAAAGCATACAAGAACGACACTAAGGCCGTAAAAACACCAGCAACTTATCACAGTTTGGTTAAAAGCTGATATAGAACATATAAAAATTATAGTTTACCAAAAAGGTTAACTGCCTTTAAGAAGTCTAAACTTCTATGTTCACCGAAGTGACTAAAAATTTGAGCAACTGAAATATTGGGGTAAAAAGTTTCCCTGATATGTGCAGTGTCCCAACACTCACACAAAATGTGTTTTACTGTGAGGGGACACTGGCAGGGGATACACGTCGGGGGATCTTCCCCCTTTAAAAGATATGAGTGTGTAAAAAGAGTGTGTCAAATACCACATCGCCGTAGGACACAAGCTTCCTGCCGGGTAAAAGAGGATAGAGATTTGTAGCCTAAATGAGGTTGGATAGAGTAAAGTTTGTTATACTATTGTTGGTCCCAATTGGACTTCCAAGATTGTTTAATGTAATATTTAATAGCTGGTTTTGAATCTGCATATGGAACTTTAGTTGGGGAAATAAGTTTGAGGTTTAAGCTCCCCTTCGAAGACTGACGTGAGGTGTACACGGCACTACGGAGATCTCATAGTCCAAATCATCAGTTCGCTTAGGGAGTGCGACATCAACCTCAGCATCCTTGTCCAAGAGGTGAGTACTACCAGTGGATGACAGTAAGGGACACTCGTCACAGCGAGTGTCATCATCGTACATGGGTTTGCATTCCCTGCATTGGAAAAGTTGATCCCACTGCGCTGACTTCTAGCCTCCACATTTGGTGCAAAAGGCTGTGAACAGAGCGGAGCGACGCATGAATGGCATAGGTGAAGAAACGAGAGAGGTACACTGACGAAGGATTAAGGCGACTCACCAACAGAAGAAGACAAATAGTTCAACGAGAGCCAAGGGAAACACTCTATAGTGAGAGACGACCGGTAGCGACATACGTAATTTAACGGAGGTCGGAAGGCCACTCGCTGATGAGACCAAAAACGGCAAGACAACTCACAAGTGGAGGGTGGAGCCATGCTAAGGCGACAGCTGTCCAATAGCAAACTCAGGAAGCTATCAGAGGCCAAAGTACTACTCAGTAGTGAGAGGTGAAGACAACTCATTACGCGCGGGACAACCGAAAACCCGCTAAGTGAGGTGACTTACATGTGAGAGACTAGAAGGATGATTCATTAGTGAGAGGTGAATACAACTCACTAAGCAAGAGACGGATGAACAAAGCTCAAATGAGTGTCATCCGATAGAGAACTCAAAAGCTATCTGAAGCAAAGAGCAACTCACTAGATAGTGGCGTATGGTGGAAGCAATGAAACGTAGACACAACAGCTGACACCCAGTAGCGAATGTCATATAACAATTTTTTAAAGGAGGGTGTAGACGCGCTAAAGCGAAATCCGTCCGATAGTGAGTATCAGAAGCTAACAAAGGACGAAGGCTACTCAATAGAGAGAGAGACGAAGGTGGTTCACCAAGCGAGAGATGAAGGCAAAGCGTTGTAGCAAAATCACTCTGATAATGAATGTCATATTGCAACTAACTAGCAGAGGGAGTAGATGCGCTATAACGAGGGCAAACGTCGGAACTTAACAGATGGCGAAGGTTGACTCACTAATGAGAGGGGAACAGGACCTACTGAGCACAAGTTGTAAGTGAGAGACGACTGATACTGAGACGACAGAGGCTATCGGAGGGTAAAAAAACTGAACCACTGAAGTCGACTCACCAAGCAATAAACGGACAAAACACACTCAAGTGAGGGCCACCCGATAGCGAGACGAAAGAGGCTACCGGATTCTCCGACTATTCGGAGGGTCTGACTACCGGAGTGTCCGACTACCAGATGATCCAACTATCAGAAGGTCTGACTACCCAAGGGTCTGACTACCGGATGATCCGAATATCGGAGGGTCCAAAGGACAAACCACTAGTGAGAGCTGAAGTGAAAATCGTCCCATAGTGAACGACGAAACTATCAGAAAACAAAGCCAATTACTAGGGAGGTATGACTGTCTGAAGGTACAAGACAAAGACATACAAAAGAACAGGCCGTACGAGAAAGTGTGAGTGAACTCAGCGATCCGGGCTGCATGTGCAAAAAGTGTACAGAACGAGCAGGGTAGGCCAAGCCTAGCAGGTGTCGCCGAGCCACTCAACAGTCTACCTACCATAAACTGCACAGAAAAGCAAGAGAGATAGCTGACGATAATCCCTGTTTTAATAACCAACACTTAGGCTTGGATCGGAATAGCAGGGATAAATATGCTAAAAACACAAAGTCGAGAGCAATACAAACACGTATGCATAGCTCAGCAAATGAGAGGAGAATGAGGGATCATGTGAGTGACAAAACAAAACCACTTAGTGGCTGCCCTTGAGTAGGGATTTTACCATCCCTGCTCTTCTTTCGAAGTTTCGTCTGTGTAAAGGTTGGATTAGCATCCTACCTGAGGAGGCAAGGCATAGTAGGTCTAGTCAACAGATATGTCTTGAAATAATGTTTATTTATGTAACGTTTGTTTTTAATCACCAAACACCAACGACCGAAAACTGTTTACAATGGTTACCTGCTATTGATGATAGGAAAGAAGACATCTATTTTGTCCTACTGAGTAGCAGCTGTTTGAGACAGGTCATTATCAGTTCTTTGTTTCAGATGTTTAATGAAGAAGAAGAAGATGTAGAAATGAACTTTGGATCCATAAATTAACCATTAACATGTAAAAATCTTGGTTATGTTTGTAAATTAAATATAAAGAGACATCATGTAAACTCGGCGGCTTTCAAAACAATCTGATCAAATAACCTAATTAGTTGTATGTGGCACCTGTGGACATGGTATCGCTGGTAAAGCACGTTTTCTTACACGGCGACCTGATATGTCTCGTACTGCGGAGGTTAAGTAAATTTCTTCAGTAAGCATAGAAGATGGGGCGTGCTACTTGGTACTAATTAGCTGGATACGAACTCTGAACATAATAAAAATAATGTACCTACTCATGTGAATAAAAATATGTGGAAAAAAAAAACTCTGAACATAATGATGTTTCAATAGACGGTGATATTAATCTTTTTACTCTTTATGTTTGAACATTCAATGTGTTTATTTTAACTAAATAATAATAACCTACAATATTTCCTTCCTTTATGTACATACATACATAAAAATAATAAAAATATATAAACATAAAACATGAAAATTAATTATATTTTTCAATCAGTAAGCTTGTTCATGCATTGAACACAAACGATTGTTAATGCTACACATATAATTGAATATCCTTTGAGAAAATTAGCATAACATGAATTTGTAAAACATGAATTTGTAAAAAATGAAAAGGAGGTTAATGAATAATTTTGGATTTAAAACTGTGAAGCTATTTGGCCCTCAATTTTGAAAACCCAAATGATTGCCTAAAGTTGGAAGATGTGCATAGTGTCTTTACAAACAAGAGTGCTCTGAGAGCACAAGAACCCCCGGGTTCCTTATCCTCCAAATACATGAAAGCAGTTTAAAAGTTTAATGACCTATTGAAAATGAATAAGCATGTCAAGTATCGCAGGCCTATCACCGATCAATAAAAACTTATGGCCATCACAAAATGGATCCTACATCAAGATCAAGGTCACATGGTCAAAGGTTATAACCTAAGTGTGTGACATTGGAAACATAACATTTTCAAATGTTGACAAATTAAAAGTTACTGCCAGTCAAGGGCCATAACTCTAAAAACATTAATCCGATCAGTCCCAAAAAAGCACATGCGTATCACTGATGTATCTGCAAAGCATGTGTAAAATTTCAGAGATTGGTTAAAAACTGTGGAGGAGTTGATTTCAGAACACAAGTACTGTTTTCAGGACGGACGAACAGACGGACGGGCTGTGCCACGACATAAACCCCATTGGGTTTCACCGGGAGTTAATGAGTCAATGGGGGCACACGGTACTGAAGTGTTTTGTGTATTTAAACCTTTTTTATGAAAACTTACATACGGGTCGAAAAGAGGTGCTTAGTTTCATATGAAGGAGTTGATGAAAATCAGCATCTACGCATTAAAAGATTCTGTGCCAACATGCATTTAATTATTTTGTTAGACATGTACATGTAGATATGGTGTTAATATAAAACTGTCATGATATAATTTCATTTTCAAATACAAATCATATCGACTCACTATCTTTAATGAGAGAATTTGATAATTTTTTTAGATACTTCAAAGTAAGTCATGACAGTTATCTATTTGAATTAAAAAAAGTTAGAACACAAATCTAACATGGGGAAGTTAATTTACTATTCTACCTAGAATTGGACTACCATGTAAAGTTTCTTGGAATCGTAAATTCACTTGTTGACAGTTGAGTTTATGCATACACAAAACTTGAAACACATAAACATAGTACAGATAACAACATATTTTAACTGTACACAAAACCTCACCTTTAATAAAATAATAAAAGAGATATAATAATTATATAAAATACGACCTTGGGTGGAGCTCCTCCATCTAGGTAGAAAAAAGCACCTTTATAAATGCAACAACAACAACAACAACAACAACAACAACAACAACAACAACAACAACAACAACAACAACAACAACAACAACAACAACAACAACAACAACAACAATAACGTAGCAAATTAGAATTAATATTCTTGTTACGATGCAATATATAATAACTTTTAAGTTTTAACTTCAATCTTCTCATCATCAAGACATGAGTTCTATTTGTTGGAATTTTCTGCGTGGCACTCCACATATTTAGGATTAAATAACGTGGCGGTAATACACAAAACAAAACCAATTTTGAACAATATAGCCTTAGAACTGTTTATTTGCATGGTGAAATTAATAAATGTAATCATAGCATATATACATTACTGTAACAAGTTCTATCGAATCGAGGCAGGAGTAAAGAAATCAATTTCTAGACTAGTGTATACTCTTCAGGTGTGGCAACAATCTAAACTCTTTGTTGAGACAATGGCCCATGCTTACTAGACCAATCATTCTCAAGAGGCAGCGTAGACACATTCTGTCTTGGGGGAAATGGATTAATCTGTCTTCGAGTACCCTTCAGGGAACTCCTATTACTATTACGTGATGGTGAATAGACTTACAGTTACGTGTTTATTCGTTCAACTATATGAATTTCTTTGGACGTATTGGTGTTTAAAATGAGATAATTATATAGATATTAGGCATCTGGATTGAGCAGGGCGATATTCTTTGGGTACTCAAGTCGAGAGTTTGGACCGGTGTGATTGCTGCTCTTTACAAAGTTATCAAAACAGACAGAACCTTCGAGACGGGATAACAAGAGCATGACAACACTTACTAAAGCATACAAATCATACTTGCATGCTTAAAGTGTGATAAAGCTTAGATATAATGGGTAGCCATCAATACGTGGCCTATTTTGAATATGGAAATTATGGAAATATGGACAGAACGGAAATTAGACATTATTAGTTATCCTTTTGAAAAACAATACGTGATGCCTGATGGTTTCCCAATCTATATACAATTAGATTGACAGTTCTATGTCATGTTAATACAGTAATAACAACATATAGAACTGTCGATCTAAATGTATGAGATTGATGGTCCCCAAACCAACTTCTCTGCTTACACTTACTAGATACGGACAAACGCTTAGAGACGGGATGATAAGCTCTACCAACACTTTATATAGCATACAAATCAGACTTTCATGTTGAAAGTGTGTTAAAAGCTTAGATATACTGTGTCTCATCAAGAGTCATCTATCCATGGCCTATTGTGAATATGGAAATAACACTGACAGAACGGATGCGAAAGGAAATTAGACATGATTAGTTCTCATTTTGAAATATTGCTTGTTTGGTTACTGATGGTTTTCAAATCTAAATACACTTAGATCCGACAGTTCTATATTTATGATATTCCAGTAATAACATATATAGAACTGTTGATCTAAATTTATTCAGATTGATGGTTTCCATACCTGATTGTCATGATTGTAATGAGGTACAGCTGCTCTTGTTACAGTTGCCAAAGCGGACAAAAGCTTGGAGACGGGATAACAATATGTACCAGCATTACAACAGTTACTGTAGCATTCAATCAGACTTGCATGTTGAAATAGTGATAAAGGCTTAGATATAACGGGAAACATGTCTTATCAAGAGCCATCAATACGTGGCCTCCTGTGGATATGGAAATGACACTCACAGAACGGAAATTATAATTATTAGTTCTCATTTTGCAAGATTGTTTGTATGAAGCCTGATGGTTTCCAATCTAAATAAATTTAGATATACAGTTACATATTATATTATAACAGTTATAACAAAATATAGAACTGTTGATCTAGATTTATTCAGATTGATGTTTTCCTTAACTCGCTGATGTGAAAACATACCATTTCGATATGGATCCATTACATAATTCAGTCCTAGTAAGACAGCATAAGGAAATTACAAATTACGGGAAACAAATACATAATGAATATACAAATACATAATGATATACAAATACAAAATGATATACAAATACATAATGATATACAAATACATAATGATGTACAAATACTTAATTGCTGACATGTCATCTCTAAAGTCATAATCTTTTCATGTCAACTGTTTTATGGTTTATTCAGCGTTTGTAGAACAGAAACAGTATTACACAGAATAAGTAATGTATATTAGTTATGTATAATATTGTATCACGATTGACATATACATGTGAATAAATTGTATTAAAAGAAAATGGTCTGACGTATAAAGCAACCGTTTTGTGGACCTCTTCACTGTAAGAGGTAGATTTGTAGGTCTCATGCAATTTTGTATGTTCAGGCGGCAATATAATTGAGCATTCTAGCATTGTACCATATTTAAAACTCAAGTCGGAATGTTTAGGTATCGCTTCATCAGTCAGATCAACTGAACTCCTTTCGAGCAGCCATTTTAATGTGAACACCATAAAAATGGCCGATTGATGGGAATTGGACTCGCATGGCTTAACCGAACCATGTATATTCGTTTAAGAACACGTTTTATTGATTCGGGAGTATTATTTAGCCATTGGTAACACCTATTAACTCTATTTCAGTTAGAACGGCTTGCTACAGAGCTTTTAATGCAACAAATAAACTCTATCTTTCATTAACTATCATCATAACATTTACATGTTCATGGCTTTTATCTGACCATCTTAAGAGGTAATTCTTTGTTAATCATATCTTAATGCCTCACCCCTGGCAGTTCCATGTCAAAAAATCAATTCAAATGACAAAATCAATAAGTAAATACGTCAGCAATGGGATCGTTAGGAAAGTCTGGAGGCTTATCTTGACGGAAACTTTGTATCAATCTGTCAGATTAAGCAGAATTTAGTACATAAATTCTGATTTGTTCCATTAACGCCAGTGCTCTGACTTTCTCGACCTGTATCAGTGACTTTACCCAACAAGTCACCAGTGCTCGATCAATTGCTTGACACTGGTTAGAGCAATGGTTCAGCACATAATCCTAAATCAATTATTATTTCCTTTGTATGTAGGTTATATCGGGGAATATGTTTACATAGAACCAATACTGACATCATTATAGGATACTTAACGAGCTTTCCCTTTCATATCAAGTTATATTCCGAGTGATATAATGTTGCTTTGCCTCGAGCCTTGGTGAGAGACAAATCAAAATTATTTCACGAGGGACATAAACTTGATATGAAGGGAACAAGTTATGTATCCTATTTAATACCGACTTGTATTTCAAACGATTTATTGGGTTTTAACATATCTTTGTGTTGTCCCATAAAGGAACTGAACAGCGGAGTGATACCAACCTTGTCACAACATCTAAGTACATAATATTGCGACATTAAATATTCACACTTTTAAAACCGAACCATTCTATAATTCTTAATGTTCGCTTAAGGGAAACCAGTTGCAATGGTCATTCTAAAGTTAGCGTACGCAATATAAAATCTCCCTGGTTGAGGACAGGTGAGGAGAGTTATCCGTCCTTTAAATAACGTCATGTCATGACAGCCGTTATTCACATTTCTCGTTGACGAATTGTGTAAACAAGTTACAGATACAACAAACTCATTAAATGTAATTTTGAGATGAACATCATCCTTGAAATTATGTCCTTTTGATTATTTTGTCTTTGAGTATAAAGTCACTGTGTATTCTTACGAACACGTTGTTTTCATTGATAGACTGAAAATAGCATTTTGTTGCATTGTCATTCCAAATGGTAAGAGAGTAAAACTTCTGCTGCATTGTTCTTACTAGTTCTTATCTAGTGATGATGTATTTGATAATTATTCATTAAAATAAATCATTGTGGTGAGTAAGATTTCATGAATTAACTGAAGAATGATAATGAATATCAATTATAACGAAGTGTTGACGTAAATTACTTGCAATTTCATGAATGTATTCACGTTCGTTTTATGAATGAATACCACGTAGTTAATAATATACATTACGTTTCACGATGTGTGTAATTACATACTGGCATGAGTATACTTAATCAATGGTATATGAAAACTCTGCGAGATACCATTTTCTCCAACGTATACATATATATTTTTTGATAGTTATCATAACAAGTCATCATACCCTGGTTGACATTACTTTAGAATGATCCACAGTTCTTCAAACATCCAACTTAAACCTCATCTTTATTTGTTTATCAGCAATGGTTTTAATGTACTGAATACACATTTCAGAGAAGTAAGTCTGGAACATAACTACCGAGGACTGTAAAATGGCTAAATAAATACTGCAGTACCATATAAAAAGTGAGCTTTATATAGCCTCGAAAATACTGTTTCGAGGAAACCCATATGATGACTGTAACAGTACAACATGTCGTAATCATTAGACAACACATGGAAATATATACGTTCAACTTGCACATCTGGTGATGCATGTGATGTCTTGTCTGTGCATAAGCCGAATACTATGGTTAGAAAATAAGTTATTGTTTGTCATGTCATCTCCTTCCATATAACAGAATAATCTCTGTCTGTACTTTTGACACCGGAAAAAAATATGCTGAATGACTTCATTAAACGGCATTTAAGTTTTTCCGAAGTATAATTTGTATCATTTATATACCTGACATTTTAATGTCATGTTCTTTTTTGGTAGGTTTCAAATTCTTCTAAATTTTGTTTCTGTAAAATGATAGGAAGTTGCAAGGGTTTCATTATACATTTGTATTTCTGGCCTGGAAGTATTCACCATGAAATCAGAAACCCTAGTAGGTTGAGGTGTTTTCTAGGAGATGCTATATAAGGTGACATCACCTTAAGGTTGGTCATCTTTATCTAATCAATGTCGGTATAAATCCTTACACCGTTTTCAAACATAATCATTGTGAAAAGTTTATCACCCATATAGCGTTGTGATCTGGTTCTTTTAAAGGGGCAAACTTTTTTTCTTCAAATTTCCCATTTCCCATCTTCAAGTTTTTGTTGGTTTTTGGTAGCCTTGGAAAGAGTAGAGGTGACACGAGTCCAAACTGTAAGACTCGAGTACCCAAGTGATAATACCCTACTCAATTCGAAGAATTTATATAACTTTGATGGAATATAACACATTGTTAAAGTTTATATTCATCTAGTTATTTTTTAAAAGATGAATGACAACTAAAATATGTGAAGTTTTGATAGGGTATTTTAGAGGATACTCTTGAAATAATATCAATCACCAATCAGAAGAATGCAGCAACTCAAAAGTGCCATATTTAGATGAGTATATCTTAACTGTACATAATTCACGATAAAGCTACATGCATCAAGCCCCGTTGTGATGCAAGTATTTGTAATTGGTACAGGATACAATGTATGCATACATAGGTAGTGCATAATGTTTTATCTACTGCCATAAATTCGCATCATATTCATGTTTCTGGATCCATGACAATTCATTACATTTATTGAAATCCACTAATGTCTATCTAGCAATTGTAAACATATAAGGATAACCTCTGAAACAATTTCCTAAATAGTATCACTTTGTTATTGTGATAAATGTATGTTTCTACGTACATGGCATATCCTTGCGACAGTCATGTTAACCGTATGCAATGTTAGATTACCCATCATAATGGAACCTTATTCGGCAAACACTAAGTCACTGTTATTATTTCACATTATTATTAAACTACGATATCTTCTACAAATTGTAACATTAAGAATAAGATACTCTGTTCTATTATTGAAATACAATCTCTAACAGGCTATGTTATATTCATTCACGTAATGTCATTAGAACAATGCTATGACGTCACTTTCTGATTCCGCTAGCAGGGAGACAATTCGTTGGAAGAAGTCCATTTCAGCGTGAAATACATATATAGTAATATAATAGATAGAATACGTGTCTTTCCTTGACAAATATCACTTTCATCAGGTATAAACGTTTGACTGCACCACTCGTGAAATATTCCTCCTCACTCATTGAGATAGACATGGTATGAACATACATGTGTTTTCCAAGGAAAGATTCATATCCCCTATGTATGTTCGTTCCATCAATCTTATCAATCCATCTCTGTAAAGGGCAGAGTTTTTACCATTAGTCTCGCAGATTGAATTGCCTCATTTTAAACACCAACACGTCCAAAGCAATTAATATAGTTGAACGAATAAACACGTAACTCGAAGGATATTCACCATCACGTTATACTAATAGGAGGTACCGGTAGACAACTTCATCCATTTCCCCTAAGACAGAATGTGTCTACGCTGCCTCTTGAGAATGATTGGTCTTGTAAGCATGAGCCATTGTCTCAACAAAGAGTTTAGATTGTTGCCACACCTGAAAAGTATATAATAGTCTAAAGATTAATTATTTTACTTCGGTCTCGATCGGTAGAAATTGTTGCAGTAAAGAATATATATATTATGATTATTTTTCATCATGCAAATATACAGTAAAAATTAAGTCTCTATTGTCCATTTTGCGTGTGGTGTATCACCACTATTTCCTCAACATGTGGTCAAGCAGCAAATTCCAACTTTTAGTTTGACGGAAATAGAACTCAAGACTGAAAGTAAATGAGCTATGACGGCAAATCATAAGGTTCTCAGACACACCTAGAAAACGAATGAAATATGTTATATATGCATCTCTTAAATACCTAATGGAATATGGAATCATAATGGTAATCATGGAATGGAAATTGAATGGACAGTCCAATATAATTCACAGATGATGGAATCGTATTGTCACCACTAGCGACTCTTCAGACGATGGAACCATATTTGCCACAAATAGTAACTCTTAGATAACTATGATCACCTATATAATTGTACATACCTCACGTTATTATTCATTTTCAGATAATAACAGGTGCTTGAGTTGCATGGTTGTCTCAACACTTTTAGAACTTAACGTTAAAAAAAAAGATAGAATGTAAATTTAAAAAAAAAAATCTCTTGAATACGATTTAAATTGAACTTTTGTTTTCAGATTAAAGCTAATACAGAATCAAACTATTTTTGTTGTTATTGATTTGGTAATTCTTTTACAGTTGTCCACAGTCGTTTTCTTCAAGTCACGCACATGTCTATATATACATCTGTGAATTTGCAAGAGACAAATGTATGTAATAAACATAATTATGATTTGAGTAATGCTCAGGAAAATGGATAATGTTGAAATTGAAACTTTTTAGATATTTCTAGGTGAAAAAGGCCCATTAATTTTATTTTGCTACTAAGCTTTTTTCATGAGGTTCTCGTTTCTCTAACTGGAGGAGCTCATGGAGCGGTAATCATTCAAGGATGTTTATGTATCTAACAAGTAGAGTGGCAGATATCTATATTACATATTATAGTCAGTTGAATAAGGGCATCTTCCTTTTTCATGGTAAAATTTCTGTACAAGTTTTGCTTCTTTAATTCATCTGCAATTAGTTTTTATAAAATCTCCCCTCTCCCAATTTTTGTATGTGTAGTATACTATGATATATATATATGTAGTAATTTGTAGTATTTTTATGTTTTTCACTTCATGTGAAGTATATTCATGAGTTTCAACTGCTAACTCGTAAGTTTAAGATTCGAGGCAACTTTAGTCAAATTAAATGAAATGGTAAAATCTCGATTTACTGAAAGAGAATACAAATGAAATTTATTTTACAATATAAAAAAGTAGCCTTGAGAAAAACTAGTCTTGTACGTCAATTAATGCAATCAAATACTCCATCTTAAACATTTTATACTGACCTAAATTCAACTAGATAAATAACATGAACTACTTTGAAGTATGAAAAACGTACTCATATTATCTCATTGAAGATAGTGATTCAATATGAATTTGTCTTTAAATATGAAATTAAATCAAGCTAATTCTAACACCATATCTACATATCTAACGAAATAATTAAAGCATGCTGAAACAGAGCGTTTTAGAGCACAGATACTGACTTTCATCAGCTCATTCATCTGAAACTAAGCACCTCATTTCGGCTCATTTCTTAAGTTATAATTATATTGCATTTTGCCATAAAGATTGATTAAATATGCATAACACTTAAGCATATTTCTGACCGAGTACGCTCCATTGATTCATTTGTGAAGACATAATGCACAACCTGCACAAATACAGACAATCAATTTTGGTTTCAAAGTTGAGGGCCAAATAGTTTTACTGTTTAAAATCTAAATTTATCATCAACCTGTTTTTTAAAAATGTTTTGATAATAAGTGTTATCCTAATTTCTAAATAGATATTCAGTGAAATATGTAACAATAACAATGCTTGAATAAACCAACTGATTGAAACAAATAATTCGTGTTCATGTAATATGTTTTTATTTTTTAAAAGTAATATGTATGTATGTACATAAAGGAAAGAAATATTGTAGGTTATTATTATTTACTTAAAATGAACACATTGAATGTTCAAACATAAAGAGTGAAAAATATTAATATCACCGTCTATTGAAACATCATTATGTTCAGAGTTCGTATCCAGCTAATTAGTACCAAGAAGCACGCCCCATCTTCTATGCTGACTGAAGAGATTTATTTAACCTCCACAGTACGAGACATATCAGGTCGCTGTGTAAGAAAACGTGCTTTACCAGCGATACCATGTCCACAGGTGCCACACTCAACTAATTAGGTTATTTGATCAGATTGTGATGAACGCTGCCGAGTTTACATTGGTGTCTCCACATATTTACCTCATAAACATTACTCAGACTTTTGCATATGTCCGTTCATTTCAAGGTGTATATAATCAAGGTTACAGTAATACGATATTGAAAAACTCGAACCAGATTATGCCCCGTCCCTAACTGCAAAGCTGACATTCATTAGGACAAAATAGATGTCTTCTTTCCCATCATCAATGCCAGGTAGTCCTTTGAAAATATATGTTTTCAGTCGTGCGTGTTTATTGTTTAACAACTAAACATTTGATTTACACATAAATATACATGTACATTAAATAACCAACTCTATCTTGTGTGAGTCATGCTCATGTTATGTGATGGTACCAAAATTAACTTTTCTAATGTATTCTTGTTATACTTAACATATATATTTTAAGTCTGGTGTGCACAAGGCAACAAGAACGTGCAGTTATTACTTAATTAACATATTCTGAGTACCTGAACATTATCATAACAAAATTTCTTATGTTCGGCAAGATACAACCTTTCGTTTCATTCAGCATGCCTTAACAAATCACAATAGTCTAAAGTTCCACCACTCTCAATAACAAACTGAAGTATTACCACAAGCACTTTATGCCTATGAACTTCTTCTGTTCTTTCCTTTTCCCACCTGCAAGACATAGTCGTGTTATAGTTGCTTAACATATTAATTCAGTTGTTCAATACAACCAATATTTGACTCTGTAAATTCAGAACGTCACACCATTTCAAATTCAAAGTTGATACTCATATTTATGTGTTATTCAGTTGTTCAATAAAACCAATATTTGACTCTGTAAATTCAAAACGTCACACCATTTCAAATTCAAAGTTGATACTCATATTTATGTGTTATTCAGTTGTTCAATAAAACCAATATTTGACTCTGTAAATTCAGAACGTCACACCATTTCAAATTCAAAGTTGATATTCATATTCATGTATTAATACATAGATTGAGAACAACTGCTATAAGTAAACATAGATTGAGAACAACTGCTATAAGTAAACATAGATTGAGAACAACTGCTATAAGTAAACATAGATTGAGAACAACTGATATAAGTAAACATAGATTGAGAACAACTGCTATAAGTAAACATAGATTGAGAACAACTGCTATAAGTAAACATAGATTGAGAACAACTGCTATAAGTAAACATAGATTGAGAACAACTGATATAAGTAAACATAGATTGAGAACAACTGCTATAAGTAAACATAGATTGAGAACAACTGCTATAAGTAAACATAGATTGAGAACAACTGCTATAAAACATAGATTGAGAACAACTGCTATAAGTAAACATAGATTGAGAACAACTGCTATAAGTAAACATAGATTGAGAACAACTGCTATAAGTAAACATAGATTGAGAACAACTGCTATAAATAAACATAGATTGAGAACAACTGCTATAAATAAACATAGATTGAGAACAACTGCTATAAGTAAACATAGATTGAGGACAACTGATTTAAGTAAACATAGATTGAGAACAACTGCTATAAGTAAACATAGATTGAGAACAACTGCTATAAGTAAACATAGATTGAGAACAACTGCTTTAAGTAAACATAGATTGAGAACAACTGCTATAAGTAAACATAGATTGAGAACAACTGCTATAAGTAAACATAGATTGAGAACAACTGATATAAGTAAACATAGATTGAGAACAACTGCTATAAGTAAACATAGATTGAGAACAACTGCTATAAGTAAACATAGATTGAGAACAACTGCTATAAGTAAACATAGATTGAGAACAACTGATATAAGTACACATAGATTGAGAACAACTGCTATAAGTAAACATAGATTGAGAACAACTGATATAAGTAAACATAGATTGAGAACAACTGATATAAGTAAACATAGATTGAGAACAACTGATATAAGTACACATAGATTGAGAACAACTGCTATAAGTAAACATAGATTGAGAACAACTGCTATAAGTAAACATAGATTGAGAACAACTGCTATAAGTAAACATAGATTGAGAACAACTGCTATAAGTAAACATAGATTGAGAACAACTGCTATAAGTAAACATAGATTGAGAACAACTGCTATAAGTAAACATAGATTGAGAACAACTGCTATAAGTAAACATAGATTGAGAACAACAATATAAGTAAACATAGATTGAGAACAACTGCTATAAGTAAACATAGATTGAGAACAACTGATATAAGTAAACATAGATTGAGAACAACTGCTATAAGTAAACATAGATTGAGAACAACTGCTTTAAGTAAACATAGATTGAGAACAACTGCTATAAATAAACATAGATTGAGAACAACTGCTATAAGTAAACATATATTGAGAACAACTGCTATAAATAAACATAGATTGAGAACAACTGCTATAAGTAAACATAGATTGAGAACAACAATATAAGTAAACATAGATTGAGAACAACTGCTATAAGTAAACATAGATTGAGAACAACTGATTTAAGTAAACATAGATTGAGAACAACTGCTATAAGTAAACATAGATTGAGAACAACTGCTAT
The DNA here is from genome assembly GCA_936450465.1 of Gibbula magus. Taxonomy (NCBI): domain Eukaryota; kingdom Metazoa; phylum Mollusca; class Gastropoda; order Trochida; family Trochidae; genus Gibbula; species Gibbula magus. The sequence goes on along the minus strand of OW388296.1, from coordinate 67,410,044 downwards.
AAGTAAACATAGATTGAGAACAACTGCTATAAGTAAACATAGATTGAGAACAACTGCTATAAGTAAACATAGATTGAGAACAACTGCTATAAGTAAACATAGATTGAGAACAACTGCTATAAGTAAACATAGATTGAGAACAACTGATATAAGTAAACATAGATTGAGAACAACTGCTATAAATAAACATAGATTGAGAACAACTGCTATAAGTAAACATAGATTGAGAACAACTGCTATAAATAAACATAGATTGAGAACAACTGCTATAAGTAAACATAGATTGAGAACAACTGCTATAAGTAAACATAGATTGAGAACAACTGCTATAAGTAAACATAGATTGAGAACAACTGCTATAAGTAAACATAGATTGAGAACAACTGCTATAAGTAAACATAGATTGAGAACAACTGCTATAAGTAAACATAGATTGAGAACAACTGCTATAAATAAACATAGATTGAGAACAACTGCTATAAGTAAACATAGATTGAGAACAACTGCTATAAGTAAACATAGATTGAGAACAACTGCTATAAGTAAACATAGATTGAGAACAACTGCTATAAGTAAACATAGATTGAGAACAACTGCTATAAGTAAACATAGATTGAGAACAACTGCTATAAATAAACATAGATTGAGAACAACTGCTATAAGTAAACATAGATTGAGAACAACTGCTATAAATAAACATAGATTGAGAACAACTGCTATAAATAAACATAGATTGAGAACAACTGCTATAAGTAAACATAGATTGAGAACAACTGATATAAGTACACATAGATTGAGAACAACTGCTATAAATAAACATATATTGAGAACAACTGCTATAAGTAAACATAGATTGAGAACAACTGCTATAAGTAAACATAGATTGAGAACAACTGCTATAAGTAAACATAGATTGAGAACAACTGCTATAAGTAAACATAGATTGAGAACAACTGCTATAAGTAAACATAGATTGAGAACAACTGCTATAAGTAAACATAGATTGAGAACAACTGCTATAAGTAAACATAGATTGAGAACAACTGCTATAAGTAAACATATATTGAGAACAACTGCTATAAGTAAACATAGATTGAGAACAACTGATATAAGTAAACAGAGATTGAGAACAACTGCTATAAGTAAACATAGATTGAGAACAACTGCTATAAGTAAACATAGATTGAGAACAACAATATAAGTAAACATAGATTGAGAACAACTGCTATAAGTAAACATAGATTGAAAACAACTGCTATAAGTAAACATAGATTGAGAACAACTGCTATAAGTAAACATAGATTGAGAACAACTGCTATAAGTAAACATAGATTGAGAACAACTGCTATAAGTAAACATAGATTGAGAACAACTGCTATAAGTAAACATAGATTGAGAACAACTGCTATAAGTAAACATAGATTGAGAACAACAATATAAGTAAACATAGATTGAGAACAACAATATAAGTAAACATAGATTGAGAACAACTGCTATAAGTAAACATAGATTGAGAACAACAATATAAGTAAACATAGATTGAGAACAACTGCTATAAGTAAACATAGATTGAGAACAACTGCTATAAGTAAACATAGATTGAGAACAACTGCTATAAGTAAACATAGATTGAGAACAACTGCTATAAGTAAACATAGATTGAGAACAACTGCTATAAGTAAACATAGATTGAGAACAACAATATAAGTAAACATAACATTGTCTTTTGCATCAGTTTATATGTCTTGGCTTTGACACACAAGACAGAGCAGAATATTGGTTTGTGACAACAGAGGTACTATTTTGAAGCATTTACTACTGATTCAATTGCCCTTCCACTTAGCTGGGACGGAAAACCTTAACTATCGCTGAAAGCTTTTGGTAGCTAAGGTTTCTTGTAGCCTAAATCCCTAAGGGGATATTCCTTGCTGATCTTTTTGTCGGTGTGTTGGAAAGTTGGAACAAGATTGAAACTTTTTTGAGAAGCTACCGGTTTTAAACTCGCGCATTGTTTATTTTCCTTTATCTCATATTGGAGGGGAGTGTTCAGAAATAAATCAGTTTTATTTAAATGTCTATATGTTAAGGATCAAAACCGACCAAGAAGTTTTGTTTGTGAAAGAAAGGTCTTGGCAGAGGGAAATTAACTTATGAACTGACAGATGCTAAAAATCCTCACGGATTCAATGGTATTTTACTACTATTGAATAAGTTTTTAAGCTAAGAGAGCACAGTCGCGATCTGCACCTTCATGTCCCCGGTTTATTTTCTCCGTTTACAAACGTATACATATACAAACAAGGATATGATAGAGATAAATTCAGGTGCTTTCTTCTCCTTAGCTTCCCTTTTCTTTTCTGTAAGGCGATTCAGAATTCTATATCAAAATAAATTTATGATAGAATAACCTACATGTTTTGCATAGTCTTTATTGCATATTCCTTACATGTTATAGGCATTTCTAACTTTCACATTCCATGAAGTTGATGAGACATCTTCATTTGCACTCTCTACCTATTTACTTCATATTTTTTTTTTTATCTTTAAGAGACATTTCAGATCCTGCTCGTGTGAATCTAGCAATCTGGGAACCTGCTCTTCTTCTCAATAGATGAAATTGGTCTGATAATTGTGAAACGCTCTCTTGCCCTAGAAATGATGTTTACTACAAGAAGAGAAATCAATAGAGATCAGACCTGTTGTTTGGAACACCACTACCAGACAGAAAATCGATAGGCTGGTACATAATACAGTTGAAACTGTCTAAACCGGCACCAATCGGGACCGAACTTAAATGCCAGTTTAGACAGGTTGCCAGATTAGACAACTACGGTCTCTTTATAACATACACCGGGACCAAAAGTTGATGCTAGTATTGACAGGATACCGGATTAGACAGGTGCCAGTTTTGACAGTTTCCACTGTATAACTATATAACGTGCCCCTCTCCATTGAAGCAGCACTTACACCAATCATCCCTTTCCTCTGTAATATTTAAATGTCGGGATAGCACAGTCGTTAGCGCGTTGAGTTTCCTATCAAGAAATCCGGGGTTTGAATCCCGCTCGGGCACAGCAGTGTTGTCAGCTGCATTGAACTGTTTTACCTGCAGGTAGCTTTGGTTGCATTGCTGCACTGAATTCCAGCTCAGTACTATCCTTGCTATGCACGTTCAGGTCTATACATATCTACACTTGTGCTGCGGGCTTTCTCCCCGCCGTAATATCAATGAAATATTCTTGAATGCGGCTTTAAACTGCAGTGTTTTCAGTCGCGTTTGCTGTTCATAATCGCCATGATTAAAAGTGTAATGTCGACTCTGTTGCCCATAAAAAATTAACATTGTATTTCTCTGTCTTTCGTGGTATGTATACAGGCATCCATTTCATATACATATATAAGATGTATTTTTTAAAATGTTTCACAATCGTTCTTTTATTGTCATCAATTATAGATCAAGCTAGACTCTGCGTCCTCTCAATTGACGACCTCTTCCATCAGAACATCAGAGTGGTCGACAGTGTGGTTACTAATCGTCCTCGCTCGTTTTCTGATAGTTCCAGGAAAGTTGACCCAATGTTGTGATGTACATGATTCTGTGAAACAACAGTAGGCTTTAAAATAATACAATGAAATGATATTGATAAGAAATAATACTCATTAGCGTTTCTTACGTTTCTAGAAACCTGAACAGATTAAAAAACATAAATGTGAAGTTTGGATAACAGGCAAGACAAGGACCAAGGAAGCTGATGAAGGTCACCAGAGTGTAATGATAAGCAATGGTCTCATTGTTACCATCAACCTACACTAATTATTGACGAATCTGAAGGTCAAAAGGATCAATCAGTGATCAGAACCAATAAATCAACAGCCAGTGCGCTTCTGTTACAGTGCATAGGCCCTGATGTTTTCTTATTTGTGGCTTTAGATAGCCCCTAAATGTCTTATTGAGGACACTATTTATAAACACAATTCAAACTAACGGCTTTGTGGTCACAAATGTGCTATTTTCAACCTGTTAGGGCTGATGAAGTTTCCCTTCCTTGATCTGAAAAGGTTAACAACTGCCCGAAGCATTGCTGTCATGGCTGTAGTTGAGTCTAAGTAAGCATAAGTAACCTGAATCCTTTTGGGTATATTCTTGGCTGATCGCGTTGCAAGTGTGATTTAAAGTTGACAGTATTAGGACATTACAAGTTTAAAACCACCAGGTTATGCATTAAAAGTTTTGATTTTAAATTAAAATGCATCTATTCCCGTATACAATTTCAGAAGAAATGATAGATTTAATAGAGTTAATATGTAGTTTGTTGAAAAAAAAGAATAGCTCTTTTAGATTCTAAGATAAGAGGCAAGACAAGGACCGACGGTACTGATGAAGGTCACCAGAGTGTAATGATAATCACTGGCCTCATTCTCAGCAACAACCTACACTGATTGACCAATCTGAAGGTCAAAATGATCAATCAGACATACATGTAGTCCGTCACTGAAAATACTTCAATGTCAATGCTGACGTTAAACAAGTGTTTTAACACACACCATCACTCACTCTTGTACACCCAGTATGTTATCAGAGGCCATCATGCTGAAATGGGAAACCTTAAACCTGTTCAAGCTAAGAAATCTGTCTTCATGAAAAAAATCCACAATCCAACAAGCCAGCAATAAATTCATCATAGATTAATAAAATAGGGACTTTTTCCACAAATGAAGTCGATACATTTTGACATTTGATGCATATTCAATGCACACTGATTAAGTCTCTTACAAACGAGACTAAAGTACTGAGTTCTAACAACAACGGAAACTCATTCCTATCACTTAATCAATTTACAACAGGATCTACGATGTAGATGTCTAGACGCTGCCGCGTTGTCATGTTATATAAGTGAACCATTTCTACAAACAAGTCCTTTCCCTAATCCTAGAATTTTCAAGAGAGTCGTTTCGTGGAATGAGATTTGTGGCGTTAACAGCATTCTGTCTGAAGTCCGATGCTCACTTCTACAAATGATGTCATTTGAGGGTGACCGAAGTTTCGAAATATTGTGTTTTACTTTGACGTGAATATCTTTGTCTACACACTTTTCTGAAATGAAAGTATCTGTTTTATATATAATTCAAATATCATATATTCACTAACGCTGTGTCTAGAAATAGATTATTACTTGTTATAAATTTAATAATAAAGAATGAAAAAGGACCGTTGATCATGTCAGAATATTTCTGGTATGTCATTCATCTTCACTGGAGTGGTATCCCATTAAACCTGGGAACCAATGCATTACAAGTAATAAAAGTGCTGTTTTAAATCCTAGGTACCAGGTTCACCTTTTATAACATTGATTTTGCATAAAATAACAATATAAAAGGACAAAAACAGTGGCTGTAATGTACGCCTACTATGCTAGTAGGGGGCATAAAAATGAAAAGTAAACCATAAACTCGCGCAAACTGAAGAATGAAATCTGTGGCTGCATTTAAGAGAATTTAGAGGTCGTGCACTGGACATGATAAACATGTTAGCAGTAAATTTAACATTAATAAACACATACATTTCTTCTTTTTTATTTGAAACATTCTCATAAACAAACTTTATACGTACTTATTCATACAATCTATCTTTCAACTAATGTAATATAGAAATTGATTTCAAGTTTAAGATAAGTACTCCAAACTCTGTTCAAATTAAAATCAGTACTTAGATCTATATCATTAAATTAATTGTAGTAAAGTTTCCTTCAAATTATAATGCAAATTCCTTATTTTCGCCCACAATTTTATATATAATGTATCTGGATTTAGATCCATTTATCTCAATCCATGTGGTTTCAGTGTCAATACCTACAATGATTTCCATTAAGTGTTTGAATCCTTTCTACTACAGAATATAATTCACCTCTCGAGGAGATTGGATCAACTTGTGACAAAAGGTTTTCTGTGTTTGTGATTATTATGATCATCTTGTAAAGTGTAGTACAAGTTCAATTACAGGCTACCATGTTTCATTAACTAACTAACAAAAAACCACGTCATATCTATTATTGTAGAGTGTTATGCCTGAGTATGATGTATAAAAAAAAGAACACGAAAGAAATGCCGAAAGTTTCACTACGAAACCGCGATAGAGCCATTTGTATGACAAAAAAGGGGGCCACACAATATCACAGTGCAAGACCCGTCAACTGCAGCCAAGCAACCATAATCAAGAAGACAAATATTTATGGATGATCAACTTCTTTATTAACAAATGCGACGTTTCGGTATAGATCCTTCCGTCCATGATAGGGTTACGTCGCCTGCCGAGGACCGATACAGCAGCTTGAACTTGTGTTGCTGGTATTATCACGAAGAATTCTTGCTGACGTCATCCGGCGATCCACGACATCTATGTGCAGACGTGTTCTAGCGTGCATTGATGCAGACAGTGGTCACCCACTCTACTGACAACATGTTTCACAATTTGTAGAATTGTGCGACCTTTTTGTAATGTCTGTTATTTTGTATTTTTTTCATTTTGAGCCCATGTCACGTTTGCTCAAACTTATAATACATTACTATTGGTAGAGCAATGATGGCTTGATGCAGTGGTTAGAAAATGATTCGTGTCATTAAATTGATAACAATATATATCATATCTGACTTTTTTATGAGCGGCAAAATGTGGTGATAAAGTTTCTTTTGCAGATGAGTTTATATAGTTTTTATATCACTATCATCATCATCGTAGTCAGTACTAGTTGAACTCAAGTAGGTATTAACAGACAAGATACGTCTTTATTTATGAATATTCATATGTAATATCGAATAAGCATGAAAACTTGTCATACCAGTTCAGCTGTCAACGATTGTGTCAAATGTGATAAATGATGAAAATGATAAGTGTATATAATCATGAGTCATGAATTAAGGGTTTCCCACTCAATAGTACTGACATTACCAGTTCTATGACAGATTACAACAAAACTCGTCAGGTTTGGATCAATATAATCAAGAGTCAATGTCCTAAATTACCATTGACCTCATTCAACATAGTATTGAAAATTACCCAAATTACAAAAATGTAACCAAACATAGACATTATGCATTGACTTATAATGCAATGGAAACGTTAACCATATCAAAGTTAACAAAACAAGCCAACCTCGCAACTACAAATAACCTCATTGCTCCTGCTGTTGACATCCATCTTTGGAAAATAATGTTAAGCAAAAGCTATTTACCCATCAACTTAAAAAATAGAGTACAACAGTAAATCCTGTTGAAAACGTGTTGTGAAAGGACCGTTAGTCACAGGCTAATCGATCTGCAATTTAGAATATATATGAAGTGGTAAAAAAGGTACTTACAAAAAGATCTCACAAACTTATAGATCTATTATAACCACTGAAGGCGGTGCTCCAGCATTTTTTCAGTGTAAACCGATTTTTTTGGGTGAAAATCTGCTGAATTGCAGTAAAAAGCCTTTCGGTCAAGTTGACATCTTCATGTCGTCATCTTTATAATCGCGTCGTAAACGAGATGAAATGTGATTGGTGATCGGAAATAGGACAATTGACCTCACCCATGAAACTATGGCGATTACATAAGTATCAGTACATTCTCAAGTCTGTAATTTTTAGTACAAAAGGTTAAAATATGGGATGTTAAAACACAAAAAAAACACCTTCCTGAGCACTTAACTTTTTATGATATTAAAATTCAAAGAGGTGTAATATTTCTTTTGGCGTTCAGTTGATTACCATCTATAAAGTTGTTTGTGAAGTAGTTTAACCAACAGGGTACATGTGTCGTTTTATAGATTCTAAAGGACTTCCAACTTTCTGTCTGGAATGGAGAATACAGAAGGTTTGTGAAACACATGGATCAATTCCTAGATTCCTACAGGGAACAGATACAGTCATACCTCTGTTACCAAATGTTCTTATTTCTGAGAGATCTTTTTTTATTCGCATTTGTTTTCATTACAAAGAGAAATTAAAAAAATAACATAGGTTATTCTTTCAATTGTCAATCTTTTTGTGAAAATCTGTCCTTGGAATCTTAAGTTTCTTTTCTAATGACATTGAATCTAATATAGGCAAGATCATCGATTGGAAACTAAATTACAAGGGCAATTTGTCTTTATGACATAACAAGGTTAATAATTTTATTAATTATGCTTTGTAATGATAATATTTTGTCTACAATCGCCCCATCATCCGATAACCCTACATCTGTTTTATAGCATCCATTGTTAAATGTGTTTTAACAACCTATATACATATCCATGTATTTAATTATTGACACCCCATCATATAACATACATATACTCATGGTAATAATGGTTGACACCCCCTAAAGGTATAGGAATGAAATGTTATATACACAACAAAACGTGACAGTTTCGATATAGTTTTTGGTAAATCATGTTACTACCGGATGTCTTTTTGTGAATAGGGTCCCTGAGCATTTGCTATTTCTCCACTTGTACTTTAAAATACAAATTAAAGAGCAATATCAGAAAAATGAAATTTATTCAAAAGAGATCATTCTTGTGTTTTGCGATATTGGTATTGGTATTGGTATATTGTTACAGTGTTTGAGTGTTCTCATTTTGGTTCTAATAAATAATGAAATGTTGCATTTGTCAAACAACCTCTACTGAACCCAAATATACACAAACTCTTTCATGGAGTCTCATTGGCACACAATATTTACATGACAAGTATTACATAGTCTACATCATGTGTTTGTGCCATTTGATTTCGAAAATACCATAATGTCGAACAATATTAATTGTCAATGAATTTAATTTGCTAAAATTCAGGAGTGTCAACTATTTTTACCATGCGTATATAAAAGTACCTATTGGATATCTCTGATATGTTCTTCCTGGTTGATTGAACATAAAACAAACCCATCAAATAATCAAAATAACACATACGTAGTCCTCTTGAGTATATGGCCTCACGCTCTTGTGTTACAGGTGTTGCTTCCAACATGCGATTAAGGTTAGGTGAAATTTACAAATACAGTACAATGTAACATCTAATGTAGTAAAGCTTTTGATGTTACTTTGATACTTTGTTATCATCTAAATGCTATGCCAGAATTCTTCTCATAGGGAATAATTTATTAACATTTTGTTATATAGACACAGAGTTTACATTATGTCATTAGCCTTGTCCAGCAAATTTGATTCAAACTATATGAAGAGGAAAGCTTTTGGTATTGCCAAGACATAAATCACATCACGGTTCAACAGGAATAGCTTCACTGGGTACAAAACAATCATTTTTGGCATAATCCAATCAAGATCAAGAAGAAATACTTAAATTTAGTTACCATGAAATGAATTGTATTTACAGACAGCCTTCGAGGTAAATTGGAACGAGGAACCTTGATAAACGCTTAAACCTGGAAATAGTTTTTTGTTTATCTTAAACATTTGGTTGTTTACTATAGCATTTATAAAATGTTCCCCCATTAACAATGGACAGTTTCAGTAGTCATTCGTAGGTTTTTCGTCAGTTCGAAGATTGACAGTTTTTCAATGGCATTATATGTCATGATGTAAATGTAATTCTCTTGAAAGCAACAGTGAACCGAAACAGCTAACCTTATGGAAATATTCAATTACTCAGTCTTCAATTCAAAGATGATACATCACAATAGTGATAATGTTCTGATGAATTACTAAGACATGTTAAGATTTCAGTTTCATTCCTTTACTGTAATCACTTAAGTTTAACTTAAGGAGAGATGGGACCCAGAAATCGAACTCACGGTAACATTTTGTGATAGCAGTGTATAGTTGTTTATTCAACTGAGCATATGATATTAAAATTTTAGCAATAACTAAAATATATACGTCAATATAAAAATCCTCTTGAATATGCGAAAAACGATTTTAACATTTACGTTTTTATTTTAAAAGTGCTTAATTTAATTTTGTTTCCCTCAGCAGTGTCATTATTTTTAAAAAATATAGACTTGCCATGTATTCTCGTATGTGATGAAATTGTATCTGAAAGGATTCCGAGTTTATTTGTTGAAACCTCGCGCTTCATTTAAGTAGGTGAATCGGTCAAAAATAGCGCAATTTGGTGACAGGGGTATTACTATTAATGCCGATAACTATTTAAATCATTCGGTGACCCCAAAAATTTCTTTCATTTTTGGATATAAGACAAAATAAAGTTGCTAATTTGAAAAAATAAGCGAATTCTAAAATATTTTTTTTCATCGTCCCATCTCTCCTTAAAAGACAATAATTGAGTTTTGCTCTTATCATAGTTCTGTCATCATGAATTCTTTTAACTTAGTCAGAGAATGTTAATGACAATACTTGTGTTTAATACAGCAGTTCAAGAGACTTTATCAGACCACATAATCTTGTTATATGTTCACCTAATTATGAAAACAATTACTTTCCTACCAAAGGCAACATTGATGGGGGATAAGTTGATATTATCAACCTGTCAAACTCGAATGTTAGCTCTGCATGTGACAATATATTCTGCATGTGACAATCAGATTCTATTGTCCCTTGGTGTCTTTTATTTACCTGTCTATCATTCAAGTTGGCTTTCTACTATCATAACTTCAATTCACTTAACACTCCAGATAAAGGTATGAGTGAGAATAGGTTGTTGTTTATTTAAACATTAAAAAAACCAAAGTGGTTCACGTGTTTTTAGCATATCACATAATCCACAAACACACTGCCTTTATGCTAAACGCAACATTGATAGAGATATATTTAAAGTAGCAGTTAAGCCAATCAATAATCAACAATTCAACAGAGCAAATCAACAGATCAATAATTTACAATATTCCTGTCTGTATTTGACATCTCATTATTTTGTTGATCATCTCAGTAATGTCTGTGTATCTCAAATTAGAAAAACCATAGATCGCATTGACATATCCCATTTTATGGAGAAACATTAATGAGAATTATTTATTAGAGCCCGCTGATAACATCATTTTGGTGATCAGAAATAGAATAAACCAGACTACCAACTAATCGAAACAACAACTTAGTATACCCATTAACGGAACTAATAGCCTCACTAGCTTTATCTCGGAAAGTATGCTATTTCACGTTTTACAAACATTTCTCATTTTAAGAAGTTGTTGCTCTCGCCTACAGTTTCATAAAGTTAACCAAGACTTGCGTGATGAAAAATAGTTTGTTTTCTGTTGTTTTGCAGTTCTTCCTCAAATTGGTTATTTGGTGTTGCCATCTCAGATAAGATGTCATTTCACTTCTTACAAACATTTCTCATTTTAAGAAGTATTTGCTCCTCAATATATATATATATATATAGATAATCCGGCCACCGATAATCCGAATCTCGCAGTTTCCGAACGGTAGGAAGATGTAACCAAAATAATATATTTAGTAGTCCTCAGTACTCAGTAATCAGAACATTTCACTATCCGAACGTTTTTGATGAAAAACGGAAGCGTTCGGATTATCGAGGTCTGACTGTATATATACAATTTACGTTCTTTATACATGATGGTCCGAAGGCAATAGTTAAAAGGGGGAAAAGAGGAACAGTAACAATAATTAAGAAATTTTTAGATTGACAAATGTACGTTTGAACGATTTTAAATATGTTTTTCATGAACTTTCAGTTCTGCATTGTCCCGTAGAAGTAACACACAATTTATGTTTAAAGTGGTGATACTGCGTAAATTGGAAATCATTGGAGTTTTTTGTGCATATATACTTTACATTTTATTTATAATGGTAGGAATTTTCACAAACATTTCCACAGGAACAACTTGGGATATCGACAATACCAACACGAAAGAGATCATGATTTAATGGGACTACACATGTAGCGTAATTTTGTAATTATGATATTAAAGTTTCTTGGTCAAAAATAAAAATATTTGGGTGCATCTTTATGTTTAATGATAATATAAGACTTAAAAGATTTAACATTTAATATTTTGCCCATCTCATTTCATATCGTTTATTATCGTGTTTACCTTTAGAGTAGAGAAGACATTAACGGATAGGTCCCAGGGTACGTAGGTCTTCGTGATGTCAATCAACTGAACCTCGTGCCAGGAATGCTTCAGTAAACTTATATAGAAACACTCAGTTCATCAAGAAGACACAAAACTGGATACATGTACACTTTAGTTCATCAGTCATCTTTTGAAAACTCTCAACATGATGATAGGCAGCTCAAATTATGTTAAGAGTCAAATATAATAAGCTTTATTTTTCCTGTCTCAATAGAGTGATTTAGTTCACTACTAGTGCAACAACGAAAGGTTTGATCATCAAGCAAAGAGAATGTATTTACAGATATTCCTTTGGGTACGATGTTCCTGACATCGAGTAAATGAATCAGAAACTACAACAGACAGAAGTGATGCCTTGGGACACACATTGTAGGAAAGGGAAAGCTCTTAAAGTGTACATAAACTTATACATGATTGTCGTATTTATTATATGTTTGTTGAATGTAAGATAATAAGGGGGCCGGGTCTCATAAATTCCATGATATATGGTTACAGTCAAAAGAAATAATCAAATGCAATTACACAATATTTTCGTAATTATAAAACATAAAATTGTTGCATCTGGAACTTGAAAGTTGCCGATTGATCTTATGAGACTATTTGCTGAAGGCTCTGTTTAAATGATCATGACCACTTACCGTTGATTTTACAGATTTAATTCTCGTGTCAAACCCCCTCCTTTGTCCCTCACTTAATTTATAGTCGACTTCTTTTGTGTATTCGTCATTATAGGGCTTAGAAATGTGATCGCGATGTGTAACCTTTGACAAAATAAGAATTGTATTTATTATGTGTTACACATGAAACACACGAAACATTTAAAAAAACTGGTTACATTATGTTATATAAGAAACACTGTAACATTGTAAATCTTACACAATCATTGTATTGTTTGTACAAATGTAAATGATTATGTGCAATTTTTCAGATATGAAACTTTTGTCATCCAATTGAACTATCATATACATATAATAGATATTTTTAATTTCTAATCAAATTTCGTTCAAAGATAACATGATATGTTATAATGGTAGTATAATGATATTTTTGCCTCGAGTCTGCATTTTACCCATGCAATAGATGTTTTGATGTTATTACATTGTAATATTTATGCTAAGATTATATATTACTATATATTTTCATTTAGATGTTTCTTATTACAAAAGTAATACTTCTAGTCATGGAATTTTAAACGTTGCAAAAAATGCAATATACCGACTATTATTATTATTATTATTATTATTACTATTATTATTATTATTATATAACCAAGGCCACAGTAATAAGATAGAACAACATAATAAGAATAACATAGAACAAGATTGTGACGTATCTCGAACAGGATGTCTTCTGTCCCATCATCAATGACGTTTGAAGAGTTACAACCTTTACATAAATTTACAGTATATGACTTACACTCTCTGAATCTTTTAGCTTTGCAAATAAATAAAACCATCGTACATAGCTTCTTCTACCAATTCCATCTTATCTCCATGGAGAATGATACGTTACAAAAGGATATGGTGACATTGCATGCCTATTAATAAGTCATAAAAGGGCCAGTGGGCACCAATAACCTTCTGCAGTCAACATTTAATATTAAAGTTTTGACTGAAAAGTCTGGATGAAGTATTCCTCTTTTAAAAAAAATTTCTTTCTGAAATTTCCATTTTATTAAATGTTTGATACTAATGTGATTCAATTGTTCGTACGGAGAAAACTTTTTCTATTGTTAATGGACTCGAACACAAACAACCTGAGCGATGAATACTGCAGTTAGTAACTCATATCATTGGTAATAAATCCGACCTCTCCACTGTTCTTATCTGACTATCAGGCATATAAATGTAAAACATCCAAAACAGGTACAACAATATATGGATAAAGATGACATTTAATTCAATGGTATGATCCAATAAACTCATTAAATGCAAGATATATTTTGATGGGCTTATGGCATGGCATGGTGTCCAGCGTCCGCCCAACTGTCCGTCCATCCGTAAACTTTTCTCTTTTTCGACTTCTCCTCCAGAACCAATAACTCCACAGAGCTGAAATCTTATGTGCAGACTCCTTGGCCAATGGGGATTCTTAGTTGTAGATTTTGTGACCTTGTCACCCCAATCTAGGTCACGGGGTCATGACCCAAAAACCTATTTTCATCTTTATCTGTATGTATGTAAAGGTCTAGAAAGGTGAAACGTTGTGTAGAGATTCTTTGGCCAAAGGTGATTCTTAATTGTAGGATTGGTGACCCTGTGACTCCAAATGTGGGTCACAGGGGTCATGATCTAAAACCCATATTATTTTGCTTGTTAACAATGTATTACTTGAGAGAACTTAGATATTCAACCTTAGATAATAAATCAATGAAATCCTGATGAGCTACAGAGCCCATGGCTCTATTTTTCTTTTCTCTAGTGAACCTGTACTATCCGACTACTCTGAAAGCTACATTATATGTAGAGAAATTAATCATCACATATCACATCACATCAGATGCCACTCAAGGACAAGTTCAAACATTTTCACTGGCGGAATTTGTCTGAGATGCGCCTTTGAAAATAACTGTCTTCCTGAAAAAGCATCACAGTCTGTCTTAGTCTGGATTGTGCTTGAAAGATACGTTTCTGAGATTGAAATTGATTGAATTATTGAAATTGAAACTTGACACCTGTAGTTGAGGAGAGATGGTAGGATGAAACTAAATATTTTAGATTTCGTTATCCTTTCAAAATAGCAAGTTTATCATGCCTTTTGTCCAAAAAAAAGTGAGAAATTTGGGGGTCACCAACTTATTTAAAGAGTTATCGGTAACAATAGTAACACCCCTGTCAGCAAATTACGCTATGTTGGATCAATTTCACCTCCTTAAATAAAGTGCGCCCTTTCAACAATTGAACTCAGAATCCTTTTTGATACAATTGTATCACAAACGTGGATACATAACAAGTTTATATTTTCAAAATAAAGACGCTGTTAAGGGAAAGAAAATAAAATTAACCAGTTTTTAGATAAAAACGGCATTTTTATCATTGTTTTCTTTTTTTTCAACAGGATTGTTCACACATATCTTAGATATTGCTAAAACTGTAACATGATATGCGCAGTTGAATAAACAAACGAATTCAGAAATAATAATAGGGAGTCACCAAACGTTTTTCATCACTTAAATGTCATTTTTTAAACAACCTACATAAACATAAAAACCTGACGTCATTGCCGTTTTGATCAATTCAAGCGTAACTTTCAAGGCCTATTGTGTAATTATTATTGAATATACTATCAATCTAAGAGTGCTTGATGGAAGAACAACTATCAGTTGATTGTACAACGTGATTTATATTCATTACTTACAGGAGATATGTATGTGATTGAAATAACACACATAGAAACATATTTACCACGAATATAGGTGACGGAAACGACATGCGGCATGTCGTAAAATGGCCATTGAAAAGACGTTGTGGTAAATTGAGGCGCTTTCCCTTAGTTTATTGATACATCTATGCTTAAAAACATTTAATGCATATATTTGAAGACTTATTCACGACAGTAAATTGTTGTCGCAAAATGTAACTGAAAGAGTGTATTATTTCTTCGTCCCATCTCTCCTCAAAGGTCTTAAAGAGGACACTCAAGACAAAGCAAACAAACCACTTTCAGATCACGAACAGCTATTTTCAAACATTTGCTGCTGATGAAATTTCCATTCCCAGGCCTGTAAAGGTTAACAACTGCCCGAATCATTGCTGTAGTTGAGTCTAAGTAAGCATAAGTAACCTGAATCCTTTTGGGGATATTCTTGGCTGGTCGCATTGCCAGTGTGCTTCAAAGTTGATAGTATTAGTACATTGCTGGTTTACAACCACTAGATTATACATTTAAAGTGTTATTTAAATGTCTTCATTCCCGTATATATTTTCAGAAGAAAATAAATAGATAAAAAAATGTCTTATCAATTTGGAGAGTTAATAATGTCATAATGTCATATTATGTACCATTTTCTCGTAAACAGTTTGTTGAAAAACAGAATAGCTTACATGATTCTAGATAACAGGCAAGACAAAGCACCATCAGTGTTGATGAAGGTCACCAGAGTGTAATGATAATCAATGGCCTCATTGTCAGCATCAACCTACACTGATTATTGACCAGTCTGAAGGTCAAAATGATCAATCAGTGATCAGAACCAATAAATCAACAGCCAGTGTGCTTCCGTTACAGTGCATGGGCCCTGATGTTTCTCATCCGGGCTTGAGATAGAATCTATGAATGAATTCAGCCATTATGTGACTCATCGAGAATGTCTTGTTTTGCCTTAGCAAAGCTTAGCATAGTCAGAGCGCAGATGAGTGGGTTTACTTCTCATTGCATTAAATGAATACCTGATATTCTAAAGTCACCAAAGAAAACCTTAAAAAATTATATTTCGACTAGATGATGTAATAATCATGCATTAATAACATATGTATAAACAGGAATATCCGCTCGAAATTTCTTTCCACAAAAAAAATAATTCGATAGAACATTTTTGTGAGGCAAAAATTAAGCTCAGGTGCTATTAGTGTTGTATTTCTTGAAGATTACCAAATTAGTACTAACTCTCAATAGTAATGTTTTATATAATAGGTTCATGCTGTGTAATCACCAATCTAACATTACAGACTCGAGCAGTTAATGAAAATTGGTATTAACTAAGACTAAGATTAACTAACTAATTAATTAACTAAGAATTTTGACATTTTTATGAAAAATGAAGTTAACTCTCGGCCTGTTTACCGGAGACACCAGCTAATGCAGAGTTTTGCATATTGAAAGTAAGATATGACTAAGATAAACTGTCATGTTATTCTTTCATTAAACCTGATTGTGAAATAGTAGGGGGAGAATATACAAATAGAGTAGACACCGGCTTTTATCAAATCCAATGACCACACAAAGAAAAATGTTTGATTTGTTTCAGTTATGGTATGTTCGTATGATCTTATTAAATGTCAGATACAGTTTGCGTTTCTTAAGTGAACCTGTAATATCCAACTACTCAGAGCTGCACTTCATACACTAGCTGAAAATAATCAAACATCATGTAATACCATTATATGTTACCTTAAAAGACAATTCCTATTGATACTCATGTTTCTGTATTAATACACCGGTAAAACATGTTTTGAGATTGAAATTGATTGGATTATATAACGAAATTCGGCAACACTTTTAATTGAGGACACCCAAGACAAAGCAAAGTAATCGGCTGTGGCCTCAAATGTGCTGTTTACAACAATTTACTACTGATGAAATTTCCCTTCCCAGGCTTGAAAAGGTTAACACTGGCCTGAAGCATTGTGATAGTTGAGTCTAAGTAACAAAAGTAACCTGAATCCTTTTGGGATATTCTTGGCTGATCTCGTTGCTGTATTTAAAGTTGTTAGTATTAGTTCATTGCTGGTGTTATTCAAATGCCTCTATTCCAGTATATATTTTCAAAAGAAAATAATTAGATCCAAACAAATGTTAAATCGACTTGGAGAGTTAATAACGTCATATTATGTACCATTTTCTCGTAAACAGTTTGTTGAAAAAATAGAATAGCTCTGTATGAGCTCTGTATGATTCTAGACAAAGCACCAACGGTAATGATGGAGGTCACCAGAGTGTAATGACAATCAATGGTTCATTCTCAGCACAAACCTACACTGATTATTGACCAATCTGAAAGTCAAAGTGATCAATCAGTGATCAGAACCAATAAATCACCAGCCACTGTACTTCGGTTACAGTACATGAGCCCCGATGTTTCTTATTAGTAGCTTTAGAAATAATCTTTGAATGAATTCAGGCTAAGCCTGGTTAACTGGTTAAGTTGTCAATAAAGAAGGGTTATTACGTGTTACTTGGATCATTGACATGTTGATTTCACAATGGAATATTTACCTTGTTATTACAAAAAGAGTTTTTTTTTAGATATTCATATTGTCCAGATGTAGTTTCAAACCATCATCACCTTCCCTTAAATGATTTACAAAATTATTGAGTTAGCAGACTAGAATGCATTGATAAGAATGATACCCTGAATATTAAGATCATTTATAATAAATTAAAATAAATTGTATGTCCTTTTCTACCCATACAGAAATGACTGAAATGTCTAGAAAAAGAATTGGCAACATGGATGGTTAACATTAGCGAATATTGATTGTGAATCACGTTTTAGGTTCAGTAATTTCTCCCAGTTCCCAACAACATCCCGCGAGAGCAGTACCATTACCATGTGACTGAAGGCAGCTCCAATTGATTTAACTTGTCTGTGTGCCAGCAAGTTGTTGAGGTCAAGACTCGTTCTTCCTTCTCCTTCAATCTCCCTTCTGCAGATAGGTTGCTTGTTTAATTTGATGAGAACTGGTACGCCAACGAGAAGAAAACTTGCACTTTTGTAACATCTATTGGTTATAAACAAATCTTAAAGGGAGGGTTCCATAAGAATATTCACCTTTGTTTTGTTCGTTACATAAAGTGCAAGATTTTGCAACTATTTAATAATAGAGCATATATATAGAATATCTACAAACAGACAAATAATTTATTTACTATTGATCAACAATGTCCTGTTATGTTATGCCATTGCCAATTTTTTCAAAGTAGTAGCGCCGATGAATGACAATACTTTTCATTACTTTTCAAATGAGTATGTGCTGATCTAAAATCACCAGATGATTACATTAAAACATAACTCTGTTTTAAGCATGTAGTCATAACATATTAACATAAAGAGTGATGTCCCTTCGAATTCTTTCCCACAATAAACAATCCGATAGAACACTTCTTGTGTTGTATTCTTTGAAGATTGCCAATTTCTTTCTCTCGATAGTAAGTTTCCATATAATAGGTTCATATTATGTAAACAGCAGTCTAACATTATTGAGATTGTAAGGCTCCAGTAGCATTTACTTAGGGCCAAATAACTCCGACATGTTTTTGTGCAAACGAAGTTTACTCTCGACTTGACCTGTTTTACTTGAAAAACAACCAATCCAGATTTTGTTTCCTGGAGAATTATGACAATTGACAGCTTAACCAATTAGATTTTTAAACGCACGAACCCAAATTCCAACACAATGCATTGATGACTAGCTCCTTATGTGGCATTCATTAGTTTTTAACTATGGCATATTTTATGTGTGATTCTATGATATTTTCAAATAAGATTTAACTTCAAAATTATCATATTCAGGCTTCTGTATAAACTTGATTGTGGAATTATTACAGTTTGACACTTCATCCATATTCAATGTACACACACCATTGATCGACTCGAAAGTAAAGTACCGAATTCTCACCACAACTGAGATTGTAAGCTACATTGTGTGACTTGTGATTTACAGAAAGATCTACTATGTAGTTGTCTAGACCCTACCGTGTTGTCACGCATAAGTCAACAGTGATTGCAAACCAATTCAACTGACTAGGAATTCCACTATCCTAGAATCTTCAGGAAAGGCATTGAATGGAATGTGCTGCCATATCTGCCATTTTTGTTAAAGCTTTTATTTGAAATATCACTTTCACAATACGACAATAAAAACATTTTCCATATCCAATTCTCTTGGCTCGCTTGATGTCCGTCGGAGCCACTGTCTTTTCATAATGAAGTCCTTATTATAAAGTATGAACAACTATTACATATCAGATGCATTAAGTCGTTTGTATGTAGAAACTGAAAGTAAATCAAAGAGGGTGTCGTCAATAATATGTGAGCTCGGTATTTCTCATAATTAATTTTTCATTAATATCTCCTTGTGATCACAAACATACTTCAACAACAATTGTTTTCACGCACTTCTTATTTGTTATGAAATCGTATGGAACACATTTCATACATGCAAAAATCAGACACTGACTAGCTATAGCATTACTTTAATACATTAAAGGTGCAGTAGTGCGTTTTTTCGCTCAAATAAGTTGATGAAACGCATTTGAAAAATAATGTCACTAAAAGTAAATGTATTCGGAAAATCAAGTTATAATTTGTTTGTGTAATAAGATGTTTTACCCTCTAAAGTTATTTTAAATGACATAAACTATCATTATAAATGGGAAATTTGAAAAACTAAATTTAGAAAAAAGTGCTTCAGCCCCTTTAAGTTATAATCAGGAAAACTGGAGTGTATTTATTATAAGATATTAAGTTATAGGGTATACGTCTTTATTGTCTCGTATAAAACTAGATTAATCACGCTTCACATGGCTCATAAAACTGCTCTGCTGGTTACCAGCAATTATAACATTGATTTGGTATCAAACAACCACGAGGTAATAAACAGTGGCCATAACACACACATAGTATGTTATCAGGGGTCATAATATTGAAATAGGAAACCTTAAACCTGTTCAAGCTAAGTTATTAAATCTATCTTAAAGGGGCAGTAGCACGTTTTTTGCAAATTTTATTTTTTTTCAAATTCCCCATCTATAATGATAGTTTATGTCATTTATATTTAAAAAATCTTGTTACACAAGCCAATTATCCATAGGGGTAATAACGGTGTTGCGTATAACGGAACATTGCATGGCGGCCATTTTATTATGAACACATTTAATTATTTCGAATGACAAAAACAAGTCCCATGGTTTTACGGAAACATGTACACTCATTTTTTAACTTGATATTCCGAAGAGAAAAGGGTGTCTTACTATTGATGACATTTCTTTTAAATACATTCCATAGACTCAGTTCAGCGAACAAACGTGCTACTATCCCTTTAATGACAAGCATTTCACTTGGCATAATACAAATGCTAGCAATGAATTCATCATAGATTAATAGCAATATGGATTTCTTCTTCGTCTTCTTGATTTTGAGACACATTCAACTACTAATGGGTAAATTTTGAGTCTTTATGCATATCCAATGCACAAATAATTGGTTAACTCTCTTATAAACGATACTAAAGTACTGAGTTCTAACCACGAGTGAGATTTATCTCATATCTATCACTTTATCAATTTGCAATAGGATCTATGATGTACATGTATATGTCTAGGGTCCGGTTCTTTGTCGGGTTTTCAACTAAAACGAGTCAATTCCACATTTCTTAGAATCTTCAAGAGACTCATTTCGTTGAATAATATTTCAAATGTAATAGCATTCAATCAAAAGTCAGAGTGACGTCCTTTGTTGGCGCTTTAGGGTTCCAAACACTGTGACTTTAGTGTGAGCATGTTCATCTACATACTCTTATGAAATGAAATTATCTCTTAAAATATATTTTGTCATTATTATCACCTTACCTCTGTTGTACAAAGTAGAAACAATAAAGAAACATGTCAGGAAACAGAAGTAAAATTTTTGATTCAGCAATGTTTTTCACAACCCTAGGCACTTAAGAAAAATGCCTTTAACTTCTGCAGCTGCATCACTAGATTGTCTTCACCGACTAGTGTATGTTAGTGTAAATATAATGTAATTTATGAGGCATGGCAAAACATTAGTCATGTATTGCCAAAATTGCATTAACCTGTTTTTATCATTATGATAATAGCATCCATTGCATTTTGTAATCTGTATGAGTACGATAGGGTTTCAGTCGTGCTAAATAAGCTTCTGTACTAACTTGATATCTACAGCCTTATACAAATGCGTGTTCATATTAGAGAGTGGTTATTATTATAATGTTATTAATTAAGTATTTCCGTATTGGCCCAGTATAGGTCCATGGTCCGTTGTATTGGCCCGAGATTAAGTCGACCGAGGACCTGTAACTCGGCGAATATGGAAATACTTAATTGATGACAATTTTATTAAATAACCTCTTTTCATTTTATTTGCAGAGCACTAAACATCTCATCTATATGTAAATGATGATTATAAACAAGATTGGTGAATAGATATCATGGATCAATCGGGCTTCCACCATTTGTGCGACTGCGCATGCTCAGACTTATATTGGCCAAGTTGTCTCGTTATGGCCCTATTTTTCCTGTATAAAGAGTTTCTCCGTATTGGCCCAGTTGTTGAATAATATGGTCTAGGCCGTAAATACCGTATACGTGCCATAACATTGCTAGTTAAATAATAATACCAGGTATATCTGGCTAAACAAGCCTTACCTTTGTTGAAAACGAATGATGTTAATGAAACACTATCAAACCATCTATGCGCTTGATGTGTCCCAATGATGGTAATAGATTTTGCCTTGTGATCACAAACTGTAAATACAAGAATGTCTTTCCCTCTGCAGCACAAATCATAGCATTTTAGATTATTTGAGATTTAGTATGGTATTCGATAATGATGCGTCTAAAAAGTCCATAATGTCTCTCACATATTTAATGGAAAGTAATAAAACACGTTCGCCTTTCCTCTAAGAATATATCTGGTATGTCATTCATCTTAATTGGAGTGAGTTTCACTTAGACCCGAGAACCCATGCATTACACAAGTAATAAAAGTGTTCCTCACATGCTGGTTTAAAGCCTAGGTTGCCAAGTCCAGGTTTTATAACATTGATTTGGTATAAAATACCAAAGTTAGAGTACATAAACAGTGGCGGTAATGTACACGAAGTATGCTAACAGGGACCATAATAGTGAAAAGGGAACCTTAAACCTGCTCAAACTGTAGAATAAAATCTGTCAAGACATATTCTCAGAATATGCAGACGGCATGCTCTGGACATGATAACATGTTTGCAATGAATCCAATGAAAATAAACATATAGATTCATGTATGTTCTTTCATTATTTGAAACACTCGTCCCCTTGTATTATAAGGAGAAACCATGATACCATATGGTAAGGTTGTGGACCCTTATAGGAAGGAAAAAGCCGAGGATGTGAAACTGAATATCAGGTTCTTCAACCTTACCATGTCCGGGTAGAATGGTTTCTCTATATTATAAACCATTTTTAAGTCTCAAAGATAGTTGGTTATTTTATTGAGGAGCCTTGGCAAATAGAGTCGTTCATAAAATCCTGATATCCCTGTTTATAACCACGCTGTATAAGTTGAGTTTATACCGTTCACTTCCATGTGTCTCGCTGGTGCAGTAGGCTAAAGCCTTTAACATCTGTTTGATAATTTTTTTCAAAATTAGTCTAAGATAGTTTCTTCCTATCTTTACTTTCACACCGTCATCTTATCAAATGTATCAGTGTATACAATCGTTGTAATTCCTCCTAACAGGGTTTACAACTGTTAACTTCATACTATCTCTGTTAAGACACCATCACAAACAAGTTATAAATATGTTGATTTACATATTCCGTTTCATATATACTATATTAAGAACCTATTAATCTATACACTATCGTATTACACTATTTCTATATTGTTAAAATACTCTGTAGTTTGTGAGACCCTTTCAATCTGGGAAATATCACAATCTAGAATCTTGTTTGTGAGGTAGCTTAACTTAAGTGTGGGTTTACTGACTGTAATAATACATTATAAAGAACATTCGACTCCTGTGTCTGTGTGGCATTGAGAGTACAGATAAAGGTTAAGTTCCTATTTCCTAGATTCCCAGACATAGCAGATACAGTCAAAGCTTTGGTAGCAAATATTCTGACTTCTCAGAGATTTTACTTTAGTTTGTTTTCAATATACAAAGAAATTAAACAAAATTTATAATAATTCTTTTCTCTATTGTGAATCTTTCTGTGAGTATATCTCCTTGAATCTTGCTTCTCTTTTCCGTTGACATTAAATCTAAACCTATGCACATATTTTCGAAGCTGCCTTAGTACACCTTAACGTCTGGTTTTGTCAAACTCAGTTTTAATGCTATTTTGATACACTGTGATCATCTAAATGATTTGCCACATTCTTCTCATAAACAAGTCTTCATTAAAATATGAATAAATAGATGGAGCCCACATTTTGTTATCAGCCTTGATCAGCAAATCTGATAAAACATATTTGAAGAGTAAAGACTTAAGTATTGACAAAAGCTTTGGCATAAATAACTCTAGGTCAAGAAAACAAATTCAAATTTAGTTACCATGGAGAAGAATTCCATTAATAGACACCCCTCGATCTAAACTGGAACTATGAACTTTGTAAACGGAAACTGGACATTGAAATTGTGGAAAGCACTATTCAGTTTCTGCTGTCGCTTCTAGGTTGATAGTTTTGCAATAGTATTAGCTGTCATGATACCAAGTAAGCTATCTTGAAAGCGATGTTGAACACCTAAAGATAACTAATAAGTGTAGTTATGGTATAGAAACCATTCATTTCAAAGGTGATACATAACAATAGTTATGATATTTCAATGAATGACCAATTTAAAGGTACATCCATTGTGTTGTTGGGGGGTCAAATATGACAAACGTTATAAATGGTCTTATTTTATCGAGAAGTACCAACTGGTACCGAAAACAACCATTTTAATGATACTCGACATAGTATATTGACGATATGAAGGTAAAAGTAGTGATTTGTGATCGAAAACCGGACAATGCTGCGCGTGTAGCGCGCGCCAATGAGTCAAACGTAATTTTGGAATCTTATTTACACCAGACAAAATAACAAATTTGGGTTAATAATGTTCAATAGGTCATATAACTACTGTACATGTAAATAAGACGTTCACTTTCGGTTTCTACATATGCATAATGATGTTACTTGATTTTAATTGGAAAATAGTAATTATGATATGTTTGGCGATTTGGGATGAATATGCAAGCTAAGTGAATTTATTTGTATCGTAAACAGCATATATGATGTGTTGGAACGTATTAAAGCCAAATACAATTTTATGAAACACAATGGATGCACCTTTAAGCAATAAAAATGACTCTTAGCTCTGCATGTGACGTTCAACTTTCGTAAATGGTATGAAAAGGACGTATTGGAGGGATTTTAATTTTTCAGTTAGCAATAGTCATTTGATGAAATACATTTTAGTTTAACTTCTTTGCCAGGCAATGAGGCTATCGTTCTGCTGCCATGAATTCAATTAACCTAAGAATAACACTAATAATAACAATATTCGGAATTCATAACCGCTATATTTTTTGTCATCATCTAAGTAACGTCTGTGTTTTTTAAAATTAGAAACCACACTGACATTTCCCATTTTTCATTTATAAACGGGGGCTGGATGGCGCAGTGGTCAGCGCATTCGGCTTCGGATCAAAAGGTCCGGGGTTCGAATCCCGCCAGGGGCACGATAACTTTGTCTGCAGAAGAGAACTGTTCTACACGCAGTAAGGTTTGGATACAATGCTACACTGAATTTCAGCGTAGTGCAGGTTTCACCGCAGTGCATAGCCACATGGCGTTGCAGGCTTTCTCCCTGCCATAATACTAGCAGCCGTGATATGAGTGAAATACTCTTGAAAGCGGCGTTAAACCCCAACTCACTCACTCATTCATAAACATCACTGAGAATTATTTGTAGAACCCGCTGATAACATCATTGTGGTGCTCAGAAAAAGAATAAATCAAAATATCAACTAATGGAAAAAATGCGTTGGTACATGCATTAATAGTCTTAACTAATAGACTAATGGTCTCACAAGCTTTAGTTCATGTAAGATGTCATTTCAATTATTACAAACATTTCTCAGTTTTAAAAAAGGTCATCTGCTCATGAGTACAACATATAAATCAACGAAACTTGTGTAAATTGTTCTGTTGTTTTTTGTTTTATCATTATTCTTTTTAGAGAAGACATTAAAGGACAGGTCTCAGGGTAGGTAGGTTTTCTTGACGTCAATCAACTGAACTTGTCTGATATGTTTTGTGGACATAAAGAAACACATGATTTCGATTACAGAGTTTTGATCACAAGTCAGCTGTTGAAAACCCTCAACAAACATGATAGGCAAGTCCCCTTGTGGTGAAGAGAAAAATGTCATAAGTATATAACATTCCCGATCATAAGTGTCTATTATTCCTGTCTATCTAAGTTTTATTTTATTCACTACCAATGCAACAAAGAAAGGTTTGATCATAAGGCATGGATAACGTATGTTTAGAGTCTTCCTTTGACACGCTGCTCCTGACATAGAGTAAATGAATCGGAAACTACAACAGTCTTAAGTGATACCATGGGACTCAAACGTTTAAAAAAAGAAAGCTTTTAAAGTATACATAAGGTTATACATGATTGTCGTATTTATTACATGATATGATGAACATAAACTCATCGGCAAAAGAAACTTATCACCACCTTTTGCTGCTCATAAAAAAGGCAATAAGACAGATGTGTTATGCATTATATCAATTTAATGACACGAATCATTTTCTAACCATTGTAAAAAGTCACCATTGCTCTATCAATAGAACATATATTATAACTTTGAGCCAAAGTGACATGGGGTCAAAATAAATAATTACAAAGTAACAAACATTGTTTACAAAAAGGCCGCACAATCCTACAAATTGTCAAACATGTTCTCAGAAGCGTGTGTGACTAGAACACGTTCCCGCATGAATGTCGTCAGTCGCTGGACGACGTCAGCAAGAATTTTCGCCACAAATCAAACAAGACCAATTCAAGCTGCAATGAAACCAATAGCCGACCCGGTCTTGGACGGTCTTGTATCTGACGTGTCCGCTGACAACAATCCAACAAGTTGCTGATGGTTGCTTCGCTGCAGTTGACGGGTTTTCTGTCATACCAATGGCTGTCGCAGTCTCGATGTGAAGGTTCCGCATGGTTTCCGCATTTCTTTCGTGTTCTTGTTTATACTGCATCATTGTCCTCATAGACGTCTTTATTTAGGCAAACATTTAGCACATGCAGAATGAATATCCAAATTATTCTGTTTTTCGTATTTTAATGATTGCTCGAAATTTACCGAAAATCAATGAATAATGACTGTTACTAATATATACTAATATATGCATATTTGGAAGCAGTCTCTATAAATCGCAAAATCTTATTTCAAAAGTGATAAGTTTCTTTAGCTGATGAGTTTAGAATGATTCACATAACTCTAACATCCAAAGAATAAAGTAGCTGGTCTCAGAACAAATACTATGTTGAATTACCTGATATGTGTTTATATTCAAAAGGAAGAAGAAAATGCAATGACACGACATTTTCTTACTCAAAATGAAATTGTTACATCTGTAACTTGGAAGTTGTCCACCGTTATAAGAAAAATGGCTGAAGGCTCTAAACGTCTAAATTACTACTTACAGTTGTTTAAACATGTAATTGAGAGAAGGGGCAAGAAGTAGCCCAGAAACGTCCTGTGAAACAAATAAAGAAGTTGTTATCCATAATATGTGTCTCTCATTGTAATTGAGAGCATTAAAGATTTATTCTCGTATGAATTTGCTCAGCGTTGTCCCATTAATAGGAATTATTCATTAGGACCCGATGATAACATCATTTTGGCGATCGAAATAGAACAGCTCAGACTGTCAAGAAATAAGAACAAGACGTTGATATACCCAGTAATAGAACTAGTAGCCTCAAAGGATAAGATTTCATTTCACTTTTAACAATCATTTATCATTTAAAGAGGTATTTGCTCGTGACTATAGTTAACACAAAAGATCAATATTCCAGACTTGTGTGATAAAACGTGTGTCTGTTGTTTTGCAGTTATTTCTCAAATTGGTTATATCTCTCTTTATCCATCTTATTTTATGTTTTTTTCCTCTCATCATTTCGTTTAGAGAAGACACTACACGACAGGTCTGCTACTTGCATGTAGATATTCGTGAATATTTAAGTAGACTTATATGGAAACAAAATTCAGAGTTTATTAAGAAGACACACTACTCTAAACTTGTACACTTAGATTCATAAGTCATCTGTTCCCCCCTCTCTCAGGATGATTTTGTTCACTACCAATGAAACAAAGAAAGGTTTGGTCAACAAGCATGGGTAATGTATTTACAGAGAATTCCTCTGGGTACGCTGCCCCTGACATCGAGTAAATGAATCGGAAACTACAATAGACAGAATGGGCCTTGGGACTCAAATGGTGCGAACAAACCTTTCCGGTGTACATAAAACATGATTGTCGTATTTATTACATGGTATAATACATTTGGAGCGTTAGACCCTCCTCTAACATCAAAAGAATTGGGGAGGGCCTCATAACAAATAATATGTTGAATTACGTTATGTACAGTGTATGTTTATAGTCAAAGGGAAGAAGAAACACAATGACATTTTCAACATAAAATAATTTGTTGAGTTGCATCTGTAACTTGAAAGTTGCCGATTGAGTTTATTAGAATAGTTGCTGAAGGTTCTTAACGTATTAATGACTACTTACAGATGATATATAACTGAGAGCAATACAGATTTTGTTTTGATTTTGTTTTGATTCGTTCCCATAGTAACATAGTTACAGAAATAGTGATAATACAGGCAAAGTACAGGCAAGAAAAATCTCGTACATATAATATCTTTATATAGGTGAATAGACATTTATTGGCTGAAATATGGGATGAAATGAAACCATTTATTTTCAAATTTTTCTGTGTCATGGTTTCTTTTTGCGATACATCTCTCTGCATGAAAGAAAGATTTCAAAGTTTTCAAATAGTTGGTTAATACAGATTTAGTTCTCTGCCTTGTCCCTGGCGTTATCTAGAGTCGACTTCTCTTATGAAATCGCCGTTATAGGGCTTCAACAGGTGATCATGACGTGTAACCTTGATCAGGAAATGAAAATATTGGTGAGTGTTACATAGGAATCACTTTTAAGGAATTGGTTGCATCAAGTTATATGAAAAATATCATAACATTTTAAATCTTACATAAACATGAAATGTAATTATGTGCAAGTGTCTGATATGAAACTCCCTTCTTCCCATTGAACTGTAATTTAATTTTTAGATAAATGCGACCAGTTCTAGATTAGTTTGTGTTTGATTTATTATCAGGGAAAAAAGGGAATTGTGTAAAAGATATAATACCGCCTAGATATATTTGCAACATTGTAACTTGTATAAGAGACTGTAAGACCAGTAAGATGATGATTGATGCACTAAACCAACTTCCAAACGCAAGGCATAACTCTTGCCAGTCTGCATTACTGGCTGATTTAACCCTTGCGGTATTTCCCTCGCTTTGTTGTGTCAATAAAGTGAATCGTTGCACTAGAAATGCATAGCGGGCCTGGATTTCTAAACACAGATTTCTTAAGGAAATGCTGCAAGGCCTAAATCAGCCAGTAATAGAGACTGGCAAGAGTTATGCCTTGCACTGGGAAGTTGGCTTTAAACGTGTTTGAGGGAATACCGGAATATTTGGATATTCCCCAGGAAGGTGTGATTACTCCTTCACGGATGTTTGCATGAGCTGATCCATAACTAAATACATGTTTCCTTACAACTATAAAATAATACTGCTGTGTTTTTCCTGACTTACAAAGTCACAGCAGTAACGTCTCGTTGTTTTTCACACAAATAGTTTCTTATCATGTTGTTCACCGTTGCATTTGGCAGTTTGCCAGTAAATTTCCCTGAAGGATGATATTAGATAATAGATTGGTGGTAATATAGTATCTGCCTGGAATAACTTACATAATGTAATGTCCTTAAAGAGTTATCAAACTGCAACTGATGAGTTCATGTTGTTATTATTGTTATTATTAGTAGTGTATATATATAAATAGATCAAACACAACATTTTTTGCCGGTTTAATGTTCTGATCAAGATATATCAGGTAAAGAGATATACACAATTATGATTATGATACTTAATGATATATTTGATGATTGTTCCACAGTTAAGGATTCGTTGAGGCCTTGTTTTAATCGACCTCAGACTGTCAACTGCGTACACTTTCTGGAGTCGTGATTATAAAAAATATATAGGTTTATCAAAACAAATCACCACACAAATAGAATATATTGTTTGATTCGCACGGACGCACGGACGGACGGACGCACGCACCCCCACATACATATATGCATACATGCATTCATGCAATCACGCACGTACGCATACATACATACATACATACATACATTTAAATTGTTTGAACAATAGAACACATCTGGATAACTATTGACTTGATAAGTTCTTAAGGTTTTAATGAGGACACCTTAGACAAAGCAAACTTATCGCGTTGTGGTCACAAATGTGCTATTTTCAACCATTTAGGGCTGATGAAGTTTCCCTTTCTCATAGATCTGAAAAGGTTAACAATTGCCCGAAGCATTGCTGTAGTTGAGTCTAAGTAAGCAGAGGTAACCTGAATCCTGTTGGGGATATTCTTGGCTGATCACGTTGCCAGTGTGATTTAAATTGGATATTTTTATATGACATTACAGATTTGAAACCACAAGATTATAGTACATAAATCGATACTATTTCGTTGCCAATAAGTAGATCCATACACATTTTACGGCGGTTTTAAAGATTTAATAATGTCAAAATGATGTATTTTGTACCATTTTCTAGTAACAGTGTGCTGAAAAATCAGAATAGTACTTAAAATGATTCCAGAATCACCGACTGTGATGTTTGAACAATAGACATTACATAGCACCAACGGTGCTGATGAAGTTTGTATTTTGTTTACTTAAAATATCTTAATTTTCGAACTTTGTTTTTTATTCTAGAAAGGTACTTTTAGTTTTAGAAGGAGTGTTCACTTTTTTGTTGTATTCGCTATTACAAATTGCAATGTACCATTTAGTAAGGAGAATGAAAAACTATTTTATTGATAACTTCTTTATAATGATATCACTTGCTTCACAACGACTTTAGTATCTTTGTCGAATTTTTATTTCTATTTATTAAGATAATACTTCTTCATTCTTCAGCATACTAACTTCTAGAATATCTAGATATAATACCAAATATAAATGTACATACTCAATGTTAAACATTGCACATATGTCATATTTTCTTCCTAGCTAAACAAATAAGATTCAAACGGCTAGACACAGAAATGGCAACACGGATCATTAACACAGACGAACATTGATTGTGAATCACTTTTAAGTTCAGTAATTTCTCCAGTTCATATCACCATCCCGAGGGAGCAGAGTCATTACCATATGATTGGAGGCGGCCAAAATTGATTTAACTTGTGTTTATGCCACCTCCTTCCAGGGATCAGACCTTCTACTAGTTAAGTCTCCATCCTCCAAATAGGTTGCTCATTTGGTTTGATGAGACTGAGGACGAAGTGTAGAAGATCACTTGATTTGCACGTTTGATGGCACAAGTCAGGAAATTTACTCAAGTTAAGATTGATAAAATATTACCCACATAGTGCAGTGATAACACTTTCAGAAGAAGTCTGAAAACAATTTATCATTCAAAATCGTTTTAAAAGTAGATTTTGAACAATGCCCTGTTGGCCTCAGCTACATGACATCACAATGATTTTGCATCGTCCAGTAATGATATCACAATGCTTTAACGTCATAATCACGATGACGTCATAATGCTATGACATCACAGCCAAATGGCAATTTTTTTGTCCAGATATGTTAATTTTTCTTTAAAAACTAATGAAGAATGATTTTGGATGATAAATAGAATCTCACCCTCGTGTCTTCTGATATCAAATATATCAACACTCGTTGATAAAAGTCAAAATATCCTCGGCAAGCCTCGATATCTTGATATCATTGATATATCAGAAGACGAGAGGGTGAGATTTTCTGTATATTGCTCAACGATATTTTGAATATGATGTTTCAGACACAAAAACTGTCATAATCTTTTTCGTATAAACTCGAGTGCGAAATGGAGAATTGTTGTCACTTATGCATATCTCATGTACAGATCATTGATAAACTCTCTTACAAACGAAAGTAAAGTACCGAGCTCTGACCACAACTGAGAATATAACACAATTCTATCACTTGATTGGTTGTCAGTGAGATTTACGATGCACTTGTCTAGACGCTACCGTGTTGTCACGTTATATAAGTCAACAGTGATTGCAAACCATCGCATCTGAATTGTGATTTCCTCAAATCTGAATGTCTTTGAGAGAATTATTTCATTGAATGGGATTTGCGTTGTTAAAAGCATCTAGTCTGAAAGCGGTTACTTACTTACTTCTATGACTTATGTGGACGACTCGAAAGTGTACTTTACTGTGGATATGTTTGTCTAGACGCCTTTCCGAAATCAATCTTTTAAACAGAATTACATAATACTGCGTTATAATGAACACTTTCAATGTTGTCAATACGTTAACAACACTTTTATGTACAAAGTAGATGCATTATAGCAACATGCTGTCCGATTACACATATACTCATGGTAATAATGGTTGACAGCCCCTAATAGTTATAGGAATGAAATGTTATATAAACAACGTAACGTGTCAGATTCGCTTATCATTTTGGTAAAATATGTTACTACTGGATGTCTTTTTGTGAATAGCGTCCTTAAACATTTGCTATTTCTCCACTTGTACTTTATGATACCAAAGAAAGAGATATATAAAAAAATTAAATTTATTCAAAAGAGTTAATTCCTTGTGTACTGAGATCTTGGCATTGGTATATTGTTACAGTATTTGAATGTTCTCATTTTGGTTCTAATAAATAATGAAAAGTTGCAAATTTAAAAAGAAATTCTACTGAACCTAAATATACACACAATCTTACATGGATTCTCATTCGGACACGATACATACTTGGCAAGTAATATATAGTTGTGTATAGTATAGTCTCGTGAGTTATGTAAGTGGTTATGTAATTGCATTTAAATGTTACTGAAACAGGAACTCAAATATATCATTCTGTGGTGACAGGTACCAAATTGAGTCTGGACATCCAACAAGGAAGAATGAGATAATGGATTAATCTCCTCTTGACCAATAGTCAGTCAGACCAATAGGGGCCAGATACTTGATTAACTACGTCACCTCTGACATGTGTTTGAAACATAAACATTATAAACATAGTTCACAAGGTCATAAACAGCTGCTCAACATGTACACTCATTACAGTGATTTACATTTCATGTGGATTTTTAAAAATATAAAACACTACATTTCATTTTGAATATTTTGGAATTATCTGTTAGATATTTCTGGCCGCACTGTCACGTATCTGGACAGATGTAGTCTGCTGGCAAGTGTGTTGATTCGACTGGAAATGTTGAATAATTTATTCTATACATTAACATGACCAGTTGGTTCCATTGAGATCCTTGACTATGATAAACCTGTCAACCATTTCATAATTTTTCAGTTGAACACCATTCTGCAAAATCTAAACAATCCTGTTCTTAATTTCTAAAGGTTGATTTACCAAACGTAGAACAAGGCAGTGATGTTGCAATACATGTATAATAACTCAAATACGATGTATCGTATCAATTTGAAATGTCAAATTATGTTGGAGAATCTTTAAACTGAAATTTTCAATTCATTTCGATAAAGATCGTGTGGGTTCTAAGGAGAGCTTTGTCACATTCAAACTAAAATAATGTACCTTTATATAAGCACCAGCTATAACAGCAATCGAATTGTGTTACAAAGTTTGGAATAATAAAAGGCCACACTTATTCGTCACATTGTTCATATTTGCTGTGTATCGTTACATCGAAGTGCATGGTTTGATTCTCATTTGATAAATATTATATCAGCAAAAGTTGTTATAAACACAAACTACTTTATAAAACTTATTAACAAACTACTATATTGTTTAAAAATGGTTTGATTCTCATTTGATAAATATTATATCAGCAAAAGTTGATATAAACACAAACTACTTTATTAAACTTATTGACAAACTACTATATTGTTTAAAGAGATATAAATAAAATTGTCACACATTGTTAAGCATGATATGTGCTCGGATAGACGGAGTTTTAAACATCTTCTTGGCATTTAAAGGTAATTCTTACCATCAGATTTTAATTGTTTAAGAAAATATTTTAGCAATTGGTCATATAGGCTCTGTGTTCTATGTTCATATTCCAAATGTTATGAGACCAAAGTGTAGTTGTCACTTAACTTACAAATACAAGACATGACATTTTGATCACTTCGAATAATTCTACACCTTAAGGTGACCTTTCAAGTCACTGTGCAAATTGGATGAAATATGTTTGGTTGCCTCAGTTGTCAAAGAAGTAATCTCACTCGATAAAGGGACCTCATTTAAGCTGACACCTTGAATTGATTTTATGACTTTACAATTTCAACGATCCTTAATATATAAAAATTCTGCTGAGAGACATAATCTTCAATGACAAAGTTAATGTTAATGTTAATATGTGATTGTGAGAGTAGATTATGAAGCATTTCAAAATAAAATATACATGACGGGATACATGTTATCAAAAACTATTAAAAAAAACTAAGGATGTACAAATTTGCATATTTGATTGCAAGAAGAAGCATATTTGTTACAGACAGGTAACACTTTCAGATTAGGTTTAAAAGAAAAAAGCAGTAAAGATTTACTCATTATTTTGGATGAAATGAAATAATATTGAAAGCCAACTGTGTTTTCAATGTAGATTTTCCCCTTTTTATTGTATTCATCTAGTAACTAGTGGGATGAATCACATTTTGATATAAAGTGTGAGAACTAACACTATCTCCAATGTCTAGAATGTGTCCGCTTGAAATACTTATATGTCTAAAACCATGGGCTGAAGGACCATCTCTTGTCAATCATTTAAACCATCAAGAACCAGATGACAAATCGGTCTCATCATCTCGTTTAAAGAAGATATTTCGAGAGACCCCTCAGGTCTTTGTGACGTCAAACAAAACTGTAATGTGTCACGTGGTTTATTTGTATATATAACATATGACATTTTCATTATATTCTGCCTGTGATATCAGTATCTCATTTCTAAAATTAACTCTTTAACAAAGTTGAATTATTTTTTTTGTCGTAGTCTGATAGGATAATGTATAAAGGAAACTTATCCATATTGTTTCTACTTACAATGAAATGAAAAGTTTTGCTAAAAGTAATAGTTGTTGTAAATCCATCAACATTGGTCGGTGAGTTATTTATCAACTTTCAAATCTATCGAAATTATGAACTGATGGACAATCACTTATGAAAGCTTAACAGCTTATCAAGTACAACATGCATATGACGAAAAGGTATCATCAACTCATTTAGGAAAGAGAGTACATATATCAAAGGTGACACTTTCGTTATTTCAAACCCGTGATATTAAAATAACTTGTAAAAGAAACGCCACCACAATTAAAACATAGTAAAATGTTACATACATGTACTATTGTCGGATAAAGTCGACTTGACATCTTTCTGATAATAATAAGTTTTGTTAAGAAGTATGATACTTTTATTTTTGAAAAACTCTGTTCAAAAACACAATTACACACGCTCCTTTATCATTTTAGCCAAAATATTTGGCAATCATGTTTAAAGAATGAAAAGTAGAAAGTTCTTTGGACCTAACAGAACAAGACAACACGTACCTTTTCACTCTTCTCTCCCAGTAAAGGAGATCCCAAAACGTGTTTCAGAAACATGAAGAGACAATTCAGTGGACTTCTTGAGAATGATGTCGCCCATTTCATGTTTGTATTACTCCTGGATTAAAATACCATGTATGTTTGTTGTTGGCGTTTCCTTTGCAAGTAAGTTCATGTTCTAAGATTGTCGAAGTTAAACTATTTAACAAAGTTAAAATGTTATGTCTAATATGGTAAGTATAGTTAATTGATCCACAATTGTTATATTTACAATAGTCATAATTGTTGCATATACATTAGCTAGTTCAACTTCAACTTCAAAATCAAAACTTATAATGTCGTTTTAGGTTTGTTTATTTAAAGGAATGATGTTGTTTTTTTAAAAACGACGAGTCTGTGTGTCTGATGAAAGTGACCATCTAGGTTAACTTGAGTATGATAAATGAGTAATGAGTAATTAATAGTATCGATTCAGTCATGTTTCTAGAAGCAGCTTATAGTTTATTTGACTTCACCTTAATAAACCTATTTATTTCACAATATAACAGTTATTTTGTCAATGTGCTACTGGCACTAAAGTGGTGGAGAATATCAGATTTTAAAAATAAAGTACTTTAGCTTTAAATGACGTAACAATGACTTACTTTTAACATTGCTTTAACAGCTTAAAGTGATTGTCTCATTTTGGCACTCAAATTTATCTTTAACATCAACAACATGATAAAAAGTAGTGCACAATATCATACATATTTTTAAAAAAAAATTTCATAAGTGATCAATAACCAACATTATCTATTGGTTTTCCCAGTCTAAAATTGAGACAACCCTTTTAAACTCGCGATATTAATGAATTAATTAATAAACTGGATCATGCCACAAGGATAGTTACTATCACTGAGTCTACCATCTTATTTTTTTCTTTCTTTTTTCTAACGACGTTATAACAAGAATTGACGTTCATTATTTTTATTGCGTATTTGCAGGAGGAATTGTAGGTTGACATGAACATGACACAATTACTTTAAATCAAAAGTTGTTTATACAACTTTCATTATTATTATTTTCGAGAGAGATCGTTTTGATACCAAATAGGCTGGTGTAAAACCAATCCAGGTAATAAAGCTTACCATTAACGTGCATGACCTGATGTCTCGTTTACTGTTTGTGTGGATTTGATTCCTAAATGAGGGGATCGTCTCAAAGTAAATACGTCACATGGATGTTTTAAGAGTAAGAGTCAAATTTAGTAACTTTGAGAAGTTTCCTCCACTGATTAATCAAATACACAAACATAGTGTGATTCGCTTAATTAATACTACAACTGGTGTACCCACTAAGTGAAATTCATCTTAAAAGCACAGTAAAAACACATTAATCGCCTTCACATCTCTTAATGTATACACACTTTGTCTTTGCCAAGACCCCTCATGCAGCTGCAAACATATCTTGAATGTAATTGAGTTTAACTCTTTTCAGCTGCAGCGATATGCTATCACATAAAACAAAGACAAATTCATCCATTTCCCAAGACAGCATGTGTCTAAGGTGCCGCTTCAAAATGATTGCTCTACTTGTGATAGGTCACTGTGTCAATAAACATGCTTCTCAATTTTCTGGACGATATTGGTCGAAGACAAAGAAGGATTTGAAGACACTGCCATACATCAACTTCCTTTTTAGATAGTATGTACATGCAGTTTTCGTTTATATCAAATTCCAAGCACTGTGAAAATGTTCAGCTGAAGCAGGAAATTCTACAACATTTTTAAGCAAACAACAATTTGTATAATAAAAATCACGAAAGTTAAGTAATGTAGTCTTTAAAATGTTGCATTAAATTTGTGTTCAAATTTGTAATGTTAAAATGTAAAAACATTAACCCACCTCTAGTTTTTTAATTATCTCGTGTGCTTTGAGTAAAATAAACATCAGTGAAGAGTTTTGCTTGTAATCTGATAAGAGATCAAATCTGGAGCCATTAGCTAATCATGCGATTTATAAACAGAACTTGACATTATCACGACTTCCTGGTCCTAATGCAGATTTTGCTCTATGAAAGCTGATTATTGAATAGCAAATAAATACATAAATATATTCGATTTACTTACTTCACACCTTGAATAATTTTAATTTGCATAATGTTTATACAACTATTGAATTTTTGTTATGCAACCGTTTTGATTTATTTATTTCGCTTGCTATCTGATACCTAGTAATTCACTCATTTGCAATGTTTTTAATTAGCATATTTTTAATACATCTATGTTTGTTTGCTTGCAAACGTTTGGGCACTGAAGAGATGTTTATATTCAGGTTCAATAACTAAAATAGACTACATAGCAATATATTAACCGATAATCATAATTTTCTAAAGAACTTTTAAACTTCACTCAGAAAAGGACCACAACGTATGATTTGACATAACGACTGTTGCAGTTGTGCTTGAAATGTACATTCGTTCGCCATGATCATGATTTATCAAATATGACGTCAAGATTTATGCAAGTTATGCAAGTTACCCAAATAGAGGTATAAAAGTCACACTGCACGTCTCTTAAATGTCAAAAAAATAATAATTTCACTAATTTAAAATCAAAACCAACAAATTGTTATCTATCCTGAAACCAACATAAGGTGAAGGGTCAGCATTATTCACATTATTTTCACAGCAGTCTTTTAGCTGAAGAACTTCAGGTAGTTACGATAACATTATATATGCTACAGGTTGAAGAACACAATTATTTCTACACATCACAACGTGAGGCAAATAGTTCTGTAGCATCTCACATCAAATCAACCTTCAAGACACAGTGGCTGACATGGAGGGAGAACAGCCGCTATTCAATCAAATTTGCTACCACGAGAATTTAACTGGCGAAAAACGTTAAATATTTTGATAGTGACACGTTTCATCACGGCCATACGTGCTTGCTTATAATCATGGACTAACCAGGGAAATCCGTCTCCAAATCAACCATTGAAACCAAGTGATCAATCACTCATGGGGATCTGCTTTGAATGGATTGATGAGTGTTGGTTACTTGATACAAGGGAACATCGTCTTCAAACCTACAGAGTAGCTCGAAATCGTACATCATATGTGATCACTCCTCGTTTACCTTACTGTACTCTAGGTAGGACAAGACAAGGTTACTTCCTGGCGCCTTTGTTGTTTTTTTTAATCTTTTAGGTTAATTGCTTCAAGTCCCTTTGGGTTAGTTCAAAAATGGTTATTTTTGTGGATGATTCTATCAGTTGCCGTTCTCCATTTAGTATAAATTAGTTTTTAATCATGTTTAATTACCTTTACGACTATACTCTAGTATACGTGTTAAGGTATCAATGTTTTTATTTGGCTCTTAAGAAATCAATGACAGCAGATAGCAAGATAAGGAAGAGAATGTGAATAGATATCAAGTTAGTTTAAATCGGTCCCGGGCGAGATAGCGCAGTGGTTAGCACATTCAGCTTCAGATCAAGACGTCCGGGGTTCGAATCATAATACCATCAATGTTCTATAATACAAAATTTGACTTAAAACAGGACTTATTTTGATTGGTATAACTGAGTTGTTAAGACAGTTGCTCTGATGACTGAAGGATTTCGTTTTAGTACCTTGTTAGAAAACAAAACGCTTATAAGATCGTATTTAGATTGTTTAATGATAGAACATGTTTAAACATATTAAAACGAAATAAAAATAATTGTTTCAGGCATGCAACCAATGCCTTATCACTTATTCATTTTAAGTCTAGAACATGTTCTAAGTTGGTTATTTATCAATGTGTGATATATCATGTACATGCACCTAGAAAAAACTGAGGTTAATTATAAATGGATTGCAGTACAAAACTAACCACAAAGAAGCCATGGCAAACATTATATTTCAATATTGTATCAGAGAGGAGTTATCAAAGTATCTTCCCTATATGTTCAGAAAAGAATTAAGTGAATATTGTGCTCCAAAGCATTAAAAGAGACGCAAAGACTGAAACTTCAGAAACTAAGTTCGCTAACTGCTTTATCCAGTCACTTCTCGTCTCCTTGAAACTTGAAACAATTTCC
Source organism: Gibbula magus (assembly GCA_936450465.1). Taxonomy (NCBI): domain Eukaryota; kingdom Metazoa; phylum Mollusca; class Gastropoda; order Trochida; family Trochidae; genus Gibbula; species Gibbula magus. The sequence continues at coordinate 67,370,582 of OW388296.1, read as the reverse complement.
CCTTATCTTAATTGGTTCAGGTTGTTAAGTTGAAAGCAAACTCGCTATCACATAGCAACGGAGGCTTAAGTTTCCACAGAGAAGATTTGAAGGATAAAAAGAAAATATTCATCTATTTTCAATGAATAATAGTTTAAATAGTTTGAAATTCAAAATATGTTCAGTTTTATTAACTATGCATTAAGTGTTGCAATAAATGTAATAGTCTGACGTCAATGTAGATTTTAAACTTTCTGAGGGGATGCATTTACGTCAAAAATGAAACACAGAAGAAGAATGTTTTGAATATTTTATACATGCTTTTTGTAATCATTCTTAGCTAACATGATCGTGTCTATAATGTTTTATGGTGTTTTTGTTAAATGTAAAAAAGAGGGGACACTACCAAGATGAGGACAAAATGCGGTTGAAATCAAACACAAGGAAACATGTCCAAATAGTATGTCAATTATGTTATAACGTTTTAATTTGCGTGATATAGATATTGAGTTGCAGGTTTGCTTGAGGTCACTGTTAACATATCGATTTTGATAATAAATGGCGTTCTTACTTTGGAAAATCAATTTTCAAGAAATAATTTAAAAAAACTGATTTGTATTATCGATGGCACGTTATGGAGCTTTACTTTAATGATACAAAACGGGACAAACTGTGGTTTAAATCAAACACAAGGAAACATGTTAACAACATTGTCCCAATATTATGTATATAATGTATATTATGTTGTTATGTTTTATTTACCTGAGTTGAATTTTGAGTTGCAGGTTTGCATTGATATCACTGTTAACATTTAAACACTTTATATCGATTTGGTCTATGGTATTCTAAATTTGGAAAATCAATTTTCAAGAAACAAAATGTTTTAACTGATTTATGTTATCCATAGCATGTGCACGTTATGGAGCTTTACTGTAAAACATGTCATTGACGTCATGGGAATCTATAAATTCATAAGCCGTTTAAATATCTCACTTTTTCTCATAGAATATGGGTTTGACCATCGATCACAATTGATCATCATTTGTCAAGAACTGTGGCTGTCCAGTTTGTGACTATGGATAACTATGATAAATTACAGGCTCTGCCAAGGCTCTTAAATGTGACAAATGACCTATGTATCACGCCTTTCTGTTGCAAATCAACGACTTCATTTATTGCATTGAGCTTACTTAAGCTTGTAAAATGTATATGATTGGCTTTCGTGTTACATTTAACCAGATGATATTTTGTGTTTACAATAAAACATAGCATTGTCTTGTGTGTCTCAGTATATAGGTCACGTTTGACTTCTAGGGTTGATACCAATGTTATTTATATCATATGTAAGTTAGAATTATGATTCATTATGGCTTTCAAATGTGATTGTCATCGAAAACATGTGAAAAACGGTAAACAAATTGCATTGTCAAAGCCAGTGATCTATTAGAGATTGGGAGATGAAAAGACCATATCTCTCAATTGTACTCAAACTGGGCAATCAACGCTTTTCAACAGAGTAAAAACACGAAAAACTGCTACTGTACAAAAGGCAATATTGAATATCCGGAAAGAACTTATACATTTCGGAAAGAAGTACCCATAATAACATTCATCAAGATATGTTATTTTACTTTTTATTTGCTTTTATTGTTATTTCAATAGTAATACGTTATCTTTGACTTTCGTCAGGAAAAGAGATTCTACAACGATGACATTTTGAAACATTTAAACTTTTTTTTAGTTTTGGCTTCTTGACATATGATATAACTGTTTTTCTTCTCTCGTGAATTAAAATTTTCTTATTTTTGTCGTTGCTGTTTCTTTTGCTTGTGAATTTATTGACAATGGAAATATAGTACATCCAACATCCCAAGTGGTTGGATTCACAGACAGATTATTTTCACGAATTTTCAGATAGTTCCTTAAAGTTACTCAAAGACAGGTTCATTTAATCCTCAGGACAAAACTTGTCTTAGGAGTCCCTTGAAATTAACTGGTTTTACTTCAATATATCAGTGTCTGTCTCAGTGTGGATTAACGCTGCTTCACCTTACAAGGAAGATTGATTCAAGTGTTTGGGCACCGTTAGGAAGAATAACTAATTTATCTCCCGTCTGATGATGCATATAAAAAAACTTATCCATTTGAATTAGAGTATAAATAATCATATAGATCTATAGACAAACAGTTTCAGACATGATAGAATAAATACGAATCAACATGTGGGCTACAGATAAATGAACAGATAGGTTACTCTTTTTTTAGTTCAAAACATGAACACATACCAATACATATAGATTATATAATGAGTACCATCTTTATAATTATTTGCCTATCTGCATATCTCTCAATTATACTCCTGGGCAATAAATGTTTTCGGCAGAGTAAAAACTTGAAAAGTTGTTTCAATAGAAAATCAATGTAGAATGTCCTTAAAAATTATATATTTCAAAGAGAAGTGCTCACAATTTACTTCATCAGGATATGCTATTCTTAAATATCGTTTTGGCTGAAATTGCTGTTTCAAAGTGGTTATCTGACAGAATTATTAGCATATAAGTTATACATTGGAAAATATGCAAGTAGAAATGACACATTGAAACATTGTCGACATAAATAAACTTTTTGGACTTTTATCCCTCGACCTATCACTACTTCAGGACGTCGTAAAACATGTTAAAACGTTATCTTTGACTTACCTTACCTACCTCGCCAGGTTAAGGAGTTTTAACGACGATATTTTAAAATGTTGCATGTTTTTCAGAAACTTGAACAGATAATGTTTCAAACATTTGAAATTTAGTTTAGTTTTGACTTATGGACACATGATGTTTTAGCTCTCGCGGATTAAATTATCTTATTTTTGTTGTTGTTGACGTTTGTTTTGGCCTGTGAGTTTACTAATAATGAAAATAATGTACATCCAACATCCCAAGTGGTATGATTCCACTGCAATGATTCACAGACACTTTACTTTCACGAACTTTCAGATCGTTCCCTTAAGTTACTCAAAGACCGATCCATCCATCCCATAGGACAGAACTAGTCTTAGGAGTCCCTTGAAATTAACTGGTCTAACCTCAATATATCAGTGTCTGTCTCAGTGTGGATTAACGCTGCTTGACCTTACTAGAAAGATTGATTTGAGTGTTTGGGCACCGTTCGGAAGAATAACTGATTTATCTCTCGTCTGATGATGCATATATATAAGAACTCATCCTTTGGTATTAGGCTATAATTAATCATATAGATCTATAGACAAACATTATCTATTTTTTTAGATGTCCTTAATCACTCACTCGCTCTTTTGAAAACAGTTGAAATGTAATGTTATTTGTTTAATCTATATTTATAATGCCTCCCGTCGTTGAACACATTCGCTGGCAATTGAACAATCAAAGCGACGTAAGATATGACGTCATTTGCTCAGCGACGCTCTAACTGACATCTTAAATCACGAGCATGTTTTATTGTGTTATAAATCACGCTATCGGTCCCATTAACCACCTGTGTTTCATTGCCATGGGTATCTAATATTACATGATAGAATAAATACGAATTTTGGTGATCAACATGTGGGCTTCAGACATATAAACATGAACACAAACCAATACATATATAGTTTATATTGAGTATCGTCTCGTATTTACCTATCTGCAGGTCCTCAGTGTCTCTCACAATGTACGTGCATTTTCAATTGTTAATTATGTATCATTTTCTCACTCCATTGGGATCTTATGAAGTGTTTTTTGAAATTGAGTATCTTATGACATTTACATTTGTTTGTTATCATTAAGTGCAACAGAAGCAGACGACAACGCAATCAAGCAGAATTACTAAAATTGTGTTACACTTGAATTATAGTTACCATAACACAAAACCAATTAATATGTTTCATGAATTATGTTTAAACATGTTCCTGAAGCAATTATTCACTTCCCAGAAATGGTTCCCTTCACATTTTCTATCGTAGCCTCTGCATTGCATTGCATTGGCAGTGAACAAAAACATCCTAAGTAAGACAGGAATAATAGACATGTATTACATTTATCTCTTTGACACGATTTGGACTGCCTGTGAGGTTTGTTAAGAATTTTCATATCTGAAAGATGAATTTCAATTCGCAGATAGCTAAACCAATAAAACGCTGGTGATCTACTACCATCTTGATGTTGTTGACATACGAACATGCTTAAGAATTGTGTGAATATTGATCATAAATAGGGAATCTCACCCAAGTGTCTTCTGATATCAAAATCGCGATGCTTGCCGAGGAAGCGTCGATATATATGATATCAGAAGACAAAACGTGACGGTGAGATTTTATTCATCACTCAAAATCAGTCTTCAACAATTAATAGCATAAGAATTAACATCTCTGAAACACAAAACAAAACAAAACATCTCAGAGAGCTCACAGCATTGTGGTAGCATTACAAGGTACAAACATATCATTTATCAACTCAAAAATTCCAAAAGATTTGTCTAAATAAATCCCCATTAAAAATGCTTCCTGGCACCAGGTTCCGGTGATTGACGTCATAAAGACCTCCGTACCCTAAAAGCTCTCCGTTAACGTCTTCTCTACACAGGATAATGAGACCTGTTATAATGTTTTGATTCTGGATTAGTTACCAATAGCAATGTCTATGCTACTCAGTGATTGGCTGTAAGTAGAGTATATAAAAAAAAAGTCATTTTGTGAGGCATTACTTCCCAATAACGAATCGCAAAAAGGAAACATCCAAAATATAAAACGAAACAAAACGAAGAAAAACTTCTTAAATGAAAAGTTTCTACAACTAGAATGACATCTTACTTGAGATGAAGACTTTATTAAGGTGTGCTACAAATGCGTTGTTCTTATAAGTTGTATTTCTGATCACCAAATTGATGTTATCAGCGGAATTCAATGCATATTTCCCCCCAATGTTTATCCATGAACAAAGTGATATGTCAATGTGAAAAATGAGTTTCCTAATTTTTATACAGTACATTTTTGTACAGAAGATTCCATCAAACATTAGAAAACCTACATCAAGAACTAGACCTAGTTTCTATTGTAAAGCAATATGCATAAGTCAGTTGACGTCAGTTTACCTCAAGCAGTGTCTGTAAATACAATTTATCTCCATGGCAACTAAACTAATGTCTTTCTTCTTGAATTGAGATTGGATGATATCAACATTGTTTTATATTTATCCAATGAAGCTTTTGATGTGATTTATTTCTTTTGTGAATACCACTTTTTCAATTTTCCTATTTATGTCCATAATTATAATATAAAAGATATTAAACACATTTTACAATTGATGTTGTTAAGCTGATGTTAGGGTAATCGGTGATTTGGGCTACTTTAGCTTATCATTATTTAATCTTATCATTACTCAAAGGATAAGATTGAATCCTGTCATGTAATCAAGATGAATTTCCCGTATTTTATTTTATGTTAACCACTTCCTAATCTTGTTTAGACTCTGTCAACAGAAGAGATTAGAATTTGTTTTAAAAAAGTGAGAATTAATACTGATATATCTGTATCCGTCCTGTGTAATAAGAATCTTCACTGTCTAGGAATTGATCCGTATTGTAGGAACCAATCACTTTTATTCTCAATGTCAGACAAAAACACGTGTTGAAAGTCCATGTCTGATTTTAAAGTTTTTCGAGGTATAAAAGTACATTAGTATATGTGTTGAGAAACGAACTCTTACGTTCGGAGGTTTCTTCGCAAAACCGTCTGATAACAGCCCGTATGCACCCATGTTCTGACGCAATTCAGTTAACCAATAAAATATTTCGTTGCGAGAAACTAAGGGCACATAACTCCAAGCAGCTATCCTTTCACCTGTTCCAAATGCTTTCAAAACGGCGACCGTTTAAAAAATATGATGTGATTTGTCAGTTATTTGACTGGGCTTTATCTGCGCGAAACTGGTGCGAAAACAGGCGACCATACGGGGGTGTCAAAATACAATGTGGCGAGTAATCTATAGAACAAGTTCGTTTATCCCGATATGGACTATTTTTCAGAATTAATTCCTCGGAACAGGGTCCATTTTAATCAGACTGTGAAAGCCCTTCCCAAGCGACACCCCTTCCTTGTTGGTTTACACAATCTAGAATGGGAAACAACAAATTGATGGTTTGTAACTTATCACTGACCACTGACAACGTCAATAGTAATTGTTTCCCGATTTTACATTTATCATGAAACAGGAAATGTGAAAGTAGTCATTTGTCCATATTATCCATGATTTCACTATATATTTATTAGGGTTAATGCGAAACCATGTCATCGTATGAAATATGCTCATGGTAATAAGTGTTGACACCCTCTAATAGTTATAGGAATAAAATGTTATATAAACAACGTAACGTGTAAGGATCGATTATTATTTTGGTAAAATATGTTACTACTGGATGTCTTTTTGTGAATAGTGTCCTTGAGAATTTGCTATTTCCCCACTTGTACTTAAAAATACCAAAGAAAGAGGGAGAAGAAAAATGAAAATTATTCAAAAGAGTTCATTCCTTGTGTCTTGAGATCTTAGCATTGGTATATTGTTACAGTGTTGAGTGTTTTGGTTCTAATAAATTATGAAAAGTTGCAAATTCAAAAACAATTTCTACTGAACCAGAATATACACAAAATCGTACATGGAGTCTCATTCGCAGCCGATACATACATGGCAAGTATTATATAGTTTACATCATGTGTTTGTGCCATTTGATGCCATGATAATGAACAATATTAATTGTCCATGCATTTAATTTGCTAAAATCTATTTTCTATTTAGGGGTGTCAAACAGTTTTAAGTATATTTGGTCAATCACAAGTGTTATAAATCTATTCAATATGAAATCTGCTGTGATCATATCCAAATAGAGTCAGAACTTTCTTTCTTATCTTAAATTCAAAGCTATCAAATTGAGAGCCTAGATTTGCCGAACCACACATATAATGTACAAATGTACTTCCTTGTCGTGAATGATATCCTTTAAGCGTTGCTACGAGGGGCGTTCAAAAAGTGTTGCAAGCGGGGCATTGGTGTTTACATAAACAGTGTCAGCTTATAGCAGGTGTTACTATAGTCAAAACATAACATTGACACATGTCAAAACAATTTCTAGACATAACAATTATTTAGATATATTAGTTGCGCTGACCTAGGGGTCTCCATAATCATGGATTCTCTCAAACATGAACAACGCGCTGTGATCAAGTTCCTTACTAAAGAGGGATGCAAATCTACAGAAATACATAATCGTATGTGTAATGTGATGGGTAAGGATGCTCCTAACTTTTCAACAGTTTGTCGCTGGTCTCTTCAGTTCAAGCGGGGCAGGGAGTCCTTAGACGATGACCCACGGTCAGACAGGCCATCTGAAGTCACCCGACCGGAAGTTATTGCCGCTATCGAAAGACGAATTTTAGCTGACCGCCGTGTTAAAGTTTCTGAACTGTCTTTGGAATTCCAGATATCAGTTGGAAGTGTTGAACAAATAATTCATGACCATCTTGGTATGTCCAAGGTATCTGCAAGATGGGTACCCAGAAACCTCACAGCACAAGATCGCCAGAAAAGAACCGAAAGTTGCATGGAGCTCCTGGATCGGTTTAATGCGGATGAAGCCAGGTTTTTGTCTCGTCTGGTGACAGGTGACGAAACCTGGATCCACCACTGGGACCCGGAAACTAAACTGCAATCCAAGCAATGGAAGCACCCGAGTTCACCGCCTCCCCTGAAGTTTCGCACTCAACCATCAGCTGGCAAGGTTATGGCGACAATCTTTTGGGATGCAAAAGGCATATTATTAATTGATTACTTGCCAACCAAAACTACAATGAATGGTCAATATTATGCCAACCTTATGCAAGAATTGCGAAAGACAATTCGACAGAAACGCCGTGGAATGTTGACACGTGGTGTTCTGATTTTGCATGACAACGCTCCAGTCTTCAAGTCAAGATTGTGGATTCGAACAGCTTAACCACCCACCCTACAGCCCAGACCTAGCCCCCAGTGACTACTTCCTGTTCAGAAACCTGAAATCCGCCCTACGTGGAAGGCACTTCCGGGATGACGAAGACGTCAAAGCTGCCACAGAGGCGTGGTTAGGGGGGCAAACGGAAGACTTCTACAAAAGCGGCATCAAAAGTCTTAAAGAGAAATGGAATAAGTGTATTGAGGTGAAGGGTAACTATATTGAAAAATAAAAGTAAAAAATTGACTACGCGAGTTGGTTTTATATTGAAGTTGCAACACTTATTGAACGCCCCTCGTATTTGTGAACTCATACAACCAATCACATTTCATCTCTTTACAACGTGATTGTAAAGAGATAGACATATCAACTTGACCTACAAGCTTTTAACAGCACATGCAACAGACTTTCATGACTACATTCTGCTTCCACAGACATATTTATTTTTAGTTTCATATTTAACAATTCAGAATTCTTCAGGTGTAATCATTTTTTAGAAAACTAATCGCCATTCGATCATTACAGCTGTAAATCTTTATAACAGATTCAAGCGCCATAACTTCACCAGGTTCTAACAAATGACTGATATACAATGAATAATATAATATACGTTTATTCGTAAATGATCTTGATCGTGAGTGTTATCAATCAAACAGTAGACAGCTACAAGACCTCATTATCATATATCCACGCTGTGGTAGCAATTCTTGATTCGTACCTTCTTTACCTTGTCTAAGTCACTGCAAAACAGATGGTGGCTGAGACAACTTTATGTTGTAAATAGAGATAAACTTGGCAAGTCTAAATGACCATCAGTCTAAAATCGATGACTTTACTGTGATGCTTGCAATTTTAGTTGTTAAAAATAATTACCACAATTCAATTTAAGTAATATATATGATTTTTGATTCATGACACTTTATATATAATTATGTGTAGGTCTTGGCTTATGAGATCAACTCAAGAAATATAAACACATAAGGTGATATTAATCTGGGAAGGAATTTATACATGTTGTTGTGAAGTTCGTTAAGCTGACAACAAGTTTCAGCATTTCGTTCACATATGCTGAGATCTAAACATAACCTCGATCGATATTTTGCCACTTCAATAACAATAGAGGTTCTGGAAATGTCATCATTTGCAGCCAAGTCATGAAAGTGACATTTAAGGGAGGCCATGCCTTTATGATTAGCAGGCATCTTGACAAGTCCATTTGTGAAGTGACTTTAGTATCAATAGCAGGTCTCTGTAAACCAACATGACCCTGTAACCAGACAGAAGAAAGTTCATGAACCTTAGTTAGTGGTCTTGAAACTTATTCATTTGATTATGTGCACTTCAAATAGAAGGTGATACATTTATTATAGTGCAAATTATGACGATTGTTCATACCCGATCTATTTAAGGATGTATCACTATAAGGTCATAATACCACTGTAAGAAAACAACCGTTTTTTAAAGGGGCAGTAGCACGGTTCTTGCAAATTTTACTGTTTTCAAATTTCCCATGTAAAATGATAGTTTATGTCCTTTATATTTACATTACAGGGTATAAAATTATTACACAAACCAATTATCCGTAGTGGTAATAAGTGGTGTTGTGTATAAAGCAATGTGGACACATTCTATTATTTCGATTGTCAAAATCGATTACCATTGCTTTACAGAACCATGTACACTCATTTATAACTTGATTTTCCGAAGAGAGAAGGGTGTTTTACTGTTGGTGACAATATTTTTCAAGTACATTTGATCGACTTATTTCAGCGAAAAAACGTGCTAGTGCCACTTTAAGCTTATTTATTTATCATAGTGTTTGTCATGTAATTATTTACACCATTGTTATATTTGTGGATAATGTGTTCCATTGATTAGAGAGTAGTGAATGTAAAAAAAAATATTAACTACCGGTTGTTGGACCTAGTTTTTTTCGAGGCCACAGTGGACGAATAGGCAGGTTCCTGTGTGCAGTCAGTGCTGGCTGTTGGTGTCTGACTCTAAGGGTGCCTGCAAAATCACGTGTGAACGCCTTACTTGTTCAATGATAAAACATCTGTATTGTTTCTTGCCAACATTTTATGAGAAGTTTTCAGTTTTGGTATGAAATACATAAACAAAAAACGTCTTCAGTGCTTGAGTACAAAAAAGAACACGAATTTCACACGAATGGATTATTTGTGATTATCTGATGTAATTGTAAAAATATAATAGACAAATTCACATCTGTTCTGGTTACGTGCTTCTGGTACAACATAGTTGTACTATTGTTGTGCTATAGAAATTTGTACTATTGAAGGTAGGGTTATCCCAAATGTAACCTTGTTATATTTGTTCATTTTCTGGCATGTATTTCTAAGAAATAATGTTGCCAACACATACATGTTATCACCAATATGGGTAAAATGAATACATTATGGCTTAAAATACAAATGGCAAAAAGTATGCCAAGTATGTGTTCAATTCACCATTTTCTGCCTGTATGAATATTTCTTCCCCACACATATCGCTCTTTCTCTTTGTTTTGTCATATCATGATGATGTAAATTGTATCTAAGATCTACATGTACAATGTACATTAGTGACATATGTAAAACTGCGTAAAATATTTCACTTTCACAACTGTATCCCCAAAAACATAAACATCATTTTTGTTTCAATCAGCTGAAACCAGCTCGATTTCCAAAACCATCATGAACAGACTGGATGTCTTAATACATGCATTGCAGTAGACTACTGAATGTAGATGGTCAATCAATGAGATAAAGAGAATCTTACCCAAGTGTCTGCTTATATGAAATATATCAACACGAGTTTATAAAAGCGATTTTATTTATCATCCAAAACTATTACATTATTACTATCACATTATATGAACATTGAACATTGAAAATTGTCTCTGAACTACAGAACTTCCAGTGCGGGGATGTCATTCCTTTGACGTCATCATGCTCTCAACGTCATTACGATGTGACATCATCAGGTGTTTGACGTCATTGCATTGATTCATTACTTAATAATGAAAAAGCAATGTAATGTCATGTGGCTGAAGATGACAGGGTGTTGTTCAAAGATCTCGTGTAATAGGGATATCAAATAGGAGATATAGCTTTATCTCACACAGGTGATATTTGCTGTGGAATGAGTTTTGGATGATAAAAAAAGTTTATCAGCACTCAGTATAGTGACATTAATGTTTATCACCACTCATACAGTGACAATTAGGGTTATGGTTATTGTAGCTTGAAAGGGGCTTTATTTCACTGTTAAATTACACTTGTGACGTCATCCTATTGTTCTATCATTCCATTATATTTCTATAATCGACAGTTATACATCACATCATATTTTTTAAAGTAAAATGTTCATTGATATAACTTTCAGAAGTAATTTTGATAAAAGAACAATGATAAGAGTGTAAGAAGTAGTCGGGGGTACATAGCGGTCAGCATGTCCGGGCGTGCGTGCTTCCGTCCGTTCGTCCTTCCGGTTATGGTTCCGTTCATAATTCTGAAACCAGTTGTTCAAATTTTACAAACTTGATATGTACAGTCACCATGATGTGTACATCTGCCTTTTGTATGTTTCATACCCTCATTTGCATAATTTATGCAAATTTTCTCAGTTTTTCGACTTAGCCATTCACACTTTTTGTTCCACTCACAACTCAGATACTAATTGTTCAAAAATCGTGTAACTTGATACATATAATCACCACGATGTGTACATCTGCCTTTTGTATGTTTCATACTCTCATTTGAATAATTTATGCAAATTTTCTCCATTTTCAACATAACCATTCACACTTTTTGTTTCACTCATAACCCTGACACCAGTTGTTCAAATGTTACGAAACTTGATACGTACACTCACCATGATGTTTACATCTGCTTTTTGTATGTTTCATACCCACATTTGCATAATCTATGCAAATTTTCAAAATTGTTTGACTCCACCATTCACACTTCTCTGTCCCTCTCATAACTCAGACACTATTTGTTCAAATGTTACGAAACTTGATTCTTATAACCCTCATACCCTCATTTGCATATTTAATGCCATTTTTACTATTGAAACACGCTTACAAGTGTATCTATGAAGACATTCTTACTCTGCTTTAATAATATCTCTGTGGTCTGTTCATACAAAAGTCTAAACATTGATGTCCTTTTGCTATTTTGAAATATGTTTTCTTTGAACAATGTTAAAAACGGGGGTATATGAGTGAGCTGTGCTCACTATTCTCTTGTTTAAGTAGGTTAATGACCTCGTAACTCTTCGGGCCTTGGCTTCATTGTTTTTAAGGAATGGAGAGTTACTCGGACATTAACCTTTACTATAGAACCCAGTTTTACAAACAAATTATATAATAATCAGTATCTCAATAAACCATACATAATATATGTTCCATTCGATTTCCAGGTCCAGCTAAATTCAGATCGTCACATCACCATCTTCTATCATTAAAGTTTCCAAACTTAGCGAAAATCAATAATTAATCACGGTAAAACGTCTTCTTCCTAGGTCAATCCACGGTTTATATATTGGAACAAGACAGATCCAAGGAAGCAGTGAGTCTATTGGGTTGCTAGAGGTCATTTGAAATATCCAGTATTTGACCATTATCCATCTTGCTAGCCCCAAGATATCTCAATAAGGAAATACGTATCTTTCTTGGTTAGAAGCATACGAATTGTTACTCCACATACCTTATAATCCTTCATCATGTTTGCACTCACATAGCTAAAAGCAAGTGTAATTAACATTGTAAATGACAGATGTAAGTGATTTGAAATAATTAACAGTAGAATCAATACAAAAAGGCGACATTGTTAGTTTATAATACTGGTTAAGACACAGCATATAATATCGGTTTGGATGTTTTGCTGCATACCTCTACAGCAGTGAAATGTTTCAGGACTACATTAACATAATTACTAGATATGATTACTAAAACAACTACTAAATCCCCATAAAGTATACATTCAGTCATATGATACCTTACCTTATAGAAGCTTGGGATAAGTGACACCATCTTATTATCTAGACAGCTGCGTAACCTATGTTGTTTGGTTGTATCAGCCGTAAGGATCAGTGATATGCAAGTACTATATAGTATATGAATAAGTGTATCAGTTTTAAAAAAAAGACCCAAAAGTGTTAAGTTGCCAATGTACATATTGCAAATGAAGAAACAATTTAAAAAGTTACTAGCCCCGGCCAAGGTTATAAGATTACAAGTGTCTTATGGGCTCTACTATATACACTGGTATATACTTGAAGATCGTGAATAGGGTACATAACTTCGCTTATTCATTTTTAAAATAATCAATATTATCAGTTCCTTCTTTATTTTATTTGTCTTATATTTCAACACAATGTAAGACTGACCTGTTTACTTTGAAAATACACATAGCTTCGACTATAGCACCGACTTGTATTTATTTTATCATCATTATATTAGGAATCCATTAGAAACCTTTGTTTACGTCAAGTTATGTATTTGAGGTCAACTTGACATAAGTATTTACCCTTGGTTCAAATTATAATCCTTAGTACTACTTATGAATCTTCAACCAATAATACCTATCATATGACATCTCGTAGTTTCAAAGATATTCACATTACCATATTGCTATTATCACAAACACTATAAAACCGAGGAGGCATTTGATCATCTCAACTTCATTTATTTTATTATAGATAAATATACATTCAAATGCATGTTCCATTTTTGAGAAGGTGTCATTGTGAACCATTATTTAAAGATGTTGTAGATTTGGAAATTCCGATGTAAAAAAACAAATACTTTCTCTGATGTTGATTTGCCAGGATCATTTTAAACAACACAGACTCTTTGAAAATGTTATTGACAAATCAAATATATTAACAAATGATTTGTAATAATATAAACTGTTCAGGCAGTAAACATAATTTTCATTTCCATCAAAGTAACATACAATGAGGTCTGGTTACAAATATGATGTATTTTGTTCTTTGCGCTCTCTAACTACAATTCATAATCAAAAGGTTAGAATTCAAATGATGATATTTTCTTTGAATTTTAGCAAAGTCAATTTTTCAAAACAACAGTTTATAAGTCTTACTATATATTATAAAGCATATTGACAGAAGCAGTATGACCAAGACATTAAACCTGTTGGTCCAGAGATATTACATAACTATTGCTTTCACACAGTTGGAATCTTTAAGGTGCATGTTAAGTTTATCTTGACATTTTATTTGGCTTTGATAAGTGCCAAAATAAATACATAGGTTAGGTTAATTCAAAACATATCTTTCTGCTTCAATATTTATCCGCAATATATATGACAACAGTTATTGTCGGAAATATGAACCTTCTTTTTTCCATGAGTTATATGCCGTTAGATCTGATAACTAACTCGAAGCTATGCAACTGTATTTGTTGCGGTAATCAGCTCTCAGTTCAGAATATTTCAGTTCGGTTCTCTAAATATCTGTACAGGGAAACATTTACAAGATATTTTTAATAATTTTATCAGTTGGCAAGTGTAAAACAAACATTTAATTTCACTAAAGTAGCACCAACATGTTCCTATTTAAATATCGTATATTATTTGTCATATTAAAATAGAAGCATTAAGAATCAACATAAACATATTCGTATTTCAAATAAGGTATGATCAAAGTTACAAACTCACCTTACAAAACTTACATGTACTTATCCCATCTTTACAATAATCTTCTTCATCTTTTCCGTCAGATTCATAAAGTATTCCTCAGTTAATTATCATTTGAAAAATCATGAGTATTCGAACTTCAGAATAAATTTTGAAAATGAAATATGTAATAACGAACTGGTTTGGACCACATATTCTAATCATCTGCATAATTTATTTCTTTTTTTTTTCTCATAAAATACCTCTATACATATACTCTACCTTACATTATTTGAAATTTCTGGAGAGAATGACATGAATGAAGAAGAAGAAGAAGAAGAAGATGATGATGCTGATGATGATGATGATGATGTTAAAGTTGTAAGTGTTTTTAAATTGACAAATATCATGACGGTTGAAACCACAGTAGCGCATCTACTGAACTATAGTATCCTTCTGAAACTGGTACTTCAATATCCTACCTTGCTAGTTGAAATCAACACTATATCAAATAGGCCTAGATCTCGATCGACCCTGTGGAAATTTCAATGTGACGTCAATACTCACCCTATTGGATGAACTTGTTTGTCGAAAGACACATTCGTTGTGAGAGATAAATCAGTTATTCTTCCTAAGGGTGTCCAAACACTTGAATCAATCTTCCTAGTTATTTGGTCAACCAATGCTAATCCACACTGAGACAGACACTGATATATTGAAGTTAGACCACTTAATTTCAAGAGGCTTCGAAGTTTATTTCTGTCCTAGTGGATACATGGATCTATATTTGAGTAACTTTCAGGAACCATCTAAATGTTAGTGAAAATAAAATGGATGGGCATGAGTGTAGTTGAAATCTCAAGTCTTATTCATTATATGTCAATGAGAGATGATACATTATCATAGGTTTTCGATAATGACTTAGAATTCATGAGGTATACTAAAACATACACAAGTACATGTTATATTTGTTCTATAAAAATAAAGAGATACCGTCATACCGTCACATAAATTATTTTGGATCATTTGCAATAGTATGTGGAGAGGAACATTTTATAAAAAAAATCAGGCAGGATAGTCGAGATTGTTCATGTTATCATTTAAGTTAGATACATAGATAGTATTGTGTGGGTGTTTTCATATTACATTCTGTATCAGCCCGAGACCCCATTATCAGCCACGAGAGTTTTAGCGAGGGCTGATAAAGGACGTCATATGAAAACACACATATCATACTATGTTTATCATATACACTTACAAAACAACAAGTAAGTTAAAAAATTACTAACTCCTCAATCTATTGATTAACAAAACAACTCGTTACTTACTCAAATATGTTCTCATGTCACCTGCATTTTTTCTTATGGTATTGGGTTTCAGATTTAATCTGTATGCATTTCGATTGCTTCAAAGTTAACCTCTTTTCTACGGCAACAGACGATTCAATGATATAATAAATAGAAATAAATATTTGCCTCAAGTTAAATCTTTTTTCATTGTTGGGTTGTTCAATCTTTAGTACATTTATAATGTTGTCGTAACTTTCAGACCTCCATATGTTCATTTAGAAGAGTACGGTATTTTGCACATATTTTGTATTTTCATATGTGAACTTTGTTTTGATTTATTTCCTTTTCATTGACCATACGTCGCACAACTCCAACAACTTTCAAGTAATTCATACATTGTGATCCTTCATTCTCCCACTTAAAGCATACAGTATCAGACTGGAGAAAGTTTCGAAAGTTACCTTCTCCATTTGTTTGCTGATGTGAGATTACGCTGTGTTTTCAAAGAGGCATTTAAAGGAGCTGTAGCACGATTTTTTTTACTGAATTAACGTGCTCTCACCAACATATAAATAAGTGTAACCAAAGGCTGAACAATACTGCCGAAATAATAAATAGAGTTCTAAAACGATTGTGCATGATTTAGCGATGCCAAACACTCAATGTAAAGTTTTAAATATGGTACAATGATGGAATGATCAACCCTCTTGCTGTCTGAACTCTCAAATAATAATACTGAAGAGTTCAACACCACTGTCGCTTTACATGTTGCAAAATGGCAAATTTGAGAAACATAATATGCAAAAAAGAGCAACAGTACCTTTAATACTACTTACTAGAAGATAGAAATTTAGTTATTGCCAACCTAAAATAGTGTTCAATTGGTCACAAACAGTTTTTACAGGACATTATACACATTAACATTGGATGAATATTGTGGTAAAATTGCATCATTTAGCCAGTATGAACTTTGATGACCACAAAACACATGTTGATGAATGACACATCTCTTCAAACCTTCTTTGTCTCCGACCGATAACTTCCAGACATTTATAAACGGTATTAACACATCGACCTATCTCAAGTAGACCAATCATTTTCAAGCATCACCGTAGACACAGCCTGTCTTGGGAAATGGAAGCATCTATCTTGTATTATGTGATATGCTCGTTGGAGCTAAATAGATGGTCTCAATTACATTAAAGGTAGGTTTGTTTATACAGCTGCCTGAGGGATATGTCTGCAAGAATAAATGTTAACCAGAGACGTGAATGACGATGAATCTGCTTCTTCGTATTCCAAAATGATTATTTTACTTTAAACGGAAAATTGGACAACTTTGTAGAAACTATAGATGGGTAATATCCAACAGAATTTCATGATAATGAATTAACTGATGAACTGGGTAGTATGTCGGGAACTTTAAATTAAAATAATGATTTATGAATGATTTATCATGAATCAATCTTCAATTTGCTCCTGGTTGATGTTTGCGATTGGACACGATATCCAGGATGTCAATATATTGACCTATCATCCAGGAATCCTCATTGCAACAATCCACATTATTTGTATTGTGAAGCCGGTCGTGATAACATAATCTACCATGCATGAAGACTTTATCTTCTAACCACAGAAGTGACTTATATCATATCTTCTGACGTAAAATCTATCACCAGTGGAGCATTTTCTTGGCTAGAAATAGAGAAGAATAGATAAGAAGACGCAAGAAATATGACCCGCTTGTAACAGATGTAATGTAGAAGTAATGACTTGAGTTAGCTCTGTGTTCAGAAAATGGAAACTCATACATGAAAACACACAAAGAGTCAGAATAAAAATATTTGAGACAGACTCCGTCCTAAAGGTTTGGTAATTTCATCTCATCTCACGAATCTCATTTTATAACATACATTATTTTGTGTACAATAAAAGTCTCAAGAAGCATTTACGTTTGTAAACATTTGAACTTTTCAATGATAATAACAAGTTAAATTTGCAGGATAGAAATGAAGAGGCTATCCGTGTTGCAAATTTCATCACCAGGGGATTTTGCATTAAAACTGACACGCTTGTAACACAGCTTGTAACATAATTTACGTGGAAAGAAATGACTTGAGATAGCTCTGTGTGGAGAAAAAATATTTGAGAAAAACACCGTCCTAAAGGTTTGGTTATTGTACTATAGTTGCCCTATCGTCGAGCTATAACGTACATGAGAAGTCTTAAAAGTATTTATATTTGTAAACAGTGGAACAAATCAATGATAATGATTTTATTTTGCCAAAATTCTCTATGTGTTTTCAATATAAGAGAGAAAGAGTTGTTAAATTAGCTCCAATTGGTAGAAATTTCCCTATTTAGTTTCTATTGCTTTAAATGCTATAGTGTGAGACTATGGTCGTCGTTGGATGAGGTGCCAGTAGTATGTCAATTATCTGTCATACTGGTCACATTTAGAGCCAATTGAAAACGCACTTCAGTGCTAAAAGGTATTTTTAAAATTGAGTTAGATATAAGTAAGCTGTCCAGTGCATTCCTTCTCTTTGATATCACGAAGTCTCCTAGTCTCTACCTCATTAGGAATATTCAACAATACACCTCGTAATGTTTGGTGACATGTAAAACATAATCTCATGGACATTACAGTGATTATGTAAATGGATCTGCCTTCAGAATTGGATACCAATGTTTGATCTTTTTTGTGCTAGTTTGAGTTTTAAATGCGTTTGTATAGTATCGTAACCTCTGCTACTTTTCACACAAAACATATACATATTGTATGGCATGGAATGTGAGATCAAGCATGCCATTGAATCCAGCTAGCACATTCATGTAGACAAACAACTGCATTTATGTAAAATCTGTCTTTTAAGGTGAAGTCAAATGTATCCTATGATTCTTAAACAGCAGTGACAGAACGATTCTGTTACTTACTCATGTAGTAAACCTAGATGATCACTTTGATCAGACGTTGCAAGTTGGCCTAGTGTGGATCAATTTCATTTATACATTACCATATCAGACTACAACATGCATGGAAATTTAACTTTGTTAAAGAGTTTAATTTCAAGGTTCTTTGAAATTAGATACTAATATCACTTGCTGGAAATAACGAAATAAACCCATAAACCATGTGACACTAATTCCATACCATCAGTTGTGTTTGACGTCAAAATGATACAGCGGTCTCTCGAAATATCTTCTCTAAACGAAATGATGATACCTTTTGTGGTGATTGTCCTTCAGTTTATGATTTGAGATAGATCAAGAAAATCGAGCGGAAACATTATGTACAGTGCAGATAGTGATAGGTCCTAGCCCATAATTGATATCAAAGCTTGACAGTTGAAATGGATAAGTCTACATTTACATTGAAAACACAGAGTTTACTTACCATGTAATGTCTGTTCATGACAAAATCAATATTATGGTCACGTGAATCATATTGATCTGTTCATGCGATCGTAATCAGAAAATTTAAAACTAATTATAAATTGATTCTCGTTCAATCAAATAGGCACATTTAAAAAAAATATATTATAAAATTTACCCCATCATGTACATTTTATAAACTTTATGAACTGTTCACTCAACATTGTACGAATGATCACATTGTAGTTCATTCAGTCAGCCAGTTTAAACAATAAGAAGATGAAAGAGGTTTTTCCGCACTAAAATCAACAAAATTACATAGAGAACGTACATCATCAACAAAATTACATAGATAACATAGATCGACTGATAGGGTCCTTTTGTCAAGCTGTGTACTGACGTCAATTGAAAGCAGTTTACCTCGAAGGGTGTCCGTAAATAAAACATATCCCCAGGACAGCTTTATTCTATTCTTTCGTTTTGATTCCAGATTGAATGATGCCATAAGTGATTGCTATTTAGTCAATGCAGCTATTTGTATCTGAGCATGATGTGCAGAGAAAGGTTTTCAATTGCAGCGTTTTGCCATTCTTGAATTGTCTGCAATTGAATTGAAACCTGTCAATTAAAATGCATGGATGCACCAAACGGGTAAATTCTAGATATTGAATAATATTGACAGATTGGCAGAAAAAGAATACACACTCACATGTATTCAATATGTCACAAAATGAAAATAATCTATGACACCATCATTTATCATTGCAGTGGAATGGTATGAATTCATTAAGCAAACATATTTGTAAAAATAACAACATCATGTTGACTATGAGATATTCAATATTACATTTCATAATATAATCTACTTCTAATGAATTCATAAGAGAAATAGTGAATGAAGTACTATCCAAACCATGATGGGATATAATTATATTTGTATACAGGAAAATTAGAAAATAAAGATAATGATATTACTTTAACACTGCACCTTACAGAACGTCTTAATCTGCCAAGCAACTTGTTTGAACATAAAGCCTAAGTCCAAGTTTTAGAATGATCAGATACAAACATAATTATCCAAATTAAGGAGACATTTAATAATTCAATTTATTACACCTTTATATAATTAAATGTTGATTAAAATGTTGTTGTGGCAATAGCAAAGTTGATTTTACGTGGATGCTTGTCATCTCTGTTATATTCAATAAACACACGCATATTAAATATTTTGTTTATAAACGCTTTAAGAGCACCGATTTGCTTACTTTCCTTTTAAACGACCTGTTTAGTGATCATTGGAACAAGGAAACTGAGTTATAAACATATGCGTGTTCAATATTATGTTTATAAACGCTTTAATATCACTGATTTGCTTATTTTCTTATTTAACGACCAGTTTATTGATTATTGAAACAAGGAACCTGAGTTATAAACACCCGCATGTTCAATATTATGTTTAAAAATGCTTTAATAGCACTGATTTGCTTATTTTCTTATTTAACGACCAGTTTATTGATTATTGAAACAAGGAAACTGAGTTATAAACACCCGCATGTTCAATATTATGTTTAAAAATGCTTTAATAGCACTGATTTGCTTACGTTCTTATTAAACGACCAGTTTATTGATCATTGAAGAACACACGGTGAAGTAAAAATCCTACATTGACATCTGAGGCTAATAACATCAATCTATTAATAGGTCGCTTCTCTTTTTATTTCATCGATTTCATTGATTAACTGTTAACAAGTAGTGTATACTTAGTCAGTATTCACCACCGAAATATGTCAGGTTAGTTAACTAATGATTGACAGTGACATCAGGTGGATAAGTATTGATGGACATGAACTTACCTTATTTAGAATGTGATGGAATGGGCGTTTTATGAAGATCATTAGAGTGCTATATCGTGGTTAAAAATGGAAAACTTGAACATTTATGTATACAAATTAAAAGGTTATACACCACATTTTAGATATAGAAATTAATCTAATGCATGGTTATTCATAACATCAATATTGTAGATATTTATTCCCAATAAAATATAAAACAATAGGGATAGACATTGACTTGTTGATAGTTTTGTATTAACCCCTTGTCTGTTTGTGTGAGATCTATACTACAGGTAGTTTGTGTAGTTTGTTTATGACAACTTTTGCTGATATACATATAACTATCTTTCAAATGAGAATCAAATCATGCACTTTAATGCAGCAATACACGACAAATATGGAGAAGGTAGCGAATATAGTTCAAATATGAGATAACTCTCCTTAGAACGCGAACAATCTTTTACAAATTGAAATTGAAAGTTTCAGTTGAATTTTGAAACGTGACAAAACACACGTTGACATTTCAAAATGAAATGGTACAGTTAATGAGTTCTCATACACTTATTGCAACAGTAATATCGGGGTTTCTTTAAATAGTTTTATAGTTTTGCAAAAGTTGTTTCAAAATAAAGAACAGAGCCATTAAAATATTGTGCAACTATTTGTGAAACACTTTAGAAGTAGTTAAAAAGAAGAAACAGGCTTTATTGATGGTCCACTTCTTGGCGATTTTACAGTATAGTATCGTTATCATCTTCTTTATTGTGAACATACATGTACATTGTACATGGCGTTTAAAAGTATATGGTTACTCTTTGAAAGAAGGTAGGTTGGATATAGCGAGGTGGGATATAACCCACATTCAAACTCATCAGGTAATAAGCATATAATCAGAAAATCCTATATACTCAAAATCAGATATCTTGACATAAGGGCGTTCGCTAAAATACAAAAATGGTTTGTGCTTAAACATAATATATAGCAGCTGTAATTTTTTGACACATATTCTAAAATAAATTTAAATTATACAGCACCAATAGTTAAATGATTTAAACCAGAACGTTACAGAGTATGGAACTCAATAAAGGAATAAGTGACTTTAATACTTTCTGTAAGCTAATGTAAGAAATCCCTTTTTGAATTTTCTTTTAAAAGCATTAAGAATTATGAGATCCATACATATCAAGGGTAAATATTTGACAGAGATCTGTACAGTTTAGTAATAAATCGTAATGGACATATAAGATGTAACACAACAGGAAGGTTGGGCTTCACGGGATGAATTTCTATAATGAGATGGAAATGGCAGCAACCTCCTTCACAAGTGAAGAAGATGGAACATGTTCATGACCCGCATAAGGAAGAGGATCTGACCCCAGCTGACACCCAGACAAGTTAAATCAATCTGCACTGTTCCCAATCACGTGGAGTTGGGTCTGATCTCTCAGGTTCCTCTTCTGAATCGGAGAAATTACCGAACCTCAAAGTGATTCACATCAGATGTACACTTATGTAAAACATCCATGTTACCAATTATGTGTCTAGACATCTAAATCTTGTTTACCGTTCATCAGAGAAAGGAAATGAGACAAATATTCTTGTGGATTACCAAATGTGACATCATTACATGTGGATGGCAACGAATGACAGAAAACTTTCTGCTAAAATACAATACTTGAAAGCTTTGCTGATTGGATCTCATCATTTATCATTTCATATTCAATGTTACAGGAGCGTCTCTTTTTAACTTGTATAGGGGTCAACCAACTCATTTGCTTCATTCTTGTCCTTTGTTAAAGATAAGTAATCACGATTGTGTTGTAGATGCAAGAATTGGTCTCTTACCTCAAGGCTATTAATTCATTGGTACTCTAATCCATAGTTTCATGAATTTAAAGGATATATACTTGGTTCTATTTTCAAATATGAAAATTGAATTAGGAATGTAAAGTGTTAAATAGTCTGTATAATGCCATTCTTTGTGAAATAAAGAATTCTCACAAATATATATATATATATATATATATATATATTATTAGTGTTAGCAATGTTAAATAACTCTCCTCAATCAATAAAAAAAGTTATAAAATGAATGTACATGGTTCGATTAAGCCATGCGAATCAGTTTCCCATCGAACGGCAATTTTAATGTTTTCACTTTACAATTGCTCCTCGAAGTTAGTTCATGTGACTGATGGAATGGTCGACCATCCTGCTGTCTGAACTCTCAAAATCGAATTTGACCTACAAATTGCCTCTCACACTAACGAGTTTCACAAAATTGTCGGTTTTTACATCATAACTTTTTCTACCAATACGGATAACCGTTTTCTATTGATGCGACGGGTCGTGTAAATGAAATGTTTTACCCTCTAACGCAATAATATATTTATAAAATTTAATGATAAATGACAAATTTGAGAAAAAATAACGTGGAAAACACTTGCTACAGCTGCTTTTAAACCCCGTCTGGCATCCCATAGAAAGATGCAGTTTGATTATAAAACTATGTATTGCATAAACATAAAACTCAGTCTCTAACCTTAAGCTATTAATTGAGGGGTACTCATGAAATTAAAAGTATATATTCTTGATTCTATTTTCAAATGTGAATTTTGAATGAGAAATGTCAAGTGTTGAAATGGCAAGAACTCCTTGTAAAAGTCATTGATTGGTTCTTGTCATTCATTGATTCGGTTGATTTTTAAGTTTGGTCAATGATCAATGCAAGACGACTGTATGAACATGATGTGAATTGACTAACAGTTGACTCTGACAGCAGCAATTGGCACTATTTGTATTTTACATTAAGGTCATTGATTAATAAATCAGTTAAAGAACTTCTCGCTATATTCAATTGTATTGTCTTGTTATGGAAAGGTTAAGCAATGTAAAGATGTGATTTAAAACGCTATTACTGTTTGAATTTGGAAGTTCTTTCACAATTTAAATTTACTCTTCTCCAGTGCCCTTTTTACATTCTGATAAACTAATGTCCATCGTTACAACCATTTCTCTTCCAAAGGACTCCTACGAAATTATGAATAAATATGTCCATTTTAACCAAAATAAGCTGTACTTAGTTCCATAAATGTCAATGTTATTTCTATATACTGTATAAGCACGCCCAGGTAACCTGTATGGACCCTTCGTCAAGAGCTGAAAGCCAAATCAAGCTTGATGCTGGAGCATTAGGTAAAAATATATGACATGATGTATCAGACTGCAATACGGACATTAGTTGAGATGAGAAATGAAACGTCCATGCAATAATGGATGCATGGATTCTAGACCTCCCATTAAACACCCCGTATCAAACCGTAGGGCAATAACCTATGTCAGCATGTCGTCGAGAGCACACATCCATTTCAAACCACTATTTGATGCTGTAACCCTAGGTGACAATACAACGATAAACATACTAAGAGATGGATGTTTTCACATCACATCCTGTATCAACACTCCACCATTATCAGTCCTCGAGCTAATGCTCTCGTGCTGATATTGGGGTCCCCGGCGTGAAAACAATCATGCTATCTATTATCAATATGGTATTTCTTTTAGGTAATTACATTTTAAAGGAACTCTTTGAAATTTAAGTAATTGCAAACCTGAAACAGGAAATATTTACCATAGCTGTATAAAATTGAAGAAAGAATAATTTTTAGAGAAAGTCAAAGCACAAAGCACAAAGATAGCATAAGAGCAAACGGGTTACTGAGCAAAAGTAACATCAGGATCATTGCCATCCCTTACCTAGTTATTTCACTGAATCTAAATCACATGTTGGCATATACCGGGGACAGCTTGACGTACACTGTAATACATTTTCATTATTCTAAAAAACAGGCAATTAAAAGAGGCCAACTGTCTAGTTAATTTGATTTAAACTGTTTTCAAATGCAGCGAAATTGAATTCGTAAAACATACCATTAAGGGCTATTAAACGAACCTTTCAGATTTACATCATTGGGTTCATAGTTGTTCTGTGTCATAACAAAATGATTACTTGTTGTTTGTAAGATATTCATTGCGTATATTTGCAATGGTCGGAATTTTTTTTTTTATTGTAGATGAACAAAGTTACACAAACGTGGAACTTTGATTTAACACACACTATTTGAAATAAAAGATATCAAAGACCATAATTCATAATACAAAGCAATTATTTTACAAATAACGATTACAATGAACAATTGATCAATGAACATTGTTCCTTTGTAGATTAGTGTTTGTATTCCCATGGTAGTTAAAACTCAAATAAATACAACATGAATGTTTCATTTTAACAAGATAGAAAGACTATTTTTGTTATCGAAAAGGTGTTTTAATCATAAATGACCTTCTGAATGACCCTGATAGAAAAGGACATACACATTAGAAACCATTGGGAAAAAGCATAACCCTTTGCAATCATATATGTCAAATGTTAGAGAAAGAAACGGAGATCAAATCTTTATAGAGCTTTACTTAATACAAAATCAAAGAAAAGGGGAATATAACACTTGGTAATGTAATCAAACTCCTGGCATCAATATACCCGTATCTCGGTTCGTTGTTCAAAGGACACTAATCTCCAATGGTTTCAATACAGAATCCTACATCATTTCTTACCAACAAATACTTGACTTAAATGATCATGGTTCATGCAGTTCTTTTTCAAGTTCTTTTGAGACCATTATACATATATTTTATGATTGTAACAACAAGGTTACTCCTATTTGGCAGGGCATTGAAAATTGACTTAATAATAAATTGAATGTTATCTGAACTTCACTAATACACAAATTATAATAAGATTCCGACATGAAAGATGATTTAGTTGAGGGGCATTTAGAAGTGTTTTTTTTCTGGATTACAACTTTTTTTTATTGTGTAGAGAGACGTCGTTTCGGAGTAGAGGCTTACTCCTTCATCAGGTATGACAAGGTAGGATGCATTCATAAAGAATGTTAGCAGTTGTGAGAAAACTGAGAAAATATTGGCCTAATCAATCTTATTCTCTTCACAGGTATCAATCATTAGACATCAACGACATATGCCAACCTTTCAGTTTTCGCAACAGGAGCTTAAAAACTATTACAAATAAAGGAAAGAAGTCATATTATACATTGACTAAATATTTTGCTACGATAACCTTAAACATCTATCACTTTTTCAACACTTGATCGACCTGCCTATTCTATTTTCTGACTGTTATTTTGGTGTGTGTTTGATGTATTCTGCTTTATTATTTTTACGATTGTTGACATTATGGTGTACACGTAATTGGAGTCCATATACCTGTTTATAATGGGAAACTAAAACAAATTACAAAAGGATTGTTTTAACACTACATATAAACTTTGGAGCCTCTCTGCCTTTTTAAAATTGATATGCTTTATTTCATATACATTTACTTCTTTGATGAATTCATTCAGATGAACACAGGCAATGGTTTAGGATGAGAACTTCCTTGTTTCGGTTTAGATCCTTAAACCTTTTTCTATTATATACATTATTCATTAGTTAGAAAACGGTAAAAGGATGGATAAAAACATGTCTCTGCTGCGTTGCTACACGGGGTTGAGTAGTAGTTCATGTTAGCACCGTTAGTTGCTGCAAAGGTCATTTGAAGTGAATATGCCTTGTCAAAAACAGACGTGTATCTTATTTTCAATGTATTACAATGCAAGTATTTTTACGCATAATCAATAGTGTTTAACTTAACATATTTCACAATAATCACTTTTTATGCTCATTTTTATTGCAAGATTTTAGATTTTAAGATATCATGGGGTTTATTAGTAGTTCATGTTAGCACTGTTAGTTTCTGCAAATGTCATATGAAGTGAATATTCCTTGTCACAAGCAGACGTTTATCTTATTTTCTTAGTTTTAATTATATGTTATTGCCAGATAATATATTTTAGATTTTAAGATATCATGTCCAACGGATTTAAAACATAGCACTTGCTTTCCTACACACATATATTGATATTGATTACGTTTTTGGAATGTAACATCTTAAATATTATTTTCATCACTTAATTGGTAGTTTTTTGTATCAAGAAGTCTGAATGTATTATCCATTATATATCACACTAAGGTATAAAACAAACAAAAGGCACTCGAGAGCATTGGAATGGTTTTAGTTTTGCTGGAAAATAGTTTGAGTTTAAAATGATTACCTCTTAAAGAGGTTCCAAACAATAATTGCTGTAAATTGGCATGATGCAAGCTGAATATGTATTATTCGAGATTCAAAAAGAAAAAGTGCGTGTCACGGACCTTGTTTTTCTGCAAAATGATGTTTTTTTGTGGTAATGTCTAAAAAAGAGGCTCATTTTTTAAAAAAAATTTAAAGTCACTTTTTCCAAAAACATTATAATCATTCAGAGCAATATTGTTGTTTTATTTCATAAATGGAATGTTACTAGAATAGAAAAGTGATTTCTTCGTTTGTATGTTGCTTTTTTTTTTCATTTGCCTTACATGATAAAATGCAATGTCAACACTGGATTCTGCAGAAATAACTTCAAAAGTCCTGTTCAAGAATAAAAATGAATGAAAAATAATTCAAACATGATAATACTTGTGGAAAACCTACCGCTGAAGAATAATAGAAACTAAACAATATATGTCACGGACCTATTTTCTGAGTAATTTGATACTGAAGTTGAATATTTATAAACAATATTGGCAAAGGGAGATAACTCGTCAATGAAAATTTAGATTTAGATTACATAATTTATTTATATAAGGTTATAGAACAGATACTGGTTTTACCATAAAACGTAAACTATTTCACACAACCATAATACCATTACCTTTCTTTATTAGTATCCAAAGGTAATTTGCTTTTTAATGTTTCTCACAACATTTGTAAAGTACTGGCTAAGGGAGATAACTCTTCCCTGGATTTTTTAAATATTTTATGACATTATTCAATTATATATGGTTTTAGAGCAGATAATTGTTTTACCATAAAACATAAGCTATTTCAAGCAACCATAATACCACTACCTTTTTTTTAATTAGTATCCAAAGTCTATTTGATTTTTAAGGTTTCTCACAACGCACTGTTGATGAAAAATGGACTTAAGCTATTAAGTTCTGAGAATGAAAATCTGACAATTGGAGATGTGCGTGGGCAATTGTTACGAACCTCTTTAAATTCATATATACACATGTACATGTATATTTCACTGGGATTTTTTATTAATACTATTTGGTCCATTTTTCCAAAGTGGTCCCATCCCATTATAAAGTGCCATAAGAAAGATCCTAATTTTGAAATTTCAGTAAGGAAACACAGCAAGTATTTGTGAAGTTACAAAATCCAATTACACAAACCCTCCAAGATAAGAATTGAATGCTGCCAAGAACTCAAATTTCTTCAATGAGACCGCTGACCTACCCCAATCACTGAAAACTGGTGAACATAAACTTAACTGCCACTAGATAAGATAAAATCGTCAACGGACTGAAGCAATGATAAGCTGGCATCAACAATTCCAAGTATGCATGATTCACAGGATCTTCTCCAGTTGCCTTGATTACGTGTTTCATATTTCAAATGTTCTTGAAAAAAATTGGGGTATTTGTAACCTCGAGTGATTGGTTTTCGGACGCTTAAGACACAAATCAATGTTGACAATAAAAATGTTTGAAAATTAATAAATATGTATCATCTATTTTTCCATATGATCTTTATCTAAAATAAATTGGAGACGATTCGTCGGGGAAAATGTTTTGATGACTATCTTGTCTCATTTAGTGAGTACATTCGGAATTTTGACAGTCAGCGAGTGTATGCCGTTTTCGGACATCTGATTGGTCGATACCAAAAAGGGATATCCCAAGCTATTTATGTAACTTCCGTTGACCCAGAATATTACAAAAGCGCAAGGACAACGTAGAAAGTTTGTTGGTAGCTGGTATGACTTGTTCAAATTATCAAATTGTCGACTTTTTCATAACATGCAAAAAATAGTTCAGGATAGAGATAGCTTTTAAGCTTAAGAGTGAAGTTTGTATGATATTACAAATCTTAGGAACTTTCACACGAAACAAGTTATTCTGACCGCTAGCGGGGACCTCTCCTTTGTATTGATGGCTACAAATATCATGAAAAACTACTCGAATGTGAGCCGTCCGAAAACCAAGTGCGTCCGAAAACCAAGTACTCCACGATAATTTTAGTTTGTGAAATTACGAGCCTAAAACTTAACTTAACTTAAATTTGATATTCAACCAGTTTAAGTTTATGTTTCATGATGAAGGTACACTCATTGCCTCTTAATGATCAAACACTAAATAAAGTATCGTGTATTTTGAGCAATACTAATATCACGTTAAGCCTTCCATAAAAAAGGCTAGCACAAATTGAAAGAAGGAAAATCTAGCTTATATGCATCTTGCAAAGAACCTCATTTTAAGATCAGAAGGAAGGCTTGAGTGTCAGATTATGCACGGATTAGTCATGATCGTCTTGTCTGCAGTTAGGTATGGGCAACATGTACTCGTCAGAACCATACATGCCTTATGTGAAATTTTTGTATGTAAAGATAAATGGATGATACTAAATAAGATTCGGGTGATGCCAATGATAGATCATGCGGCGAAGTGACCTAAAGAGTATGTGGCATGGTCAGGCTTCCAGAGTCAGAACACCACCTAGAATGCTGGTATACACGCCTCTTGGATCGTATTTAATTTAACGAATTAGGTGTAGTATCTTGTGAGCGTAATCGAGTTTGATACGTAAACTTTCATGAGTTAATGAAAAAATAGAGCCATGGGCTCTGTAGCTTTTCTCACAAACATATGCATTGAACATATAGACCCGTCTTATGCCTTTCTTTGTGTCCCATTGAATTTCTCCAACTTCATTTCACATTTGACCACTGACCCTCGCAAGTAGGCTTCCCTCCTTTTTGTACATAATAGTGGACGACATCGGGAAATCAATGTTTTTTTCCGTAATTCAAACACACCTCTTTCAATCGCTCGGAGATAGAAAGCGTCTCTCATTGGACAATTATGACGTCAGTTAACCACGCCCCCTCAATCAAGGGAGATGTTTGCCAATACATGTTTTTGTGAGAAAAGCAAAGGTTTATTGAACCGCACGTTAGAATAGTGTGGCGTTCCGGGTTTGGATCAAAATTTCGTAGAGCAAGTGTCCTCCCTTGTGTCTTTATATCAATAGCAGGGGTATTTATCTCAAATCTTTATTTCTTCACCGATTTCACTCAAATTTGGAATATGAGCTCACAATATCGTATATAAACAGTATATGAATGCAAAAATCTAGATTTTGAATTCTGAAAATATTGTCAAAGCAGCGATTCGAACCCCTGTGTGTTATTGCAACCAATCGAATGATCTATCTCCATTGCTGGGAAAAGAGAACAGCTTTATCGAACAATGGTTATGTGGGAAACTATGATTTGTTAACTTCTATTTGAAGGGAATGGTTTACTTGAAAAAGCATTTAGAGATATTTCCTCAACCAATTACTTCCGTTGATTCTCTTCAACACGCCATATATCCTATTGGACACCGCACAAGTGAAGTTAGTGAGGCTAACACATCAGCTATTTTGAGATATCAAAGAGCGAAAAATAGATTGCCGGTGACAAAGAGTCGGGGACTGAGTAAGACTAGCCCCAGATCAATGATGAACAGAACAGAATCACGACAGGCGTGTGTCAAAGAGAATATCTAAAATAGATGGAAAGTGTCATCACGTTTATAGCGCAAAGAAACATTTTTTAAAACTACGAAAAGACAGTATAATTATATTCCTTTCCTTTGAGAGTTATAAAAGACACAGATATAAATTGTTGGTGACGGAAAGTCGACAAGTTTTTCTCAAATATACAATAGCAATGTATATGAGGAGGGTCGATAGGTTGGTATTTCCCAATGGTAGTGCTGTAAAGTGAAAGGTGTCATTGTTTCTCTTACCTAAAGGGAACTTCAGTATTTTATTTCTAGATTATTTGCGATAAAATAAAGTGTAAGTTGGTTTCCCCCATTCTCTTCTTTATAAAATGTGAAATAGCGATATTATAATCCTTTGAATTGAATAAAGTCATAAATGTTATATTTCTCAAGTTGGCCCACATGAACGTGAAAAATAATGAACAGATAAAACTCATATTTAAGTCATGGATTACAAATTTGGTGTAAACGATGTCTATTTTCGTTCAAACAATCATCAATCGTGATAACATGATGACAGTAACTTGAAATGTAATTAGAATCTAGTCACACTTTTCAATGTGTGTCCAGTATCGGACAAATCTAAATGATGTGACAGTCGTTTTTGACATTATTGGCTCAAGTTTCAGTCTATGGCTTTGACATTCAACAACCATATTCTGGTATTTGAAGGGCATTTAAAAGTGGCATTACATAAGAACAGGAAGAGTTTTGCATAACAACTTTTTTAATGTGAAAATACACGACGTTTTGGAGTAGATATCTACTCTGTGAACTTGATAAGGTCGTTTATTTTCACATTAAAGAAGTTGTTGTCAGGAAAATCTTCCTGTTCTTAATCACGCTTCTCTTACTATGCCCTAATTTGATATAGACATACATAAGTATGAAATAGTTTTGTAATTGAAAACAGACCCTCAATATCACTGGTTTATTTATGTACAGCTGTATTGATTGTGTTGTAAGTTCAAGAGAAGATCTCAGTATACCGACACCCAAAGCATCTCTGACATAACTACATTAGAGTGGACTGTAATTCAATAGGGATTTTAGAAGATTTACTTAGCTGGTATATTAGCAAAACATAATATCATTAGATTTAAGATTTTGCACCATTGTTCTAATGTTCATGTATACCAATTACTTGTTGTCAATATCTGAGTATCATTAAGTAACATCACTTCAGCTAGAGTTTTATTGCATTTAAAATGATGGAAGAAAGTTCTTTTAAATGTTTTTAAGATCAAGAAAATATTTAGAAGATTATCCTTATTCAAAATGGTTACTTAGTTTGGCATATTCCATTGTTTTGTAATATCATTAGTTTTCTTTGAATCAGCTCCTGTTAAATAAACACAAACATACAATTGATATGATTTCTAAATGTCTTCCATTTACCTCTATCTTTAACAAATGTACAAGCAACGTTTATTTTGAAACTGTCTCTGAAAGACACAGTCATACATAATATCTTACTTAGTTTCGTAAAGCGAAATGTAATACTATTATCCATCATTCTTAGAATCGATTAGGTATTGAATTTTGAAATATGAATACATAAAGAAGCTGCAGTTTTCATCTTATGTGACCATCAACGTCATTGACATACAATTTGATTTGCATGACGTCTTATTTGTCTTTGTTTTGCTTTTTTCGAAAAAGGATCAGATATAATTATCCCCCGCCACAACGAAGTTGGCGGGGGATATAGAAATGAGCTCCGTCCGTCCGTCCGTCTGTCCGTCTGTCCGTCTGTGCGTCCGGGCTTTTCCATTCCGGCCTCAAACTTCAAAACTATAAGACATATCTCAACGAAACTTGGTGTGTGGAACAATCATCATGTGTAGATGTGCCTTTTGGGGTTTTAAACTTCTTCGAGTTATTTTTTTTGACCGTTTCCATGGAAATGTAACTTAGAATTTCGTTTCCGGATCAGAACTCGAAAACTATAAGACATATCTCAACGAAACTTGGTGTGTGGAACAATCATCATGTGCAGATGTGCCTTTTGGGGTTTTCAACTTCTTCGAGTTATTTTTTTTGACCGTTTCCATGGAAATGTAACTTAGAATTTCGTTTCTTGATCAGAACTCGAAAACTATAAGACATATCTCAACGAAACTTGGTGTGTGGAACAATCATCATGTGTTGATGTGCCTTTTGGGATTTTCAACTTCTTCGAGTTATTTTTTTTGACCGTTTCCATGGAAATGTAACTTAGAATTTCGTTTCCGGATCAGAACTCGAAAACTATAAGACATATCTCAACGAAACTTGGTGTGTGGAACAATCATCATGTGTAGATGTGCCTTTTGGGGTTTTCAACTTCTTCGAGTTATTTTTTTTGATCGTTTCCATGGAAATGTAACTTAGAATTTCGTTTCCGGATCAGAACTCGAAAACTATAAGACATATCGCAACGAAACTTGGTGTGTGGAACAATCATCATGTGTAGATGTGCCTTTTTGGGTTTTCAACTTATTCACAATTTTTTATTTGTTTAATTTTTACCATTTCCATGGATACATAACTTAATAATTTATTTCAGGAGCAGAACTCAAAAACTGCCATGGATGTATTTTTAGCTCATCTGGCCTGAAAGGCTCGAATGGCTCATGGCATGGCACGGTGTCCGGCCTCTGTCTGTCCATCCATCCGTCCGTCCGTTTGTAAACTTTTCGCATTTTGTCTTCTTCTCCAGAACCACTTGGTCTAAGGAGCTGAAATTTTGTGTGCAAACTCCTTGGTTCATAGTCACTGTTATTCAACAACTATTCTTCAATAAATTTTCCCAAAGGCGGGGGATATGGCCGACTCTGTCTGCTTGTTGATTCATGAAGGGTAACGGGATTAAGAGAGCTGTACATACTAGAAGATCCTGACAGAATTTTGGAGAACAAAAAATTGCTGAAATATATGAAATGCGGGAAAAGTCTATTCTTAATGCAAATTTTTGCTCATTCACTCAGATCATATAATGTCGAAAGCTGCTTTATTTGAAAAGGAGAACCACACATTTCTCCAAAGGCATCATTATTAACGGAGGCAACACATCAATGATAGATCATCTAACGGCGCACCATCAAATCCCCGACATTTGGTAAATGAAATACTAAATACTTAGAAGTACATCCTGATGGCATATTTGTAAGTCATGAACCGAGTTCAAAGTAAAATTTACCTCGTGATTATGAAAATGTCTTAGCTTAGATCAAATCTGTTTTGAACATTTGTAAATATGAATTTGAGATAAATAAACATTTTCGTTATATGTAAGCAGCCCATTCATCTGTCAAAATGTCAGAGTGTACTTGAGCTTAATGATAAAGACTTAATGGTAAAGACTAAGCTCAGTTAGAGATAAAGTATTAATCTCCAAAAAAATCCAAGGTTATAGCTTTTACCTATAATGCAGACATTATGCAATATGTAGAATGTCCCTGTTGTCGAAACAATCGTTCTTGTATCTCAAAATGATATTGTCAATGCCAATATGATCAGTTTTTAGGTTCATGCATTTTAAATTTACAACGTATATTTTCTGTTTCTGTTAGCAGACTACAAATTTGCAGACTGAAAAGCACTCATGAGTTTAGAAGAAACTTTTTTTTTAGTTTTAACTCTTCCAAGTATATCATTATTTGTGTTATCTATTTTTTAAATATCTGAATACTAACAAATTTCTATTTGGATTATAAATGATGGCATTAGGAGAAGTTTTATATTCCCGATGCAATGTTCAATTTTGCTGCGACGACTCTGGTGCTTGTATTAAATGCTCTTCTATATTCTGACACATTCGTAACAATACTGCACCTTGATTATCCTTGTTTTTCGAGGGAATAAACTTCACTACAGTTTGCCATGTAAGTAGTGAGGCGAAGCATATTTTTAACTACAACTAACTACGTATCCGTATTACTACCTTATTACAACGTATTAGCAACAACGGCAACATCAATGCTAAGGTAGCCTTAATATAATGTTAAAATATGCTGTTGAGGTTACTTCAGTGCTAAAGTAATTGGTATATATATATAAAATTTCCATGTCAACATTTTCGACTTTGTCTTTTAGTAATGAATGTATTATTTCAAGAGAATGAAGATACATCTGTTTTTATGAACAAAACACCTTACAGTTTTAATAATGTACTGCTAATTAAAAGTGATCATTCAACTTACAGGTATATGGGGCTGGGGGATAAGCCATCTCTCCAGATGACTCCTGTTTTAATAGTCACCGCACTGTAGTAGCAATCGGACTTTATTCGTACATGTTCATCTAACTTACTTCTGGTGAAGACCGACAGGACTGTATTTACGATCATACCTAGGTTAGAAATTTACATCTCATTCAAGAAAAAACTTTATTTAATGGTAAAACACATGGTGGTTGAGGCTATTTTATTTCTAATGTTATCTGCAAATCTATAAGGACTCACCACTGGTCGGAACCTAAGGACAAACGAACCAAGCTCTGTAGTTTCATAGTGTTTATATTGTCATCAATGTGTACAACATTATAAATCTGAACTGTTATATTTTGTAACATGCAGCAGGTATTATAAGCCAGCGAGGCCTGTTTTGTCAATCCATGCTGATTAAATGAAATATTTTAAAACCAATTTAATGACTTTTCAGCAAACTTTCAATTTAAGTTGTTGAGTTGAATCTTCGTCAATTTGTCAACTTTGGAATTATAAACATGTATGGTGCTAATATTCAAGGAATCGTTGTGGGGTAAGTTCGTAAGACTTCTTATGACTGAAACTAGCAACATCATCCGTATTCATTTCACATGCTAAAATCTCCATAACCTGGATCAATGTTTTGTCACTTCAGTAACAAATTAACAATAGAGGTTCTGGAAATATTGAGTCGTGAAAGTGACATTTAGAGAAGCAATGCTGTGATGATAAACGGGCGTCTTGACGAATTCATTTGTGTATTGATGTTATTATCAGTGGCAGGTCTCTGTAAATCAGCCTACTATTGTGTACAGTCACTGATATGGAAACGTTCACGACACTGAGAAGTCTCTTCAAATGCATCAGCTGAAGCTCCTTGGTGTCGTTTCCTGACCCTTGTAACTACGAATTGGTTTCAATGACAGTGTGAAATGTATTTCTAACTTCTAAACTTTCTCTTGTAGTATAACAGATAATGCGATCATGAGAAGGCATCGGTGACATTTGCTATTGTTGTAAATGTTTGTGTTACTCAAGTCCATGGTTGAATAATATCGATTGTGATCAACTGAAATTAGTTGACATTACATTCGGTTGTTTGATGATAAAATCAAGTAATTACCTTCCTCAACCTTTTCATATATATATATATATATATATATATATATATATATATATATATATATATATATATATATGAAAAGGTTGAGGAAGGTCTCACGTGAAGTAAATGTATATAAAAATAAAATACTTCAGACGACACTTGCTGTAGAAATCATTTTAATAATGACTGGATGCGTCGCATTTCGACTTGTTTACAAGTCTTTTCAACAGTGTGGAGCATTTTCAACATGGCGAATATATAGGTAGCTTAAACAATGTACAATAGACGTTGATTGATTGGTAAGTGACAAGTGGTTAGCTTGATTAGCACACAATAAACTATTTACGAGGGATTAAAATTTGATTCATTGCAGGTCTCACATCCTGGCCCACAGTCAATGAATTGATCATTTGTATCAATTGCATAATTGACATTTCTAGCAAACATGTAGTTTCGGGGAGAGTACGATTTTGTGCTTCTTGAAAAAGTTCTTCTTATAAAATCAAATTTACTCCAAATACCTTTTTTCATGGTGTTTGGAGAGGAATCTAAAGAGGTGTTATTAAAGTCAATGTTTGTTGTTTCTGTTGGTGACACAGTGGTTTGGTCGGTTGCACTTGTGTTGATTTGGACTAAGTCCTCAGTTGATGATAACACTGGGGACTGATTCATCCCCTCTATTGAGAAGGACCCATCTGATTCGTAGTGATGATAATCAGTTTGATCGATACATTTGTCTCTGTTTGGAACTACAAGTGGTCTTCTGTTACGATTTCCTCTCTCCTTGCGGACTCTGTGGTTTCCGACCTGCTTACTTCCGTTGTATGCAATGTGTCTTTTCTTCTTCTGTACATTTGATTTTCTTGCCAAAGGCAGGTTTATTAACCAATCTTCTATTTTCATCCACAATTTAACACTTTTATTTTCTTCCCTTATAATGTCATTCTTCCAGATTTCCAACAGTTTATCCTGCAAGGAATCACTGGAGGCATTTGTAATTAGGTCTGACATGTATTCGTCTATCCTATGGTATGTTTGCACATATCTTACATGTTCATTCAGAAGATGGTGGGTCTCCTTTTCCACTTGCTGTATGGAAAATTGCTTCCTCAGCTCCTCTGATGTAAATCCATTTCCCTTTTCCAGAAATTTATTCGGTATGTAAGGGGTTGGTATTTCTAGAAAGTCACTGTATATTTCTGCAGTCCGTTTAGTTCGAACAGCATTATAATAAGCCTGCTTTCGTTCATTTAGCTTCCGTCGCCATGTCTTGATCATTGCTTTTCGGGTTTGAAAAGCTTCGTACTCCACTTCTTTGTCATTCTGCAATTCGAGGTGTGAACCATAATGCCTCTGGGCATAATCCTCCAGTTCGGGTTGAGTGATCCCTCTCTGTTCTTCAGTTTCAACTGGAGGTACGTCGTCGGTATTCAGTCCAATGAAGCGAGACATCTCTAAAACCTGTTGTTTCAATAAACACAGTTCCCGAGAAATGTTTTTGTTCACTTTTTCATTGCTCCTCTTCAGCTGCTTAATCGCCTTCATGATATCCTTAGCTTGTGCCATCTTCAGTCTTTCCACGTGGATTATAGATATGAAAAGGTTGAGGAAGGTCTCACGTGAAGTAAATGTATATAAAAATAAAATACTTCAGACGCAAGGAGAGAGGAAATCGTAACAGAAGACCACTTGTAGTTCCAAACAGAGACAAATGTATCGATCAAACTGATTATCATCACTACGAATCAGATGGGTCCTTCTCAATAGAGGGGATGAATCAGTCCCCAGTGTTATCATCAACTGAGGACTTAGTCCAAATCAACACAAGTGCATCCAACCAAACCACTGTGTCACCAACAGAAACAACAAACATTGACTTTAATAACACCTCTTTAGATTCCTCTCCAAACACCATGAAAAAAGGTATTTGGAGTAAATTTGATTTTATAAGAAGAACTTTTTCAAGAAGCACAAAATCGTACTCTCCCCGAAACTACATGTTTGCTAGAAATGTCAATTATGCAATTGATACAAATGATCAATTCATTGACTGTGGGCCAGGATGTGAGACCTGCAATGAATCAAATTTTAATCCCTCGTAAATAGTTTATTGTGTGCTAATCAAGCTAACCACTTGTCACTTACCAATCAATCAACGTCTATTGTACATTGTTTAAGCTACCTATATATTCGCCATGTTGAAAATGCTCCACACTGTTGAAAAGACTTGTAAACAAGTCGAAATGCGACGCATCCAGTCATTATTAAAATGATTTCTACAGCAAGTGTCGTCTGAAGTATTTTATTTTTATATATATATATATATATATATATATATATATATATATATATATATATATACACACACACACACACACACACTAACACCTTGTTAGGTTAAGGTTTACAAATATTTACATTGATGGAGTGCATCATTAAGTAAAACAAAGTAAACTTTATCTGAAACTTGTCATGTTGGAATTGCAGTTGCAATAGTTTTGAAAGAGAGTATTCCATAGTTTTGTAACATCATTAGTTTTCGTTTGATCAGATCCTTTCATATAAACCGAAACATGCAATCGGTTGATTTCCATTTACCTCCATCACGCAAAGCTTCAAGAAACGTTTCATTTCTGGATTTCTGTCTATTCCAGACAAATTCATTATATTGTCTTACTCGTTTTTTTAAAGTGAAATGTAATAATATTATCCATCAGAACTAATTAGTTAGTGAGTTTTGAAATATGAATACATAAAGGAGTCGACGTTCTTCTGAAGAAACAATCAACGTGATTGATATCTCAAAATACAATTTCATTTGCACAACATCTTTTTTTCTCTTTGTGTTTCTTTTTTTGAAGAAGGATCAAAGGAACTGCATTCGTTAATAGTAATGAGTTTTAGCGAGCTATTGAAATCAGAATATTCTGACAGATATTAAAAATCCAATTTGATGAAACGTTTGAACATGCTGTAAATGTCATTTAAAACTAATGGTTATCAAAGGGTTTGTCCTCTCCTAAATTTATATGCCTTAATTCAATCTTAATTAAACATATTACTTTAAACTATTACCTCTAAAAAATCTTTTACTCATTGACTCATTGAGCTCTGAACAGGAGGACCAACAATTTCTCTGAAGGTACATGTGTAATTATAAACGTAGACCACGTTATGGTTAGTTGAATACTAAATACTAGGTAAATATCCTGATGGCATGCCAGTCAGTCATGAATCGAGTTCACATTGAAATTTACCTGATCTCGTGATCATGATAAGATCTTAGCTAAGATTTTGGTCTGTAGCTTTGTAAATGTGAATTTGAGATGAATAAACATTTTCTTTACATGTAAACCAAAATATCATCTTTAGGATTGGTAGTTAAACTTGATGTAATGGAGCTTCAATATACATGATATAGACCAAAGTATATAGAGAGCAAGATATAGATAAAGTATAAGACACAAGATGAAATAACAACACGTTAGCATTGTATTTGTATGAAAACGATCATGTTATTCCGTTATAAAGCTAATATTAATGTTAGATATGAGTTAAGAGTTATGAAATGATGTGGAATCATTTTGAATACTTGCAAATATTCACTTTTAACATGGTAGGATTGCATAAAAAAATAACTTGCAGTTGAGAATAGATACTTGATATTCCATCGATGGAAAGGTCAATGTGTATTGATTGGTTCTGTGCTTGAATGTGCTATCGGTGGTCAGTCAAAAGGAATCAACATTGGTTAATGGACCATCAAGGGGCACTCTCGGTTTTGTAATCAAATGAAGTTATACATATATATAGGCACATTCATGCATACGTGAATTCCATTTGAGTCACATTTATTTGACATCTACTTGTATAAGGACTGAATATCGACGCTCATCAATGACCTAAAGCTTTTTTTCTGGAGGACAGAAACAATATTGTGTCGAGTTTCCCTGTTATCGGAAACATTTCAAGATAAGGAAATTGTTCTTTTTCCAGAAGTATAATAACAAGGGCCAGTGTACGTGATTAGTTGTCAGGGTGTATGACAAACTAGTATTTAAAGTATACAACATGCTGCAGAGGAGCATCCTGATCGAAACAATTCAAAAGCCATGTAATCATTAAATAATCATATATGAAGTTAACTTAAATAGATTTGTTTTCAAATCAGATTCTTTTTATTTCACTTTAGTATTTACGTAAATGAATTGTGTTTTTTTTAATTACCAACAGGTTGAATACTTTCTGTGTCTATTCCTAATGGCTTGTATATTTTGAATAAAATGTATTTTTATTCCGAATTTGTTCACCACAATAACAATCACATGTAAGACACGAAATTATTTCTTTCAGAGAAGAAATTTAAATCTTCTAAGAGTGCTGTCCAAGCATTATCTAATAAACTTTGCACATAGATCCGGCCTTCTGATCATCATATGCAGTTCTTATTACAATACAAATAAGCTGACTTTCCTGCTTTTATGTGGATTAGTTTGTGCTTGTCTAATTGCAGAAGGGCTTAGTGTAGGATTGTTGGTGCTGAAAATAGTTGATTTTATATTGATTTGTTTAGCATGCCATTAGGAGTGTTATACTGCCAGTGAAGATAAACTATATTATGAAACACTGCTTACACTTTCAACATGTATCAAAAACAATACATGATTTAAACAAGATATAACTTCTGGAAAAAAAATTGTGAAGGATATGATGAAGCCCATCGATCAAGATAAAGTTTTTGAAATATGTTTTTTTCAAAAACTTATCTGTCGACCTGGTTTCATTCAGAGATAATAGAGATAAGATTTCATTTTTTAATGGGAAGCCGAGAATAATATTTTCGAATTACAGACATCTTTAAAGTGAATGTAAGAACAGACATCAAATGCTAAATAAACATATAAGTAAAAATATCTACATGTATGTATAAGATATAAACAAGGTAAGACACATTCGTTATCTTTCATTCTTTTATGTGCCCGGAAATCCGTATAGGTTTTTATACTTCAACGATCTTGAGGATTTGGCACCTGTGCAGAGAACTACGTCATCTGAGTAAAGCACAGCCGTTGTCCTGACGTATCTGACAAATAACTTTTTCTTCCGTTAAATATCAATAAGATTCCTTTATATTTATGACATAATGAAATAAACTAAGCACACGCATTTTGTTGGTTCTAACACATAGCCTGGAAGAAGAGTTTGAACTGTGAAGAAATATGATTGCAGTTGAATATTTTTGTCCCAGACACGGCGCTATGAAAATATGCTTCATTTCCAAAGCATCAATGCTAATACAATTTCTATCGACGTTTTATACCACTGGTGCATATGAACACAATCAGTGTCAAAACATGGTACTCTTTGTTGCTGGTGAAATCATCCAAACTGGCTCTGACGAAGTAGAATGGGTTGTTTATGAAGGCATGGGTATATGTGTAATGAAGCTTTGTGTTGGAGAAAACATCAAAGACTGTGTAGGAAGCAGACATTTCCTCATCAAACCTTTAGGTGGTTTTTAGTCGTGCTTCATCGCTGGGTATAAAATAACAACCTTTAATACAGTCTAGATACTTAATCAGCAAGTCTATACTCATACACACTGAAATACCAAAAAGTTGCGATTAAGAAAAGCGTTGCAATACTTGAATTTTAGTTGAATTTAAGCACATAACTATCATGATTATCTCATCATATAAAGGAGTTATATATTTCATCATATAAAACGCTGTACATAGCTCGTTGTGTCAAATCTTTAAAATAGCTCAAGACGAAAACATTCAGTGAACCTTTTTGACTACTCTCTTACCACAATATCAGTCCCGCTTCCTCTCCCTTACAATTTCGGTTAATTTGTACTTGGTGTTCAATAGCAATTTTTCTGAATCGTAAGATACCTGTCATAACATCTCCTGTAAATGTTGTCATTGTAATTAGTTAAGAAATATTCATCAATCAGCCTATTTATGGAAATTTGGAAACGGCTTATGATTAACTGAAAAATAACGGTTTCAGTTGCGTATATCAATTTGCCTGCGGTTCAGACAGATTTCTGTAACTAGATTCATAACTATGCTTATGTTCTACAAATGCCTGTAATATATCACTCATCAGAAGTCTTGATCTGTGTAGCATCCGAATGATGTTGATAAGCGAGCCTCTTGTTTACGTTAGATATCCAATGCAATTATATAGTGTCCAAAGTATGAAATTCAAGCATAAAATTAAACTTCTTTCTCAAAACAGCAGTATTTACACTCAACCACAAAATGAACGTTAACATACAGAATACAAAATAATTCAATCCTAGAGTGATAAACACGACTGAGATACATTTTGTATTCAGGAGCTCAAAATACTATATTTGAAATTTCAAAACATTATAAGCTCAGTAGTCTGAGAAAAATGCGTTTTAAGAAATCCTTATAATCGTCGTTTTCGGATTTCTCTAACTAGACGAGATAAGAGAGTCAAAAAGGCTTCTTTGGCTTGTTTGATGACGTCCAACAGTAATAGTGTCACTAGATATAAGCCCAAGAAGGTTATTTATGTCGAAAACAGAAACACTTTATTAATTACATTTTATTTCAATGCCAAACATTCCTATCAAAAGCCATTTTGAAAAATGCATTTCAACACCCTATGTGTACATGAACAGACAAAACGTTAAAAGTACTGTACTCTGACGAATGAAATTTCAAGTATCTTTTTGAACTGTTGAAACTGTTTCTTTTGTGGTTAAGTGTATACAACAACTACCTCTAGAACGTAATAAACACTGACAGAGCCCTCAGGTCCATACCATTGTTTACAAGCAGCTTAACCCAGACCAGAGACTGTTACAAACTTGCGGATGCTCTGAGGAGAAAAGAAGGGAGCTAACTCGATTGCTTGTTAAAAACTTGTCATTTCACTGTTACAAGTTAGATTTCAAATCCATGGGACCCTTACATACAGATTTGTGTGTCAAAAACAATTAAAACTTAGTTATTTAAAATCAGTTACGGAAAAATATTTGTTTAAAACAGCAAATTTTATTTTTCTATATGAGACCTGAGGGTTGGACAATTTTGAACTGATTTTTGTTGAATATATATATTACCCATATGGTTGAATATAACCGAGTTGATAATATTGATATGAGTACATGTGCACATATCAAGTTTGCCTAGCAACCATTGTTTCACCGCGACTTCCCTTATTTTGTCTTCTGTGACCTCATAGCTTGCCGTCACAAGAGATGTGGGCTGTTTCCTGCCTATTTTTACGCGAATGAAACGGAAAAGAATTAAATAAAGAAATTATTACACTCGAAAGTGTGCAATATGACTTTTACGAAACTCGTGCAAACTTGTGTATAGTAATAATCTCTATATGTTTCCTTGCATATCAAGTTCGAGTATATGCCACCCTCAGATTCTTCAGATACAACATCAACAGAGTGCTTCTTAAGGACTTGATGGTTGGTAACCCAATATGGATTGCTTTAGACCGGACACTGAGAGGACAGACACAATCAATACAAGGAGGCCTATATCACAATTACGGTCTCGGAAAGTTTGGTTGAACATGATTTTATATTTAATATGTTTTACTGACGTGTGACTTCAATTATAGGTATGCTCGAAATTGTTCAATTATGTGATTTAGCTTAAAAAGGATAGCTAAGCAATTCATGAATGAGCGCAAAGAAGTTCCGTCAACCAATCAAAACGCAAGTTATATTTAGAAAAACTGTAATTCCCATGACCATTATGAAAACTTTAATACCCGGCATATCTGGGCCCGCTTGGGTAAGAAAATATGGATTGCTTTAGACCGGCCACTGAGAGGACAGTCACACACAGACACAATCAATACAAGGAGGCCTATATCACAATGGAATATCCGGAATAGACTTGCTTTCTTATATCATTTGCAAGTGACCTTTTTATATGCAACAATCTTTGGTATGTCAATATTCTTCAGTATCATTATTGTAAGACTCCAAATTTAAGGTTAAAGATTCATTTTGTTTCTTCCTTAATGATATTAAGAGTCAGAAGGTTAGACTTATGACATGAAGGTACTTAATGAATTAAACAGATGAAAATGAAGCTAACCATGGCGAAGGTGATATTTTCAGCATTATCAAAGAAAGCTTGAATGAAATGTTTCTTCAACAGATTTTGTATTCTGATCTGAATCTTTTCACTAAAACTCATATCATCTTCAATGAATAGAGTTTCTCTATTTTTGAATGGCAAACAAAATTCTACCCAGAATAACAATATTTCCAAACGAACATGCCAAAATGGATAGATTGAATGTTTAAGATGACCATATGCATGTTCTACGTTTTTAAAAAATAAAGGCTTCATATATCTTGATTTTTTTATTTCTATATTCATAAAGCTATTTATCACACAAAACATTTGATTGAACACAACAATGACAAGAAAAACATAATTTATAGAACGCATCAACTCAAGTATAAACATTT
Organism: Gibbula magus; assembly: GCA_936450465.1. Classification (NCBI taxonomy): domain Eukaryota; kingdom Metazoa; phylum Mollusca; class Gastropoda; order Trochida; family Trochidae; genus Gibbula; species Gibbula magus. The sequence continues at coordinate 67,325,990 of OW388296.1, read as the reverse complement.
CAGCTGAACATTGAATATTTAACTATTGACGTTGATGCTATAACATATAAAAAAGGGGACACTTCCGCCATCTTGATTCTTCACATTTGCCCGGAAATGAAAATTTGGATCAATGTACACATTTTACAAAAGTGTAATCGAGCTATTGAAATCAGTTTAACCATTTCCGGCCACATGTGAGGTTAAAAGATGGCCGACTAAGTCCCAGCAAAGGAATCTATCCCAATTTTTCTGAAAGATAACTTTTTTTCCGGATCGGAGTTGTCCACATGATGAGCATTCGGTAACCATGACTTGTTCATTTGATACAGAATATTGTGGACACTCTCCCGGTTTTAGATGGAAGTCAGTGTAATAGCTTCCGTACAGTTACCAGCATATTGTGGAGTACTGTGGGCCACTTAACGATGTGAATTTGAAATTTAAGGAAGTGCTACGAACTTCCAATCATCAATATCAAGCAAGGCGTCTCCATCTGATCTAGCTAGGATCATCTCACAAGTGTCTGTCAGGCTGTTGTAATTGACATCATAGCAGTCCACGTTGCTGTAGCATATGTTGACACAGTGGGCAAAGGAGCAATTTGTGACAACTTTCTTGTTCGGACCCTGAAGCAGTTTGCCATTGAGAACAGAAAGAGGGTTTGTTCCACAATCTGGAAAAACAACCATTAAGAAAAACTTTAAACAGTGTTTTTGTATCTGCGAGGCTCTTACGATCCATGGTATTCTAAGCCCAATTATCTTGTAGCTTTATTATAGGTATGTCTATTCTGTCAGTCAATGGAATGCTGTATAAGAAACTTGATGACAGCTCATCAGCCTTCTCATCCGGGTATAGCAAGTATTGCTCGATTGTTTTGGATGGCTATTCATAGGCCACGGGGTAACATTTGCTTTACAATTCAAGTGATTTTAGGAATTTTATAGATTCAAATACCGTAATGGAAGAGGATGATTGATTAGTGGATTCAGTTCCATTTATTCTTATTATTGTATAAATGTGTGAAAATATTTTGATATCTTGATGTATAATGTTGTAATGAAACAATAAGACACTGAGACACTAACAATTATCATGACAACATTTAAAGTCAGAAAAATAAATTTTCACGAAAACATTACCCCTTCAAACCAGCATCAATCTTCAAATTTATTTCACACACATAGAGCATCATTCGTACACCTTACAATGAGGTGCATTAAAACTTTCTTAGTAAATCTATAATTTATAATTTACCAAGGAGTCCGGTTACAAGATTTCAGCTTTGTTCAGAGGAACTCGTAAAAGCAAATCGTTTTTGGAGGGACGGAGGGACGGACAGACGATGTACGAGCCCATTAGGTCAAAGGCCTAACAAAACAATTGACTCATTTCACCTTCCCGTCGTTAGTTGATCAATATCAAAATTGAACTTCCTATCATGTAAACTTGTTTTTCATATGCCATTCACTTTGTATAAAAAGTTAATCTATCTCCGAAATTGGGCAATTTTCCTCTTCACAAATGGCAAATCAAACAATTTAACGTACAGGTGTTATCAATTCTGATCATCACTTCCTTTTCAATCATCACGTTGATTTCATTATTAAAGATTCAGACGAGTTTTGAATAAACGCTTTGATTCCTAATTAGTTTCCGGATTTCTATGCTGTTTCCTGTTGTTCATTAACTGGACCGCGACAAAGAAACACAGGGAACCATGTGGACTATTCTGAGAAATGTCCATTATTGAAAGTGACGTGTAGTGTCTTGTCTCCAGGGACTCACTCAATGAACAATAATAAACACAGACTTTCAGTAATATATCAAACTCAATATAACACAATTAGTATCATAAGGAATATTAATTGGATCAGAATACATACCAGATGTTGCTGCTCTTCCTGTTATTTCAACCTCACAGAGCATCAGTCTGACTTGATTTTCTCGGGGTATTTTCCTGATTCTGACGTAGCGTCCAGTCACCTGTGAGTCACACTGTAGTCGCTCCTTGTCAGAGAAAACGCCATCATAGTACAGACATGGCAGAGGCTTTGTTGATTTCCACATCAATGGATGAACTCTGAACATCTCAATGAAAAAGTCACGCAGGTGTTCACCTAAATAAACATGCGATTTTTCTGTTTTATAAAATGATTTTTAATGTCACTTTCTTATTAAAGTTTAGAGTCGGCAGCCGTGCAATACGAAATTGATTTTGCAATACGAAAATGGACCACGCAATCCATTATGTCAGAATTATTTTTATACTGGTATATAGGTATATATACATAATATGTATATAATGTAATTGTGTGTAAATTTATGTGGGCATAACATGTAAATGTGCATACATTTATGTGGGCATATAATGTAAATGTGTATAAATTTACGTGGGTATATAATGTAAATGTGTATAAATTTACGTGAGTATATAATGTACATCTGTATAAATTCACGTGGGTATATAATGTAAATGTGTGTAAATTTACGTGGGTATATAATTTAAATTTAAATATGTGTAAATTTACGGTGGCATTTAATGTAAATGTGTTTTAATTTACGTGGGTATATAATGTAAATGTGTATGAATTTACTTTGGTATATAATGTAAATGTGTGTAAATGTTTGTTCATGTCTAGACTTACTGTCCGCGTCTCCTCTGTTGACAATGATAATGCTGTGGATGTGAAATGGCTGTCCTAGATCGACCATCCACCATGGAGAATAATCATCCTCTACCGTCACGGAGCAGTAACCATGGTTCACATCTTGGTCTGGGTTACCGTCGACAACGTTACCAGGGCCAGTAGAGAAATGTTTCAGCTTTACACTGGATTGATAGGCTGGTTTGTGTAGTGCAATGTTGTCAGTTGCTGGTACTGGAAAACAAATACATTTATATGTATGTTACACGTGAATTTTTACTTATTTATTTATTCTATCAAAACCCCTTGAAATTAAATTAAAAGATACCGGCATCTTCAAAATGTCTACAATTCTGTCTCACTCACTCCCGGATTATAATAAATAGTTCCAATTTCAACCATTGTTTCTCCTACCGGAGTACTAAGAGGTGAGGTGAGTTGGGGGTGTTAGGCAGCTTTCAAGAGTATTTCACTTTTATCACGGCTGCTAGTGTGATGTGAGCAAGAAATGCCTCAACACCATGTGGCTATGCAGTGCGGTGAACGGAGTACTTAGAAACGTCATTGTCCTAATTATGACGTCATGCTGATGATGATATACATTGGTAACGTGTTTCCTCACCGCGATATTTGGCTTAAAAGAACTGAGTATCTCACTCTTAATCATAATCAAATATACTGTTAAGCAAAAGGTATACGCCAGACGTTAAATATCAAAACCGCGACGTTATTTATTTCAATATCCCCTATTCAAATCGTATTCGTCATCAAATTTGGAAATTTTGTCAAATTCTTTGTGTAAACAACGAAAGTTGGATTCGAGCCCTGGACTCTATATCGTTAAGCAGCACCTTTACCAATTCAGCTACTGAGAATCCATACCGACATATGTATAGGTACCAATTTATGTCTTCTTTTTGTAAGGAATGAAGGATATTCCTTTCGAGTCAGTCAGTGAATGTATTTGGAATATTTCACTGATATGTTTTGGTCATGTCGTATAAATCAACAAAATAAGTCTTTAAAGGGCATATATAAAATGATCTTATAAATAGAGTGATCCGCGGGAGTGTAATGACCCGATTGCCTCGCGTTATGGGAATAAACTCTGCTCGGGCTAACGCCCTCGTTTATATGCCATAACCGCTCGGCACCGGGATATTATTTACTACATAATAATGGGGATACTTATACCGCGATGAGCGTACTCAAAGCGCGCACCCACTATTACCCTGGTGTAAGGACCAACGTCGCTCCTTTATCAACCGCCACAACGAAGTTGTCTGGGGATATTGAAATGAACTTCGGCCGTCCGTTTGTGTGTTCGGGTTTCGTTTCCGGACCAGAACTCAAAATCCGTAAGGCAAAGGAAACTTGAAATGGGGAACAGTCATCATGTGTGGATGTGCCCTTTGGAAATTTATTTTTAGCCGTTTCCATGGAAACATGTTTAAAATGTTGGTCACAGGGGTCATGACCCAACAGACTATTTTCATCTTCTTCTCAAGTATGAAAAGCTCAAGGAAGCTGAACTGTTTTATACAGACTCCTTGGCCAATGGGGATTCTAAATTGTAGATTTGGTGATCCTGTGACGTCAAGCTAGGGTCAAAGGGTCAATATTTAAAAACCTATTTTTTGCTTGTTAACGATATTCAACCTTGCCAATGGCTCTATTACCCAAAGTTGTCAATATTTGTTCGCCAAACAGTTACTTGCTTATTTTTCAACATAAAAGATGTTTTGAGGTGTGAAAATCAATTGCAACTTGGTAACAAAAATGATGTTTTTGACAGCTGAAACATAACACGGATTCCATCGCACTAGTTATTGGTTACAATCATTTATTTTCCCTTTCCAAATATTACTTTGGGTTTCTTTTTGAATGTGCTTAACAGAGTACACCATACCTGAACTGTGTCCTTGTCCAGATTGTCTAACTATACCAGCAGGGACGGAAACAAGACCTCTTGTTTTCGAGACAAAAATCCTCGTATACTTAGTACAATCTGCATGGGCGAAGGTCAACTGGGATGAGCAAGTCTGTAACATTACAAGTAGTTTGCACTGAATTATTTCAGTCAAACGTCTTTAGATAAATGGTGTTCGAGAGGGATTTAGGCCATTTCTCTTCCTGAAGTTTGTTGCGCTGTGTAATTGGCGACTGGCGACTGGCTTTAAGGCGATGTAGCACGTTCTTTCGCATATCATGTTTTATGGCATTTATTATAAAAGTTTATCTAATACATAGTTACTTTAGAGGGTGAAACATCTCATTACAAGACCCGATAAGCTGTATCCATAGGAAACGATTATCCCAATCGGAAGAAAATGGTGCGATGTATAAAGCGCCAGTAGTGTAGAACTCTTCAGTGTGAGAGGTAGATTTGTAGGTCTCATGAGAATTTGAGAGTTCAGACAGCAAGAAGGTTGACAATTCCACTATTGTACCATATTTAAAACTCTACCTTGAGTGTTAAGATATCGCTATATACCAGTCGGATCACTTAAATTACCTTCGAGAGGCCATTTTAAATGGCCGCTCCATAGGAAATGGATTCGCATGCATGACTTAACCGGACCATGTACATTCGTTTAAGAACTCTTTTTATAGATTCAGGAGATTTATTTAGTCATTGGTAACACTTTTTTGCCTCTTTTGTGAGAGCACTTCATTTCAGTAAGCAGAACGCCTTAAGTATTGACTCAGCTAGACAGCTATGGGCAAATCCATCAATCCACGCATCAATGATTATCATAAATCTAGTTTATAGTTTAAGACCTTGGAACTTGTACTTGTTCCTCTTAGCACATTTTCCATCGCATAATTAACCAGTCATGATATGGATTGACAATATTCCTTCAGGTGTTCATTCTTCTCACAAATTTTCAAGAGGTATTAAAGTTTTCTTAGGGTGACATAAAATGGAAATCAGTCAGGTGTTGCGGGGAAATGTATAGTTAAAAGGTACGCGTTCATTTGTGAATGTCGCCAATTATAAGGACAATTTTTGTCCTAATGTTGAATGGACCTTAGTTCGGCAAAATGGCTGCCCTCGCTCCTTTACTCTATTTGATATGAGGTGTAGGTTTGTCTACCTATGATTTATCTACGTTTTAATTACGATATCGAGAATGTGCTTAACAACATATTATGCTAAACATGTTTGTCGGTGAACTTAATTGCCTTTATTTCAAATATCTATGGTAAAATGCCATATTGGTGATCTATACACAGAAGTGACAGCTAAAATCTAACTAACCTGAGAACAAATTACCACATATTTCAAGCATACACATAAGCATTATAAAACTAAAATGTATCGCCATTTTTTTTAACAATACTTTTTTCAAACCTAACATGGAACCTCCCAACTTTAGGCAGCGATATCTCCACAGTTGAGAGGTACGCTACTTGTGACAAAGCATTAAGTACAAAGTGGTTCAGATTGAGAGATCTATCTTCCAATAAGAGTTATCGTACCTTTGAGTGATCCACAAACATAACATCATAACCGCTTCCATGTTTTACGATGTCAGATAGGTCACATCTCATTTGAGAAATGTTATACCTGCAGTTTTTGATTCCAAATGTTTTACAACAACGGCTCCTGCATATCTCTGGACCAATAGGTTGTATAATCACACTGCTTCCACCAATATGCTTTATGATAAAACGTAAGACTAATAAACTGATCACCGAATCTATCGCTGATAACATGTTAAATTGTTCTAGGAAAATCAGCGTTGATACTTTACACAGGCCAAGAGCCAAATGTATCATCAACAGTGTAATCATATGAGTTCGAAGAGAACCCATTGATTATGAATCGTAATTGGATGGCGCAAAACAAGAAATGCATTATCTTTGTAATTATGTGTCATTTTTTAACCTTGATAAAAATTCTGGAAACTGTGTTCATTGTCGTAAAATGACGATAACATATCAATTCAATAATAGCAACCATTTGTTACTTGTTAACAACTTCGTTTTGTCTTTAAAATGTCATAGACATTTTCGAAGCAATTTGTATTTTCTCAAATGGCACTAACAAATCAACATTACAGTATGGAATTGTACAATTCAAGGTACACTTCTAAAACATGCCTAAAGTACATGGTTTCACAATTACATTTTCTAAGGAAAGGTAGCAGGCATTTGAATGTATGGTTTCAATAATCGAATCAGTGACTTTTTCATTTTCATTGTAGAGACAATGCCATTAAACGATAATTATAATAACAATAATGATAATAATACGCTTATGCAAATAAGAATGTAAATAAATACAACTGTACATGTTGAAAGACATGAAAAATGTTTTCGATCGATCATTGATATGTATCAAATTGGAATAATCCAACGATGTAGTGATATTTAGTACTAGCTGTCCACAACCGTGACACATATGTCACACGTTATGTTTGATGAACATTTTAATATAAAACATAAATATAAATACTTAGTAGTCACAAATTAAGATGTCCACATTTGTTATCTTATTTCATTTAATGTTACCTTTCACACTCCAAGCTTCAAACGAGATATAGTAAGGTTTACGGAAGCACTTGGTTAACTCGATGTGTAATTTTAATACACACCAAAGAAGATATACGACAGATTCTACATGTGAAATACTCCAAACTAACCACTCCAAGTTTCTATACAATTGTGTCTGAAAGAGATACATACACATACATGTTTCGCTCACAATTTTTTTGTTGTATTTGAATATATTGATAAAGATTAAATGTGTACTTATATTACCGAGGCTTGTTTGATCAAACTAACTATTGTGACGATATACTTGCAGCTGTATTACACTAGATTGAAGGTGCATCCATTGTGTTTCATAAAATTTTATTTGGCTTTAATACGTTCCAACTCACCACATGTGCTGTCTACAATACAAATAAATTCACTCAAATGACGTATATATCCCCAATCGCCAAATATATCATAATTACTAGTTTCCAATTAAAATTGAGTAACATCATAATGCATGTGCAGAAACAGAAACTGCACGTTCCATTTACATGCACAGTAGTTATGTGACCTATTAAACATTATCAACTCAAATTTGACACTTTGTCTGTTATAAATAAGATTTCAAAATTACGCTGTGCATTGTCCGGTTTTCGATAAAAAATCACTACTTTTACCTTCATATTGTCAATATGCTATGTCTGCTATGATCAAAATGGTATTTTTCGGTAACAGTCGGTACTTCTCGATAAAGTAACATTATTCATAATGTTTGCAATATGTGACCCCCAACAACACAATGGATGTACCTTTAATATCGCCGTATAAATATTACATTTGTACACTGCAGGATCGTCCACGGGCAAGTAATAAGATTCTGTTGATAAATCAAGTGAAAAAACTGAAAAGAGTTAATAAACATGTGAAACATGTACAATGTAGTTATATCATTTTGATATTGAGTGACCAAATAAGTGATAAAAATTAAAGAAAAAGATAGATGTACGTAAGTTACAATTAGTGAGTGTGTGAGTTATTGTTTAACGCCGCATCGGCAGTATTGCAGCCATTAGCGGCGATAGTTACAATTAGCACTATGTATATTACGTCATAATGTCGGATGTATTCATAGAAAATTAAACGTCAAATAAGGCGTATTTGCCAGTATCCTTGAATATAATGATAATGAAAACATTTTATCACAAATACCAAAACGTATCAGCATTGACATCCGAGGAATTTGTTTTCTGTTTTATCTATTCATGAATATTTCACACTTTGAGAATTCAACATGTGTCATGTATTTGCCAGAAAAAAGTCATCAAATTTAGAATTCTCAGAAATACCACTGTTAGATGGACAGTAGAAAAGCTTTTACAGGAAAGCTCGCAAAATGTAATTTAAAGGCATGTGTACATCTTTGATTTCAAAATACAAACAAATAACATGTTTAAATATGCAAAACAGTTGTATCACACTCAGACCAGCTTCCCTTCCAACATCCCCATCCAACACTCCTCAAGTACCAGCAAAGCCTCCTGGTTTTGGTTTTGGTTTGGGCGAGGACCAAATGAACAAACTTTGATCCCATAAATTTCAGCTTTGGAGTGTATAGAGAAAAAGACTTAAATGTGAAAAAATTAAGGATGTCGTCGGGATTGCCAGAAGCCAATCTGGTCTACCCCCTCTCTGGGCCCCAGAGATATTGATAAGATATTGAAAGCGCCAGAAACTTAGATTTTGAAATTTGAAAATTCTTGTCAAATATTAGATTTTGAGCGAGTACATTCAGAGTCTGTAAGTGTAATAAAACGAGTATCAAACTTCATATTTTCGTCATTCATTTGAAGGTTTTTCTCGTAACGTTCTTCTTTAGTTTTGTTACTCATAAAACTGCACACAGATACATTTTAAAAACATTTTTGTAGCACAATATTTTTGGGGAGGGAATACTCACATTGCGAATATCGAATCACGTCAAATCCAATATTCAATGTTCATATTTAATGTTTATATGTCATAATGTTTATGAGGTAAGCTACGATAGTGATCCCCACATCTTTTATTAAAGGAAATGAACTAGAAATCCATTCAATGAAGTTGCCTCTCGTTACCAACTAACCCAACGATAATGACGATTTGATGGTAATTGAGATGAGTCGAAAAGGACTTATATTACCATGAGGTTTTTTTGAAAGCATGTGACCACCAATACCGCTATGAACTTGTCCGTATGTTGTTACGTATGATTGTATTACAAAGTAAAGACAAATGATCAATGTCAAAAGGAACGTATGTTTTTTACGTGACCATATACACGTAGTCATGCATGTTCATGATAATCAGTTTTGAACTCTTTAAAATATGTACATTTTGGGTGATAATATATAAAGAGGATACTTAATTAAGTTTGCCAAATACGAGGTTTATTTCATCGACAGTCATGGATAAGGTTGATAATTGATATTTTTCAATTGTATTTATATTTATTTTATTAAGATCTATGATTTATTAGATCAATCAATTTATTATTAATCAATATTAGATCTGATGGCATTCATGTCCATACATGATCAATATTGGGATGATGTTAAATAATAACTTGATTTTGTCAACATACAACACAATTTATGTTCACAAAGTTTAATTGATCGATATTCATCCAACCATGGACTTGTTTTTACAGACATTTACAACAATAGCAATTGTCACTTTGTCTCCCGGTGATCTTATAATCTGTGGAACTACAAGAGAAAGTTTAGAAGTTAGAAAGAAACTTCACATTGACATTGAAAATCAATTTGTAGTTACAAGGGTTACGAAATCCAATCAAAGAGCTTCAGCGGATGCATTTGAGGACATTTCTCAAGTTCGTGAACGTTTTCCTGTCAGTGACTGTACACAATAGTAGGCTGGTTTACAGAGAACTGTCAATGATTATAACGTCAAATCACAAATGAATTTGTCAAGACGCCTGTTAATCATGGATTCCCTAAATGTCACTTTCACGACTAGACTGCAAGGCAAGACATTTCCAGAACCTCTATTGTTATTGAAGTGGCAAACTATCGATGGAGGTTATATTGATATTTTAAAAACGGAAACACGTTGCTATATGTAGCTAAAGTCATTAGGATATCTTACGAACTTATTTGACTCCACAACGATTCCTTGATTAACCTTACCACCATACATGTTTGTAATTATGAAGTTTTTTTGTTGTTTTAATGTTTTTATTCCATGATATTGTATACAGAGTTCATATATACATACATACATAAATAGTTCACACTTGAATATATGCAGGTTGTTTTGATAAACAATAATACAAAAGATTTTACAGATATCAGCGGTGTTGTGTTTGATACATATGTAAATAATCAAAACCTATAGGTAATAAACAATATTACATCAGATTAAGTAGATATCAGCAGTGATATGTTTGATACATATGTAAATACCGTAATCAAAACATATGTATCTAAAATGTAATTTAAGTAGTTGTGAAATACAGTTATAATAACAATGAAAAGAGTGTATGGAAGGAAGACCAAAAGGAGAAAAAACTTGGTGGCTTTGCATTTGAAAATGCAATGTATTTAGTAGATTTATAGTAATTTAAAATTTAGCTTTATTTCTTTTACACTGTTTTTATACAGGGTATATTTAATAATCAGACAAACCACATTTAGTGGATTGTTGTTTTTGCCTTTAAAGCCAAATAAAATATTTTAATGGTGTAAGCATGTTCCATGCTGTTTAATTTGTAATTCACGTTTAAACTTTGTTCCCGGCTTTGCGCTTCTCGCAAACGCAGGTTTTGCATATCGCTCAAACGCAGCCTCCTCGTGCGACTTTACCGCTCCATTCATTCAATATGGTTGAAACGGGTGCAGTCGCTTTCTGTATGTTCGAAGTTCGACCTGAAATGATCAAACTTAGAACTAGATTTCCAAAGTATGCCTAATAGAAAGAAGTGTGTAACATGCGGAATCAAGGAATCACAACATTTGGGACCATTTGGAGCGGGCTGCCTAATGAATTCTGATCTGAGACTTTCGAGCTCCACTCACGGAGATATTGGGACGGGAGCGCGACCGAAGGACAAACTGCCCTTCGCTGGGAGTACAACGTCAAAACAGAGTTACGTCCCTTCTCCAATTGCCACCGGAAATGTAAACAAAGTCGATGGTGACTTGGTTTCTGACTTGAACCAAACCATACATGCTTTAGAGGAAGAAAAAAGAACATTAAGTGCTCAAATAGACTCTATGAGAAGTCAATCGAAGCGGAAAACCATCGAGAAAATCAATCTTGAAGAGATTCGTCACAATTCAACGACGAGGAAAAGTGCTGAAGACAGAGAACGAGTTTTGCTTGAATCACTTCATCAGTCGTCAGGCTCATCATCGGAGGATTCAGATAAGGGATTTAGATCAGGTAATGTTTATTCTCGTCTGATCGCATCAAAGGGTAAATCTCCAAAATCCGGATTCACAAGAAGAGCAAGTGATAGGGCAATTCTCGACATTGCATGGCCTCATGAATATGCTGGAAGCGAGGATATTTCTTATAAAGATCTGTCTATGCCAGAATTTGTGAGAGGAGAGACTCACATCATTAACCACATCGAAGCAGAATCACAGAGAAAGTATAGAGCAGACCATTTAGTTCAGTGCATGTACTACACAGAAAATTTTTCTTGGGACAATGTTTTACAGTATCATCAGGATGTCTTACACGATATAGAGAGAGGGAAATGCACATGGAAGGACACTTTTGAACACATTAAGTCAAGAAGATTAATTGAAAGTCTTCCTATGTTGTATTGCGGACCGTTTCAACGGGGAAGCTGTCCAAGGAAGGAGAGGGAACACAGGAACACGCTCGGCCAGGTAGAGCATCACGTGTGTAGCCAGTGTCTGACAAGGAGGAGAATATCTGCCGGCCACCCAGCTAAAGATTGCAAGCAGAACAAACCATTCAACGCTCCCACTCGACGGAACACTGACAATCAAACCCAATGACTCCATGACTGTCATTCCTCTCATAGTCCATGTAGTCTCAACTTAGTCGGCAATTGTCTGAAAAGTTTGAAATGTCTATTACATGACAAAGTTTTTTCTTCTGGCATTCCTAATTTTAGGGGTTTAAGAATCCCTGTGCATTCTTCTATAAACATTTCTTATTTTAGTGACAATTTAAGCCAATATTTTGATAAACAAATTGTAGAGTTTATGGAATTTGGATGGCCGACAGGTTATTCATGCGAGAAAGCCCCAAGATGTCAAACAGGTTATAGGAATCATTCTTCAGCATTGACTTTTCATAATGATGAGGACTCCTACATCCAGACTGAATTAGGATACAAGGCATTAGTGGGGCCTTTCAGGGAGGAACCTCTCTGTTGTAAGTTAATGACCTCTCCTCTACTCTCTGTTCCGAAGAAGGACTCGTTGGAGCGTCGCACAGTCTTAGATCTATCCTTTCCAGAAGGGACATCAGTGAACAGTGGCATACCCGGTGACAGCTTTTTAGGCGATCCTTCCCACCTCCAGTATCCAACTACAGACAACTTGATAGACCTAATACATCAGAAAGGTGCGGGTTGCTTGTTGTACAAAGTTGACATCAAGCGGTGCTATCGATGGATACCAGTGGACCCTTACGATTATCATTTACTCGGATTTTCTTGGAATGGTAATCTCTATTTTGATACCAAAATTCCTTTTGTTATAAGGACTGGTGCTTTAGCCGCTCAAAGAACAACAAATGCGTTTATGTATATCTTCAATAACAGAGGTTTTTCTGCTGTTAATTATATTGATGACATGGCAGGAGCTGAGAATGACAGAGCATGTAATGCTTACGAAACATTGAAAGGTATCATTGCGGATTCCGGTATGACAGTAGCCGAAAACAAATGTGTACCACCTTCAACTAGTTTAGTATTTTTGGGGAAAAAGTTTGATACACTCTCAATGACTGTAGAAATTCCGATTGGAAAGCTTGAGGAAACCAGATTGTTGCTGATGAAGTTCATGAAGAAGAAAACTTGTACGAAAAGACAGCTACAATCACTAATAGGCAAGTTATCCTACATTGCAGATGTGGTGAGGTCCGCAAGGCTATTCATTGCCAGACTTTTGGAACTCTTACGCAGTGTGAAGCTAAATAGACATCACATCAACATCAACAAAGAGACAAAGAAGGACATTTGGTGGTTTATCAAATTTGTGTCAGACTACAATGGCATCTCTATTATGCCTGATCCATGGTGGAGTGATTGCGACAAGATAGTTGCCACCGACTCGACACTCGCCGGCATCGGGGGTCAGTATGTTGAACGAGGAGAGGTTTCATTCTTTGCTACGATGATACCTGATACATTATCTGGACATCACATTTCTGTGTATGAGGCCATGGCTGTCTTGGTGGCCCTTAGGTGTTGGGCTTCCAGTCTTGCTTTAAAGCGAATTGTCATTCATTGTGATAACTCTGCTACAGTGTGTATGCTTAACTCAGGAAGGGGTAGGGATTCAATGATGCTTTCTATTTGTAGGAATATCTGGATGGTGTGTGCAAGTAACAATATACAGATAAAAGCATTACACATTTCTGGAGTCTCAAATAGAGGCCCTGATTATCTTTCAAGATGGTATATGGATGATAGTTACAGAAGAAAGTTTTTTGACATGTTTGATGGCTATATCCATAACGAAGTTGTGATATCACCGGAACTGTTTGACCTAGACCAATCGATCTGATTGCAGGTGTGGCCTGGAAGTACCTTGACAAGGAGGTTAAAGATGCACAGTTTGCAGCCTTCCGTCCAGGGACTCACCTCAATCTCAGATGTCAGCTGCAAAGTTACCTCATGTTTTGCAGCACATTCGGTTGTAAGGATTTCCCTACAAGCTCTCAGGTTATGTGTAGATATGCATGTTTTCTATCCAGAAGTATGAAGAGCGTGCAATCTGTGAGGAACTATGTATCTGGTGTGCGTACATGGTCAACTATTCTAGGATTTGAAAGCAATGACTTCTATTCTCCGGATCTGAAACTAACCTTAACTGGTCTACACAAGAAGAGTGATCACCTTCCTAATCAGCGTCAACCCATTTGGCCAGTGCATTTGCTGTCTATGCGTCAACATATTGACGAGGATAGTGTTCTGGATGTGGTTGTGTGGGCGATTATCATGATAGCATTTTTCGCCATGTTACGTAAATCTCAGTTTGTTGCTACTACAGATAGTGCTTATGATATTACCAAACAGTTAACACGACAAGATATTTCTCTTGGAGCTGAAGGGTTAACCATACGTGTGAAGTGGTCAAAGTCCTGCCAGGACAGAAAAGTGATACATATGATTCCTGTCCGAAGGATGGTGTGGTCGGAATGTTGTCCGGTCAGAGCATACTGCAAAATGATTAGTCTCGTCCCAGGCCTCCCTTCGGATCCAGCTTTTGGCCTACCTCACAAAGGCAAGGTCACCCCGCTTCATCAGAAAACTCTCAACCTTGCCTTCAACTCTCTCTTGAAGAAGTGTAGCTTGTCATCAGACTCTTATTCTTTTCACAGTTTGAGAAGAGGCGGTGCCTCTCTTGCTTCCGCTACTGGCTGTAGCGACAGCGACATTTGTTCAGTCGGGCGATGGACATCTGCGACCTACAGACAGTACATTAAATTGCCTTATAATGTTCTTTCTCGTGTGTCTGAGAAAATGGCCTCTGCCTTTTCTAGTCATTAATGACTCTATTCATGTATTTCCAATTTAATTAGGGCGAGAATTTGCTTGACTTTTACATTTATGCATGGTGTATAATTCATATCCATGTGTTTTCTATCTTTGTGTTTTAATTCACAATTCAACATTTCACTATTCAATCTTAGGTGTGTTTTATTTCCTACAGTAATAATAGTGGTTGGCACTAAATTTCTTTCCTTTCTTTACTTTTGGATTAGAATATCTATATCATATTATATTTTGGATAACATTTTCCAATATGTACATTCTTTTAATTACATTTTTTTTTGTTGCCATTTATACATGCATCATGCTGGATTCATGACTTGGGTGTTTGGCGGGCTTTGCCTTGGTGCTATGGTGTTTTATTATAATTAAAGTTTCGGTATTTAACTGTGTAATTTATTTCACCTTCAGTAGCCTGTTAAACTTAAAATAAACACCATCTTGCCGCCATTTCACTCTTTGTCATTTATTCCAACATTTACGGTTTCAATGTACCAACTTTTAATGGGCTTAGTTATAGCCAAATATTTACATACATTCACTTAATCTATTTTGTGTAAGATAGGGAATAAACAAATTGTGTAAGCATGTTCCATGCTGTTTAATTTGTAATTCACGTTTAAACTTTGTTCCCGGCTTTGCGCTTCTCGCAAACGCAGGTTTTGCATATCGCTCAAACGCAGCCTCCTCGTGCGACTTTACCGCTCCTTTGTCATTCAATATGGTTGAAACGGGTGCAGTCGCTTTCTGTATGTTCGACCCTCCCACCCTACCCATATTTTTTAACTTTTTACTTATTTTTTTTACTTTTGTGTTAAGCAATATTGTTAGTTCCAAAGTTTGCCTCACCATATAGTTGGTGCTATGGTGTTTTATTATAATTAAAGTTTCGGTATTTAACTGTGTGATTTATTTCACCTTCAGTAGCCTGTTAAACTTAAAATAAACACCATCTTGCCGCCATTTCACTCTTTGTCATTTATTCCAACATTTACGGTTTCAATGTACCAACTTTTAATGGGCTTAGTTATAGCCAAATATTTACATACATTCACTTAATCTATTTTGTGTAAGATAGGGAATAAACAAATTAGAGAAAATGATATTTCCTTCAGATAATTTAGCAAACCATTTTGAGGTTTCCTCCCATATATTTATAGTATATGGACATTCACATAATAAATGCATAATTGTTTCAGGAACTTATTTACAGAAAGAGCACAAGGGAGATTCTTTTAGTTTCATAATGTGCAATTTGTAATTATGAAGTCGATATAATTGGTAAAGACTTACATAGTTTCCGTGAATAAACGCTTGCACACTTATGATTTAATACCAACTAAAAATGAATGTATCGCTGAAAAGTATTGGGTTGAAACACATTTCATTCAGGACATTGATTGGCAAAAGGCTTTGATACCTTATATCTATACTGCTATGTCGTACTTAATATAGAGGTTCACATTTATTGTAAAAAATTATTACAAACATAAATTAATGAAATGACCCAAATTCTGTTTCGTTTGTGCATATTTTCAGACAATTGCTAAGTTCTAAGACCTGTCAATTGTATCTCTAAGAAATAAAGAAGCCTCAACAACCGCGTGTTTGCAATTAAACAGTTGTCCTTGAGTGAAGTGTAAAATTGTGATCTGTATGCCCACAATACAATTATGTCTGTCCACACCAGAAGTTGGTTAGACGAACATGTACGAATAATGTCTGATTGATCCTACAGTACGGACACATAATGGTAAGGTCGAGCAGCAGCCAGCTGTTTGACTGATGGCACTGAAGATGACTCACGCATACACATTCTACAATAACTTTGTAAAATAGTCGTGTCTGATTGGCTACTGTGCAAAATCAGAGACAGTATACTTTGGTTGTACAGTGCTCTGTTCACTCGGTCTTTTGCGCAAGAATAGGCTTGTTGCCAGGCAACACTAGCGAATGCTTTAATTCTACGAATATTTGCATGCTCGAATATTTTTTATATGAGTTGTTGCTGTGAAGAAAATGACATAAATACATAATTTTGATAATATTGATAATGAAACCAATCAGGGACGAAACCGCGAAAGTCAGATCTAACAATTAATGCAGTTCGAAAAATCGGTCATTCAACAACTTGACATTTCAGAAACGTTCCATTCGGATGACAAAAGGGTTAAAATCGGACAGCATATCACCCGGAAACGGTCATAATGTAGGATAAACTTATCTAAAACTTTATTTACAAAATTGACGCAATAACTGCTATGTCAATTTTGAAAAAATATCCAGAAAGCTGACGCCGGTTGCAAAATCGTCACTATACAGAATAGAGTAACCTTCCTTTAATGCATTCGGACACTTTCGCTGTTTTCCGAAGCCTTATACAAGCTACGTCATTCGAGATTACCAAATACGTCACATCTTTGTAAATGTTGGGCCGTGGAATTTCTACACGACGTCAAATGACAAATCTCTACCGAGTCAAAGCGTCTGAATATAGTTCAATATTAAATCGTTGAAATGGTAGAATGGAGAATTATCCATTTAAAGCCTCACGCTACGCGTTCGATTTTAAATTAAATTTAGAGCTATAATAATTCCGTTAAACGCCACTAAATTTATAAATGTAAAGATGTTTTGGTATGTTGAATATTTTTCTAATATGATTTTATTCTAACTTGTATTAAACAACACAATGTTATTTACTTAACGAATAGTTATAAGGTTGGGAATTTGGTGATTACAAGACTCTGTGATTGAAACAAATGGCCAAAGCTCGAATCGTTCTTTGATCTTAAGTATACCATCAGTACAACTGATTTCAATGATATATTAGAATTGATTCAAAAGGAAATTTACATCCTGTCTTAGGAATTGAATGTGCCAACTATCAGTCTACACTGACTGACTTCACTTGTCACTTATCAATAAAATGATTTCCTACTGTTAATAAAGCCATAATTAATTGTGTCTATTAATCACAGGATTATGCACATTAAGGCATTGCAAGGGTGCAATTGCATACATCGTTAAAGTAGACTTAGTGTAATGTTAAAATATGCTGCTAAGGTTCCATCAGTGTTAAAGTCTCCGACGCTCCGATGATTCAACGACGTATATACATGTAAACTGGAAATAAATTGTGATTTAATGGATACATTTATATTCACATTCATCTCCCTCACCCTCACCCCTCACCCCTCGTCAGTAATAATTAAGTCATGTGTTAGGTAATAATATGGTATATAGTTGACAGGAAGCTTCATCTCTCCATCTACAAATCAAACTGTTGTAATTGAAGTTAATTTCCTCGTGAAACAACGGTCATCAACGGATAGATAAGAAGACAGGTTTCTGATTGTCCAGCATAAGTTTCTGAATACAGTATATATCATATATACATAATGAATACAAATACCGGAGTCGTTTCAGTAAAATTGAAAATGTCCTTCTGGAATATGAAACTACTCAGATTACTGATTTTATAGTCCACAGATATTGGCTCGTGAGTATACAGCTATCCAATTAATTTGACAGATTCAAATTATGATTTACATTGTAGAGTTAAAACATTTTCTTGCATTTAGTTTTATTTTGAAATATTGATCTGTCTAAAACATGAGTGCCTTTCAGTCTGTAAATCTCTGATATGCCAACAGAAACTATCCGTCTGTTTCCTGCAATCACAAACATTGATCTTATATCTGTTAATCCTAATTCTTAACAATCTATCATCGACATTCTATTGCGCTGTTGATATTTCATATCAATCAAGAATACTTGTCACATCCAGGTCATCTTGACTTTCAATATCATAGGGGTTCGAAATGCTGTTTTGACAATATTTTCAAAATTCGAAATTTAGACTTTTGTAATCATAAACTATTTACATATACGATACGGTGAGTTTATATTCCTGAGAAGTGAAAAGTTTACGGAGCGACGGACGCCGGACACCATGCCATGCCATGCCATGCCATAAACCCACAAGACCGTTTAGGGCCAATGAGCTAAAAACTTATGAAATTGGCATTGTTAATGTAATTTTGAGATATAAGAACGATTTTCTTCTCTTGAAATGTTTCGACAACAGGGAAATTCTACATTATGCATTATGTCTGCTGTATGGGTAAAAGCTATAGGCAATTAAGGAATGTTGACATTAAGTCAGGTCAATATCAAGTAAGTGTCTCTCCATTTTCAAAGGGAACTCACGTATCCATAATTGTGACTGTGTATATGTATAGCTTCATTTGATTACAGAAGATAGTGCCCCTTGACCCTTTTATAATTATGGATTCCTTTACAGTGACATCCAGTAGGACATTCAAACACAGAACCAATCAATACACAGTGACCTTTCTCTCAGTGGAATATCAAGTATTTATTCTCACCTGCAAGTGACCTATTTTATAATGCAATCCTGTCATTTTTCTATGTGAATAGTCACAAGCTTTCCAAATGATTCAATTATGTTTCTAGAAATAATGACGTTTGTATTTTATATGTCTGAACTCGAAAAAATGTAAACAAACAATGGTATTTCGGTTTTTACAGGAGTAACATTTTATTCCATTCAAGACACATCTAATTTTGTTAACCTTGTTATTATTTCATTTTGGAGATTTATACTTTATCTCTGAATGAGCTTAGCCTTTTTATTATATAATTAGTAATGAAATATGTGGTTGTATAATGAAAATGTAATCCATATTTGCACATAAGCAGTAGAATGTCATATTTTCATTGCAGTGATAATATACTTTATATTTTCTCTGCACTCATATTTTCACTACAGTGACTAACGTGTGGCCGCAATTACTTTTTATGATTGTCTCCCTTTGTAAAACGATTACCTCCCTTGCTTTCCATGTATTACGGTGAACGACAGCGTTGTGTTGTTTCAGTCTTAGACTGTTGACCTTGTGTGGTGTTAATATCGTCTTCAATATTACATTGATATGTTGTATAGTAGTTATTTTACTCTGAAAAACTTGTTGAGGCGAGAGGTATGTGACAGACACAGCGAACGTCACTCAATGTATCACTTTGCGTTTGAAATAATGATATATCGACTTATTTCAGTCAAATTATTTGTTCACTATATTTACCGTGTACTATAGCAGGGAGTTGTTTGGATCAAGACTGCGTTAACCTTTCAATGTCACGTTTTAATTGTTTTTATGCATATACTACATAGACTTTTTCATCTCGTGGAGTGAGAAAGTGACATGTTCACTTTCTCACTCCACTCCATGAGATAGAAATGATATTCGGCAAAAACAATGAAATAGTCTCTATATCATTAAGTCTTTATCATTAAGCTCAAGTACACTCTTTAACAATGACATTTGGAAGATGAATGGGCTGCTTACATATAACGAAAATGTTTATTTATTTCAAATTCATATTTACAAAAGTTCAAAACAAATTTGATCTCATAATCACGAAGTCAGGTAAATGTTACCTTGAAGTCGGTACATGACTTACAAATATGCCGTCAGGATGTACTCCTAAGTATTTAATATTTATTTGACAATGATTAAAATGTCGGTGATTTGATGGTACATTGTGCATTGTGCACCACTAGATTATCTATTATTAATCGTGTTGCCTCCTTTAATAATGAAAGTGTGGTTCTCCTTTCCAAATAAAGCAGCTTTCGACATAATATGATCTGAGTGAATGAGTAAAAATTTGCAATAACTATAAATATGTTGAATTTAGATTGGATGTAGAAGTACAGCATAGGTTAAGCCCTTTGATAACCACTGGTTTAAAATAACATTTCCCGCATATCTTATATTTCATCAAATTATTTTTTTCCAAATATCTGTCAGGATATTCTAATATGAACAGCTCTGTAAAACCCGTTACCCTTCATGAATCAATTATTTCTGATCCTTTTTCGAAAATAGCAAAAAAAAAGAGAAATACGACGTCATGCAAATCAAATTGTATTTGGAGATATCAATCACGTTGATGGTCAGAAGAAAACTTCAGCTTCTTTAGGTGTTCATATTTTAAAATTCCTTACCTAATCGATTGAAAGAGTGATGGGTAATATTATTACATTTCGCTTTACAAAACTAAGTAAAACATTATTTAAGACTGTGTCTTTAAGAGACAGTTCCAAATTAAACATTACTTGTAAATGTGTTAAAGATAGAGGTACATGGACGACGTTTAGAAATCATATCCATTGTACGTTTCTGTTTATTTAAAAGGAGCTGATTACAAGAAAACTAAAGATATTACAAAACAATGGAATATGCCAAACTAAGTAACAATTATGCAGCTCTACATAAGGATAATCTTCTAAATATGTTCGTGATCTTAAAAACATATTAAAGAACTTCCTCCATCATTTTAAATGCAATAAAACTCCAGCTGAAGTGATCTTACTTAATGATACTCAGATATTGACAACAGGCCAATTGTACACATGAACATTAGAGTAATGGTGCAAAATCTTAATCTAATGACATTATGTGTTTGCAAATATACCGTCTAAGCCAATCTTCTAAAAGCCCTATTGAACAACAGGCCACTCTAATGTAGTTATGTCAGAGATGCTTTGGGTGTCGGTATACTGAGATCTTCTCTGGAACTAACTACACAATCATACAGCTTATATAAATAAACCAGTGATATTGAGTTTTTTGACAATTGAAACAAACTGTTTCATACTTATGTCTGTTACATGAAAATAAGGCATAATAAGAGGAACATAGTGAAAACAGAACTTCGTTTATGGGAAAATACACAACATTTCGGGGAAATTGATTGATTAGATCAATATATTTCTCAGTTTTCTCACAACTGTTAACATACTTTATAAATGCATCCTACCTTGCAATATTTCACATTCCACAGAAGCACAGAGCATATACTCCAAAACCTCCCGTATCTACAGTACACATAATAAAAAAAGTTGTTATCCAGAAAATATTGTTTTCTTATGTATGCCACTTGTAAATGTCTTTCAAAGACAAAGGAACATTAGTGTTGAATGTCAGAACCATAGGAAAAATGAAGCGCTTCATCTAGATAAATAGTGAAGAAATTGTGCTAAGGGTGAAGAACCAGAAGCTAATATGTCCCGATGCCATGTCAGAAACGACTGTCACATTATTTAGAGTTGTCCCATTGTCACATTGCAAACTGTGACTGGATTCTAACATTTCAAGTAGTTTTCATCATATTGCCACGGGTAAATTTAAATCACCAGTTGAAGATTGTTTGAACGAATATCGACATAGTTTTCACCAAATCTGTTATCAATGACTTAAATGAGAATTTTATTTGCTCATTATTTTTCAGGTTCATGTGCGCAAACTTGAGAGACATAGAACATTGATGACTTTATTCAATTTAAACGATTGTAATATCGTTATGTGACATAAAATTTACACACAATTATTTCGGAAATAATGTAGAAATAAAATACTTAATTTCCCTTTAGGTAAGAGAAACAATGTCACCTTTCACTTTACAGCACTACCATTGGAAAATACCAAGTTATCGACCCTCCTCATATACATTGCTATTGTATATTTGAGAATAACTTGTCGTTTTTCCGTCACCAACAATTTATATATGTGCCTTTTATAACTCGCAAAGGAAAGGAATATAATTATACTGTCTTTTTCGTTTTAAAAAATGTTTCTTTGCGCTATAAACGTGATGACACTTCCCATCTATTTTAGATATTCTCTTTGACACACGCCTGTCGTGATTCTGTTCTGTTCATCATTGATCTGGGGCTAGTCTTACTCAGTCCCCGACTCTTTGTCACCGGCAATCTATTTTTCTCTCTTTGATATCTCAAAATAGCTGATGTGTTATCTTCACTTGTGCGGTGTTCAATAGAATATATGGCGTGTTGAAGAGAATCAATGTGAAGTAATTGGTTGAGAAATATCTCTAAATGCTTTTTCAAGTAGTAAACCATACCCTTCTAATAGGAGTTACCAAAACATAGTTTCCCACATTAACATTGTTTGATTTAGCTGTTCTCTTTTCCCAGCAATGGAGATAGATCATTCGATTGGTTGCAATAACATATTTTGGCAATCAAAGACGAACCGTTTTCGAGGAAACAAGTGAAGTTCTTTTTATAAATGTAATGCCCACATATATGTAAAGTATATATCAAAGTACAACCTATGGATGAAGTGATAGCCAGTGATATCAGCTTATGTATTTATTTTCATTAACTCATGAAAGTTAACGTATCAAACTCGATTACGCTCACAAGATACTACATCTAATTCGTTGAATTAAAAAAGAGCCAAGAGGCGTGTATACCAGCATTCTAGGTGGTGTTCTGACTGTGGAAGCCTTACCATGCCACATACTCTTTAAGTCACTTCGCCGCATGATCTAACATTGGCATTACCCGACGCTTATTTATTATCATTCGTTTATCTTCACATTAAATCCTTGTTCACATAAGGCATGTATGTTTCTGACGAGTACCTGTTGCCCATACCTAACTGCAGACAAGACGATCATGACTAATCCGTGCATAATCTGACACTCAAGCCTTCCTTCTGATCTTAAAATGAGGTTCTTTGCAAGATACATATAAGCTAGATTTTCCTGCTTTTATTGGGATCAATTTGTGCTAGCCTTTTTATGGAAGGCTTAAAGTGGTATTAGTATTACTCAAAATATACGATACTCTTTTGAGCATTTGTTCATGCCATTAAGAGGCAAAGAGTACACTCGCGGAAACCATGAAGTAGTAACTTAATTCGCACAAAATATTAACAAAAGTATTCCAAAGTTAAGTTTTAAGCTCGTAATTTCACAAACTGGTAAAGAAAAGAAAAATAAAGATGATAAAAAATGTGATTGTATTATAATTGGGCAAATTGTTCTCTATTTTGGATGGATTTCATTGTGTTCTATAACCTTTGAAGTGATAAGAGTTCAAAAGTAATACATTAACCAATATATTTTTTTAACAAGATATCTCCCCTGAATAAATGACTTTAATGAGTATATTGAGTTTAACTGATAATAGCTTGGTTATCCTCTGGTAAGATTTATTTTCATTTGTAAATCTTCATTTCATATAAATTCACTATAATATTTTTCATATTAAAACATATCTTGATTTTATAAATGATCTTTATAATTGTTGAATCAATAATATAAGAAATAGTTGTATTTCTGAAGGTCAATCAATATGTGAATTAACGCATATTGTTTGAAAACTATTTGTTTTGTTTGACTTCATATCAGTACCGAGATACATGCGTATTTATATAAACAAACTGGCTAGTTGTAGGAAACATATTTATTTATTGAAAACTTTATAATGACACAATGCACACAATGCTTGAAGGCACTGTAGCACGTTCTTTGCATGTTTGTTTTCTCTATGTTTTCTCTTGCTATTTATCATTTTAGTTTATACAATATGTGGTAATGTTAGAGGGTAAAACATCTCATTACACGAGCCGATAAGCTGTATCCATTGAAAATGCTTATCCTTTTATCCATACTGAAAAAAAATGATGCGATGTAAAAAGTGACCGTAATGTGAAACTCTTTAGTGTGAGAGGAAGATGTGTAGTTTTCATGCGCATTTGAGAGTTCAGACAGCAAGATAATTGACCATTCTATCATGGTTCCATATTCAAATTTCTACAATGTACATTCGTCTTAAAATTCTATTTAATGATTCAGGAGTATTATTTAGCCATTGGTGACACTAATTTACCTTTTCATGAGATCACTATAATTCAATAAGAGAAACGTGCTACAGCGCCTTTAAAATAATATTAATGTGTAAATGTATGTACTTGCAAGTGGCTTTCAAATTCCTGATATATAGAAATATATCGATTTAAATCTGTAAGACATTCCCTGATATGTAAGGATAAACCGCATTCATTGTGTGATATACTTCTGTGATGGAACGTTAAATAATGTGACCCATACAATGATCAACATGTTCAACACCACATGATTTCCATTAACAATCCATACAGTCGAACAGAATTCTCCCGAATTCTCTTTAGGAAAATTCGATTTGATAATCTGCCATCCTACAATAAATATGTTGAGATTCATGCAAACTCCTGTCATTTAATCGTCCAATAGGGAATTATTGGATATTGCATAGAAATTCACTTTAGCATTCTGTCATGCGCAAAATGAAATCGGGCTAATACCGAATACATAAAACAAACTGAATGTCGTTTAGAATTTAAGAACATGACATTTAAAAGTAAATGGAGCGGCGTTGAAAAACATCTTAATGACTTGTTTGCCAATCCATATTTCTTTTTTAGAATTGAAAGTATGTTTAAACCATTAAAAATAGAGCCATGGCCTCTGTAGCTAATCAGGGTTTATATTGTTTAATGATGAAGACTGAAATAGATTTTTAGGTCATGGCTTGAGGCCCTTATTTGAGGCCCCAGGGTCTCCAAATCTACAATTTAGAATCCCCATTAGCTAAAGAGTCTGCACACAATATTACAGCCTTCAAGGTACATTTGTTCTGGAGAAGATTAAAAAAACGTTTTTAGGTCCCTGGCCAGGGTCACCAAATATACAATTAAGAATCCCCATTGACAAAGGAGTCTGTACAACACTTTTCAGCTCTAGATCTTTTGGAACTGGAGAAGATGAAAATAGGTTTTTAAGGATGTGACCCCTGTGACCCCATTTGATGTCACGGGGTCACGAGATCTACAATTTAGAATCCCCATTGACCAAGGAGTCTGCACACAACTTTTCAGCTCTCTAAACCTTTTGGAACTGGAGAAGAAGATGAAAATAGGTTTTTAAGGATGTGACCCCGGTGACCCCATTTGGGGTCACAGGGTCACGAAATCTACAATTTAGAATCCCCATTGGCCAAGGAGTCTGAACATAAAATTTCAGCTCTCTAGATCTTTTGGAACTAGAGAAGAAGATGAAAATAAGTTTTTAAGGATGTGACCCCCTGTGACCCCATTTGGGGTTATGGGGTCACGAAATCTTCAATTTAAAATCCCCATTGGCCAAGGAGTCTGCACACAACTTTTCAACTCTCTAGACCTTTTGGAACTGGAGAAGAAGATGAAAATAAGTTTTTAAGGATGTGACCCCTGTGACCCCATTTGGTGTCACGGGGTCACGAAATCTACAATTTAGAATCCCCATTGGCCAAGGAGTCTGAACATAAAATTTCAGCTCTCTAGATCTTTTGGAACTTGCGAAGAAGATGAAAATAGGTTTTTAAGGATGTGACCCCTGTGACCCCATTTGGGGTCACGAGGTCACGAAATCTACAATTTAGAGTACCCATTGGCCAAGGAGTCTGCACCTTTCACCTCTGTGGAGTCATTGGTTCTTGAGGAGAAGTCGAAAAAGCGAAAAGTTTACGGCCGGACGGACGCCAGACGCAATGTCATGCCATAAGCCCATCAGGCCTTTTAGGCCTGATGAACTTAAAATTGGATCTTGTAAACGTTTATTTTCCTTAATGGCATCCGTACCAATGATTTATTTTGCTGTTTGTATTGTCTCAATTTATTTGTAGAATAAGTAATGGTAAGACAAAATACAAATCCATGCAATGTGCAGTTATTTGTCATACAGATGTCATAAAAATGCACTCACTGTTTTAATGAAATCATATTGATGTTCTCGATGATACACGATGAAACGACTTTTTGGGATGAAATTGAATAATAATATAACAATAATAATAATAACACTTTATTGTCCTCAATACATTGTAAATAGGAAATTTGTTTTGTGCATTTCGCACCCGGCAGCCACTGTGCAGCGCCAGTTCAAGCGTTGTGAATTGAGATCTGATCAATGCAATAATATTCACTGCACAGCTTCTGAAATGATCCAACATTCATCACCATGGTGTGCATAAAAGTTTAAATCATTTTCCATTAATAAAACTGAAAATCCAGCCATGAATTTCATCTTTTCTAATGCAAGCACCCCAATCCTAAATTGTTGAAGTCTTTGTTGACACTGTTTCAACAAGTTGCAGTTATAATAAATTCAATTACAAATAGCCCGATTTTTTTCAAGGACTTTTGAATTTATGAATCATTCATACTAACATTGTTGATGCCAGCTTATCATTGCTTCAGCCCGTTGACGTTTTTATCTTATCTAGTGGCAGTTAAGTTTACCGTTACCAGTTTTCGGTGATTGGGGTAGGTCAGTTGTCTCATTTAAGAAATGTGAATTTCAATTCTTATCGTGGAGGGCTTGTGTAATTGGATTTGCAACTTCACGAATACTTGCTGTGTTTCCTTACTGAAGTTTCAAAATTAGGAACTTCCTTATGGCACTTAATAACGGGATGGGACCACTTTGGAAAAATGGACCAAAATAGTGTAAATAAAAACTTCCAGTGAAATTTACTGAATAGCAAAAGAAACGATTATATGAAATGATTATAATTTCTGTTTGTATATCAGCCCAGAGTACAAATGGTTACCATTGCAAAGTCAAAGGTTTTCAGTTCGCTGAAATTCACGTCACATGCTGTCATGGTAACATGATCTGCATGAGCCTGGTAAAATTCAAATTACTCGAGCTGTAATCCGAGACTTGCTTTGTGAAAAGGTCCCCACATTGTGACTCCAGCCTAAATGTCTAGGAGTTAATGCTTGGCAAAATAAACGTGAAATTTTCGGAAACTGGGATACTGGCCGATTGCATGCTGAACAGTTTGCAAGGACTATAAATGTGTGCGTGGAAAACCTTGGTAACAGAAAAGATTGCATTACCTTGAAGTTTTACCAAAATGAGATCTGAATAAAATTCAAAATGGTGTCATAACGTCAAATCAACATCAGCAAAGACAGGGGTTTTGCATCAAACAACTTCAAGCTCCAGTTGCATTTAAAAGCACATTGGGCCCTTCATCATCTGAACAGTGATGTGGCTGTTTTCCCAGGGAATGACTATTGCACAAGATACTGCTCTGCAGAAGTTCAACACCAGTATTGACTTTTATTTATGACTGCATGTTGATGTTATTAACATCATGTCAAAAAAATTTGAATGCTCTGATATTAATTTGCTCAATACAGCTTTATCAGTAATCACGAAATTATAACAGTGGATTTCGTTTGTTGTTTAGTACATATGAATTTAAGAGGTAAGCATTTGAAACTCAAAACTATTTTCCATCAAAACTAAACCATGTCAATGCTCACGAATGCCTTTTGCTTGTTTTCCTCCTTCGTGTGATATATAATGGATAAAACATTCAGAGTTCTTGAAAAAAGAAAACTACCAATTAAGAATGAAAATAATATTCAAGATATTACATTCCAAAAAAGTAATCAATTTATTTTTACTTTGTGTGCGTTTGAACAAATACACTACTTATTCTGAATTATTATGTGACAGTTTTAACTTAAGAACTATTGAAGATGAATTTCATTTGTTCTTGTTTGTCCTTTCTTTAGTGAAAGTAGAACAAAACTCATACCTTATCGATTTTGTAATTTTCCAACAGAGCAAAAGTTTGTGGAACTTCTGTCAAATTCAAATGTAAACATACTTAAAGGTTTAGCTATCTATTTGAAAAGAAACCTATATGTATGAAATTAAGCTCGCACACCATTTGGCCTCCATTGCTGAATAAAATCTCTCTCATGAAAACCTGAAATAAAGCATATCAGTTTTAAAAAGATAGCAACGCTCTAAAGTTTATATGTAGTCTCAAATGTTTTGTCAAAACAATCTTTTTTCGTAATTTGTTTTATTTTCCCATTTTGAAAGGTATATGGACGCCAATAACGTGTTCATCACAATGTCAACAATCGTAAAGGAAAGAATCATACTCACACACAAAAACTATTCTTTAGAAAATAGAATAGGCGGGTCGAATATAAGTTGAAAAAGTGATAGATAGGCTATCGTAACAAAATATTTAATCATTTTATGATATGACTTCTTTCCTTAATTTATAATATTTTTAAGCACCTGTTGCGAGAACTCAAAGGTTGCCATATGTTGGTGATGTCTAATGGTTGATCCTTGTGAAGAGAAAAATATTGATTAGACCAATATTTTCTCAGTTTTCTCACAATTGCTTACATTCTTTATGAATGCACCCTACCTTGTCATACCTGATGAAGGAGTAAGCCTCTTCTCCGAAACGACGTCTATCTACACAATAAAAAAAGTTGTTATCCAGAATATATTGCTTTCTTATGTACCCACTTCTAAATGCCCTTCAAATCAATCATATTTAATGTCGGAATCCTATCAGAAAGTGTTCATTAGTGAAGTTCTGACATTCAGTTTATCATTAAGTCAATGTTCAATTCCCTGCCAAATAGGAGTAACCTTATTGTTACAATCATGAAATGTATGTGTAATAGTCTCAAAAGAACCGGAAGAAGAGCAGCATGAATCATGATCAATGTTATGGATTTAAGTCAAGTATTTGTTGGTGATAAATGATGTAGGAGTCTGCATTGAAACCATTGGAGATTAGTGTCCTTTGAACAACGAAAGGAGATATTGGTGGATCGTTGCCAGGAGTTTTAGTACATTTCCATGTGTTATATACCGCTTTTCTTTGATTTCGTATTAAGTAAAACTCTATAATTATTGATCTTCGATTCTCTCTCTAGTCAAAACTTTCGACATATATCGTTGCAAAGGGTGCCAGGGTCATTCACAAGGTCATTTATGAATACACCTTTTTGATAAAAATAGTCTTTCTATCTTGTTAAAATTAAACATGCATGTTGTATTTATTTTAGGTTTAACAGCCATGGGAATACAAACACTAATTTACAAAGGAACAATGTTCATTGATCAATTGTTCATTGTAATCGTTATTTGTAAAATAATTGCTTTATATTATGGTCTTTGATATCTTTTATTTCAAATAATGTGTGTTAAATCAAAGTTCCACGTTTGTTTAACTCTGTTCATCTACAAGAACACAGAACCAGAATTATGAACCTTATGATGTCAATCTGAAAGGTTCGTTTAATAGCCCTGAATGGTATGTTTTACGAATTCAATTTCACTGCATTTGCTGGTCTCTTTTAATTGCCTGTTTTTTTAGAAGAATGAAAATCTATTACAGTGTTCGTCCAGCAAGTGCCAACATGGTACGGTAAGGGATGGCAGTGATCCTGGTGTAACTATTGCTCAGTTTCCCGTTTGATCTTATGCTATCTTTGATGCCCATCGAAAGTGGTGTCTCCTAAGTACATGTTGAAATAGCTTTCTCTGAAAATATGTTTTTGAAAATAAATAAATTTAAATTCAAACATTTTCTTCAATATTTAAATACCTTATAGAGATACTATATTGATCATAGATAGCATGGCTGTTTTCACGTAACATTGTCACAGCCTGGGACCCAAATATCAGCACGAGAGCATTAGCTCGAGGACTGATACTGGTGGAGTGTTGAAACAGGATGTGATGTGAAAACATCCATATCTTAGTATGTTTATCGTTGTATTGTCACCTAGGGTTACAGCATCAAGTCGAGGTTTGAATGGATGTGTGCTCTCGACGACAGGCTGACATAGGTTATTGCCCCAAGGGCTGATACAAGGTGTTAATGGGATGTCTAGAATCCATTATTGCATGGATGTTTCATTTCTCATCTCACCTAATGTCCGTATCAGTTTAAGATATTTGTCAAGGCTGATACCTCGTGTCATATATTTTTTACCTTATAGTCCAGCATCAGGTTGCGGTTTGGGTTGGCTTTTAGCTCTTCACAACGGGTCCATCTGGGCGTGTTAATACAGTATGTATGATGTAGAGTTTATCATGCATGCGATCATCATATGTACATACATGACGTACATACATGCGTATTTATAAGCAAGTGTATAGAATTTTGTTTTACATTTATGGAACTAGGTACAGCTTATTTTGGTTAAAATGCTATTTTTTATTGCATCTGCCAGCATTGACGTTTCAATTCCTTTCAATGACAATTCGAGAAAATATTGTAAATTCGTGTGGACATTTCAGCAATATTTAAACAGCACTATTTAACAGCAAAGTCTGCCGATGAAAATGAGGCAGGTATAACCGATAACTTGGCATTATCCCTTCATTTCACTTGGAGGGCCTGGAAACACGACTCATGAAAATTCATGAAACTTGCTCTTATGCTGCTAAGATTGAATTCTTCTGAATATTGGCAAATGTTCCGTTGGCCACGACGTTAGATTTACTTGCAGGACTGCAATAAAAAGGTGATCAGATTTACTGTCAGATAATTCCCAAATCAGCTTCAATTCAGCCAATATCTGACAGTCAATCGATATTGTTAGGATAAAACGTGCCTCCTCAACATGTGTGGCTCTTGCATGAGAACTCCTCTGCACATAGTTGAGTCTGTTGCGTTTCCTGGTCTGGAATGTGCTATATCGTCTACACTGAGCTGCTTCTTTAACTGACATAGTAATTCTCTGAGCTCCTTTTAAGTAACGAATTCAGGTAATTCAGATTGTAATTATTGTTTTTCATTAGAAGTTACATACTGAGTGACAGCACGAAGAATGGATCATGAGACATTATTTTCAGAACTTGGTATACAAAAAGGTTTGTTGACACTGCACAAGTTCCTTTACACCTGAAAGTAATCTTTTAATATTGATCTGATTTCCGGTAAAACTGCAACTTCCAAAGGCAAGGCATAACTCTTGCCAGTCTGCATAACTGGCTGATTTAACCCTTGCGGTATTTCCCTAGCTTTGTTGTGTCAAGATAGTGAATCGCTGCACCAGAAATGCATAGCTGGCCTGGATTTCTAAACACAGGTTTTTTAAGGAAATACTGCAAGGCTTAAATCAGCCAGTTATGGAGACTGGCAAGAGTTATGCCTTGCATTGGGAAGTTGGTAAAACTGTTCAAACTGTTTAATATACTTATTCCAAATTTCGTATGAATCTTTTGGAAGAGAATTGCTTGTAAAGATGAAACTCATTTTAACAGAAAGTGTTTCTGAAGGAAATGAATAAGTTACATAAACAACGGGTCTGAATAGCGCATTTGTGGAGAGATAACTTTCCATATGGTTTTCTAAATACAAACAGAAATAGCTTTTAACTTCCTATTTCTAACCTTTTACTTATCAAGGATATGCAATACAGCGTGTAGCTCTATGGTTTATTTATCATTGACTGTATTGTAAAAGAACTATGATGCTAATGAATGTTGTCATAATCAAATGATGATCAATGTTTCCATTTACATCGTCATCTTGCATTGATTATTAACCAAACTAAGAAACATAAGGAGCAATGAGCAGTTGTTTTGCATGATTTCATGCCATAAGCATACTTGGAATTCACATTCACAATTCATATTTAAAAAAAAATCAGGAGGATATCCCTTTAACTTCATGGAACTATGTACTGCTAAATTAATAACCTTAATAAAAGTTTCGTTATCACTATTCTTTCAAAAAGGGTCAGAATGAAGCAAATGAGTTAACTGACCCCCTATACAAGTTTAAAACAGCCGATCATTTACACTGAATATGAAATGATAAACGATGAGATTGCATCAGCAAATCTTTCACATTTTAGCAGAAACGTTTTCTGTCATTCGTTGCCATCCACATGTAATGATGTCACATTGTGTAATCCCCAAGAATATTTGTCTCATTTCCTTTCTCTGATGAACGTTAAACAATATCTAGATGTCTAGACACATAATTGGCAACATGGATGTTTTACATAAGTGTACATCTGATGTGAATCACTTTAACTGTCGGTAATTTCTCCGATTCAGAAGAGGAACCTGAGAGATCAGAGCCATCTCCACGTGATTGGGAACAGTGCAGATTGATTTAACTTGTCTGGATGTCAGCTGTGGTCAGATCGTCTTCCGTATGCGGATCATGAACATGTTCTATTTTCTTCACTTGTGAAGGAGGTTGCTGCCATTTTAGCCTCATTATAGAAATTCATCCTGGAAAGCTCAACCTCCCTGTTATTTCACATCTTATATGTCCATTACGATTTATTCCTAAAATGTACAGATCTCTGTCAAATCTTTACCCTTGATATGTATGGATCTCATAATTCTTAATGCTTTTAAAAGAAAAGTTCTTACATTGGCATTTATAAAGTATTAAAATCACTTATTCCTTAAAACGTTATTGAGTTCCATACTCTGTAATATTCTGGTTTAAATCATATATAACTATTGGTGCTGTATAATTTAAATTTACTTAAGAATATGTGTAAAAAAAATTACAATTGCTATATATTATGTTCAAGCACAAACCCGTTTTGTATTTTAGCAAACGCTGTTATGTCAAGAGATCTGGTATTGAGTATATAGCACTTTCGGATTATATGCGTATTACTTGATGAGGTGGAACGTCGGTTATATCCCACCTTGCTGTGCCCCACATTCCTCCTTTCATATTCTCTGAAACGGCAAGTACATGTATGTTCACAATAAAGAAGTTGTTATAAAATATGTTTTGTTATTTTGTTTCTAATTCTTGATTATGATACTATACTGTAAAGTCGCCAAGAATTGGACTCTCAATAAATCCCATGTCGTCTTAAATTACTTTTAGAGTGTTTAGCAAATAGTTGATACGATTTCATGTAAATACCAATTTGCACGATTCTCTACTTACTAAATATTTTCAAAACTGTACAACTTTTTAAAGAAACTCCGCTATTACTGTTGCAATTATGTATGATAACTCATATACTGTAACATTTCAATTTGAAATGTCAAAGTGTGTTTGAGAACGTTTCAAAATTCAACTGAAACTTTCAATTTCAATTTAATAAAGATCGTTTGCGTTCTGAGGAGAGATATCTCATATTCACACTATATATATTCGATACCTTCTTCATATTTATCGTGTATTGCTACATTAAAGTGCATGATTTGATTCTCATTTGATATATACATTTATATCAGCAAAAGTTGTTGTTAGCAAAGTATACAAACTACCTATAGTATAGATATTGCACAACAGACAAGGGGTTTATACGAAACTATCAAGTCAATGTCTATCCCTATTGTTTTATATTTTATTTGAAATATATATCTACAATATTGATGTAATGAGTAACCGTGCGTTAGATTCATTTTTATATATACAAATGCGATGTATAAACTTTTAATTTATAAACATAAATGTGCAGGTTTTCCTTTTTATCCCACCGGTATGTAATACCGTGGGATATAGTCATCACCCCGGCCGTCTGACCGTCCGTCCCTCCGTAATCATTTCGTTTCCGGAGCAGAACTCGAAAACTGTTCATGATATATTTCTGAAACTTTCCATTTGTATTACCCACCAACTGAAGTGGTGCCTTTATTTTTGGTCGTTTCCATAGAAACATGTTGAAGTTGGACTGTGTTCAGAGACAGGTTCGTTTCCGGAGCACAGCTCAAAAACCGTTCATCATATCTTCCTGAAACTTTGCATGTGTATTACCCACTAACTGAAGTGATGCCTTTTGATATTTTCAGATTTCTGACATTTTGTTTTTTCGTTTCCATAGAAACTTGTTGAATTTGGACTATGTTCAAAGACAGGTTCGTTTCCGGAGCACGGCTCCAAAACCGTTCATCATATCTTCCTGAAACTTTGCATGTGTATTACCCACTAACTGAAGTGATGCCTTTTGATATTTTCAGATTTTTTCTGAAATTTTTGTTTTTTCTGTTTCCATAGAAATATGAGAGGGATGTTGGTTGTTGCTGATGTTGACTGCTTCTGGAGCAGAAGTCTAAAACCCTTAACATACCTGAAACTCAGCATCTGTAATACCCACTAACTGAAGTACGGTAGTAGATACACAAGTATCTGTCAAATATGTGTTTTACAAATTTTGTGGAACCGGTGGGATATGTCATCTTCTGATGACTCTTTGTTTAACAACGATATAGCACTCTAAAGAGTTTCATAACATTCTATCACATTCTAAATAAGGTAAGTTCATGTCCATCAATACTTATCCACCTGATGCCACTGTCAATCATTAGTTAACTAAACTGACATATTTCTGTGGTGAATACTAACTTAGTATATCACCTGTTTGGTGCATCAATGCATTTTCATTGAAAGGTTTCAATTCAATTGCAGACAATTCAAGAATGGCACAACGTTGCAATTGAAAACCTATCTATGCACGTCATGCTCAGACACAAATAGCTGCATTGACTAACTATCAATCACTAATGGCTTCATTCAATCTCGAATCAAGACGAAAGAATAGAATTAAGCTGTCCTCGGGATATGTTTTATTTACAGACACCCTTCGAGGTAAACTGCTTTAAATTGACGTCAGTGTACGGCTTGAGAAAAGGACCATATCAATCGATGTACGTTCTCTAAGACCCTGTCAATATGCTACAGTGAAAGTAAGATTGATAAACTGATCACAGAATCTGTCATTGATAATATGTTAAATTGTTCAAGGAAGATCACTGTTGATGTTTTCCTATTGCCAAGACACAAATGTATCACAAATCTTAAACATGGTTGTCTCATTCATTTGTTTTTGCGATGGTAATGATAATAATAACGTAAAATTGTTTCGAAAAATTGACTTTGCTGAAATTCAAGAGAAAATATCATCATTTGAATTCTAAGAGAAACTTTTGATTATGTATTGGATATTGCAAAGAACAAAATACATCATATTTGTAACCAGACCTCATGTTGTTACTCTGATGGAAATGAAAATTATGTTTACGGCATGAACAGTTTATGTGATTACATATCATTTGTTTAATATAGTGAGTGAGTGAGTGAGTTATTGTTTAAGGCCACTTGGGCAATATTAAAATGATACTAGCAAATCAACCTCAGAGTAAGTAATTGTTTCTTTATTTCAGAATTTCCAAATCCACAACATGGTTAAAAGATTGGTTCACAATGACATCTTCTCTTCTCTCCTTAAAATGGATGAGATAAGTTGAAATGATCAAATGTCTCCTCAGTTTCACATTGTTTGTAATCATGATAATATGGTAATTTGAATACCTTGGAAACTACGAGATGTCATATGATAACTTTTATTGGTTGAGGATTCATCAGTAATTCTTAGGATTATAATTTGAATGGAATGCAAATACTTATGTCAAGTTGAACTCATCACATCACATAACTTGATGTAAACATTGGTTTCAAATGACTTCCTAATAAAATGCAAAATTAATACAAGTGGATGCTATAGTCGAAGGTATGTGTTTTTTCAAAGTAAACAGACCAGTCTTTCAGTGTATTCAAATATTTAATGAAAAACAAGGGAACTTTTAATCATGATTTTTTAAAACCATATGAGCGAGGTTGTACACTATAATGATGTTCAAGTATGAAACATTGTGTTAAATAGGGCCCATCTGAGGACGTGTACTCTTATAATTTGTCCGGGATAGTTAACTTTCTGTTTGTTTCTTCAATTGCAAACACATTTGAAAATTACCTTTTCGAAACGGCCTTTTATACACCTAATATATCTTGCATATCACTGATCAGTACGCCTGATTCAGCCAAACAGTAATGGTGACATATCTGTCTACATAATGAGATGATATCACTTAGCCAAGCTCCGATGTAAGGTACCATATGGCTTTCGGGAGATTTAAAAGTTTAACATGTTCCATCAAACATATCAAGAATTCTGTTCTTTAAGTCCTGACACGTATCTCTACACCAGAAATAAACAGGAAAACATAAAAAATGCATTGGACACAATACGTCCTCATTGAGATATAATAGAACCAGCAATATAGATAATGTCCTATTACTGGTTGACTTCAACTTACCAATTTAGCAAGCAGACACACTGCTTCCCTGGTTCTGTCTAGTTACAACAACGAAGTCGAAGATAAAACTAGGAAGCAAATCCATAGAATTCCTTTTACCTTAATTAATTATTGATTTTCGCTAATTTTGGAAACTTATTTGATAGGAGAGAATGGTGTGACGATCTGAATCTAAACATGGAACTCAGATGGCACCTGTATCCTTTATGGTTTAATTGAGATAATACTTATTATGATATACTTTGGATTGTAATTCGTGGTTCTATCAGTGAACTAAAGCCCTTATCAAGCCCCTATCAAGCAACGATAACGATAAACTTGATTGTCACTATACTAAGTGGCTATGAAATATTTGTTATCACCCAAGACTAGTTCAGAGGAGGCTTTGCTTGTCTGAGATAAAGCAGTATCTCATATAATCCTATATAGATATTGAACAATAACCTCTTACCTTCAAACACATGACATAACAATTTACATCATCAAGTAATGACGCACAATGTCAAAATCTGATGACATCACATTATCTTGATGGCGTCATAAACATGATGACAGTGATATGATATTTCCACACTGGAAGTGCTGTGATCAGAGATGTTCAAATTCATCTAAGGTAATGAAGAGTGATTTTGTATGATAAATAGAATCTCTTTTATAAACTCGTGTTGATATATTTCATATCAGCAGACACTTGGGTGAGGTTCTCTATATCTCATTTATTGACCATCTTCATTCAGTAGTCTACTGCAATGCATGTTTAAGGCATCCAGTCTGTTCATGGTGGTTTTAGAAATCAAGCTGGTGTCAGCTGATTAAAACAAAAAATGATGTTTATGAATTTGGGGATACAATTGTGAAAGTGAAAACTTTTACGCAGCTTTACATATGTCACTTAAGTAAATGTACATTATAGATATTATATACATTTAACATCAGCATGACATGTTAAAACAGAGAGAAACAGCAATACTTGTGGGGGGAAATATATTCATACAGGCAGAAAATGGCGAATTGAACACATTATTGAGATAATATTTGCCATTAGGAATTGTATTTTAAACCATAATGTATTCATTTTACCCGTATTTGTAATTATATGTTGGCATCATTATTTATGTTTTTTCGCGGTTGAACAGTTTTGTACTTGTTTCAAATCAATAACGTTATCGAATTTGTTTTCTCACCACCATGTTGTACAAGAATCACGTTAGCAATACAGATGTGAGTCTTTCTTTTATATTTGTTTTCAATTATATTATCACATATTATAATCACAAGTAACCCATTCATGCGATATTTATGTTCATTTTTCAAGTAAGCCTGACCAATATTATTGCAATGCCAATATATTGCACTACAGATTGTGCAATACAATCATTGCAATACGATTGTTCATATCACAATACATCGCACCAAATGTTTTTAGTGAAATTATTCATATATCTTGTTTTAAAGGAATAGTTACCAGCTTAACTTGATTTTGGTGCAATAATATGTGTTGAAATGTATTACAATATAAAGCGTCAAATTAACTTATCATTTTGACTAATAGTCTCTTTTTCGAAAGATTTGAAATGTTTTTTACTAACGAGATAATGTTTAAACTGCAAACAGAAGCATAACAGTTTAATGCAGAGTTCACTCAATATATTGCAATACGTTTTGCAATACAGGTTGTATATATTTCAATTTATCGCAATACGAGATTTGGTGCAATACTCTACTGTTTTGTTCTCAAGCACGGAAGAGAGATTTTATTTGTTTCATACCACAACTAAAGTCTTTTCAGTTTATTTTCATAAAATGGTGCACCGGAATTAATACAGTACAGCAATACAGATGTGAATTTATCTATTAAAATGTTTAATCAAGTAAGACGTCCATGCGAGATTTTGTAGACACCCTCAGAGTCAGGCACCAACCGCCAGCACTGACTGCACCCATGAACTAACAACCTGTTTTCTTACAGTGGTATTATGACGTTTTTAGTAATACATTCTCAATCGGGTATGAACAATTGTCATAACTTGAACTAGAATCAAATGTATCACCTTAAAATCAATTTGAAGTGCACATAATCAAATGAATAAGTTTCAAGACCACTAACTAAGGTTCATGAACTTTCTTCTGTCTGGTTACAGGGTCATGCTGGTTTACAGAGACCTGCTATTGATACTAAAGTCACTTCACAAATGGATTTGTCAAGATGCCTGCTAATCATAACGGCATGGCCTCCCTTAAATGTCACTTTCATGACTTGGCTGCAAATGGTGACATTTCCAGAACCTCTATTGTTATTGAAGTGGCAAAATATCGATCGAGGTTATGTTTAGATCTCAGCATATGTGAACGAAAAGCTGAAACTTGTTGCCAGCTTAACAAAATTTACATCTATACTTACACATATTTCTTCCTAGATTAATACCACCCGATGTGTTTATATCTCTTGAGGTGATCTTATAAGCCAAGACCAACATATAAAGTGCCATGAATCAAATATTATGTATTTAAATTGAATTGTGGTTATAAGTTTTAACAACTAAAGTTGCAAGCATCACAGGAAAGTCATCGATTTTAGACTGATGGTCATTTAGACTTGCCAAGTTTATCTCGATTTACAAATTAAAATTGTCTCAGCCACCATCTGTTTTGCAGTGATGTCGACTGGGTTAGAAGATACGAATCAATAATTGCTACCACAGTGTGGATATATGATAATGAGGTCTTGTAGTAGTCAGCTGTTTGGTTGATCACACTCAAGATCATTTACGAATAAACGTATATTATATTATACATTGTATATCAGCCATTTGTTAGCACTTGATGGAGTTATGGCACGTGAATCTCTTATAAAGCATTTATTAACTCTAATGCTCCAATGGAGACTATTTTTTTCAAAAAGTATCACACCTAACATAAATATGAAACAATAACTAAATATTTCTGTGTAAGCAGATTCTAGTCATGAAAGTCTGTTGCAGAATGAAAATACTTCATATCGGGATATCCGAACTGGTTGTCTTTGGACACCCCGTATGGTTGCCTGTTTCGCACGAGTTTAGTGCAGAGAAAACCCAGTCAAATAACTGACAAAAAACACATAATATTTTTAAACGGTCGCCATTTTGAAAGCATTCGGAACAGGGAAAGTCTGTTACATGTGCAGTTAAAAGCTTGCAGGTCAAGTTGACATGTCTATCTCATTACAAGCACGTCGTAAAGAGATGATATGTGATTGGTTCTTTGAGTTCACAAATAGCAACGCTTAAGGGATTTCATTCACGACAAGGAAGTGCATGTGTGGTTCGGCAAATCTAGGCTTTTATCTTTGGGATTTATATAACAAAGAAGAAAGTGCGAAAAGTATGTTTCTCACTGTCTTGTAACTGAAGAGTTTTCAACTTGTCTGACTTGTACTCAGATACACACAACTACCGATGATCTGAATGTATTTGGATATCACACCAGCAGGTTTGGCTATGCCATTTCATATTAACTAGATATAACACTTGTGCTTACCAAATATTACATACGAGGACATGGTTTCACATTAACCCTAATGAGTATATAGTAAATGTGTTTAATTCTTGTTGACATTTAAAGTAAGACATTCATGGATAATATGGACTTTCACTTTCACATTTCCAGTTTCATGATAAATATAAAATCGGGAAAAAATTACTATTGACGTTGACAGTTAGTGACAAGTCGCTTATGTTACAAACCATAAATGTTTTGTTTCCCATTTCTAGATTGTGTAAGATTGTTGACACATACTTATTCGGTATTCATAATGAATACTTTTATATATGCACTGTGTATATCAAAATTAGGTAACTCATGCATCACATTGACACATCACATTGTTCATGGATAAACATTATGGGGAATTTTGCATTGGATTCCGCTGATAACATCCATTTGGTGATCAGAAATACAACAAATCAGACTATCAACTTATAATAACAACGATTTGTAGCACACCTTAATAAAATGTCTTCATCTCAAGTAAAATGTC
The DNA here is from genome assembly GCA_936450465.1 of Gibbula magus. Classification (NCBI taxonomy): domain Eukaryota; kingdom Metazoa; phylum Mollusca; class Gastropoda; order Trochida; family Trochidae; genus Gibbula; species Gibbula magus. The sequence continues at coordinate 67,285,318 of OW388296.1, read as the reverse complement.
ATTCTAGTTGTAGAAACATTTAATTTAAGAAGTTGTTATTCGTTTTGTTTCGTTTTATATTTTGGATGTTTCCTTTTTGCGATTCGTCATTGGGAAAAATGCCTAACAAAATGACTTTGTTTATGTACTCTACTTACAGCTAATGACTGAGTAGCATAGACATCGCTAATGGTAACTAATCCAGAATCAACACATTAAAACAAATCTCATTATCCTGTACAGGGAAGACGTTAACGGAGAGCCTTCAGGATACGTAAGACACACAAGACAATGCTATGTTTTCTCTGTAAACACAAAGTATTATCTTATTAAATGTAACAACAAAGACAATCACATACATTATACAAGCTTAATTAAGCACACAATAAATAAATGAAGTAATTGATTTGCAACAGACCGTCAAAAGGCCCTCATAGGTCATTTGTCACATTTAAGAGCCTTGTCAGAGCCTGTAATTTTTCATAGTTATCCATAGTCACAAACTGGACAGCCACTGTTCTTGACAAACGATGATCAATTGTGATCGATGGACAAACCAATATTTCTATGAGAAAGTGACGTCAGTGACATACATTACAGTAAAGCTCAAAAACGTGCTTTCGATAATACAAATCTGTTCACATTTTATTTCTTGAAAATTGATTTTCCTAATTTAGAATACAATGAAGTATTAAAATCGATATAAAACGAATAAAGAGTTAAATGTTAACAGTTATCTCAAGCAAACCTGCAACTAAATATCTATATCACGCAAATTAAAACGTAATAGCATAATAGACATAATACTGGGACCGTCATGTTAACAAGTGCCCTTGTGTTTGATTTCAACCGCATTTTGTTCTCATCTTGGTAGTTTCCCTCTTTTTTACATTTTATTTTTACATTCTACACCATCAAACATTAAAGACATTATCATGTTTGTTGACGTGATTACAACAGCGTGTATAACATATTCAGAATATTCCCCTTCTGTGATTTATTGTTGACGTAAATACATCCCTTGATCGAAAACTCAAGAAAGTTTAAAATCTACATTGACGTCAGACTATCAAATTTATTGCAACATTTAATGCATGGTTAATAAAACTGAACATATATTGAATTTCAAATTATTAACTATTAATCCTTGAACATAGATGAATATTTTCTTATATCCTTCAAATATTCTATGTGGAAAATTAAGCCTCCTTTGCTGTGTGATGGCGAGTTTGTGATAGTGTCAATTACGTCTAGAATATCAAAACCATGCCAGTGTAATGTAAAATTTCAACTTAACTACCAGAACCAATTTAGATAAGGGAAAATTGTTTCAAGTTTCAAGGAGACGAGAAGTGACGGGATAAAGCAGTTAGCGAACTTAGTTTCTGAAGTTTCAGTCTTTGCGTCTTTTTAATGCTTGGAGCACAATATTCACTTAATTCTTTTGTTGGACCATAGACTAGGATTTTCTGAACATATAAGAAAGAAAGTTTGATAATTCCTCTCTGATACAAAATTTCAATATAGTGTATGCTATGGCTTCTTTATGGTAAGTTTTGTACTTACAATCCATTTATATTTGACCTAAGTTTTTTCTAGGTGCATGTACTTAATATATTACACACTGATAAATAACCAACTTAGAACATTTTCGAGACTTAAAATGAATAAGTTATAACGTATCGATTGCATGTCTGAAACAAATATTATTTATTTCTTTTTTTAAAATTTGTTCTTATCATTAAACAATCTAAATATGATCGTATAAGCGTTTCGATAACAAGGTTCTTAAACGAAATCATTCAGTCTTCAAAGTAACTGTCTTACCTACTTAGTTATACCCACCGAAATAAGACCTGTTTCAAGTAAGATTTTGTATTATAGAACATTGACGGCATTATTATTCGAACCCCGTACTTCTTGATCCTAAGCTGAATGCACTAACTACTGCGCTATCTCGACCAGAGACCAACTTGAACTAACTTGATATCTTCAAATAATCTATTCGCATTCTCTTCCTTATCTTGCAATCTGCTGTCATTGATTTCTTAAGAGCCTCTTTTTTTGTTGTAAAGGTAATTAAACATAAATAACAATGCTTGAACCAACCAAAAGGGACTTGAAGCAATTAACCTAAAAAAACATAGAGCCATGGGCTCTGTAGCTCATCAGGATTTGCATTGTTACAATAAATTTTCTCAGCTTGTTCTAGAGCTTTTCTTACTGGAGAAGAAGATGAAAATAGGTTTTTAGGGTTGAGACCGTATTTGGGGTCTCTGGTCCCCAAATCTACAATTTAGAATCCCCATTGGCCAAGGATTCTGCACACAACTTTTCAGCTCTCTAGACCTGCTGGAACTGGAGAAGAAGATGATAATAGGTTTCTAAGGTTGTGACCCCTGTGACCCCAACTGAGATCACTGGGTCACCAAATCTACAATTTAGAATCCCTATTAGCCAATGAGTCTGTACACAACTTTTAGCCCCCTAAACCTTTTGGAACTGGAGAAGAAGATAAAATAGGTTTTTAAAGTTGTGACCCCTGTGACCCAAATTGAGGTCACGGAGTCACCAAATCTACAAATTAGAATCCCAATTAGCCAAGAAGTCTGCAAACAACTTTTCAGCTCTCTCGACTTTTAGGAAGTAGAGAAGAAGATGAAAATAGATTTTTGGTGTTGTGACCCCTGTAACCCAATTTGAGGTCACGGGGTCACGAAATCTACACACACAATTTCAGCTCCCTAAACTAAGTGGTTCTGGAGAAGAAGACGAACATGCCAAAAGTTTACGGACGGACGGACGCCGGACGCCATGCAATGCCATAAGCCCATTGGGCATTTCAGGCCTGATGAGCTAAATATTAAAAACAGCAAAAGCACGATAGTAACCTTGTCTTGTCTTACCGAGAGTGCAGTAAGGTAAGCCAGAAGTGATCACATATGAGGTCAATTTGTAGCTACTCTGTATCAAGTAACCAAACCTCATCAATCTATTTCCCTGGTTAGTCCATGATTAAGCAAGCACGTATGATCGTGATGAAACGGTCACAATCAAAATAATATTAATCAAACTTTTTCTCCAGTTAAATTCTCGTGATCGCAAATTTGATTGAATAGTAGCATTTTTATTTTTAGAGGTAATAGTTTAAAGAAATTAAGTTTAATTAAGATTGAATTAAGAAATACAGGATAGACAAAGCCTTTGATAGCCCATTAGTTTGAAATGACATTTACAGCATGTCTAAACGTTTCATACAAATAACTTAATTGTTTTAAATGTCAGAATATTCTGATTTTAACAGCTTTCTGAAACTCGTTACCCTCCATGAAATGTTCTCTCTGATCCTGATTCTAAAACAGAAAAACAGAGAGAAATAAGATATTGTGTTAGACTGTGTCTGGAAGAGACAGAAATCCAAAATTAAGCTTTTCTTGTAATTGATAGAGGTAAATAAAAGTCATTAATAAATTATGTCCATTACATGCTTCTCTTTATTCGACGGAAATGATTAACAGAAAACTAAAGATGTGATAAACAGGTAAGTTCGATTTGACCAATCAGGTTAGGTGTCACAATTGGCCCTATAACTACCTGACACTTATAGCTTCCAGTCCAGTTTTCATAAACAGTATATCCATAAACACATTTTGTTAAATAAAGGAAGAAGATGAGTTTTGTTGTATGATGAACAAGCCACTGTTAGATCGACTGCATTACTATAATATAGGACAGTCGATCTAAATTTATTTAGATTGTCCCCAGGAAGCAAACCCTATCCTTTAAAAGTCCAAATTGTTACCATGGTGTTTTCTCTCAAAAATGTGAAACCCACGAAAAGCCACATCTACATGATATGGGGAAGCACTATACCAAATTTGGTGAGGTAAGGTCAAATAGTTTTAGAGATCTGCTCCAGTAACAAATCCCTTATTGCAAATAGGCAAAGTCCAAATTGTAACAATGGAAACAATAAAAAGTAAAATTTTCAAAAAGTTGAAACCCCCAACAGGCACATATACATGATATGGGGAGGCAGTATACCAAATTGGTGAGATATAGTCAAATAGTTTTAGAGATCTGCTCCGGAAACAAACCCTATCCTTCAAATAGACAAAGTCTAAATTAGGAACAGGAATAGTTTCTGGATAACAACTTCTTTAATGTGAAAATACACGACGTTTCGGAGTACATACACACTCCTTCATCAGGTGGAATGTAAGAAAATAACAAAATATGATACAACAGCTGGCGCAAAAGAAACTCCAAGAAGCGATTGACATTCGAAGGGTACAACCTGCAATAAAGCGCGATCAAGGCATCTTCCTACCATGTGCATGGGATTCACTTCTCTAGAACTTCTATCTCCTGTCGGAGGAAATATCCGAGCAGCACCAAACCAAATTCAAGTATCCCTACATCCATCCATTTCTGTCTCCACCAATCAAAACCTATCAGCTCCAATCACCATGCAACAACTTCAAAGCCACCCACATCAACACTCGTTCAATCAACTATAATTATTGTTTGTTTTACAATTTCAATAAAACCAAATGGCCTCCTCGTTTGGTCATGTGTGTTTATTTACATCTTAAATAAAGGCTACAAGCCATTGTTTATCCACCACACAAGTGTTTACTCCGCTCATGTTTGTATTGCAAATCCTCATTGTGCATTATTCTCATGCTCTACCCCCCTCATGTTTGTATTACAAATCCCCATTGTATACCATTCTCATGCATGTTAATCTCCCTGATTGAGTGTCATCACCATTGTTTAGGATGCCCTTGCTCCTTTACCCTTTGTAATATAGGGTGTATTTTTACGGACGTTTTATCTACGTTTTAAATACGATGTTGAGTCCCTATGGATTTACTTGATTTCCCAGTGTCATCTTTTACTTTACAAATCAACTCTACAAACGGACAATATCTCTGTAATCGCCTCATAAACGTAGATTTTGTATTTTCCAAAATAACTTCTCGAATTTACATCTTTGTCTTTTATAATTCTCAAAGGAAAGGAATAAAATCATATTGACTTGTCATACATTTTAAAAATTGTAATCAACTTGTATCATCTTTTATTCCAATTATTGTTATTTGTTTGTAACGTGATTGCACTTTCCATCTATAAGTTTTAGATATTCTCTTTTAGACACGCCTGCCGTGATTCTGATCTGTTCATCATCGATCCAAGGCTAGTCTTACTCAGTCCCCGACTGTTTGTCACCGGCAATCTATATTTGCCTCTTCTATATCTCAAAATAGCTGATGTGTTATCTTGACTACCTGCACTTGTGTATTGTCCAATAGAATATATGGCGTGTTGAATAGAATCAACTAGAAGTAATCGATTGCAGAAATATATCGGTATGTGCAAGTAGTATGAGTTTATTAAATCTTATATTTTCACAAAACCATCACAACAAAACAGCTACTCTCCACCACGACCGCAAGTACAATGGCCACATATTTTTTAAACAGAAATAAGTACATCTTGCAACCAATATTTTCATTGTAAGAGATGGTTTTCAAAACCTGCAACAACGGTAGGGAGGTATGACTAGTGGAGAAAAGTGTAAATACATGAGATACGCAGAAACTGTTCTGGTGAACTTATGGAAGATTTTATCAAGACAATTTTTCGTATGATAACATAAATGATAGTTGATTTGCAATTCTTCTAACATCCTACTTTTTCATTAGCGTGATTAACGACGTCACATCACAATATTAGCACTGCCGTCTCAATGTCATTTAATCTTGATTGACTCACCTTAATTGTGATGTTCACTCACAACCAGCATATTAGTTAGAAAATTGCTTGTAAATACTTACTTTTCATATTAAAAGTTTTGAACGTTTTAGTATTAAATTTGGTTGCGCTCAATAGATGCAACATCTAATTTGTTTAATGAAAAGAGCCAAGTGGCTTTGTGTGTCAGGATTAATATTTTCACCATTCTAGAAAGTGATCTGACTGCATGACTTACCATGCCATATAGCCTTTGAGTCACTAAGGCTGCAAAATCTAATATTGGCATACTACTGACGCTTGTATAGTATAAAGTATTTTTAAATATAGTTTTTACCTTTTAAAAGTTTCAATTAAGGCATCTTAGTTTCTCACGAGTACATGTTGCTCATCATATATAACCTGACTGCAGACAAGAAGAGCAGGAGTTGTCCTGCAGTATCTGACACTCAAACCTTCCTTCTGATCTTAAAATGTGGTTCTTTGCAGGATACAAATAAGCTAGCTTTTCCTGCTTTTATCGGGATTAGTTTGTGCTAGCCTATTTACAGAAGGCTTAACGTGGTGTTAGTATTGCTCAAAATACACGATTAAATACACTGAAGGACAAATTTATGATGAAGCATTACGATAACACGTTAAATAAGCACAAAAAATAAACTAAAATAAAAAGTTCTCTAAACTTAATTCTAAGCTTCCTGTTTGTCACCTCTTCAAAAAGTAGAATAAAATAAAGATTCTTCCTATAATATATTTTTACCCTCTGGAGAGAAATGATATTTTTGCACATCAGTTATCATATCTTTATTTGAATGACCTTGAAGAGTTTTGTCTTCATGTTCATTAACAGTGTTTTGTAAGCACATTAGAACTTCTAACTATCGTTTTGTTAGGAAGGCGATTGTCTCATAATGTGGCATATTATATATTGGAGTGAGTTTAAAAAGAAGAACTATCTCCGAACTTCCTGAAGAGTAAACGAAACATGCAGGAGGAAATCGGAGTTTGTTATTCTTTTTGAAACTCATTTCAATAAGTGATAATGTACACTTGAAGAAATACCTTATTTCAAATTATAACTACACAAACGATATCTACTGTGGGAGTCAATTTTGTAGGATAAAAATAATAACCATTTCTCTTTTTCCTATTTCACCCAAATGCCACCTTCAAGAGATTTATGCTTAAAACTTTATCTAAACAGGTAAACTGAACTAAGGTTAAACGTACAGAACACCCTCTGAACCCATTTTGTCCCGGAGTCGATATTCAAGCTCGGTAACACTGTTTCCAAATCACTATATTAATCAAGCAAAACACTTCAGTGCGTAAAAAACTAAGTTCTAAGTGCTAATATACCTTATCACTTTTGCATAAGCTCATCCGCTGATTGAAGAAGCTGGGTTACTTACAAGCCTACCTGAATGGTTTTCTTTTACCAAAGGTTGATGGACCAAACCGATTGATGCAATGAGTATATAAGAGTATGACATGTCATTACAAAACGTTTAGGTACAGATGAAAGTTGAATGGCCAATTGAACATTCGGCACGATGACAGTTGAAGATAGTCAGTCAAGAGATATCTAAGAGGAAGTTTGTATTAGTATTATTGTATTTAGTAATTTAGATGAGAGCGAATCATACATGTAGTTCACTCTGGACCAATCAGAGACTATTTAACATCAGGGAAAATTTTAAAGTCAAATTTTAATATTTCGTTTCTCTAACTAAGACATTAATTTTAATATTTCATTGTTCGTAGATAATTTAAAAGGTAAAATTTGAAAGGATTATTAATGTAGTCTGCAGTCGTGCAAGCCGTGAGTGCAAGGGCAATACATTTCCAAAGGATTTCATCTGAAACATTCTATTTGTAGATGTAGTTCAAAAGTGTTGTCAGTAAAAGATGAGAAGTTTTAAAATTATCAATTTCATTGATTAATAGTCCTTGAACATGGCTTAAAATGTGGAAAAATGAATTCTTTGTAGGTCTTGTAAAGCTAATCATAACCAGTTTTAATAATACATGTAAAGGGTCACCTGATGTTCAGAAGAGCCGTACAGGTACAATAACCAATGGTTCTTTTTAAATCAATTTGAGGACAATAGAATGTTAGTATCGTGTGGCTTTTGAGCAGGAGACTCACAATAACTCGTTTGACAATTGTAAGATTATAGTTGTATATAACCACACAGTAGCTGATTGGTGTCTGTCACGTTTAATTACGTCACTCAACAAATATAATGTTTTAAAACAGTATCAAAGAGTAAAGACAGACACTTTCGTCGGACATTTTGTCTGTTAAGTGATTTAGAGGATATGTTTTTTATAAAGTTACAACATGACATGTTTTCGGCTTTGGATTACAGAAGAAAAACTCCTACTCATTAGATCCTGTTTCATCACAGTTATAAAATGACTTACCAAATCTACATTAATTTAGATCGACATGATCATCAAAATGTTATTAGAGTCAATCTGACAGTGGCCAATGCAACCTGCTGTCCCAATGAACTTTGACTTTTGGCCGCTCAGCCAATCAGTAAGAATGCCACATCTAGCTGAAGCTTATTCAAGACTCCAAACACTATAAAATTCTCGAATGGTGCGTGGAGTATGGCTTCATTCGAACTGGATCGTGCGACAAAAACATTATCTTGCGATTGTTTTTATTGAATAAATAATATTAAATATTTAAAATTATTATTGTGATCAGCCTCACTAAAACATGGCATGCATGTTTTTGATTAAATTGAACTTGATATTTATTTAAGAAATATTCGCGATTTCCTCCGCTCACTTTGTAAACGACTACAACCACTGGAAAATTGTGAACGTTATACCATAAGTATGAATTGAAGCTTGAACTAAATTTCTTAATTGGAAATTTACTAAACTGAGGTACAAAAGAAAGTTTACACCTCAGTTGGTTTTATCATATGTTTGATTTTCAATATAAAATAGCTTATTTTTTTCGAAGTCGTACTCTAATACTGAAAAGTGCAGGCGTTTAGTCATCAACCAAGGAATAGTTCTATGTGGTTTTTATTTTTTCTGGGGAAAAAATAAATTTTAAATTACTGAATTCTTCCAAAATTAATTTGGATAAAACAAAACTGTTCATCGACATATAAGACAGCTGCTAAGTAAAATCAATAAATGTGCCTCATTCTGCACACATTTACAACATTATAAACATGGTAGGGGTCATGTCGGTGTAAAAATGATTTTATACCCATGGGTCCTTTCAGTGACTGTAACTCTGCATGTTTGATTATTTGCCTAATCATTCAACATTGAACATGAACAATATCCCGGTTCTATCATATCAATTTTTTTTGTTTTTTTTACTGTATGAGTGAAACCTCAGTATATATATTTTAGATCAAATACAATTCCCAAGAACTAATTGATGATGTTTCACAAGTACATGTAGGCTATCTATTCGCAAAGTCCAGGCAGCGACCACACAGCATACTAAAAGTCGAATAAGCGGACAACAGTATCAACACTGTCCGGTTCATTACCTATTTCACCAAAGATATACATTTTACTAAGCATTAAATCATACCAGTTCGAGTTAAAAACTAGTCTACGCGAAATGAGATATACACACTGGCAATTTATTTTCGATATTTACACAAAAGGCGATTTAAATGATTTGCAAGTGTAAAGACTCGTTGTGCACCTCTCATAGGGGCCACCATTAGACCAAGAGAGAGAGAATGACTACATTTGCTGTTAATCAGTTTATGATATTCAGTTGACATGTTTCCCTGCTATAAAGTGGGAATTTATTTCTCTAATTAAATCATATTCAGTATATTCAAACATAAAATTAACTTCTTTTTCAATCATATGATATATGATTTATGATAAATGCTACACATTTTTTTAGTATTATTCAAATTGTCACTCATAAAAATGACAAGGTCAACCTTTGTCAGGATTATTCGTGAAGAGCATGGCCACTTTTCTATTTGTTCCAAATATCAGTTACCTAACGCCCATTACCAACTCTGTCTTCTTTTTGTGAGTCTAGATAGAACACACAGCCCGAGTCTTAGCTAATAATGCTGATCTGCTAATAAGCCTGGAGCAGTTCTCTTTTGTTATTGTTCTTCCTTGTCCATATATTAGATGGAAACAAGACCTAGTACAACTAGACCATATTAGATTAAGTTTAATGTAAACTGTGATTTAAACATTATCGCATTCCGTCCATGCACATGGCATTCGCGGTAGAATTGCTCAAAATGGAATCTGAAGGTTATCAAAGAGTGTCATTGTAAAAATAATGTTTCCTATTTTGTCACACAGCGTGAGCAAGAACTGTAGCTGGTAATCACTCCTGTCAACAATACATCCTACATGTATGTGATAATGACACTAATGGTTGGCTGACTTTGCTGTTTTAGGAGAGATAGGCTGACATACAACCATTAACGCAACCTCCACGTGGTCCTTTATGATAATATTGCGTGCTACTGCACATTGACTGATGGTACGTGTAATCTCAGCTATCAGCAATGAATGTAATTGTCGTTTTAATGAATGTAATTGTCGTTCTAATGAATGTAATAGTCTGTTATATGAATTCTACTTTGGGAATGGTAGTCACGTAAACCAATAGCTGTATTTTTCTTTTTAGAAATATCAGAATTAATAAGTCATAAATAGTCATTGGCTCTGTCGCTCATCAGGCTACCAGGCTTTAAACAATAAACTAAATAATTGTCTAAATGTATAGGTCATGGCCCCTGTGACCCATATGTGTGGCGACAGGATCAACAAATATATAATACTGCAATCACTAAAGAGTATCCACAAAACAGTCCAACTTTCTAGAGCTTCTTATACTTGAGAAGAAAATGAAAAAAGCATTTTAGGTCATGACCCCTGTGACCCGCATTTGAGGCCACAGGGTCACTAAATCTACAATTTAGAACATAACACCTTTAAAAGTCAAAGTTCTGCCTTTATTATATAAATATATATATATTTATAATTTCCTGCTGTAAATGGGTTTTGATAATTGAAGTTTAACTTTGCAACCGTGAGTTGAGAACATTAAGCAAATATCTTTCCTTATCAATAGTTTCATGCTATTACAAAGAAGGAATAAGAGAATAAAACCTGTATCATGTGAGCCTCTTACGAGTGAATAGACTTTTGTGACATGAGAGAATGCATTATTTGATCATATTACATATGCAATCTAATGTATATTACAAGAATATCCTGCATTAGGAATAAACACGATTTATTTTGTTCGCCAAGGCTCTAACAATACAATGTTTATTCCTTATACAGGATGTTGACCATCTCAAAACAAAGTCGCATGATAATCTCTTTTCATTTAAGAAGTAAGAAACAATATCAAACAAAATAATACTACCTGTACCTGTTAAACTAAAGGCACGAGAAGGTAATGATGGGCATTTATTTTTTCATAAAATATGTATGAATAGGTATTGTAGCGCTGATTCCTTTTTATTGCATTATCTTAAATTGGAGAGCAATCTATTTTAGAATTTCGAAATTGATAAGCATATATGAACAGGTCTCGAAAGCAGAAATATTTGGTTCTAAACCCACGAATTATGAGCATTCATTTAGTGAAACATCTCATATCAACCCAAAACTTACAGGCGAAAATAATTACCCGTATTTGTTATTATTCCAAACTAACAGGGTATGTTTATAATATCATGTAATCATTTGAAATAACCCAATAAACTCCTTACCTGAGATATATGATTTTAGATTAAGATAAAAGCTTTGTTACGTCAGAATAGTTTCCGGACAGATTAACATGTTCGTTCATTGATTGTGATGCTATGTACATTCAACCACACCATATACAGTTACTAATCGATTAGTAGCAGCTGCATTTATTTCAGGTTGTATTTTCCTGCTTTTAGTTTGGCTATTTAAAATAAAACACAATGGCTTAAGTGTTACATTTCCGCCTTTGTCGTTGATGTTTGTATATGGTCTGGCACACACATTTATTTATCTTTGATGTTTGACTTTTCCTGGCACATTGATGTAGGTTAATGTCCTATTGTAATAGTTTACTTGCGTATGTTAATGTGTTTATGACATACACAATGTTTAAAACATAGCTCGTATGACGTACACTGAAATAGGCAGAAACCAAATACTTTAAACAATGAAATTGATACACCTATTCGTATAAATTGCAATAAAAATAATACTTGTATGAACTCAAAGTATAATAAATGTACCACATGAGTTTTGTTATCATGTCAAATATGATCATCACATATATCAAGAAATCAAAACAACAAACAATCCATTTTACCTTCAAGTCACATAAGGAGAAGCAAACATCTAAAATAGTGAAAGTGAATTAAATTCAAATTTAGCACACCTTGTTTGGAAAATGTGAAGTTTTTTCCTGAACTAATGTCCCAAATGGAAATATTTAATAACATTTAAATAACAAAGACAGGAAGTCAGTTGAATGCATCAATAACTTTATTTATAAAGTAAACATGATAAACTATGGGTTCAGGGAAACTAAGTTTATGAAAATGTCTAGTTTGAATTAACAGAAATGTGCATTTCAAAGCAAATGTCTATGGCTTCTCTTTTTCTGCAGTGTTGAAGGAAGAGCTTTTTGTTATTTGAAAAAGTTTAGCCTTTCCTTAAAAATTTACGACGTCGTTATCTAAAATATTTAATCTATCCCTTCTGGCTAATCCTATGGAAACATTGCCATTTTCGATGGGATTTTGTTTTCCTAAAAAAAATAAGTTTCAGTTTGTTTAGTCTTATTAAACACGGATTATGAAATCGTTACAACATTTGATATTAATATTCAGTCAGTTCATTTTAATATAGCATGTATGCAGACGTGTCTTCTTTATCTGAAGCCAAAGATAGTAATATATAAATTTATATTGTAGTACATTTGGCGTCCGACTGTATATTGATAAGTTGACCTTCATGAATGAGGATGTACTTGGCGAGAAATGCGAGAATTTTTTAAAAATTATATTCTTAAAATACCTTTGGTTCGCAAATGACGCCCATTTTATGAACCGACTACCAAGGTCTCCCAACTTGATCACGTCATCGTTGTTATAAGACAACAACGATGATGACGTCATATATGATTAAAGTGGTATTTCACTGAGTCAAAAAAACATATCATGTTACAACATGAAAACGGAATTCATGTCAGGATGTACATGTAGATGTCATATTTCAACTATTTTCCCCCATTTGAATTAATCCATTACCAGTATGGTAATAAATAATAGAATAGTCTACAATCACATATCAACCTAAGCAGATACCATGGGACATCAAGATGAAAGTTCAATAAGAAAAAAATAAGATTGAATGAATAACAATCAGTGATGCCTTGTCAGTAGCACTCATTCTAAAGAATCTTCTAAAACATGGAGTAGTGCAATTTTTATTGAACGAGAACCATCTGTAATAAAATAGGATAGAATCGCTAATCATGTCGTTCCTGGCTGTCTTTTGGAAAGACTTGATGAGGCTACTGTAAGTACAATTAAATGAAATCATAATATAACATTTCTTTTATGATATACTATATTAATTGGGATATCTCTGAAATACCAGAATACAAAAAATTTTTAATTTGTGACTCTAAACTAGTTAGGAAAGAAAACAAAATGCATGATTTACTTTGGATTGACCATAGAAGAATAATAAAGAATGATACTTAAGAATACTGGCACACCAAAGAATATTGTTGCATATAAAAAGGTCACTTGCAAGAGGAGAGAAAAAAGTCTATTCCGGATATTCCATTGTGATCAAAGTCTTTTTGTATTGATTGGGTCTGTGTATAACTGTCCTCTCAGTGGCCGGTCTAAGGGAATCCATATTGGGTTACCAACTATCATACTGTTAAGAAGCACACTCTGGATATTATTTCAGAAAAATCTGTACAGGGATATTGACACATGTCTTTTACAATTAACATCCCTTTGGAACAGACTGTCATCTTTATTTGGTACGGCCTCGAACTTGACATGAAAGGACACAAAAAAACGTTGTGAAACAAGGAATACACATTTCCTGAATAACAAATAGTATTAATATATATATAGCAAGTACAAATCCTCTTCAAAGACTCATTGCTGATTTAGTGTTACCCTTTAAGGTTATTTGAAGTTAGCAAGTTAAGCATCTAAATCAATAAGGTCTGTAGCCCCATGTGTACAGAGGCAAGGTAAAACTTTGATCATTCTAAGACAGTTTAACTTGTCAGTTTTGAAGCTTATATCGGAAAATGTAGCATTTCAGTATTTGCAAATATCGACAGATGAAAGCTGTGATCAGCAAATGATGTGGCCATTATTAAGCATTATCATTCTTGAAATTAAATGGCCTGTTCTGTCGTTTTGATTTCTTTGATGCAATGACTGTGATGTTTCAGCTTAGATGCTAACATGTTATCAAAGAAATGTTTAAGCAAATTGGGAGAAACCACATCGAATAATAAAGTATAGCCTACAAGTTCCATTTTGGGTACTTGGCAGCCATAAGTATATATACCATAATATATAATGCCCTTACTAAACAATAAGGCTCTCAGTGTTGTAATAGAATGCAAGTACAGAAGGTATACTATTGCGAAATAATAGAATGCTTTGTTGTACAAGTTATACCTAAACAGTAGCACACAGTTGTATTAGTTATACCTAACAGTAGCACAAAGTTGTATACGTTATAACGTGTACGGGTGAAGTTATACAACTTGCATGACATTGTCATGCATAACAGTTGCCTTGTACCTAGTATCTTGTATTTAAGCATAACTTGTACATAGTCATAACTTGTACACAGTCATAACTTGTACACAGTCATAACTTGTACACAGTCATAAATCTTACGTAACATTGTTTACATTGATAAATGAGTTGTTCCATTGTAAATATTTAAGAAATGCATATATATGTGAGTATTGTCTTTCATTTCATTAATCCAGTAGATGAAATATTTAATGTTAAATACGATGTCACGTTATTCAAATTCATTATTTCATGTTTGTTGGTAGTGTTTCTTTTAATACTAGTTTATTTAAGAGTAAGTTATATGGCCACTACTAACTTCATTGAAATGGAAAATATATTTACTGAAGGTTGTATTCAAACTATGGGGTTCTGTGAGTAGATACTAAAATACTACTGAAGATCAAAGGTAGATTCCAATAGCTACGTTTTATGCCATCTCATGAGTATATATCGTTGGTCTGTTTCTAATATCACCATCATTAGGAAAGTATCAATGCCACAGGGTAATTTAGTGTTTATTGATCACTTTATATAGACGTTTCACTTTCAAGTCATGGCTGTTAACCCTTTATACATCGTTGACTCGTTTTCATGACCTGTCTTGTATCCCTGGAGATTATATGGGATGAAGGTAACGTTACCTCCTTCAAACACAAAAGATCAAATAGCAAGACTCTGGTGTATTTTGAGAGTCAAAACAAAATACTGCCACCAGACATAGCCGATTATGTATGTCTTTGAGCATATGCTTTGTAAAATGATTGCAAATTTGTTTCAAACTGGTATGATACTTCTATTTTTATTCCTGTTCAAACACTCATGGGGTGCTGAAATCCCTGTGTCAAAAGAGTTTTAATAATGATGAGGATTCCTTCAATTTTTAACAGGTCCCCAAATATACACGTATCCAAGGACCACACGTTTCATGTATAATTGTGGGACAGGTAATCATCAAACTAATGCTGACATGAAGCAGGTCACCATAATGGCGAACTGAGCTCATTGATGCTGAACTTCAACTGAGCTATGCACAAGACCATGTGCCATCACGTTAATCAAAACACATTGTTTGATTGTATGTATTGATGCTATTAACATTGTATTGGAAATATAACTTAAACAGTCAAATATACTTATTGAGGTATGTAGTTAACGAACAACAATAACTTAAATATGGCTTTTAAAACCTTTCTTAAAGTGACAATATGCCCTTGTTTGCTGTACCAAATGTCAGAGGATATTCCTGTTTTGCATATACATGTACGCTATTGATGCTAATCACATTTCTTTTCAAAACCATTCCGGTTGTGGTGTGATTTTTTTAATGCATCTTAATGATGCCTACAGACTCTATCCACACAAACCCGTTTAAAAAGAAAATGTGAAATCACTGAAATACCGTTAACGTTGTGTTTTCTCATACAATGTACTTAGCATATACCAATTTTCATGTTACATTCTACTGACACTTATCAAATCAAAATTAAAAACATTATTATGTAAGCATATTTTCCCAGCGATCTGATTGTTCGAGAGGGGATCACGTGACCGTCGACAGAAAAGCACATTGACTCCAACCCAAGTCCGACCGAAAGCCAAAAAACTTTCATTTTTGAATGTATTTTATGGTTTTTCTTTTGTTTCTGTGTTAAATACATGGTCTGGTGAATTACCTGTTTTTATGGGCCCGAGAAAATAATACATGGACTGGTGAATTACCTGTTT
Source organism: Gibbula magus (assembly GCA_936450465.1). NCBI lineage: Eukaryota > Metazoa > Mollusca > Gastropoda > Trochida > Trochidae > Gibbula > Gibbula magus. Next base: position 67,269,050 of record OW388296.1, on the reverse strand, counting down.
TTATGGACCCGAGAAAATAATATTGACCGCGGACTTCGTCCTTGGTCAATATTGTTTTCTCGGGTCCATAAAAACAGGTATTGACCTGATCATCAGTCTATAATTGTATATTATTGACCTTGGCAACATGACAGGTATTTAAATAGAATTCTTTCAATCTAAAGATTTAAAAACATTGTTATTGAAGACCACGAAATTGACGAGCAAGCGGGACTGATATTATATAAAGAGAGATCGCTAGAGGGTATTCTGAATGTCTGACGATGATGCGCTCTAATTATTTAATTGGTTGCTCTGCCGCAAACTACACTCTATCAATAGCTGACAGATACACAAATACAATGTGTTAGTGCAGTACCCTATAGAAAACAGTATCATTACATATAGGTCATGTAAATATCATTTATTGTTGCTGCGCTTTTATTTTTTGGTACTTTCCTTTTGCATGCATTTCATCGTCATTAATTTTAAGGTCACCGAAGAGCCCATATCACTTGCTTACAACATTTTTGCTGTGTTACGCCTTTATGTGATGAGATATAACATAGTTAACGTTCTGCACATAACTGCCAATACTGGAGTTTAGACAATGAATTTTTATTTTAAATGCAGTGCTTTTTATTGGTATTTTTTATATTGCAATATGTATTAAATTAGGATAGACTTGCTGATTGAGAAACTAGACTTTTCTTTTTTTATACCAAGTCATGAAGCATGACTAATAACCACCCAAAGGTTTGACAGAAAAATGTATACGTCCTTTTATGTTGTCCTCAAAACAAAGGTTCGTTACACATATGTACAAGCCTTCATCTTCAAGCATCCCCTTCAACTTCGTCAGAGTCAGTTTGGATGATGGTATTTTACAGATGGCTTAATGGGAAAGTGTCTACTTCCCACACAGTCTTTGATGTTGTCTGAACACAATTCTTCATTATACATATACACACACCTTAACATAAGCAAACCCTTCTACTTCAACACAGCCATTTTGGATGATTTAAACATTCATCAGCAACAGAGAGTATCATGTATTGACACTGATTGTGTTCATATGCACAAGCGGTATAAATATGGAAATTTTATTAGCATTGATGTTTTGGAAATAAAGCATTTTTCCACATCTACTTCTCTTCGACACTAATGTTCAGTTGCAGCCATTTTTCTTTACAGATCGGAACAAAATCTTCTTTCAGTGAATGTGTTTGTACCCACCAATCGAATGTGCTTACATGTAGTTCGTTATATCTCTAAGGCTACTATATTATAAGGCTAAATAAAAAACGTGAATTGTTTCTCTGGCATCCGCTGATCAATTGTATTTGTGTGTGACCGCTTTTGATTGTCATTTAGAAAAAGAATTATTATCCAAATCGATTTGTCCACCAAATACATCGATCTGCGGGATCCGATGTGATCCCGTTTTGTATACTTATACAACTTCCAAGATTTAATTTCATGGAAAAAAATATGCACTCCTCCCTCATAATTATTTCTTCCAACAAAAAGAAAGTGTTATAGGTCTCGTCACTTTTGAAAAAAATGTGACCGATAATTTTTTTTTTTATGCAGCCTCAAGTAATCTTATTTGGCCTTTAACGGGTGGAAACCGTTTTTGTTAGATACTTTATGACAACAACTCTACCTGACTCAAATGACGTATTTCTCTGCAGAGGTGCCACACCCTAAATATCGATAGAAATATAAAAGCCTAGATGTCCGGGCACATCAAAGAACCAAAGATGGCCAATGTGTATATGTTATAGATACATGTAGATATTATACTTATAAGTATATTTAGTACCTGAAACCTGTTCGTCCATTCACATTAAATATGAATGTAAATTTAGATGATTTTTCTCGTCTCCCCTTTAATATATCAAATCGTATCTTTATTATTTCTGAATAAAAGAAGGTGATGAATTAAACCAGGTCGAAAGATATTTTTAAAACAACGCATATTTCAACGAGTTTTGTCCTGATCGATGGGTTTCATAATATTCTTCTCCATTTTTTTGTTCAGAAGTTGTATATTGTGTGTTCATGTGAACGATAAACATGTATTGTTTCGGGAAATGAGTCAATGTAAGCATGTGTTTCCTTATATAGTTACCTTTCAGCGGCTGTATAAATGTGTCTAATGGTATGCTAAACAACTCAATATAGAATCAACTATTTTGAGCAACAATAACCTTACGCTAAGCCCTTCTGGAAATATACCAGCAAATACTAATCCACATAAAAGCAGGAAAGTCAGCTTATTTGTAACCTACTAACAACCACATTTGAAGATCAGAAGGGCGGATTTGAGTACAGATTATCTCAGATAATGTATGGAGGACACGCGCTCTTCCAAGACTTGAATTTCTTGCCTGGAAGAAATGACCTAACGTTTTACATATGATGTGGCTAATCAATTCGGAAATAAAATTACATTGTTTTCAAAATGGTAGAAATGCAACTTTTAGTTGTAATAATCAAAGTGTAAATCCATTGCATTTACATCAATACTAAACTGAAATGGAAAGAAAATGGTTTGAAAGCAAATCTATGTGGGTCTACTTGATATACAAGTGCACAATATATGATTATATAATGATGACATGGCTTTATAAATAGAGATCGGTATTGTTCAGACAAGGATGCTTTTTGGTAGCACGTTATTTATATATTACTTTAAAAACTAGTTCGGTATACATGAACCTGACAACTGATGATATTGGTCCTTGTTAACATAATTCTGAGATACAAGAGCGATTTCCTTATCATGAATGTTATACTATAAAAGGGAAAATCGAAACATTCAATTATTTTTTTAGTCCAGATAAAGTCTATAGGTGTGTCAATATCTAGTCCTTATATAAGTCCATATAAAGTAAGTATGACTCGCCCATTTTCAAAGGTATTCCCTGAAACATGATTGTGCCTGTGTTTAGGTATACTTTAATATGATAACTGTACCTTGAACTCGATCCTTGACTTACTGGCATGCTATTATGATAGCTTTTAGTGTTCCATTGCCCAGGGGAAAATGTCAGGGCTTTGTGGATACATTGTGGATTATTTCGCTTCCAATCAATCTATTATAAATTCTGCTATCTACGTTTAAAATGATGCCTTCAGAAACATTTGGGCTTTTCCTTTTCAGAGACGGCAATGTTTGACATAATATGAATTAATAACATTCTTAGAAGTAGTAGTTAAAATAACTATGTTTAATTAAGATTGAATTAAGAAATTCAGGATAGGACAAACCCAAACCATTAGTTTAAAATTACATTTACAGCATGATAAAACCTTTCATCAAATTGAATTTTGTAAAATTATCTGTCAGAATATTCTGATGTGAACAGCTCTCTTAACCTCATTACACTAACGAATGATATTTTATTGGTTTAAACACATGTTCCAACGTTTGTAGTGGCATGCACGTTTCATACAAATTAATATCTTTTTAATATCTCAAAGGTTATTCTGAGTTGAACGGCTCTCTAAAACTCATTACCGTCAATGAATGGAGTTTCTCTGATCTTCTCACGAAAACAGAAAAAACAAAAAGAAATAAGATGTTGAGCAAATTAATTTGTAATTTGAGATATCAATCACGTTGATTGTTACATCAGAACCGAACTCCTTTATGTATTCATATTTCAGACCTAATCAGTTCTGATAATATTATTACATTTCACTTTACAAAACCGAGTAAGATATTATTTACATATGTGTCTGAAATAGAGAGAAATCAAAAAATGAAACGTTTCTTGAAACTTTGTGTGATGGAGGTTTAAAAATCTTATCCATTGTCTATTTATTTAAAAGGAGTTGATTAAAGGAAAACTACTGATGTTGCAAAATATGCGATGCCAAACTAATGATTATTAGTAACCATTATGCAACTCTTTAAAAGGATAATATTGATTTATGTTCTTCACTCATTATTTTCTTATTGCTTTTCGCCAATATACCATCCAAACCAATTTTCTAAAAGCCCTATTGAATAACAGCCTACTCTAATGTAATTATGCCAGTGATTGTTTGGTAGTGGTACACAGACAGGCAGTACAAAAGATACCAAGTTTTCAACAGAGTCAAATAGAAATAATATTTCCTGTAAATACACGTTTTTGATTGGCTGATGGTCGATACATTTCTCCTTATGTACCCTGGAAGTTTCACATTGTACAAATTTAATTTGTACCCCACTTCCCGTCTCGTTGCTATGGTTTCTTTTGTTACAAGTGTAGGTGGGTCAGCCGATACACTTTTTCTGATATACCTACACTTTTTTAATAAACCTACACCTTTAACAACTGAGAAATCAATGGAGTCAAGTTGCTAAATTTCCAAATCTAAGTGCCGATACTGAACATATAAAACACCTGGGATCGAACCTCTGTCCTGTTGCTTTCTGGACGAACGACCTAACCATCACACTACGATGCAAGTTGAAACAAACTGTGTACATTTGTTCATGACCAAATGAATAAGGTTCTTATAATGCGTGATATATTATCATACATTTCTGTATTTCTTTTTATATAAGAATGTTATTTAATTTTGGGTGCGAAATGTCTTAACATACTGAAAGTTTCTTCTGTTTCTCTAAACTTTGGCCATGTTGACATTAGCAATGCAGTTTATGGTGTTAGCTGTACATTTCAGAAAGATGCACGTGCGTCTGTGTTGACAATTCCGTCATTGGGCCATATCAATTAGATTTCGAGCCCCAAACATGGGTAACCATACAATTGTACAACGCAGAACGGGCTGAGCGTACCCAGGATTTCTCACAGATGAGACCCCATTTGGATTGTGCGTTTCATACACAAGCTTGTTTACAGCTGTAAATGTTTAGAAATATTATGAAATAGTATCCGTTTACACTCGACCGTAAGTGGGGTATAAGACAGATATACCCATACTTTTCCGAGTGTATGGAATGATACCCTACACTTTTCCCCGTGGAGCCCCGTGGGGTAGGGCCCCACGGGGAAAAGTGTCGGGTATCATTCCATACACTCAGAAAAGTATGGGTATATCTCTCACGTACCCCGCTACAACGGTAACAGTTCCAAGTCAAGAGTCGTATAATGGTCAGATGACGTTATATAATGATGCATGCAGTGTGCGGAGTTTCTTTGCTCCGACAATCAATTAAACTTAGATTTTCTCGTTTTAAAACATCTAAAAGCTTGAAGTAATACATTACACGACTTTTGATATGTCAGTTGAGACGGATGACGCCATTTTGTTCATTTTTACGGTCAAGGTCATTCAAACAATAACCACTTGTACGTTTTCACTAGTCCGAATAAAATGAATATAGTCAGGATAATTTCATTGATATGGTGGAAGGATAAATACGTTGCACGCTTCTTCCTCGGTAATACGGTTTGATGTACCATCTTGGTACCTATGGCATCCTTTGTTTAAAGGCTTGGGAGACTCTGGTAACGAGTCTGCATGAGAAAATACCACTTAATACTTTATATCTGTTCAAACGCACTTTGGGTTGTGAAACTAGTATTTCAAAGGGTTTTTTGGGAATAATGTTAGATAGTTCATGTGAAATTTTATGACATGAAAATTTGCAAGATGTTGTCAGCATAATGTTCCTTATTGGACTTTAATATGATGACGTATTGTTGCTGTAGGATATTTCACTCTTCTACCTCTATTAAAATGATGATATTGTAAAACAAAATGTATTTCAGAGCATGAAAAATTACAAATAATACTATCTCGCTTAAAAAGAAGTGATGTAGCAATCGAATGTTTCCCTCACGGATAAAAATATTTTGCATTTTGTTGGTATCGTTTTTATTTGCCCCGGGTGTGTACTGAAATCTTCTCTTGAGCTAACAGAACAACCACTACAGCTTCACATAAATAAAACACGTTGAGTTGTGTGTGCTTAATAATTATGTTTATCTATATAGAATAAGGACATGAGAGGAACGTGGTTGTTGAATTTCAAAGCAATATGAAAAATGAAGCAACCAATCTGGATAAGAAATGGACTGCTATAATGTATAATGTATTTATCTTATAGAATGTTTCAAATTCTCATCAAACATACAAATCAAATTGAAACAAATCAGCAAAAGTTAGTCAGCGCTCCAAAAGAGGAGTTCATGGGTCAAGTGTTGTTTGGGTCACTGTTATCAACAATTTATTTTATTTAATTGAGTTTTATTTACCAGTTTTTTATCAGGTTCATGTGGGCCAACTTAAGATATATAAAATATATGACTTTTCTCAATTCAAAAGATGATGACATTGCTACATTTGTCACAGGCAATCTATTTTTGCCTCTTCTATATCTCAAAATAGCTGATATGTTATCTTGACTACCTGCACTTATGTGGTGTTCAATAGAATATATGGCGTGTTTAAGTGAAAAAAAACGTTATTGGTTGAGAAACATCTCTAAATGCTTTTTCAAGGAGTATGGCATTCGCTGCCAAAGGAGTTTATCAAATTATAGCTTTCTACATGAAAACCGTTGAAAAACAGCTGCTGTCTTCTGCAAGGAATGGAGATGGGTAGTTTGATTAGTTGCAAAAATTGTTTGTACAATAAGAGATGTTGTTTCAAAAGTAGAAAAACTAAAGTTCCTCCATAAATCCAATGTCCAAACATGTTATCAGACAGAAACATAGTAATATTACAACCAGTATGAAAAGAGCGATAATTCAATTGCATTTGTCCATTGCAAGAGATGTTTTTAAAACCTGTAACAGAAATTATGTGGGAAGGTATGACTTGAGTAACCTCTGTCAAAAGAAAAATGTGTGTGCATGTGATACATAGTTATTAATGGCCGTGACGTCACAATGTTAATATGGTGCATGATGATATTTAACCAATCCCGACTCGCCATGATTTTTACCCAAAGCCAGCAGTATCGATCGGTTGTTGTGTGTTACTTATAAAACTAGTTCCTTATAGTTACCCTGTATTTTCTTCACTCATGAAGGTTCTGCTCACCACATCCATTTCTGTCAATGAAAATAGAGCCAAAGTTTGTTTGTGCCAGGATGATTTATTTTCAACGTCGTAGAGGTTGGATGTCTTACCATGCCATATACTATATTCTACAGTTCATAATTGGCACATGATGTCATATTGGCATTACACAGAATCATGTTTAGTGTCATATGTTTTTCTTGTAAAAGTTTCCACTCAATTAAGGCATCTTAGTTTCTCACGAGTACATGTTGCTCATCATATATAACCTGACTGCAGACAGGAAGAGCAGGAGTTGTCCTGCAGTATCTGACACTCAAACCTTCCTTCTGATCTTAAAATGTGGTTCTTTGCAAGATACAGATAAGCTAGCAACCTGGTTCCCTGGCCTCGTTCCGCGTGCGCTACAGTGAGGCCATGGTACTGGCTGTCTAATGGCGATGCGCACTGCAACGATCAAAGATGGCGGACAAGGTAAGTTTTCCATAGAGACAGTTAAATGTTTCTCATTCCCGCTGTCTAGCCACGACATATTCAAGACAAATAGCTTTTTAGAGTCTTCATAAAATTAGCAATCGGAATTTCGTATCAAATATTTTTTGTGGCAACGACATTTTGCTAAATATAATATTGTTTGCAGCTGAGCGATAGCCCCGCCCACAGAGAATTGTAAACAAAACAGTCGGTGGCTTCGTGCACTGTTTTCAACTATGACAGGTCGGAAAATGAAAGAATTTTTGTTTATCTCGTGTGGTGACAGGTGGTTGTAAGTACTGGCAATGTAGGAGTAAGGCGATTTTACGATATTTCCCAGAAACGACCCTATCCAAACCGGTCAACTTATAGACGCTCATGAGCAGTAGCCACACATACACCATCAGTCAATCTCGCATGTACTATTTACAATGTCATCAAGTTACAGCTGAAAATTGTTAGCAGTCGTATGATCCGATTTCCGATATTTTACGGTTTTCTTTCGAATTCACATTTTGATAGATATAACGTGTAATTTATTATTTATGAGTCATGTAATGTATGTGTAAGAGCATGATTCATTTCTATGAAAATACTGTTGTCACACATTAGCATTTCCCCTGATTTTCTGGATTGATTTGATAATGGTTTTAAATTACATGTATATATTTCCTATTTCAGAATTTGCTAGTATCATCATGCAAGATCTAATTAAGTTTATCTTTGCATTCAAATTGTAAAGATGCCACCAAGAATTCTACCAGAAAAGACACTGAGAACAGAATGCCCTCTTGCCTTCAATGCCATAGTTATGCAGTTCAACACCAAGGCACAGGGAAACCTAAATGAGAGTGAGATCTGCACCAACTGTACACATCCCACAAGCACTGGAGATGGATGCCATTGTGTCAAGGAACCCAGGAAACACTTTTATGCAATATATTTCTTCAAGGACTGGACAGTTTTGTATCATGTATCATGATTTGTGGAATATAATTGAATTGTATAGGTTACTTTGAGAATTAAAATCCTGATTTAGCTACAGAGCCTATTACTCTTTTTCTTGCCATTGAATCAACTTTACAGACAACTGTATAAAAGGTACTAATAGAAAAGTTGAGTATTTCATTTTAAGGCACAAATGTGAGTACAGCATTAATGACAAATTGATAAGAATAATAATGAAAAGTTTAACACTTAATATCCAACTCACTGGCGGTACGTTATTACCTGAAAGAAAGAAATTTTGATTCCGCAAATAAGCGCATCTCCCTTTAGTTTCATACTTCCCACATTTCAGATACACACATATACAGCTGGGTTGCAATGTGGATGAAGTGCCTTGCAATGGGACAGTAAAACCCACTTTTTTGGTGGCTCAAACGTGATTCGAATTCGAACCAGGGCCTCTGGCGTGAGAGGCTAGGAGGTTAATCACTAAATCACTGTGCTCCTCATGAAAATAATGATCCCATTTCATTTGGTAGTTAGTCTGTTAAAACGTTGTATTGTATTCTTAAAGTGCTGCATGAGATAATATATTCGAATTTGCAACATATGTCTAAAATATACAATCATAGTGTCCATTATTTCTGTAAACACTGCACACTATTTAGATTCCCGATAAAACATGCAGGACGATTTGTTTGAACAGGTTAAAACTTGAAAATAATATTATCATGTACTATCCACAGTTGAGAAGCCTCTATGGTTTAGAAACAAGTCAATTATCATAGATTTGCAAATGTCGTGGGCCTCAGGCCAAGTAAGCAACCTGATATACTGTCAAGTGCTGTATACTTTGATATGCTCCACTCTAACAATATACTGAGATACACATGTAGATTGAAAGGTGAAAGTGTGTTTTTGGCATATGACTTTAATTTTCGTGTATGTACTCTTTGACAAATCGGAATTCTATATTGTAGATTTGGCGACCCTGTGACCTCAAATATGGGTCATAGAGATCATGATCTAAATCACTAGTTTCATATTCTTCTAAAAAAAAAAGGTCTTGGAAGCTGAAATGTTGCTTACAGACTCCCTTGACAATGAGCATTCTAAATAGTAGATTGAAATAAATGAGCCACAGAGCCCATGGCTCCATGTTTGAATCTATCATCTGTCCCTTTGGAAAAATAACATAAATATAATTCTCTGCAGTCCTCTAAAGACCTTGCATTCATCATGGTGCCATAAACAAGTCAAATATTTTTCACAACTGCTTCAACATGTTAGATATTGTTTAATTCCCTTTTAGACACTGACAGCAACACCAGCAGAAGTTGAGGATTATCTCGACATTTCTTTTATGACGCTTTTCCATGAGAAGGACTTTAATGACTCAAAGATTTTTGTGATACAGATTACTTTTTCTCTTCTACGAGAGGCTTCAGTAACTTCTGACAAAACATGCTCCACAGATAAAGAGGGATATGCTGATAAATCATGGTTGCAACATCCGCAGTGTTTCATGCCATGAGAAGATTATTTATGATGTCACTAATGTCGCTTTGCTTTTTTCGATCACATTTATACACTTGTCTCAGTTCGGTGAGGAGAAGGCTAAAATGTCTGAAGATGTCCACAGGTGGAAGCTTTGTTCAACTGTTCTGATCTCTGTCTGTCTGTCTCTCTAGGTTTCTTGTAACCTGTAAACAATTACATTTATGAGTATAGATGTCTAATGCATGTACTTTGATAAAAAAAACTTATTACATGTCTCACCTGTATACACCAATACAGCTTTAATGTATACAAGGTGGTCACACTGAAGGATATATTGACATTGCTTGCAATTTAACAGTTTAATGCATTTCTGCTATAAGGCAATGGAGTAAAGAATATTAAAATATTGATAGAATTATGGACCAACATATAGTTTGATGTCAAGTGCTCCATGTGGCCAAATAGAAAAGTATATGGCTGTTTTCTTACTCCTGATCTTACCTCTTTCTTTTGTATTCAATTAAACCCGCTTCAAATGAAGCCTACATAGTTCTCCTGCAAAAAGATAAGTCAAATGAAAATGTATGTTAATTAACGACAAACGTACAAATGTACAACAAATGCATCTCAAAGCAGCTTTAAGAGCATCGACCTGAATTTAAAAGTTCACATTATTCACAAATATTCATATAGAGTTAATAAGGTGACATTCCCAATATTCTGGTGCTGACATAACTGAAATGTGTGTTTAATGTATTTTCAAAATAGCTACTTGATTAATACAATAAGTACTTTATGGGAGTTTTTCCCCCATTGATTGAAATTTTACTGATCAAATACTTGTACTGGTAACAGCTAAATTATGGCATAACTTAAGTTATGGTTATACCCAAAGATGCTTGTGTTTGTATTATTTTATAAAAAATCCAGTGCTCATGAACTTTAATATCTTTAAACTGTAACTGACAAATAATTTACATTTATGAGGCATACCTGCTCATGATAGAGAAAACTTCAAAACTTCAGTTTTTAGCTCATCAGGCCTGAAAGGCCCGATGGGCTTATGGCATGGGATGGCGTCCGTCCATCCGTCCGTCCGTCCGTAAACTTTTCACTTTTTCGACTTCTTCTCCAGAACCAATAACTCTAGAGAGCTGAAATGTTATGTACAGACTCCTTGGCCAATGGGGATTCTAAATTGTAGATTTGGTGACCCTGTGACCCAAAATAAGGGCCCCAGGGGTCATAACCTTAAAAGCTATTTTCATCTTCTTCTCCAGAACCAATGACTCCAGAGAGCTGAAATTTTATGTACAGACTCCTTGGCCAATGGGGATTCTAAATTGTAGATTTGGTGACCATGTGACCCCAAATAAGGGCCACAGGGGTCATAAGCTATAAAGCTATTTTCATCTTCTTCTCCAGAACCAATGACTCCAGAGAGCTGAAATTATATGTACAGACTCCTTGGCCAATGGGGATTCTAAATTGTAGATTTGGTGACCCTGTGACCCCAAATAAGGGCCTCACAGGCCATTACCTAAAATCTTGTTTTCATCTTTTTCTCCGGAACAAAAAGATCTAGCAGGCTGTAATATTGTATGCAAACTCTTTAGCCAATGGGGATTCAAACTTGTAAATTTGGTGACCCTGTGACCCCAAATATGGGCCACAGCCTAGAAAAAACCTTTGAAAATGAATTTTGAACTGATATTTTATGACACTTCAACCACTTTATTTGAAATGTATGTCGACTTTAGATAACAATCTACATTGTGGACATGTTTGTCAAATTGATGTAATCAATGTGAAATGAGAACTATTGAATAGCCTATGAACTGAAAATTGTGACAAGGCATAAAGGACTAAATTGAAGAGGAGTTAAGAATTCTTTTATTTTACATGAGATATGTGAACTGCATATGACTGGTGATGAAATGATAAGATAAGATTATTTTCATCTTCTTCTCCAGAACGAAAAGACCTAGAAGGTTGTCATGTTGTGTAATGAGTCTTTAGCCAATGAAGATTCTAAATTGTAGATTTGGTGACCCTGTGGCCCCAAATACGGGCCTCACAGGCCATTACCTAAAATCCTGTTTTCATCTTTTTCTCCGGAACAAAAAGATCTAGAAGGCTGTAATATTGTATGCAAACTCTTTAGCCAATGGGGATTCAAACTTGTAAATTTGGTGACCCTGTGACCCCAAATATGGGCCACAGCCTAAAAAAAACCTTTGAAAATGAATTTTGAACTGATATTTTATGACACTTCAATCACAATGATTTGAAATATATGTCTACTTTAGATAACAATCTACATTGTGGACATGTTTGTCAAATTGATGTAATCAATGTGAAATGAGAACTATTGAATAGCCTATGAACTGAAAATTGTGACAAGGCATAAAGGACTAAATTGAAGAGGAGTTAAGAATTCTTTTATTTTACATGAGATATGTGAACTGCATATGACTGGTGATGAAATGATAAGATAAGATTATTTTCATCTTCTTCTCCAGAACGAAAAGACCTAGAAGGTTGTCATGTTGTGTAAAGAGTCTTTAGCCAATGGAGATTCTAAATTGTAGATTTGGTGACCCTGTGGCCCCAAATAAGAGCCCCGTAGGCCATTACCTAAAATCCTGTTTTCATCCAGAACAAACTAGAAGGAATATTTTGTTCAGAATGTTTAGATGTTTGGATGACAAGGCTTAGAACCGAGATTGTTTAGCCAAGGTGATTCAAAATTGTACTATGTACCATGAGATTCATCACATTGCCTGTTCTCTTTAAGCCTTATACAGTTAGATCAGTGCTGCCAGTGTTTAGTGCAAGCAAGAGTCTATTACATAATTTGGCGGTAAAACACAAAAAACACAGCTGGCTTGTAACCAGAGCCAAGGGGTCAGAATATTGCATAATCTCCTGTGTGTTGACCTTGCTGAGTGCTCTCTCTCAATTTCAAGACTAAGATTTGTCAGGGTTAGGGATTGTGCATTATATTGAGACAACATATTTCTGTCTTCATCATCAAACAAAATAAACTCTGATGAGCTACAGAGCCCATGGCTCTATTTTTTAGCACATGAAGTCAAAAAGGCATTACTGTGAAGTCTTGTTGTGACAGTTAATGAAGTTTCTTTACTCTTTACTCCATTACTTTTCAGAATTCAGAATCAATATCCTTGAGTGGAACCACCTGAAGCAAATAATGGTTTGCTATGTATATGAAAAGCACTGTAAGTTCAACTACTGATCATAAATGTTTTCTCCAAATTGTATCACGTATGAGGTGAAGTGAGGTGATTTGGTGTTTAATGCCGCTTTCAAAGGTATTTCAGGGCCTGCACTGAAATTAAGTGTAGCATTGCACTGCAAACCTTACTGCTTGTAGAACAGTTCTCTACTGCAGACAAAGTTGCCGTGCCCCTGGTGGGATTTGAACCACACACCTCTTGATCTTAAGCCGAACTCGCAAACTATACTGCACTATCCCGCCCCCGTATTACAAATGAAACTTAATATGAATATAAAACTTACAGCATGTCTATTCACCAGTGCTTGTGGGATGTGTACAGTTGGTGCAGATCTCACTCTCATTGAGGTTTCCCTGTGCTTTGGTGTTGAACTGCATAACTATGGCATTGAAGGCAAGAGGGCACTCTGTTCTCAGTGTCTTTTCTGGTAGAATTCTTGGTGGCATCTTTACAATTTGAATGCAAAGATACACTTAATTAGATCTTGCATGATGATACTAGCAAATTCTGAAATAGGAAATATATACATGTAATTTAAAACCATTATCAAATCAATCCAGAAAATCAGTGGAAATGCTAATGTGTGACAACAGTATTTTCATAGAAATGAATCATGCTCTTACACATACATTACATGACTCATAAATAATAAATTACACGTTATATCTATAAAATCAAAATGTGAATTCGAAAGAAAACCGTAAAATATTGGAAATCGGATCATACGACTGCTAACAATTTTCAGCTGTAACTTGATGACATTGTAAATAGTACATGCGAGATTGACTGATGGTGTATGTGTGGCTACTGCTCATGAGCGTCTATAAGTTGACCGGTTTGGATAGGGTCGTTTCTGGGAAATATCGTAAAATCGCCTTACTCCTACATTGCCAGTACTTACAACCACCTGTCACCACACGAGATAAACAAAAATTCTTTCATTTTCCGACCTGTCATAGTTGAAAACAGTGCACGAAGCCACCGACTGTTTTGTTTACAATTCTCTGTGGGCGGGGCTATCGCTCAGCTGCAAACAATATTATATTTAGCAAAATGCCGTTGCCACAAAAAATATTTGATACGAAATTCCGATTGCTAATTTTATGAAGACTCTAAAAAGCTATTTGTCTTGAATATGTCGTGGCTAGACAGCGGGAATGAGAAACATTTAACTGTCTCTATGGAAAACTTACCTTGTCCGCCATCTTTGATCGTTGCAGTGCGCATCGCCATTAGACAGCCAGTACCATGGCCTAACTGTAGCGCACGCGGAACGAGGCCAGGGAACCAGGTTGATAAGCTAGCTTTTCCTGCTTGTATGGGTATTAGTGTTAAATAAATATATTGATTTTACGAATGTTCTTTATGATTGATGGCTCAAATCTTTCTAAATAAACGGAAATTCTGAAAATTAATTAATATGTGAATACTACAAATATCAACTTGAAAACTATTTTTAAAATGTTTAAATTTACCAAAATGTATTGAGTTCTGCATTGCTATAGTTCATCCATATGTTATATAACAGTGCAAGAGTCACCGCAAATGATTACTGTTCACGAAAAACAATCAAACAATTAGCGACTGCAGGGATCATGGTTTTGTTGAGGCCGTATATTTGAAGCCGCTGAATGATGAAAATGATATTGTAATAACGATTTTCCTTTTTTATATTACATTTTCGAAATCAAAATCCTTTTCTGTTCTATTTCTATGAAATGGTATCATATCTCAACGCTAGATGGGATCTTAGCTTGTGCACCAATAATGAATTTCTATTCTTTCACACAACCAATACATGACTTTCAATTTTTTTCCGATTCTCTACAATGGCTTATGGGAAGCCTTGAACTATCGATTTCTTAAGGGATTATAACTACATCCTCCTACATCCCTATTTTGCCCCATTGTCATCTTCGGGATATTTGATTGGTAGGCGTAAAAAACTGTAATGATAGGTATATTGACTTAGGGTAAAACACACAGAACCAATGTTGTCCCATTGTCGTTATGCGAGCTCGGTAACACTGTTTCCCAATGTGTGCATTGGCCTCAGGCAGAACACTTCAGTGCATCAGAAACGGTTCTGTTTATAGACATCATTATTTTTGCATAACCTCATTTGAGTCCAGCTTCACTTATTGAAGAAGCCCAGTTACTTACAAACCTACCTGAATGTTTAATTTATTTGCCTTAAATATCAAACATTGTGTCTAGAAAACCCTTTAAAAATAGCAATATCAGCACCTGATGTATGTTTGAAGTATTAAGTATAATAATCTCATAAATAAAATTCAAATCAACTTTATCTGAGCGAAGTAGTTTGTGTTTGACTTGAAATGAAATGTTGATAATTTGGTATCATTCTGTAGCCCCTCAGTGTAGATATAAGGTGAGTGCCCGATAGAACATTTGTTATTAAGACAGTTTAGGATAGCCAGTCTAGAGATAGATTTAAGGGGCAGTAGCACTATTTTCGTTCAAAAAAATTGATGGAATTTATTTGAAAAATAATGTCAGCAATAGTAAAACACCCTTCTATCTTCGGAAAATCAAGTTAAAATAAAGGTGTACATGGTTCGGTATAGGAATTGGAATCGTTTTTGTAATTTAAAATAATAAAATGTGTTCACATTAAAATGGCCGCCATGCAAATTTTGCTTTATACGCAACAACGTTATTAGCACTACGGATAATTTGTTTGTGCAATAAGATGTTTTACCCTCTAAAGTAAATATAAATCATTATAAATTGGAAATTTGAAAAAAATTAATATTTGCAAAAAATGTGCTACAGCCCCTTTAAGATGAATTCGAGCAGCTGTATTTTGTAATTTAGATGAGAGCGAAGCTTACATATAGTTAGCCTGTAACCAATCTAAGATCGTTTAACACCAGGAATCAGTTTTAATAGCATATGTAAAAGGTCACTAAATGTTCAGAAAAACCATACTGGTACAATCACAAGCTTTCTTAGGGTATTTGGTATTAAAAAAGGTATTCTTTCCTCAGTAACCTTGAATAAAAAAAAATGAAATGATTTTGGTTTACATTTCAACGATCAGCTCCATCTCTTTTCGAAATACATTGCAAGACATTGCAATCTGATATATTCACTACTGGGTATTTATATTTCTGGTTTTCAAACTAGGATGATCTGATCCTTCTTCAGCCTAACTGACGACAATAGATTGTCAGTAACTATCACTGCCAAACACATCACATGTGTCGTGTGTCAGTGAAGTCAGGAAGTGATTGTTAATACATTCACGAAATAGAAGCCCTAAATAGCTCACAGTTATGAATACTCACGCTTTGAGCAGGTGACTCACAATAACTCGTTTGCCAATTATAAGATTATATTTGTATATGACGACAGAATATGGTTGATGTCTGTCACGTTTTATCAAGTTATTCTAGAAATAGAAATGTTAAAAACAGTATTAAAGAGTTAAGACATAACATGATGTCTGTTGAGTGTCTTCGAAGAAATGATTTTTGAAAGGTACAAAATCAGATGTGCCCGACTTTGGATTACTGAAATAAAATCATTATAAATAAATAGTATCTGCACAGTGTATAAAGCGACTGTTAAACACTATATAATAAATGATATCAAATGTCATAGTTTTATTGAGAAAACCTTTGAGTTTGAAAGTGCCAATTATTCTATATCTTAAATTTCTTGATCCATTTAATAACACAGTGCCACACTGAGTTACTCTTAAAGAACTGTTTTCAAGTGATGGGTACTTATGCTCGGGTAGGACATGCTCCATGCTCGATACTCTGTAGTTTTCAATGGTCATCAATGATTAATTTACCACTCTTCATTATCTGTGAATAGAAGGGTCAATAGCTTATCATATAATTATACCCCCGCTACGAAGTAGTCGGGGGTATATAGCGGTCAGCACGTCCGTCCGTCCGTGCGTCCGTGCGTCCGTCTGGTTTTTGTTCCGCTCATAATTCTGAAACCAGTTGCTCAAATTTTAAGAAACTTGATATGTACAATCACCATGATGTGTACATCTGCCTTTTGTATGTTTCATACCCTAATTTGCATATTTGAATGTTTCATACCCTCATTTGCATATTTAATGCCATTTTTCAAATTTTTCGACTTTTACTTCTAAAACATGCTTACAAGTGTAATACTTACTCTGCTTTAATAATACTTATATATAATGTTCTGTTAATACAAAAGTTTAAACATTGATGCCCTTTTGCTATTTTCAAACATTTCTCTTTGACTAATGTTAAAAGCGGGGGTATCATGAGTGAGCTGTGCTCACTAATTCTCTTGTTATTATGTCGCTACTTTAAAACTCTTGAAATACCCAAAATACTATGTCTGCCCATGTATATTTCTATGCATGTGAACAAAGAAACAGTATTTCTTCAAGACTAATTTTGTGTAAGCAAATGTAAATGTAATGTCAGGTTTCGGGACTTTTCAGTACCAGAGTAAACATTTATTACACACAAATACCAACACCTGTATTGACGGTCATTGCAAAACAATATGATTCCAGAAATATCCAATGACTTATACATTTGATTTTGTGTTTCAATTCAATTAATTTATTTCGGTTTTCGAGGGCATTGGCCCATGCAAAATCAGAATACAGTTTACAATACATACTTTTTGATAATAACTAAATGAATTGTAATGTAAGGACAAAATGATTTATGTACTATTCAAAATGCCACTCAGAAAGTAGTCAAGATCAACCGTTGTCAAAATGATTCGTTAAGAACAGGTCACTTCTTTAATTTATTTTGCTACAACTCCAAATACGAATATCAGTAACAATAATCAGAACTTAAAGTCAAATACCAAGTCTGCCTCCTATCTATTAATACTGATCTGCTAATTAGCCCTGCAGCAGTTCTCTCTTGTTCTTGTCCTTCCTAGTCAATACATTATATAGTAACAACACCTAGTACAAGTTTAATGTAAACTGTGTTTTAAACATTATGGCATTCTGTCCCGGCACATGACAGTAAAGGTAGAACTGCTCAAAACCTTTTGATTCTGAATTATCAAGGTAATCACAGAGTGACACTGCTTCGAGTAAATAAATGTTTCCTGTTTTGTCACACAACGTGAGCAAGAACTGCAGTTGGTCATCACTCCTGTCATCAATATATCCCATGTGATAATGACACTAATGGTTGGCTGACTTTGCTGTTTAAGGAGAGACAGGCTGACATACAACCATTAATGCAATCTCCACGTGGTCCTCTATGGTAATATTGCGTGCTACTGCATATTGACTGATTGACTGATTGACTACGTGTAATCGCAGCTATCAGCAATGAATGTAATTGTCGTTCTAATGAATGTACTAATCTGTTATATGAATTCTACATTGGGAATGGTAGTCTTAAACCAATGGTAATGGTTTCTTTTTTTGAAATATCCAAATTACGTATTTCACGCATTGGAAACTTGGAATTCCAAAGCTTAAGATATTGTATTGTAACAAGTGATATGAAACTTGAATCTCTGTACTGAATTTGCAGTGGTATAATAATGCATTTTATAAAGTAATGTAGAGTAAATATAATTCATTTGGGAAGTAGAAAACAATATCAATGTTCGTTGTTAAATTAAAAGTCTTGAGAAGAAATTAGTTGCGTTTGGGCGATGAGCTAATATGTAATAGTTCTTTCTGGAAAATGATATACATTTATAAACACATCCAAAGAGCAGAAATCTTTGCTTCTAAACCTACCAAATAAGAGCATTCATTTTGTATAACATCTCATATTAAGCCCATAACTTACAGCAGTAAAATAAGTATCTTCAGTTTGTATACCACGCTAACAAGTTATCTTCATGATATCATGTCATGATTTGAAATAACCCAAAATAACTCCTTGCGTGATGCTCATGGTTTTAGATTAAGATACAAGCTATGTCACATCAAAATAGTTTCTGGACAGATTAATATCGCATGTTCGTTCATGGATTGTGATGCTTTGTACTATGATACTGAGTTAATAATCGATTGAAACAGATAGATTTATTGCAGGTTGCAATATCCTGCTCATGGAATGGTTACAGAAGAAAAAAACATAATGGCTAAGTGGTTACATTTCCGCCGTTCATGCACACAAATTTATTGATCTTTGATGTTTTACCTTTCATGGCACATTGATGTAGGTTTAATGTCATATTGAAATAGTTTACTGCGTTTATAACATAGGTAATGTATGAAATATAACTCATACGACTCACAATAGCTAGGCGGAAAGAAAAAACCTTCAAACTGATGACATTCATAAATTGCAATAGTCATCATACTTGAATGAACTCCAAATATATTAACTGTTTTTCATGTTAAATATGTTTACCACATATATTAAGAAATCAAACCACAAAACAATACATGTATGCCTTTCAAGTAAAAAGAGAGGGAAACATCTAAAACAATTCCCCTTGAAAGTAAAGTTAATTAAATTCAAATTTTAGGAACCCTTGTTTGGACAAATATTAATAAGTTATAATCTGAATTACAGTAATGTTCCAATTGAAATTATAAATAACAAAAAGTGAAGTACAGTGGATGCAGCAATAAATTTAGTTATAATGTAAGCATGTAACTATGGATTCAGGGAAACTAGGATTATGAATACTTCTAGTTTTGAATTCAAACGGATATTTGCATTTTAAAACATATCTTAAAGGTCCACAAACCCCGACCATATCACTTTTCGGTTTTTATTCAAGCTTATTCCAAGATGACGAGGATTTCACTTGATATTTGTCAATTCAACCAATAAACACCTTTTATAACGCCTTTTTAGAACGGCGCTCAATTACGCCTCATAAAACTTTAGCCGAGAGCGAATTCCGCTTGCTTGGCCTTGTGACGTAATACACAGGAGTCGTTTGGCGTCTAATGACAGAATCCACTAGATTTAGCCTTACATAACTGCCTAAATAACATATTTACCTTTGTCCTTATACATCAAAATTACATATATTACACGCCCCGTAAAACGTACTACAAATGGCAGCAGATGTCAACACTGTTTAGTACTGGATGTGACCATTGCGGGACCCGTAATTCTGCAATGTGTTTTGGAACAATTCTTATCGTTGCCCAATATGGCGGCGGCCCGCATGTCAGATGATGAAGATGTTCGAAAGTCACAGATCTATTACACATTTCATACGGATTATAACGGTGTTAACACGCCTCATTCATGTTGAATAAAAAAAAATTCACATTCGTCCTTATGCAAAATAACAAAATATATTTCAGTATTTTTGTTTATCAATGTAGCGATATGTAATAAGTGATGTAGTTGCGTTATTGACACTCTAACTAAGATAAATAATAAATAAGAGGGGATATCTACACGACTGAATAGTCGGGGTAATATTTTTTTAAAATTGAAAACCAAACAACACATGTACACACGGTCATGGTAGGTTGATCAAAGTTCTATAGTTCCAATACTTTCATTTGAAATTGGGAAAGATACACTTTCCATATTTTTATCCGAAGTGATTTAAACATTATTTTATTTCCACAAACATATGAATTGACCATCAACAACTACATGTAATATACAATGCAAGGCCTTTTATATAACATGCTAGGAAATGGTAGTGGTATTACACTGAATCTAAGTAATTGTAAATGTACACGACTATAGATTTAAAGATAGCCCGAATATGTTCTTCTAAAAACTGTAAACCAGTAACATTGATGAAAATTATAGGATTTTCTTAGTTGTAATGAAACTATTCTATTAGCAAAATAAAGTGACCATGAGAAATATTGACGCAGTAGATTTCAAGCTATAGACACTCTTCAAACACAAAATCAAGCACATCAAAAAAAATAACTAATAATGACGTTTATGATATTAACAAAATTGCATGATCTTTTTTATTTTTGAATTGTCAGTTATTCATTTCAAAACATATTGTAGTTTATAAGATAACATAACACTCCACTCGATTGGGAAAAGAACAAATCTAAAATCAGCGGTTGAATATCGAAAAATGCTCCTAAAACTCCGAAATTACTCCCTACGGACGCACAAATACTCATTCTATCGGAAACTTGTAATGTCAAAACGTTCTTATAATGTTTTAAACGAATTATCAACGAAAATCGACAAATCGCCTAAGGATTTCATTAAGCAACTCCTGTGTATGACGTCACATCGCTAACGAAGGTTATGCTACACTGAGGGGCCGCGGAAAACTGTTTCAAGAATGAGATAATGAGGCGGCAAAATTTACTCACTTTGAAGGGCTATATCTTGATAAGTAGGTGACGCTTCTAAATAATCGTTTGTGTTTTGCTTACTTGAAAGTATTGTCTATATGAATAAACGAATTAACATCGAAAAAACAAAGAGATGATATTATCTTTAATGGTGTTTCTTTTTCTCAATATTCTGCAGTGTTGAAGGAACAGCTTTTTGTTATTCTAAAATGTCCAGTCTTTCTTTAAACATTTACGACGTGGTTATCTTAATATTTAATGTATCCATTCTGGCATTCCCCTTTTGGAACACTGTCATTCCTGAAGGGATTTTATTTGCCATTTAAAAAATAAAGAAACCCTATTCATTGAAGGTGATGAGTTTTAGTAAAGACATTCAGATAGGAATGCAAAAACTGTTTATGAAACATTTCAATCAAGCTTTCTTTGATAACGCATTGAAATGTAACCAACTTCGTCATGATTTGCTTCATTTAATCTGTTTCATTCTGTTTGTTTAGTCTTATTAAAAAGAGAGTCTGAAGTCGTTACAACATTTTATATCAACATTCAATCCGTTCTTTTGAACATCATGTAGATGTGTCTTCTTGATTTAAAGCGACACATGATTAGTTGACATATCATGTTTTCTTATGGAGTAAAGTATAATTTTTTATTTCATTTGTTGATAGGTGCAACTCCGGCTTTACATATATAATTTGACCTTCAATTATAGATATGTATTTGATAAGAAATGTCAGATGTTCGATATATTATATTCCCAAAGTAATTTCGGTTGGTAAATCACGTTCATTATACAAAATTCACCTCACTTGATCGCGGTCATCTTGCAACATCATTGTATTTTTATATGACAACTGCGATAATTCATATGAAGAAAATTAATTTTGCACTGAGTCAATAACATATATTATGTCGCTCAGTGACAATACGCATCTTTATTTTAGGCTATAAATGTTATATTTCACCATTAAAAATAAGGTATTTTGCCTCCATTTGGTTAAGTCAATTGCAATTATATACCTATTAAATAACTACATAGAAAAGTCTTAAATCACATATCAACTAAAACAGTTACCTCGGGACGTCAACAAATCTGAATGTATGCATAACAATCAGTGATAACATGTCAGTAGCATCCATCAGGGAGTAATGCAAATTTTTAATTGAACGAAAACAAGATATGATAAAATACATGTAGGATAAACTCGCGAATCATATCAATGAGTTATTTATTCCTGATTGTCTTTTGAAAAGCTTTAATTACGAGTACTGTTAGTCAATTAAAGGAAATTATAATATTTCTTGTTATGTTATACTTTTAACTTGGGAAATCTCTGAAATACCAGAACGTCTTAAGTGTAACCTTATGATTTTATATATTAGTTAAGGAAAAAATTAATCATTTACCTTAGATTGGGAGTCATACTAGAATGATACTGAAAAATACTGACATACCAAAGAACATTGTTGCATATAAAAAGGTCAATTGCAAATGATCAGAGAAAAGCAATCTATCCGGATATTGGATTGTGATCAAGGTCTTTTTGTATTGATGTGTCTGTGTATAACTGTCCTCTCAGTGGCCGGTCTAAAGCAATCCATATTGGGTTACCAACCATCAAGTCCTTAAAGGGGCAGTAGCACGTTTTTTTTCGCTGAAATAAGTTGATTAAATGTATTTGAAAAATAATCTCACTTATAGTAAAACCCCCTTCTCTCCTTGGAAAATCAAGTTAAAAAATGAGTGTACATGGTTCCGTATAGCCATGGGAATAATTTTGTCATTCAAAATAATAAATTGTGTTCACATTAAAATGGCCGCCATGCAATGTTGGTTTTATACGCAACATTGTTTACCACTACCACTACGGATAATTGGTGTGTGTAATAAGATATTTAACCTTCTTAAGTAAATATAAATGACATAGACTATCATTATAAATGGGAAATTTAAAAAAATAAAATTTGCAAAAAACGTGCTACTGCCCCTTTAAGAAACACTCTGTTGATGTTGTATCAGAAGAATCTGAACAAGGATATCGACTCATCTCACTAAAACTTAAAATCCCTTTGGAACATGAGTGTCATCCTTACCGACTCGGACATGAAAGGGAAAACAACACCGAAGAACACGTTGGTGGGTAAATATGGAATGTTCAAAATTTATCTAATTAAACAAAACGTGAATGCTAACGTTTTTAAATTCTTTAATTTTTTTCGAGACAATTTTATACAAGTATATATTCAAAAGCAAACTTCATTAAGAACGAAAATACATTCACGGATGGCCTCGATCCAACTGTTGAGTTCTGAAATAGAGTAGGTAATAAAATACTACTGAAGATCAAAGGTAGATTCCAATATCTACGTTGCATGTCACTCCTCTTCCTTCTGTCTAGCTCTAATAACACCACCATTAGGAAAGTATCAATGACACTGGGTAATTAATCACTTTCAAATCATGGCTGTTTACCCTTTATGCATCGTTGATTCCTTTCATGATCTGACTTGTATATCCTGGAGATTATCCGGGATGAAGTTTAATATGCTTCATTTAAAGACAAAAGATCAAATAGCAAGATTCTTGTTTATGTGAGAGTCAAAAATAAAGGACTGCCACCGGACAAAGTCGATTATGAATGTCTTTGAGGATATGTTTTGTAAAGCAGATTACAAATGTGTTTCATCATGATACTTCTATTTTTACGCCTGTTCAAACACTCATGGGGTGCTGAAATCATTATATCAAAAGGTTTTATTAATGTTCACGTACCTACGGTTGATCCACAAGTGTCATGTCTATGTGTGTGACAGATAATTGGCCAATGAAACTCTCCGATTATGCAGGCATGAAGCAGATTTCCATTATTGCTGGCTGCGCTCATTGCTTCTGAACTTCTGGAGCACATGCCACAACTTTAATCAAAACATCTCTGTTTAACGTCCGTGTGTTGTTTTATCAACATTGATTTGATTGTAACTTAAATAGTAAACTGTATTGAAGTATGCAACAATATAACAAGAATAACCTAAATCTAGTTCTTTAAATCTACATTAAAGGGACAGTGTGCCTTTTTCTCTCCGTTGTTCCGAATTCCAGAGCAAATCCCAATTTGT
The DNA here is from genome assembly GCA_936450465.1 of Gibbula magus. NCBI lineage: Eukaryota > Metazoa > Mollusca > Gastropoda > Trochida > Trochidae > Gibbula > Gibbula magus. The sequence continues at coordinate 67,244,525 of OW388296.1, read as the reverse complement.
ATAAACATGTATGCTATTGATGCTAATGACAATGTCTCGAAAAAAGACAATCCGGTTCTGCATTTTAATGATGCTTACAGACTTTATCGACACAAATTTTAATATATATAACAAAAATACGGAACAAGGACAATAACTCCGGAAAAAGCAATTGCACGCTTGTCATTTTCGAACTTCATCAATGTATTTATGTCCTCAAGCAGCACACCAACTTTAGTAATCCTATCTTAAACAGTTTCTGAGAAAAGCTGCCCCCTTTGGAGATACCGTGAACAAAGTCCAAAAATACGGAACAAGGGCAATAACTCCGGAAAAATAATTGCACGCTTCTAATTTTCGAACTCCATCAAGGTATTTATGTCCTCAAGCAACACACCAAATTTAGTATTCCTATCTTAAACAGTTTCTGAGAAAAGCTGTCCCCTTTGGAGATACCGTGAACAAAGTCCAAAAATACGGAACAAGGGCAATAACTCCGGAAAAATAATTGCACGCTTCTAATTTTCGAACTCCATCAAGGTATTTATGTCCTCAAGCAACACACCAAATTTGATAACCTGTCGTAAACGGTTTCTGAGAAATGCTGTCCCCTTTATCTCGGACGGAAACACGGACGGACGGACACACGGACGGAGCCCAAACCTATATCCCCCTTCCACTTCGTGGCTGGGGATAATAATGTTCATGTTCCATCCTGTTGATGCTAATCATTTGGAAATTAGAAACATTATCGACCTTCAAATACCTCATTTTGCCATTGTTCGGAACACACAAGTAATAAAATATCAAAAGGACACCTTTGAAGAAAACAGCTGACAACTAGAAGAGCGTTTGCGGGACACCGCAAAAGCAGAGCAGCTCCGAAACTTTGGGTCTCGCCTTTCCCTGTTCCGCCTTCTCCTCAGCATAAATAAAATTGGAATTTTTTTGGACAAAATGTTTTTCATTATTCAAGTTATTCTAACAAGTTGAATCATCACTGGGGTCACTTTTCACAACTTTGTTCTTAAAAACTATTTCTGATTTCAAAATTAGATCAAAAGATTAACATGGCCTTAACCAATATCTCATGACCTTGAACTTGACGTTCAAGGTCACACCATCAATGATTACTTTTCATTGTGTATAACAATCATGCAATGACTCAATAGTGCTCATTGTTAACATAAGGCATATTCACAATAGCACGCTTAAGTTGTGACCTTGCTGTGACCTTGACCTTTGACAGATTTTAGCAAAAACGTTTTCAAATCTTGGTCTTTCTCCATAGTTGATATATACCAAGTTAGGGGCTGATAGCACAGAAGTTGTTGAAGTTATCGTGTTTACAAGGATTTTTGTAGTGATTTCAGAACTCATGACCTTGACCTTTGACCTTGAATGTGAGCATATCAAAATGTTTCCCCAGGTGTACAAGAAAGAAGCTATATATATGAGGTGTTGATACCTTCATGGAAAAAAGTTATTAAGTGATTTCAGAACTGGTGACCTTGACCCTATCTCGTGACCTTGACCTTTAAAATTCAAGGTCACTCAATCAGTGATCACTTTTCATTGTGTATAACAATCATTTAATGATTCAAAGTGTTAATAGTTGAAATAAGACATTTTCACAAAAGCATGCTTAAGTCGTGCCCTCGCTGTGACCTTGACCTTTGACGGATGTTAGCGAAAACCTTTTCAAATCTTGGCCTTTCTCCATAGTTGATGTACACCAAATAAGAGCCTGATACTACAAATATTTTTCAAGTTATCGTGTTTACAAGGATTTTTTTAGCGATTTCAGAACTCGTGACCTTGACCTTTGACCTTGAATGTGAACATGTCAAAATCATCCACCAGGTTTATAAGAAAGAAGCTATGTATATGAGGTGTTAAAACCTTCTTGGGAAAAGGTTATTTAGAGATTTCAGAACTGGTGACCTTGACCATATTTCGTGACCTTGACCTTTCAAATTCAAGGTCACACAATCAGTGATCACTTTTCATTGTGTATAACAATCATTTAATGATTTAAAGTGTTAATAGTTGAAATAAGACATTTTCGCAAAAGCATGCTTAAGTCGTGCCCTCGCTGTGACCTTGACCTTTGACGGATGTTAGCGAAAACCTTTTCAAATCTTGGCCTTTCTCCATAGTTAATGTACACCAAATAAGAGCCTGATAGTACAAATATTTTTCAAGTTATCGTGTTTACAAGGATTTTTTTAGCGATTTCAGAACTCGTGACCTTGACCTTTGACCTTGAATATGAACATGTCAAAAAAATTCCCCAGGGGCATAAGTAAGAAGTTATGTATATGAGTTCTCAAAACCTTCTTGGAAAAAAGTTATAGCGAATACAAAACGCGCGTGCGGCGGCGGCGGCGGCGGCGGCGGCGGCGACGGAAACTGCGCAAAAACTGATAGCAGCTCCGACTTAGTCGGAGCTGCTAATAAATGCTACAAGTAAACAGTTAACTACACTCTTTCTGATATACCTACAATTTATTCTGATAAACCTACACCTTTCTGATACACCTACACTTTTTTAAATTTCCAAATCTAAGTGATGATACTTTGTAAAATGTCAGATTATATATGAACACATATAACACATTTACAAATGTTACAAGCTGGGATCGAACCTGTGACCTGTTGCTGACCACGAGGCCAGTATAAGCATTGTACCTTTTTCAGAACCAAATGAAGAAGGTTCTTCTAATGCGTGATATAATATAACAAACTTTCTGTATTTATTATTATTTATTAATGTTATTTAAATGTCTTAACTTATTGAAACTTGCTTCTGTTTTCTATAAACTTTGGCAATATTTACATACGCCATGTTATCTATGGCGTTAAAGCATGTACATTTCAGCGAGATGAACGTGCAGCACGATCGACCAATGCATTTAAAAGCTAGCTGACGGGTCAATGAACGTGTCTGCGTTGACAATACCATCATTGGGCCATATCAATTAGAGTTCGAGCCCCGAACATGGATAACCATTCATCGAGCTGAGCTAGCCCAGGAGTTGTCACAGATGAGGCCCATTCTGAGTTGTGCGTTTCATACACAAGCTTGGTTACAGTGGTATTAGTAAATATTATGAAATAGTATCCGTTTACACTTGACCGCAAGTGGAGTATAATACAGATATACCCATATTTTTCCTGGTGCATCGCGCCTCGGAAGGGCCCCATGAGTTAATCTGTAGGGTATCATTCGATACACTCGGAAAAGTATGAGTAGGCTATATCTCTCACATAACACCTATTTCCACCAATCAGACAAATGATCAGCAATACTGATTGGTCAATCTCCTTCCATCCTTACCAGAGTCAATAACAAATGTTACTGACTATCAGCAAGTGAGGTTGATCAATCAAGATGTAATGAAGGCGAGGGATAGGGAACCGTTAGCATGCTGTGTGCTATAATGTCCGGAATCAATACACACATTTGGAAATACTGTTAGCCAGGGTTAGAAACCAACCGATTTTGTTACGTAATAGATTGAAGAACATCTGAGGCCATTCTCTATGTTTTAAATCTATGGACTGATTTTTATAAATATTCCTTACTATATAAAACTGCAACATTTACAGAAGATGGCATATACTTAAAGAAATCCATTTCGATCTGAAGACCAAGAAACATTGTTATTGAGCACCAACCACCAACCACCAACCACCAAGTTGATAAACGTGACTTGTATTCAATTAAGAGAGACCCCACACATGTTCAGCTATGCAAGTCGGAATTGTACAAAGATCCTCTTAGCTACACTTACATAGGTTATTTTATTTGGCTTTCAACACTTAAAATGTGACATCTCTGTTTATTGTCGTTTAAGTGCAAAATGGAACATGAAAGGCACCAATGTAACCATAGTTTCAATATACGGTAGTCAGCTGTCTAGGGTTGAACGTGTTACTTGTTCGCAAGTATTTAATGGTGTTTTTCTTTTGTCTAAAATGTCTTTTGTTATGATTGTTGGTGAAATACTATAAAATGAGACCATTCTATTAGTCACTAGTGGTAATAACATTGGAACAGCTAGGTTACGGTTCACTTGTAACGTCATCTTTTGAACAGCAAAAAAGCGTCGATTCAACGTAAATGCAACTATGATGACTAGAGAAGTCAATACATGGGAATATGTGTTCTCTTGACAAATACCATGTTGAGTTCAACGTGAGGTTGTTAAGTTAAATATCATCACATGTCGCTGCCACACTTAAAATAATAAATCTCACTCACTCTTTTGTTGCTGAGATATTCATTCTTGTTTTTGTTCCTTCTGCAAGTATTTTATCGCATGTCACATTATAAAGAAGTGATTGTAAGGCTACTGAAGAGGACACTCCACCTACTTCCACCTTCCTAAACGTGTAGTAATCTATCTTTATGACATGATACAGGATATTTAGTCATGCACATACTTCACTACACTAACATTTTGAAATAATGCCAACCCGTTTATTTACTTTTTAAACTTTAACATTTTTGTTTGCATTTCAATGTGTTTTCGGTGAGTTTGTCACAAGTCATAAAGCACGACTAATAACCGTCAAAAAGTTGGACTTTCTTAATGTTTATTCACACAGTATTTGATGTTGTCGTCAACACACAATGCTTTATTGCCCATCTACACTAGCCTTTATACAATGATCAATAGTTGACACAAAATTCTTTTAAATTTTCATAAGCAACCTCATCAACTTCACATACGTCTGAGCGAGAGTGACTGTTTCTATAATTCACCGGTACATTGTAGTTACACTGGTTGTAATCACACGTACCATCGTTATAAAATGTCAAAATAAAGTTCAAAGGGGCAGTAGCACGTTTTTTCGCTGAAATAAGTCGATGAAATGTATTTGAAAAATAATGTCCCTAATAGTAAAACCACCTTCTCTCTTTGCAATATCAAGTTAAAAAATTAGTGTACATGGTTCCGTAAAGCCATGGGAATAGTTTTTGTCATTCGAAATGATAAAATGTGTTCGCAATAAAATGGCTGTCATGCAAATTTTGCTTTATACGCAACGCCGTTATTACCACTACGGATAATTAGTTTGTGTAATTAGACGATTAACCCTCTAAAGTTAATATAAATAAGGTATCATTATAAAGGGGAATTTTGAAAAAATAATATTTTTAAAAAAACGTGATACTGCCCCTTGAATACCACTGATGTTTTGTTACAAAGTCCTTTTTCAATATTTTCTACGTCAAAACTTTTCAACTGCACACATTGTTCCAGGCTGCTTTTCTCTGTAAGTACCTACCAAATGCACATGCTTAGTTAGTTTTATCGTACTTTCATCTTACTCGAATGACGTATTTCCCTCTACATGTGGCTGACACTAAAGATCGATATAGAGATTATTACCCGAGGAAGTGTGTCATATGATTTTTACGAAACGAGTGTGATCTTTTGTATTGCCCGAGCGAGAGCAAGGGTTATACACAAATTCGCACGAGTTTCGTAAAAGTCATATGACACACTTTTGAGTGTAATAATTTCTTTAGTACCCGTTCTATTCCATGTGATTCGCTTAAAAATGGTCAGAAAGCGGCCCACTTCTCTTGCGACGGCCAGCCACAGTGACATCACGAACAATCATTTTATGATGTCACAGACGACCAAATACGGGAAGCCGCGGTGAAACAATCGTTGCTAGGCAAACGTGATATGTGTACATGTGCTCACATCAATAATATTAAATCTGTTATATTCAACCATATGGGTAATAAAGAAGTATATTAGCCCTTCTGTATACAAAAGGGAGGATACATCCACAATCTTGTAATTAGAACATGTATAGGCGAAAATAAGTTTATGTTCCTTTAGAAAGTGTTCTCCCAAGCCTTACTACACATTTCAAGTTTATAGGTAAAGATAAGGTTATTTGCCTTTAGGAAAACGACGTATACGACGATTATTAAATGTCAAAATGTTTTGATATTGGGCTCTATAACTTCGTACATTTATGAACTAAGGTTAGGATGTAATCACAACAACCGAAACGGGCATGTGAAAACGTCTAAAACAAGTGTATTCCGAGAATTTTGTGTAGTTTTGTACAATAATTGTCTTACGACACCAATACCTAATATTTGGTGTTTGGGTATCAAAACAGCTATCAATTCGTATGATCCGAATGCTTTCAAAACTGCGACCGTTAAAAAGCTATGATGTGATTGGTCAGCTATTTGACTGGACTTTGGCTGCGCTAAGCTGGTACTGAACAAACGCCTATAGTGGGTGTCCTCAGATCTTGTGATGAGGAATCTACGGAATCTGTTCGTATCCTGGTAGCTGCTATATTTTGCAAATGTTATTCCTCGGAACAAGGTCGATTTAATCTGGGATTTCTCTCATTTGTAAGAAAATGTTATTAAAAGTTTCTAGTTGATGCGTCAATGTCAATGCGAAACAAAATTTAATGCGTATTTAATGTCTAACCAAAATTCCACCGGCATGAATCTATCATGGCTGTTCATAGAACACGACATCATCGAAAACTTGTGATGTACGAGAGTTGTTCCTAAAGTCACAATGATATGGAAAAGTGATTTTGTCCTATGATATCGTCTCCAAATATTATGTGAATGCTATCATAGGTAATGACTTAATGTTTAAGCATTAGAATGTTCTAGTTGATATTCAGTACTTCTTGAGATCTTTACAGAAATAATAATACTGACATGGTACCAACCTGATGCATGAGAGTATTTTTATTCACAATCTATTCGTAGCAGCAGTGCATATAAAATACTCTGAAGAGGCAGGATGACATGCAACATTAATTGGGTGTCTGCAGACCACAGACGAGAGAACTGTTCAGGCAGAGCTAATTAGCACATCCTTATAAATAGCTGCGAGACTTGGGCCACGTGTTGTAATGGTCAGAGTTAATTATCAATCCTGATTAAGGTTACTGACAAAATAGATCTAGGAATTATTTATTAACAGGATATTGGGTTTTAAATACAAAAACGTATGTTGAAAGTTAACGAAATCACAATTTCACAATATCTATTATAAAAAAAAATGTTATGTCTAGTAATAACGATAATTGCAAGTAGATGTGTATCACCTGCAATATATTGTTGCGAATAAATGAGTTAGATAGTTCATGCGTTCGTACGTGGAGTTGAAGTTCAGATGTCCAATTAAGTGTCACTGCTGTGATATGCAAAACAAACATATTAAGTACAAATATCAATATAAATGTTCGATCATTTGTGAAGTAAACTTAATGAATTCACTTAATGAAAATTTTCACTTGTAAATCCTTAGTCGTATAAACGTCTATTTTGATTTGAAACACATGCCATTTAGATAGTTAACAAGTGCATATCAATAAAGATGAAAATTAATACTGCACTATTTATTTCCACACAAGCTGAATATCTTGTTGGGATGAAAATTATGCTTCATAAATATGTATTATATTCGTAAAATCAGACATAACTTCTCTTCCACAGATGTAGTAATCAGACAATTCTTAGACATCGAAGTAAAGGTCACTGGTGCTAAGTCAAGGAAAATCCATGCATATGTCAATGAAAAGGGTCAATCACATTAGCTCCCTAGTTAGCAGTGGACAACTTCATCTAATTCTGACCACTTAGCCTGTAGAACCACCAGGCTCTAGACACATTTAGGGGCAATAATAACAGCTGATTGCATTGATGAAGATTCTAGGCAAGAACTGATACATCTCATGCTTGAAACAACTGAAGGTTATCGCTTGCAGTTTGACGCAAAACAGTGTGTGAGGAAGCAAAGAAGATGTTGTGCTAAGATCGTACGTTGACATATAATGACTGATCTAAATTGACAATATTTGAAATAATAAAACAAATAAATAAAACCTACCAGGATTATCAGATTAAAAAATCAACATGACTGTGGGGTGGAGTAAAACCTACAATAGTTATCAGATACAACGATGATTCTGTTGTTCTGCAATGTTGCAATGGAAACATTTGAATTTAGTTATATATCAAATAGAATGGTGTACATGTAGCTGCGGAATATAAAAAGTCTGGTTCTGTTGTTCAAATGTGAAACAATGCATGAAGAGGCTTGGTATATATGTATTGTTTTATTCTAAATTCGATTTAATCTTTACTAAGAAATGTCAATCTGTTGAAATCAGTCCAAGTGCTCCACTACTCACACAGACACACACACATGAAGGATTATCAAGTCCACGACTGACAGTCCTTAATGCCTTTGAAAGTAGGTGGAGCGAATATCTCTCACGTCATGTATAGACTGCAATGTCAATGTTTATTTGATATGCAATCGAGTCACAAAGGTAGGTAACCAAGCCTGCATATCCCTGAAAATGAAACAATTATGACATTGATAGGATAGGAACATTTCAAGAATGTTTATACTCTTCATTGCGAGTCTTGGTGGAGCATATCCAAATCCTTGATTCAGATTTTGACCATTGTAACCCATACTGACAGATTAAAACCATGGTGACAAGACGAGTTTGCTCCTGATAAGCTCCTGATAAGAACTAGTGATTGCGAAATGTAGCGTTGTACAAGTACCTTGTTTCAACTGGTGCCACGTGTCGCTGTTCGAGCTAGCCAGTAGTGCAGACCGCTGCTATTTGTAGCTGTTGACGAGTCTGCTTGCACTACACATTGCACTGTTGGGATCACAGCCGTCAAGGAGTACTTGAGATTCCTGGAACATTATTGTGGATTGACAGTCAGAAAATAAACACGGCCAGTGTATGCTAGATAGACTTAAGATAAACATGTATGTCATACGGTATAAAGTGTTACTGTAAATGTTGCAACAAATAGTAGAATTACTATTCGCAACTTCGCAGGAGTTAAAAATTGAGTTTCGGGTTAGGATATATGTTGTTACCTGTTGTGAATAAACTAATTAAGTAAACCAGATTACGAACTTTAATGCTGAAACGTGCAATAGATCTTCATATAAGGGACTTCAAGCAATGATTCCACTTTACCATGTTGCTTCTCCAAAATGACTTTTGATTGCATGGCATTGGTTAGTAAGTACTTCCACTTCAACCTATCACCAACACGGATTTCATCTGAGGGTGATGTTATCAAGTAACATAGAATACCAAAACTAATAAAACAAGAAAGAATGATTTGTTAACAAATAAAGCGAAATTGCACCTTTTTGCTTAATGTGTGTACATGTTCATAAACGAATTCCATTAATTAAACATTTGTTTCATATCCGTATACTTGTATTCACGTATGGGTGGTCTTGGTGCGAAGTATATCACTAATGTCGTGGTTCGAATTTAGTCCAAAAAGTATCAAGAAATTTACCAATGTATTTCAAACGACAATTATATATTCCTGTGTGATATATGTAAGAGCTAATTACAACTATATGGTCAATACCCTCTTCATGAAAAATACACTTATTGGCGGCTTTAATTCAATCATGATGATACAATGGAGATCAAAGAAAAAAATTCCAATTCAAGAAAGTGTCAATTATATTTTAGTAATTTAGTGATTGCCTTGTGTGAAAGTGTCACAAATACAGCATAGCTGTTTACCCTTTACACATCGTGAATCCAGGACCTGATAAGTAACAGGAACAGATACAGCACAAGAGTAACATTGTGTTTGTCTTCTCACAGTGTAGGATATATCTGAAGGTATAGCCTGGAGATTATCAAGGATCAAGTTTACCTTGCATTCCGTGAAACGCCAAAGTCTCTTTAGTGTATTTGGGGAAACTCTTGCAAGGATTTGTTTACTGGATATCAGTACATATATAAGAAACTTGTTGCATTGTGAATTGTCTTTGTGGTCGTGTTATTAATTCCGATTATTTTAATGTGCTTATGTTAAATGTTCATTGGTGATGGCAATATATCAAAACCGTACCAACCATCGTGATCCATTACAAGTCTCGCCAACAAGTCCAAATGGATTCAATCTGATAAAATCAAATAAACACCTTTTATGTTCTAATTTCGTATTCTATGAGAGACACTTTGAGAGAATATTGTTTAATTAAAAATTTAAGAAAAAGTTAACGCTATTTAAAATAGATTAGAGAGAAGAGTAAATCAAAACACCTTTCCTGTTTCTTTTCCGCATTAAAATGTATTTGCAAATGTAAATGAAATCGTCAACTATATATACTCATCTCAAAGGGACTGTTTTGAAGAAAGAACTATCATAAATGGAATTTGCAATTAGCTTGAAGAACTTCTGTTGGTTGTGGATATTGATATAGTGTTTAAAAAAATAATATTTTCATTAAAAAAGCAGTTTTCCATTACTCTGAACGGTATCATGTTAAGCTAGTTAAAACATTTGACAAAACTAACGATGCAAGTCGTGGTTATACAATACTACAAGAGCTACAGTTACATATGTAGGACTAGTTATGAAATTTGGCTCTGACTCTAAACACGGATTTAGTGATTTTCTAAATAGAATAGGGTCAAATTGCCGGCTCCAATGAATTTGTAAACGTATAGACTCCCATTCAATAGTTTACAAAGATTATATTTCGTTAAAATAGTTTCACTACGTGATAACTGCTCTGGGCTTGACTATAAGACATAACTTCTCGTCGACATTGTTGTTTTCACTAGAAAGGGAACCATAACAGTTAAATGGGATCTATACATGAAAATACACCATATTATCAATCACTAGTGGAAATAACTTCAGAACCGATAGTAATGTAATCTTGTTGAACAACGAAAATGCTTTTAAAGGGCTAATTCGGCATACAAGGAAATATAATGGTCAAGAGAGATAATTAAAGTGGAAAAATTAAGAAACCAATTATTTCTGGATAACAACTTCTTTATTTTTAAGATGCATGTCGTTTCAAAATGACCCTTTAAGACTTGATCCGACATCAACATTGATATGATACGATAACATCTTAAGGACCTCATCAGCATGGTGTGTGTGGAACATGGTTTGGCTTTCAGCTATGCCACGTTATCAACGCAACAAAGCAGTTTAAGAAAGTCCCACTCATTTGCATAAAGTCCTCAAACCGTATTCTACAGTGGGCTAGCTCACATATATATATATATGATGTGATGATATATATATATATATATATATATATATATATATATATATATATATATATATATGAGTCGTTTCTCACGTGAGGTAAGGTTATATATAGAAAAGAGTAAACATCAGATGGGTTTGACTTGATCAATCTTCTTTAATACGATGAGCTCAGTTCAAGTCTTTTCAAGTATATATACCAAGTATATAATTGACAAACGCAATCTTCTTTCATCTTGTGAGGATGTTATGTTAAATACTATCACATGACTAGTGATATAACAACTGTATACCTCACTTGATGACATTACCATGGTGTCTGTCAAGAAGAGAAGATTCCCTCTAATTATTTAATGGATCGGTCAGAGACAAACTACTCTGGATCAATAGCTGACAGATATACTTTGTCTGCAGTAGAGAACTGTTCTACACGCAGTAAGGTTTGGGTGCAATGCTACACTGGATTTCAGCGTTGTACCATCCATGGTTCGCTAGTTCCAGCCGATGCTCGCAGGTTTTAATGCAATGCATTGCCACATGGCGTTGTGGGCTTTCTCCCTACCATAATACTAGCAGCCGCGATATAAGTGAAATACTCTTAAATAAACACCAACTCACCTCACCTCACCTTATCACAACATATGTAGCTTAAACATATACACATAACCTCATATTGATTCTGAGGGAATATGTTGTCATTTCCATTCATTTTACAAGTAGCTTTTGCCTGTGATGTCATAAGGTCACACCACTTGCTTAAAGCTCGTGCACAAGTCTGTAAAAACAATGTATGATGAGGTACATCTACATAGTAAAGCACATAACTGTTTCGTCTAATGTGTGAGATATCTTTTTTAAACAAGAAGACATAGTCATCAACATCCCCCGCCAGACTCAATTAATCAGAACAAGGGCCATCATTCGAGAAGAAATAAGTGTGCGCTTCTCATTTTCATTTTATCAAGGTATCGATTCCCTCAAACCAACTGATTTTCAGATACCTGGAACGGTGTCGAAAACATGGATCTAGAGCAATAATTCTGGAAAAAATAATCACACGCTTCTTATTTTTTAACTCCATCAAGGTATTTATGCCTTCAGGCCACACACCAAATTTGAAAATCCAATCCTTCTAATTAATGAGAAAAGCTGTTCCCTCTGGAGGTACCATGAACAGAGTCCAAAATTACGGAACAGGGGCAATAACTCCGGAAAAAATAAGCACACGGGTCTTATTTTCGAACTCCATCAAGGTATATTATATCTTTTAAGCACCATACCAAATTTGGAAATCCTATTTAAAATAGTTTCTGAGAAAAGCTGTCCCCTTTGGAGATACCATGAACAGAGTCCAAAAATACGGAACAGGGGCAATAACTCCGGAAAGTACAATTCTCATTTTCGAACACATTGCCCTCAAGCCACACACCAAATTTGGTTGTCCTATCTTAAATAGTTTCTGAGAAAGGCTGTCCCCTTTATCGCGGACGGACGGACGGAAACATTGACGGACGGACTGAGTTCAAACCTATATCCCCTTTCCACTTCGTGGCGGGGGATAATAATGCAAAACTTTTCTTCAAGGCTATTTTGGGGTTGTATCGACTTGCTGAATGAGGACTAGACTGTATTAAGGTTCTTATTTTATACCAAGTCATGAGGCATAGCTTACATCTACCAAACTACGGATGGTTTTATGGCAAATATAATGTCTACTTCCCACACATTTTTTATGTTACTTTCAACACACAAAGCTTCATTACACATATACTCACGCCTTTATAATCAAATCATTCTGCTTCGTCAGAGCCAAATGAATGATTTAAACATTCACCAACATTAGGGAATAACTAACCTGTCGTGACACTGATTGTATATATATGGACAACGGTATAAAATATGAAATTTTATTAGCATTGATGTTTTGGAACTAAATCATATTTCCATATTACTGTGACAAAGTAATCAGATACAGCAATCTTTATTTACTGTTCATATATTCTTCCAGGCTGTTTTTTTATGTAAGTATCCACAGAATGCAAGTACATTGTTCGTTATGTAACTCCAGGTACAAGACCCAAAAGATCGACAGAAGTTTAAAAGGTAGAAGGGAAGGCACGTCCAACATCTTGAATTATCTGACATGGTTGAAATCCCTTAAATGCTTTTGTTCTTCAATTACGCCTTGCAACATTTGTAGACTGAGCCTATTTTCCGGTCACGTCCCCTGTGTCTTTACTAATCGTACATGAACATGAAGTGAAGAATACTTATATGATTATATAGGGTCTTACTTCTGTTAATCCACCCACACAACAGATGTCGGTAATTCGAATACATTGATCTCATTTTTCCCTTAATATATTTTATCTCCAAATCTGTCCAATCTGTTTCTACAAAGGGTAATTAAGTAAACCAGGTTAAAAGAGAACTTTATAAAATGTTTGTAACATTAACCAAGCAAATTTCAAAGATTTTGGTCTTCATCCTATTTTTGAAGAACTTTTTTGTTCAGAAGTTGTATATAATGCATAAGATATGTATTTATTTTAAAATGAGACATTTTGAGGGTGTTTTTCATGATATAACTACCCTTCATACCCTGTATACAAGCTTGTAATGGTTTGCGAAACAATTCAATATAAAACCGGCTATTTGAAGCAACAATAATCTTACGATAAGCCATTCTGTAAATAGACAAGCACAAACTAATCCACATAAAAGCAGGAAAGTCGGCTGATTTCTATCACACAAGGAGCCCTGTTTGAAGTCAAGAAGGTCGGATTTGAGGATAGAATAGCTCATATGATTTATAAACACATGGCGCTTCTAATAGAAGACTTTAACTTCTTGTCTGAAAAGGAAAAAGTGTTTTACATATGAAGGATAAAGAGATTGAACGAGTCGGAAAACGAAATATTTTCAAAAGTGTCATTACAATGCACAATATAGAGACGCATTCATGTCGCAACAAAACAAAGAAGACAACACAAGGTTTGTTCGTGGATAATGTAAGACAGTGTTTTCCAAAAGATCAATAGGACTTTGTCTGAAAATAATTAAATTCCCTCCCCAAACCAAGCCATAATGACTTCACAAGGATCCCCATAAAAAAAAGTCGACATACAGCCTTCCTAATATATCCAGTTAAGTTCTTAACCTTCAAATTGTACATCATGACAAACGCAGGCCAACATTTCGAATTGTGATCCCCTTCTGAACATGTCAGTGTAGGAAATGATGGCGTGTTATCTGTACTTTTATATTGGTATTTTTTACATAACAGAATTGCAAGATTTAGCTTATGTTCATGTAAGTTGATTAAAATGTGGAGATATCGCAACGCAACAGGCGTCACAGGTAGTCACAGTGATTTTACAAAGTGGGATGATTGCAAACAAACAAAATTTCTTTTTGTTAAGATATGTTAACGTGAATACTTAAACAGGTTTAAGATAAGATAAGATAACAGGGTCACCAAATCTACAATTTAGAATACTTTTCAGCAAAGGAGTCTGTACTAAACTTTCAGCTCTCTGCAGTCATTAGAGTCATCATCTGGAGAAGATGTCGAAAAGCGAAAAGCTTACGGACGGACGCCATGCCATGCCATGCCATGCCATGTCATAAGCTAATCGGGCCTTTCAGGCCTGATGAGCTTAAAAGGAAAGACAGTTCTGAACTTCTGAATTTAAATAAGTTCATTCCACCACATCAATGGAATGCAAATTTTTTTTACCCACGGTTACTTCAATGTTACTGAATTTTTATATCCAACCGGTTATCTACATGTATGAAAGAGAATGAATATAAAAAATATAAAATGCTTGAGATAAGGCCGGATTATTTCACAATAATAAGGAAAGATTATGTAACAAAGTTACCTTACTCTGATAATATAGGAAAATAGAAATGAAATGTTTTCATAAAGATCAATGTAAATATCAATCTGGGGCCAGTTAATAAGTACATAATATCCTAACGCTTTTATCGCATCTTTTGACAACCATCAGCAATAATCTTTAAACCCAGCACCCACCCTTTCCTGGCCATATTCTGCACTACCGCAAATAAACCACCTTGAGGAGTTTTCAACCACTTGTTCTCACCACCTATGATGTACCATCAACAGGAATACGTCACGTGATCAATATTACAGGACAGGATGGAACAAATCCACGATCTTCTTCAACAATGTGTCAATGAAATTAGGTGAAGAGAGTTCATTTCACATTTGGACAATATCAGATAATTCTGGTCACTAAGTTCTGGAGGCAGGTGATTCTCAGAGGGTGAATAGGGCTAATGATTAAACTGATTTCACTGAGTGTTCGGGATGAAGTGCTACATAGAGGAAATATGACCTTCAACGACATGATGTCAGTGTGCTCATTTCTGAAGCATCTATTGGTAATCCTAAACTATTTTAAAGGAAATTCTTAATAATAAAAAGTACTGTTTTTGCATATAATTAACACGAACTGATAAATAATTTGAATAGAATATGAACAGAAAGGAGAAGACGTTTTCCTGTTTCATTTTAGTAATCGTAAGCAGAGAGAGAAACAAACCAATTTTTCGAAATTAATATATGTGCATTTACCTTTCAAAAATGTTTTAAAGTACATTGCTTTTGTAATATTTCCCACATTGAATTATTTTTATATGAAACAGACATATATTTGCGCTTCTAAGCTTTTACTTTTGTTACGGTTAGCTAATTAATGGTGATGTCCCAGAGGAAACTAGCATATACAAATAGAACAAGTGTTATAATATTCAAATTGTATTGTCTAAAACACACAAACAATCGGATTAACAATACAGATTTTCAAATGAAGTACAATAGATATAAATTAGGGAAAACATAGAGTCACAAATACACTAATAGGGATCCCAATGTAAATGTATAATCTCTGTAAGTCTTGTATTTTGAAGTACACTCACGAACAAAAGAAACGTTACCATACAACATACACTATATTTCAAACAACGAGTGATAGATACAGGGTTACATCATGTCTTCACAAGCCAACTTAACTTATCTGTTCATACTTCTCAAAACACACACAATTTAAGAAATCGTCGTTTTGGAATCTCCTTAACTAAAGATATGAGTGTCAAAAAGCCATTGTTGGCACGTTTTATGACCCCCTACAGTAGTGATTCATCAACAAATGTACATTCAAGTAGGTTATTTATGTCGTTGACATCTGTTCTACAAAAGACAAAATTCACCGTTTTTAGAACTTTAACTTAATCGAACCGAACTTACCGATTTTAAATACCAAACATTGTGGCAAAAAACCGCCTTCAAAAGGCGATTTCTCCACCCCAAGTGTATTTGAAAAGTATCATACTCTGATGTATAATATTGTGAACACTTCTTTATAAATCATGTGCCTATTACAAAGGATCACATCGACTACAATTTTTAATTGGTTATTCTTTTGAAAATGAGCGGACGTTTCTGTTGTCCTTCAGTTTATAGTCAAAGTGTAGGATGTTAGTCATTTCAACAAACAAGCTTAATAATAACCACAACTGCCTCTAGAATCTCTCAGAAGATCTTTCACATCAATTTACTTTGTCGCCAATGGAACATCCAATGTTTTCCTGAAGATTCAGAAGATTATAGTCCCTTCACATTTTACTGTGGTAAGGTTCAACTTTAACTGTTAGGACCTAAAACAACTTAACCTAATTATTTGAATACTTTTAAGAAAATCCATTCTCATATCATATCTCATATATAGGAATGTGAAATTAACTCTGAATGATATTCTGAGTTACTTCTGAAAAATAAGAATTGGCAATCCTATTCTTATCAACTTCTTAAAATTGACCTTTTCTATTATTCTGTTTTGAAATGTGCAAACGACAGATGATAGCCCAAAATTCCGTGATGTTGGTGTTTGTAATAAACGTTTATATCTTGTTCTGAAATAAGTTCAATATATCCTCAAATCTAACACATGCAAACATAACTATAATAATTGTATTTACATTTCTTCATAATTTACTTTCTGATTTTGTAAGGTTTCTAAGAACACAGAATAAAAGTGTTTCAAAGGGATTATGGAATACAATGTCGTCTTGACCTTTTTTCTGAACAAGGTAACCATAGAAACAGTGGAAGTTTGTTCTCGATCTGTACAATAATGAATAGCAAAGTAAACATCTTTATGGATTTCGAATAAGCTGTTGATCATAAAAAATTCATTATTTGGGAGTAGAAATGGCAACAGATTATAAACGAATACATCGCCAACCTTCTCTCTTAACACATATCTAATATAATTGTTGTTGAATAATCAGAATAGATAAAGATATACCAAAATAATTATGCTCAATATTATTGTTTAAATATATTTCAGACACATTTTTTTTTCATTCAGATAAAGACGTTTACTGTTAAACTTAATTTGATAAACATAGAATGCCAAATATGTTGCAGCTATGTTCGGAAACTGCTACATTAAACATTTAATTATTTATGGAATCAATGCAAAGTATCCACCCTGAGTGGTCAGTGGTAGCAATACTTTATGTTCATTTTATTTTGGTAATTGGCATATTCTTTCTCATTAATCAGTTTATTCTTCACTGAATTTATACGAAATATTCATTCAGTATCAATATTGGTAATTGGTCTATGGTTTCGAAGTTATCTAAGTGCTTTGTAAGACAGTACGCCAGTGATATCTATATTATGTTATTTACGGGATCTTTTTCAATTGCCCCAGACAAGTGACACTTTTCAGGCAGTATTATTCATTATATCTAAGGAAAAGATTAAGATATCAAATAATAAGGCATTACCCAGTCATCAAATAAAACATGTATTATCAAAATTGGTTACACATTAATCCACATTCGTTATCCATAGATATTATAGACTTTTGCATTATATTGTTTTAAGTATTCTTTGTATTCAGGAAATATCAACATTTATTGCATTTTGAAAAGGAGCTTTAGTTTCTGAATATCCCATTTCTCGTAGGCTCCTTTTAAATATTTAATAAAATGTTTATATTTTGTGAGAAAAAAAAAATCTTTTTTTCAGAGTCTGAGTGTAAGACTTAACCAGTCTCACACACAGGCTGTAACACAGTAGTCTCATCCAGACCCTAGAGCAAAATTGAATAGAGCCTTCATAAGTCTAAGAAATGTGGTCTAGTCTAGTTCCCTCAGTTCTAGGCTGAAATTAAGTATTGTTCAGGTCTCCTTTTTTATTCCCTATCAAATATTGAAAAGTAAATCATCAATTAATAAAATATTTCTTTCGGGGACTATATGTTAGTCTAGTAAAACAGCACAGACGTTTGAAGTAACCTGAAACCTCTGGGTATTAGCTAGCTGCTGTTTGCATTTCTCTACCAGGGAGTGGTCACTCCCCAGCTAAACACAATTCAATTATATACCATTCAGACCCTGAACTACTCACAGCCAGTGAATTATATATTACAGTCTCATGTTATATTCAGTCATATTCAATTCACTCATCTCAAGTAAAACAAACAGTTTTTTAATTCCTCTTTACATTATTCACATGAGGCCAGCCGCAATAGTCAGTTCAATGGGTGTTTAATAGTCTAATAGTTTAATCTTTTCACATTTATTCACATCAAACATAATTATCTAAATATAATGTAGATATTAATCTTATGTTTTTCATGTTCCTATTTTTCCTAAAATTCGAGTGAAGAGCACATAAAAGAGTAATGCTCAATGGTCATTACCAAGCTTTTACTCTGTGACCCCTTTGACCCATATGAGGTGTCACAGGCTCACCAAATCTACAATTTAGAATCCCCATTGGCTAATGCGTCTGCACACAATATAACAGCCTTCTATGTATATTATTTACTGGAGAACGGGATGAAAATAGGTTTTTAGGTCATGGCGTGTGAGGCCTTTATTTGGGGCCCAAGGGTCACCAAATCTACAATTTAGAATCTCCATTGGCTAAAGAGTCTGCACACAATATTACAGCCTTCTAGGTCTTTTAGTTCTTGAGAAGAAGATGAAAATAGGTTTTTAGGTCATGGCATGTGCTGCCTTTATTTGAGGCCCTAGGGTCACCCAATCAAGAATTGAGAAACACCATTTGTCAAGGAGTCCGCACATCCCTCTAGAGTCATTGGAGAAGAAGTCGAAAAAGCGAAAAGTTTACGGACGGGTGGCCGGATGGACGGACGGACGGACGGACAGACGCCGGATGCCATGCCATGCCTTAAGCCTATCGGGCCTATCAGGCCTGATGAGCTAAAAATAAAAAAACGGTACTTTATTCGTAGTGTGACTAAGGCACTAACTTATAAGCTCGTTTCCAACTCCTCAATTGTCTCAGACGTTAGGTAAAGGATCAAACAAACCCCATTTTTATTTAGACTAAACGCAAAAACAAAAATAGAACTTTTCCTGAAGGTATTCATTTTAATTTTAGACAAACAAAAACATTCGCAATGAATTCCATCGTTAAAGGTTAAAGGTTATATATGCTATGTGTAATTAAAAATCTAAATGAATAGGAAGCAATTACGAACTTTTCAATCCAATATTGGAAGAATTTGATTTCCGATTGCTTTGTTTCGAGTCTCTGCAAGTGGTAAAGTGAATTGATACTCAATGCATAAACAATCTTGTAAGTTATATCCAGCCACTGCTCTCGTGTTTAACTGCAGGAATTATCCCGACAATAACACTAGCCGGCATGATATAATACTCTTGATTGTGGCGTAAACGCACCATACCTCGCTTCAACCTTGATTCTTAACGCGGCCCTAGTCTCAATTAACACAGGGACTGACATGAAAAGACTTTCACGTAAGAGCCTACATTTTCTTGATGTCTATATTATGTAAAAGCATTTCCAAGTACATCATAATCTAAGGATTGGTACAGGAGATAAATGCTATACATGTTGTGTGTGTTTTACATTATCAAACTATTTCAATCAGAGTTCAAGAGTTCAATAAATGTTTGGGTAGACCTAATACCAATCTACCAGATGTGACAGTTCTCTCATTATGAACTTAATTATAAAAAGTCATGGATACGATAAAAATGTGAATACTGATCTACTGAAATGTACAAAATGTAATAATGACGTCATTCAAGATGAATATCACTTTTTATTAGTCTGTCCATATTATGACGAAAGCAGGAAATCATTGTTACCTAGATACTATTATACATATCTAACACATGAAAAGTTTATGTTGTTAATAACTTCTATAACCTAAATTGTCACTTCGATGTCCATGTGAACTGAAATTTGTATATACAATATTTTAGTTTTGACCATGAGGCGTTGAATAAGAATAAACTTTCTCTCTTTCTAATGTAGCACTGCTTGTATTAGGAAATGGTGTGAATGGTGAGGGATACCGGAAGGGCAGGACATGTGTTATCTCTTTTTAGTTAGGCTTCTAATATCCAATGCAACATCCGAAGCATTGGCGTACTTAATTCATATAAAGCAGTGTGATGCAATTTAGATTTCCTTGTAAAGAATTTGTATAAAATCGTTCATAAACAGGGTGAATATATAATGTTTGTTGGTGTGAATGGTGTTTTAACTAACAAAACCAAACATAGTCAAGGAAAGATAAATGTATTTAATGGGTTCGCTAATTGATGAACCATGTCCAGTGCCTTACGAACACTATCCCAAACACTAAGTTGACAATATCAGCTTTATTATAGACTCTCTGGAAACCTTTTCAATTTGCTGGGAATAATACAATCGGTCATAACGTTAACGCAATACAGTACAGCACGATATCAATATTAAACAAAATATGCAAGTAGAAGAGCATCCATTTATTCCTTTAGAAAAGATTGTAAAAAGCCTTACCATACTTTCAAAGTTATAGCTAAAGGTAATTTTGTTTGCGTTTTGAAAACGACATTTTGATTTAATTGTAAACAACGTTAAGGAACTTATTTTCATATCAAATATCAAATCGTTTGAATGGTTGCATCAATAACTTCGTATTTTTGCGAGCTAAGGTCATCATGTAATGTTCACACTCAAAACCTGTAAAACACTGAAGCAATGGGATTGTGATTTTAGTCACATTCTTCGACAGAATTGTCTAAAATTTTAATATGCAGCTGTTCAGTCACTTGAGTCGTAGAGATGAAAACAATTTTTTTTTTTTTTTTTAAAAGGAATTAAATCAATACTAATTTACTTTCTAACAGAGCCAGGATATCTGCTACGGTTGCACATTGAAGGTGATGACATCAAATACTTTCTGACATCACACCATCACGGAAAAGTGGTTTTGACCTAGGATATCGTATGAAAAATAGCATGTGATTTCTCTCATTTGCAATAAATGTTGTTTAAGCATATGTTTCTAGTTGATATTCAATACTCCATAATTAAAGATTAACACTTATAATTACAGGAGATGAGACCATTCTGCTCCTTCAGGGCAAATAGAATTTCGGATAAAAATACTTTCATGAAGCAGGATGGCATTGAAGAATAGATGAGTGTCTGAAGAACACGAACGAGAGAACTGCCTCAGGCAAAGCTAATCAGCAGTATTACTGGCTCAGATACCTGACTAGGTGTTCTAATGTTCTATATCAATGCTGATTAATGTTACTGATAATTGAGCTCTATAGGCGTGATTTACTTACAGGAGTTTGGGTTAAACATACAAGCACTGAGGTTGAATTGAAATGGGAAATTGATTACACTTATTATTTTAATAAATTTGTTATGACTTTAAAAGAATAATACTTGCGATAACTGTGAGATAATGGCCAGTAAAGGAATTGCTTGGGACAATAAGTTTATGACCCATAAAAATAACTTTTGAGAAAATCAGGTTTTTCGTGAGATAACAAATTTATTTTAATGATTAATTTCAGCAAAAACATGATGAACCACATGAAATAATCGATAGTGAAAAATATTCCCTTTAAATAACTTATATCGTCAGAACTATGGAGCACGGTGGTGTAGTAGTTAGCACGCTGACCTCTCACGCCAATGACCCGGGTTCGAATCCCGGTGGAGACACCAAAGATTTGTGACTTGGGTCTACTACTGTGTTGTGTCCTTGGGCAAGGCACTTAATCCACATTGCACTCAGTCTACCCAGCTGTACAAATGGGTACCTGAATGCGGGAAGTACTGATGAAGCGCTTAGTTGCAGCTCTGAAAGTACAATTCCTTCAGGGTAATAATTGTAGCGCTTTGAGCATACCTTAGGGTGTGGAAAAGGCGCAATACAAGTACGCAATTATTAACTTTCAGAGTCTGATTCCTGTGGTTTGCCATATGTTTGATCACTTTTGTTGTCATCATCAGTGAGTGATGAAATTTCCCACAAAACATCCTTGTAAGAGCATGGTGGGCGCCATGTTTTTGTGGTTTATCACATTCTTGCAAAAGGAGGAATGTGTCTTATCCTCACGTTGGGAATGATACAACTAATCTCCAATTGAGTTCAGGGGAGATAACGAACTCTAATATGGAAAAGTGACCACGTTCAACCCACAAAATTAGATAACCTTTAAAAATTACAGTGTGTGAGTTATCGACTTGTTGGCCCGAACCATTGAAATGGGTATCACCTCCAATATTGTAAAAACTCTTCAATCAATCAGGTAATAAGTTTCAAATACAGATGTCTCCTTTTGAGGCAATACAGCGACAAATCAAGAAGCAAATATACATACATGTACATGTTTAATGATGAATACTATTTAAGTTGACCATTTAAAGAAAATACAATGTAGGTCACTTAAAACAAACTTTCATTTTAAGTTCTTAATTAATCATATGTAAATCAATGTTGATAAGGAACATATGACATATACATGTAGTAAGTAAAAACATGTATATCCATAAATATGTAAAACAATAAGCTACTATTTCTACACACGCTAAATATCATATTGTGATGGCGATGATGCTTGATCAACATGTATTATATTTGTAAGAGGCATAACTTCTCTTCTACAGCTGTAGTAATCAGACCATTCTTAGACATCGTAGTAAGGGTCACTAGCACTAAATCATCGGAAAATCCATACAAATGTCGATGTAAAGGGTCAATCACATTACTACAAGTTCGTTAGTCTAGTCAGCAGTGGACAACTTCATCCAATTCTGACCACTAAGCTCTTAGAATGATGAGGCTCAGAACACATTCAGTGGCAGTAATAGGAACTGATGAGGATGATTCCGAGGCAAGAACAGCTACAAACAATTTGAAGGTTCTGTCCTATAGTTTGCCAGAAAATAATGTATAACCATTGAGGAACTAATAGTACCAATGTTGTGCTTAGATATTATGTTCAAATAAATTTAATACTGATCTAATTTGACCATGTGAATAGCGTAGGTGAATTTCCCATAATTCAATACATCATAAAATGCTTTTGCCATGCATTTAAACGGATTTCAGAGATTTGAATCTGTGAGGATATAAATCGTGCATGAACATTATAATGCATATACCTAAATAAAAATAGCATCGTTATATATTGAATACTGTAACGTTTTTATATGTAATTAGATCTTGAAACATACTTGTGACATCTAAAACTAATTTATTTGATAAAATCAAGAAAATATTTCTTTCCGACAGAACCATGATGGCTGCATAAAGAAGGTGCTCGCATCGAAGACTAGCCTTGTTCCTGACGTCACACCATCACGGAATGGTTTTGCCCTAGGATATCGTATGAAAAATGTATGCGATCACTCTCACAGGCAATGATCAATGTTTAAGCATTAAAAATGTGGTAGTTGCACACATAATTCCACTTCAACTATCCTGGCGCATCAGTGTATTTTTTCCCGCAAATCTATTTGTAGAGGTGTAGGACGTACACTATAAATGAGCTGATGGAGCGGGGTGACATGTAAGATTAATTGGGTGTCTGTAGGAACAAGAACATTACAGCACTGCTTCAGGCAGAGTAAATCAACAGCTCATACATATGTTTCATTTTGTATCAATGCGTGAAATCAAGAAGCACACATACAAACATGTACAGGTAAAATGATAAATCTTATTTAAGTTGACAATCTCAGGATAAATGTCACTTAATGAAAACTTACATTTTCAAGTCCTTAATCATATGGAAATCGATATTGATTAGAAACACATGCTATTTTATAATTTAGATAGTGAAACAAATATATCCATATATATGTAAAATTATACTGCGCTATTATGTCTATACAAGCTGAATATCATGTTGTGATGCTTCATCAACATGTAATTTATTCGTAATATCAGACATAACATCTCTCACAGCTGTAGTAATCAGAGCATTATTATACATGGAAGTAAAGGTCACTGGCACTAAGTCAGTGGAAAATCCATGCACATGTCGATGAAAAGGGTCAATCAGTGGTCAACTTCATCCAATTCTGACCACAATGCTCTTAGAATGATCAGGTGGCAGTAATGGCAACTGATTCATTGAGGAAGATTTCTTGACAAGAACAGATACTCTTGCCAGAAACAAGTGAAAGTTCTGGCTTGTAATGTGATGAAAAACAGTGTATCACTCTTTGAGTAACTAGCTGGTAATAACGATGTTGTATGTAGATGCTATGTTGAAAAGGGATTTATTTGATATCAGATTAGAGTTAGTTTCGCATCATTTAACGAAACTTATAATGTTATTGCCATATGCATGTGTTGCCACGAGTTTCATATATTTCAATATATGAGCAAATCAAAATACATTTAATTTGCACATGTGATGTCATCTTGTTCTTCTTTTGCTCCATTATGTTCAGTAATGTTTCACTCTACACCACGTTCCTTTAGAAAGGATTTATTTCTATTCTATAAAGACTATTAGCTAAATAAGCAATATTTGGAGTATGATTTAAGTAGGTTAATATCCTCGTAATCCCCAATTTCTAAACAATATTGGATCTCAGAGCTCTTTGGTTTTATTTCAAGTTGAGCTATCCTTTCGTAAATACAAAACCTATTACTAAATTAAGATACGATCGTTATATATTGAAGATTAATCTCTTACGCTTTTATATTTATATATCAAATACTGAAACATACTTGTGATTTTTTTAAATATACATCCCCAAGGTGAAATACAGTTTTAATATTAGCAGAGTGGAATATAACCTACCACGATTATCAGATACAAAGCTGATTCTATCGTTCTTTCTCATCCCAGGAGTGTTACCATGGAGACACTGGAATTTAGTTATCACTCAAGAATGGAGAAGAACAGGAATATAAGAAATATTCCACTTCTTAATGCCCTTTAAAGACTTGAATCTAAAAATGCTTTTGCCATGCATGTAAACGGGTTTTATAGATTTGCATCTGTGAGCGCATCAAAAATACATTTAACTTACACTTATGACGTCATCATATTGTTTTATCGCTCAATTATGTTTCTATAAGCAGCAGTTAAAAGCTACTCTTTTAAAGAGAAAGTTCATTTTCTAAACCTAAGACAGCAATGCATGAAGAGATTATGTGTCTCAACACTTTGTATATATATGTATTAATCTATTAACAATAAAAAAAAATTCTTATTCTAAATTCGATTTAATCATTATTTGAAACTTGTCCAAGTGCTCCAGCACTCACACACAGAACTCCCATGTGACTATACACTCATGTATACTGTGTACTGACAAAGTATACATGAAGAGAACATCGATATCTATATCTGAATAATACACCTGATATAGTAGGTAAAATGCAATAACAAGCTATTAGGAAGATATTTTTCTATAGTGTGTATCACAATTAGCAATTAGCCCGAAGTTTATTGACAAACATATTTACTTAAGGAGACTATGTTCTTGAATATATTGGTTTTCATATGAGGAAAAACAATTTAGAAGAGATCAACACCACAGAGGAAATAACATATTCAATTGTGTAGGTGCAGGTTTATTTACTAGAATGCCGATAATGCTGTATGGTACTGTAAATAAAATCTTTGATCATTTCAAGTTTTATCTAGAAGAAACAGGATTCTTCAGTGAGTTTGCAACAAACGTTTAATTTCAATAAGATAATTTGTCATTGATGTTAAATCGATATGGCATGTTAGCATGCTAAGGCAGTTCATTAAGTGAGATAAATGCACAATAACATTTGGTGGAACTTTGACAAATGATTTTAGTTAATTAAAAGAATATACAAAGTGAATGATTCTATAAAGGACTTTAAAATGTCTGATTGTTGCTATATGACTGACGTTTACATTTGCCATTTGATACAATCTTCTAATTGAGACCATATCCCGAGCCTTGTGTTTTATAGAAAGGTTTACCACGAATCCAAGAAAGGTTTACCACGAATCCAAGACTAAACTTATCTGAACTTAGGTGACAAAAAACAAAATGAATCATTTAGTTAACAACGGCTGAATCCATAAAAATATAATTTGTTTTTGAAGATGTCCTTTTTT
Organism: Gibbula magus; assembly: GCA_936450465.1. Taxonomy (NCBI): domain Eukaryota; kingdom Metazoa; phylum Mollusca; class Gastropoda; order Trochida; family Trochidae; genus Gibbula; species Gibbula magus. The sequence continues at coordinate 67,218,022 of OW388296.1, read as the reverse complement.
CGCAGTCATCTCATGTTAACAAAACATTGAATTGAATGAGTCGCCTTCATTGGCTGCTTTGTGACATGATTTTTTGGCGTTGAGGGTGAAAAACAGGAACGATGTTGTTTCAGTGTAATAGTATGTGAACGAGTAGAAAAGGGAAACGGTGATCAAATTGAACTGCTTATTGGCTATTACACAGTGCGATGCGGTAACATCAGATACTGAGTGAGCCAGTCACTGTGGACCTTACATGTGCGTTCAACATCAATGTAATGTGAATTTCCTTGAGTGTCTTTTGTAACGGCCCCTTCAGGTATACTTGTTTCACCGTACTTTAAGCTGACTTTAGTGAACTTTAGTTTGCCACAATTAAACGTTTAATTAGTCTCGATTTTCTGACTGAACGCTCACATGAGGCTACCTAAATATTTTAATGTGTTTTTTCTATCATCCATATGTTAAAGTTTAAGATCCAGCTTTACTTCGTGATAAAGTAGGTGGTGCGATATTAATAATGAAGTGTATTCTTGCTTTATTTCGTGATTTCTTCTTTTCTCTTTGGTTAAATTCTTCACTGATGGAGATCGTGGCTGCTGTATTCTGAGGACAACTCCTTGTTTGTTTCATGAAAGTTTATCAACTGAAGCCAAGTCATTGACTGTCAGTTCATAATGACTTTGAAATCAGGTGAAGCATTAATGGCACATCTCAAGTCGTGAGGTGACTTTGATATATCTTAATTTTTACTTTGATATGGTTTCGAGTAGCCTGTATTTTAGATTTGGTAGCATTGACCCTCGATAAATTACTCAGTCTACATTCCATGATGCTTGTGTAAATAAAAGAATTATGACATTGATTGGTCAGGAAAATTTCAAAAACAGGTGAATGAATATGTTTCATTGAGAGTATTGATGCAGCTTATCCAAATCCTTGTTTCAGATTCTTAACGCTGTGAACTCTCACAGACAGATCGAAACCATGGTTACAAGAAGTGTTTGCTAAGAGAGGATAAGCTCCTGATAAGAACTTGCTATTGCTTTTGCGAAATTTAGCGTTATACATGTATTTTGGTTCAACTTGTGCCACGTTTCGCTGTTCGAGCTAGCCAGTAGTGCAGACGGCTGCTATTTCTAGCTGTTTACGAGTCTGCTTGCACTATATGTTGTACTGTTGGGATTACAACCGTCAAGGAGTACTAGAGATTCCTGGAACTTGATTGTGGAATGACAGCAAATAAACACAAACAAAGCCAGTGTATGCTAGATAGACTTAAGATAAACGTGTACATCATACAGTGTAAAGTTTTACTGCAGACTTTGCAGCAAATAGTATCATAGAATTATTGTTCGCAACTTTGTTGATGTTATAAAATTGAGTTTTGAGTTTAGACACAGGACAAGATATAAATTGAACTGTCTCTGTCTTCTCACAATATCAGATTTATCGGAACGTATAGCCTTGAGATAATTGAGGATGAAGCATACCTTGCATTCCTTTAAACACAGAAAGCGCTTTAGTGTATTGGGGGAAGCTGTTAGGAGTAGCTGTTTACTGGATGTCAGTACATATATAAGAGATGTTGTATAATGGGAATTTGCTCTTGTCGTGTCAGGAATTTTAAATATTTTATTGTGTCTACATTTAAAGTATGTTCATAGGGGATGATAATGTATCCGAAATCTGTATCAGTCCAAAAAGCTTGTTTTGTTCTCTTCTCTTCAACACTGTGTACTCAAGATGGTGAATACCCATTGATATGTTCAGCAAACCGATCCATGTGATAAAATCAAATAAAAACGTTTTGTTTTCTAAAGAAATTTGTATTCAATCTTATCAAGAACACTGGGAGAGAACATTGTTACAAATGTAAGAAAACTTGAACTTTATCAAATATGGAAGCGAAATAGAACAGTAAATAACGTCTTTTTATTCAAGTCTTTATGCCATTAACATTGATTTGGAAATGTTAAAGAAATAGTCAGCTAACGTACTGACTTATGCAATAATATAGAATAAATTTAAAGCTTCCTACAGTTCCTTGCTGTCCTGTTATGCATTTATTTTTGCCTATACACTCTTTTCAGTCTGCTTCTTTCCCTGTTACATTTTGATGACGCAAATTATTTCACCATTTGAGAACATCACCATCATTCGAATACCATTTGCTTTTAATCATTGGTTTGAAGACACATAGCATCATCTCAAATGGGCTCCTTTGAAGAAAACAACTATCAATAAATGCCACAATTACCTTGAAGAATGATATGGTTTTAAATCGCTACTAAAGAATTCCTCGTAGTATTGAATCAACACAAAAATACACGAGCTGTCTGCATGTTGCACACATATAGCATCTCAAATGGGCTCTTATGAAGAAAACAACTATCAACAAAAGGCCATAATTAGCATGAAGAACTTCCTTTTGGTTGGGATATTTCTTTAAACAAATGATAACGTTTTAAAAAGTTACTTCTTAAAAGAATTCGAATTCCTCTTAGTATTGAAATCAACACAAAAATCACACATATATCATCTTTTCAACAATCACACAAAAGATCAGCCATACTGATTGGTCAATCTCCTTATATCCTTAGTAGAGTCAATATCAAATGTTGACGACTATCAGTAACTGAGGTTGATCAATCAGGATGTAATGAAGGTGGATCACCTCCGTAGAGGGATAGAGAGTTGATAGCATGCTGTGTGTACTTTTGTGACTAAAATCAATAAACAGATTTGGAAACATTGATGGCGTGCCAGAGTTAGCAACCAATCTTACGTAGTTTAGCGATAGGGTGAAGGACACCTAAGGACCTTCCCTATCTTTTAACTCTATGTGCTGATTTATAAACATTTCTAACTTAATACAATGGCAGCATTTACAGACGATGCCATGACAGCTACTTGAAGAAATCCTTTTGATCTTAGGATTTAAAAAATTATCATTGAACCACAAGTACCAATCAACCAAAGTTGATAGTGTGAAGAAGCGGGACTAATATGGTATTACGAGAGACCCAATGATTGTACTCTAAACGTATTTGTCTAAAGCTAGTTGACAGAAAATAACTATTGTGCTTTTACAAAGAACCCCTTAGCTACAATTGCATAGGACTAGTTGTGCACTTTGGTTCAGGCTCTTTACACTAGAAATATGACTGAGTGCGATGAGTGTCCAAATAGAACAGAGAAAAATTACGGATAGAGAAACGCAAGTATCAAAGTATTAATATATGGATGGTGGTGGAGACTGAGTTGGGGTGTATAAATGATATAAAACCATTCTATCAGTGACTATAGGAACTAACATCCGAACAGTTAGGGCATGGATCCCTAGTGATTTCGTAACATGGAAACAGAATCATTTGATAAATAGTCAACCCGGTTTCTCTTGACAAATACCATGTTCATCTCAACGTGATATTGGGATGTTGACTATTATCACACGTGTGATACTTTAAACTTGAAACCTCACCTGATAACATTATCATGGTATGTGTCAATAAAAGCAAATAACCTCCAATTATGTAATGTGTTGGTAAACCACAAACTACTCTCGATCAATAACAGACAGATACACACATACCATTTATTAGTGAATTGCCATATAGTAAACATAGGCAGTGTCATAGCATATGTATCACGTACACATCATGTATCATTGATGTGAATGCGTTGATGTTTTGTTCCCTCTGCACGTATATCATCGCCTGTAACGTCATAAGCAATTGATTTTAAGATCAATGAAGAGGCAACGTCACTTGCTCACATATAGTTTTTGCCCGTGTAATATTCTTTTGATGTGATATGTAGTCATGAACAAAACTGACTAGACTAAACTGACGAATGACTAATAACCGTCAAAAAGGTTTGTTTTTTTAATGTCTACTTCCCACACAATGCTCCATTACCAATCTACACACGCCTTTATTATTGATCAGTGGTTGCCACAAATGTCTTTTCCAATTTGATAAGCAATCTTATCTAATTGATACACGTCAGAGCCAGTGTGACAATTTGTAACATTCACCAGCAAGAGGGAGTTGCAGGGACACTGATTGTGTGTAAAAGCGGTATTAAACGTCAATACAAATTGTATTAGCATTGATGTACTGGAACCCAATCATATTTCCATATTTCCTTGTCTATAACAAGCATATTCAGCTGCAGCCGTTTTACTTTACAGTTTAGATTAAACCATTCGCCCAGGCTGTTTTGCTGTACATACCAACTGAACAGCTTAGTTCGTTATGCCATGACTCCATAGAGATCTTCTTTGACTTTAAACCAATGAAAACAATTGTTGTCATATACATAAGAACAATGTACCTTTCTCAAATGACGTATTTCTATCCACAGGTGCAAGATTCTAAAGATCGACAGACGTATATAAACCTATCAATATACAAGATATACTGGAGTACACATCCATCATCTTGGATTCTCTGACATGGCTGAAATTCCTTAAATGATTCCGTTCTTCAATTGCACCTTGTAAACGCCATAGGCTGAACCAAGTCTTACCATTGCCAGACACGTCAGTTTCTTACCATATTTATATCTTATAGAAACATGTTAGTGTCTATAATCACATTTAGAGTTAGACTCTGACGTCTGTGCTTCCTCCACATTAAAGACGATCTGAATTCAAAATAGTCTCGTCTTCTCAAATTGTATCATCTGATTATGACAACGGTAGATTTCTACACAGATTGAATTAAATTAACTTTAAGATGAAAGGAGAATTTATGTTTTTGGTTACAATTATTGTCCGTTTACAAAGAGTTTGAACTTCATCATATGTTTTAGTATCCGTATTCTTTTCCTGAGATGTTGTTTTAAAACCTGTGTTTCATGTTAAACTTACCCATCAGTGGCTATGTAAACGTTTCAAATGACATGCTAAACAACTCAATATAATATCAACTATTTTGAGCAGCAATATTCTTGCTATAAACCCTTCTGTAAATAGACAAGCACAAACTAATCCACATAAAAGCAGGAACGCAAGTTTATTTCTCTCATGCAAAGGAATGTATTTGAAGTTCAGAATGACGGATTTAAGGACAGAGTATTATACATGTATGGACATCTAGCGCTCTTCAAAGACCTGAACTTATTGTCTGAAAAAATCTCACTTCTTGTTTTACACATGAATGATAAATACAATGATATGAATAAGTCGGGAAAACGAATTACAAATGTAGAATGTAACCAAAAGAATGGAATTAATCTTCTGACTAAAATTGAAAAGTATTCCATCTATTTGTACCACAATTCCAATTTGTAAATGCGTTTAAATCATCACGAAACTGAAATAAAAATAAAATGCTTCGGTATCAAATCAATATAAGTCTATTTGAAATGAATAAACATAATGATGAAACAATTTTGAGTAGTTAAGTATTCAAAGGAGTCATTGCAATCATAGACAGTATGTAGACATATTTTAATGACAATACCAAAACAACAAAATGACTTTTTGTAGATAAATTGAAGTCAGCATTGTCTAAAGGACCAACATGATTTTGTCTTATACAAAATCCAATTCCCTCCCCAGCCAAGGCATAACGACTTCATAAGAGTACCCCATAACTCAAATCCCTTCAGCAAATTGGCATAGGATTGTAGGTCATTACAAACGCGGGCCAATTTATAAAATTCTGATCCCCTTCTGGACATGTCAGTGTAGATAATGGTAATGTGTTATCTGTACTTTGTTATATTTAGGACACAACAGAGTTGCAACATTGAGTTAATGTTTAAGTTTTATTTTGATTAAAATAGAGCCACTGGCTCTGAAGCTCATCAGGAATCATGTTATTAATTATCTCTAAGGAAAAGATTAAGATATCACATAATAAGTCATCGCCCAGTCATCAAATTTTAAAGTTATTATCAAAATTGGTTACACATTAATCCATATTCATTATAAATGACCTGTGCAGTTTATTGTTTTACTTCTTATTTTTATTCTACATTATTATCAACATTTATTACATAATGAAAAAGACCCCCTATTTGTTTCTAAAAATCCTGTTTCTCATAGGCTCATTGTTCCATAGGCTCCTTTTCAATATTTAATTAATAAATTCTATTAAGCATCTGAGTGTAAGGCTAAATCAGTAACACAGCAGAGAAGTAACCTGAAACCTCTGTGTATTAGCTGCCAGGGAGTGGTCACTCCCCAGGTCAACACCTGCAATTACACAACATGCAGACCCTGGACTCACAGCCAGCGAATTATACATTTTAAATTTTGTTTTCCCCATCTTTATTTATTTTTCTTTATTGGAAAAGAAGATGTGGTATCATAAACTCATGTAGAAAGTTTTAATAGTCTCATATTACTTCTAGGTCTTTTTGTTCCGGAGAAAAAGATGAAAACATGATTTTAGGTAATGGCCTGTGAGGCCCTTATTTGGGGCCACAGGGTCAGCAAATCTACAATTTAGAATCTCCATTGGCTAAAGACTCTTTACACAACATGACAGCCTTCTAGGTCTTTTTTTCTGGAGAAGAAGATGAAAATAGTCTTATCTTATCATTTCAATACCAGTCATATGCAGTTCATATATCTCATGTAAAATAAAAGAATTCTTAACTCCTCTTCAATGTATTCCTTTGTGGCTTGTCAACATATTCAGTTCATAGGCTATTCAACAGTTCTCATTTCACATTGATTACATCAATTTGAGAAACATGTCCACAATGCAGATTGTAATCTTAAGTCGACATATATTTCACATTCCTACTGAATAAGATTAACTGCAAAGTTACTTTTTTTGTCTCAATTCTGCATTTCTCAAACCCAAGTTAGGACTCACATATCTAAAAGATGAGATGACTCTTCCTCAGGTATTTTATTAGGGGAAAATTGAAGACTGATTGAAGTGCCATAAAATATCAGTTCAAAATTCAATTTCAAAGGTTTTTTTAGGCTGTGGCCCATATTTGGGGTCACAGGGTCACCAAATTTACAAGTTAGAATCCCCATTGGCTAAAGAGTTTGCACACAATATTACAGCCTTCTAGGTCTTTTTGTTCAGGAGAAAAAGATGAAAACATGATTTTAGGTAAAGGCCTGTGAGGCCCTTACTTGGGGCCACAGGGTCACAAAATCTACAATTTAGAATATCCATTGGCTAAAGACTCTTTACACAACATGACAGCCTTCTAGGTCTTTTCGTTCTGGAGAAGAAGATGAAAATAGTCTTATCTTATCATTTCAATACCAGTCATGTGCAGTTCACATATCTCATGTAAAATAAAAGAATTCTTAACTCCTTTGTGGCTTGTCACAATATTCAGTTCATAGGCTATTCACTGGTTCTCATTTCACATTGATTACATCAATTTGAGAAACATGTCCACAATGCAGATTGTAATCTTAAGTCAACATATATTTCACATTCCTACTGAATAAGATTAACTTCAAAGTTACTTTTTTTCTCAATTATGCATTTCTCAAACCCAAGTTAGGACTCACATATCTAAAAGATGAGATGACTCTCCCTCAGGTATTTTATTAGGGATAAATTGAAGACTGGTTGAAGTGCCATAAAACATCAGTTCAAAATTCAATTTCAAAGGTTTTTTTTAGGCTGTGGCCCATATTTGGAGTCATAGGGTCACCAAATTTACAAGTTAGAATCCCCATTGGCTAAATAGTTTGCACACAATATTACACCCTTCTAGGTCGTTTTGTTCTGGAGAAACAGATAAAAACAGGATTTTAGGTAATGGCCTGTGAGGCCCTTATATGGGGCCACAGGGTCACCAAATCTACAATTAAGAATCCCCATTGGCTAAAGACTCTTTACACAACATGACAGCCTTCTAGGTCTTTTCGTTCTGGAGAAGAAGATGAAAATAGGATTTTAGGTAATGGCCTGTGAGGCCCTTATTTGGGGCCACAGGGTTACCAAATCTACAATTTAGAATCTCCATTGGCTAAAGAGTCTTTACACAACATTTCAGTCTTCTAGGTCTTTTCGTTCTGGAGAAGAAGATGAAAATAGGTTTTTAGGTTATGGCCTGTGAAGCCCTTATTTGGGGTCACTGGATCACTAAATCTACAATTTAGAATCCCCATTGCCCAAGGAGTCTGTATACAAAATTTCAGCTACCTTGACCCAGTGGTTTTGGAGGAGAAGTCGAAAAAGCGAAAAGTTTACGGACGGACGGACGGATGGATGGACGACATCCCATGCCATAAGCCCATCGGGCCTTTCAGGCCTGATGAGCTAAAAAAAAAGTGTAGATATTTCTAAGAAGGACATGCACTGTCACAGCGAGACAGCCGTCACAGACGTCACAATTAGTGAGATAGCTGACCTCTCAGGAAGTGCATGGGAGGAGGACGTGAGGGCTAGATGTCAATATGTTATATATATAAAGACAGGAACAACCTTGCTGGTGCTGATCAGATTGTTATGTTATAACAATCGATTCTTCCTTGTTATCCATACACAATTCAAAATGTCAATGCATTCCTGAATCCAAGAAATCGACCAACTGATCAAGCAATGATTTCCATATACCCCCTGAGTCAAGTCTAATATTGTCCACAACACACCAATCGCTCTGGTTCCTTGACTTAGAGAAGGATACTAACATACAGCATGTGATGGATTGATCTTACTGTATTTCATTTCCAGTTATGTTATTTGTGAACAATTAAATGTATCTATTTAACATTTAAACTTCATCATAGACGTTTGACCGTATACAGTTTTACAGTAATGTTATTAATCTGGAAGAAAGCTGGCCATCGTATTTGTGGTTGTTCATACATATTCGAAATGGTTGTTTGTAATATTTCAAAGGTTTGTGTACAAGCATTATTTATAATTTCATTGTATATTTGTTATCCATTGGAAAGAAAGGAAAATACAATTTTGTTGATATACAGCCAAAGGAGATTCACTGAAATAAGTATTTATTCGTATTTTGTCAGTACAGTAAGTCTAGTAATTTAGTACCAGATTGTAAGGTCACTGAGGTATGAAACGCCCTTACACATAACAGAACTATAAATTCCTTCAATGCAAAAATATTTCATAGGGAAAACATTTAAACAAGATGTTTAAAATTCGTTTCAGAAGATAATCATAGTTTCCATAAAGCAAATACTGTTACGAATGAGGATCATTCATACTTTTCCAAAAACATAACTACCGCCTAAAGGAAAAGTGACCTAAAACGACTTGCTGACTGTGTGTTAATTTCTGGAACATCTATTGGTAATGGCTACTGCTTGATATAGGGCACAATATTGACAAACTATTTGAAAAACATTATTAAAAGTAAGACTCCCTGTTAGTGCATATAAGAAACGATATAGAGTTTCAATAGAATATGAAAAGATATATGAGTTTTTTGTTACTTTTTAATAATCGTTGAATAAAGAGAAACAAACCGTTTCCTCGAAATTAATATTTGTGTATTTAATTTTTTCAAAACATTTAAGTACATTCCTATTGTAATATTTGCCCCCTTTGAATTATTTTGGTATGAAATAGACATGTGTTTAGGCTTTTACACTTTTACTATAGGAATGAAATTAACGCTGAATGATCTTCCGAGGTAATCTTTAGATAATAACATAAACAAAATGATTGCAATCCTATTCTTAAAATTTATATTGAAGTTGTCCACTTATTAAAAAATACCTTTTCTGTTACTTTGTTTTGAAATGTGTAAATGACAGGTGAAAGCCCAATGATATAATATATGTGTTTAAACAATCCTTCATGTTGGTGATTGTAGTAAACATTTATATTTTGTTCTGAAACATGTTCAAGATATCCTCCAATTGAACAAAATCAAACATAACTATAAGAATGAACATATTGTATTTACATTTCTTCATAATTTATTTTCTGATTTGGTAAGGTTTATAAGAACACAGGATAAACATATTTCAAAGGAATTATGGAATAGAATCTCGTCAAAACTTTTCTTTTTCTGAACAAGGTTACCATGGAAACAGTGGAAGTTTGTTCTCGATCTGTACAATAATGCAGATTTAAAGGTACACATCGCCAACCTTATAAATTGGTGATATTAAAATAAATAAAGATCATAGCATAGGAATAGAAATAGAAACTTATGTATTTGATGTGATGTGATGTGTTATAAATGACAGTAAGAAAACAAATCGAGACAAGACAAACAGTATCAATGCATTCATTATATGATGAACCATGGCCATTGTCGAGCAGAAAGCCCCAAAACTTAGGTCAATATTTCAGCCTTATTAATAGGCATCCTGGAAACCTTGTTCCTTTTTGTCACATAACGTTAACACAAAACAGTAAGTACAGCATCAACATTTGACCAAGGCTGGAAAATGACAGTTTTTGTTCTTAGAAAAGTTTATTTCAAGTCTTACCACAGATTTTAACGTTTACAGCGAAAAGTAATTTGAATGTGAATCAGTCGATCAGGGAATTGAATGTATAATCAAATGTCAAATGTTTGAATACTGGCATCAATAACTTTGTCCCATTTACGAACTAAGGTTATGTTGTAATTTTGACACCCAAAGCGGGCATGTAAAAACTAATAAACCGCTGCAGTAATCTGAGGATGTTATATTAGTACCGTAACCATTCTACGACGGAAGTGTCACATATTTGATACTTGGATAAGCAGTCATGTGAGTCGTAAAGATAATACCATGATAGTTTTCTTTTTATTTAAAATTAATTAATTTCATTTAGAAGTGACAACATCTAAATATTGTGATATAATATCCTTCCTGACGTCACACCAATATGAAAAGGGGATTTTGCCTGAGGATATCGTAAAATAAATAGTATGTAATAACTCTCAAAGGTAATGGATTCAGGTTTAGGCATTAGGATATTTCTAGTTGATATGAAGTATTAGCTATTTAAGTTTTAACATAATAATTACTGACATAGAACCACGGCATCAGGGTATTTTTATCCGCAATTCTATTTGTAGATTATGTGGGATATAAATACGCTTATGTAGCTGGGGGACATGAAAGATTAATTGTGTAACTGCAGGAAGCGAATCCGAGAGAACTGCTTCAGGCAGAGCTAATTAGTAGATCAGTATCAATAGCTCACCTACCTGGGATATGTCATCTAATGGTCAATGTTCTATATCAATGCTGATTAATGTTACTAATGATTGAGCTCAATAGCCAAGATTTATTTACAGAGGATCGCGTTTATGATACAAGCGCAGAGATGGAACTTTACTGAGAAATTAAGATAAAATTAATTATCAATAAAAATATCAATCGGTTTAAAATGTTAAAAAAAAAACAGACAAAAACACAATGACAAATCAAGAAGCAAGCAAACACACATGTACATTTATAATGATGAATATAATTGAAGTTGACCATCTTTAAGTCCTTAATCATATGGAAATCCATGTTGATTAGGAACATATGATAGTTAGTGAAAACACGTATATCCATAAATATGTAAACCAATAAGCTATTATTTCTACACAAGCTAAATCACATGTTGTGATGACAATAATGCTCCATCTGTATGTATTATGTTCGTCACACTTAACTTCTCTTCCACCGCTGTAGTAATCAGATCTTTCTTAGACATCGAAGTAAAGGTCACTAACACTAAGTCATTGGAAAATCAACACAAATATCGATGGAAAGGGTCAATCACATTACTACAAGTTCGTTAGTCTGGTCAGCAGTGGACAAGTTCATCCAATTCTGACCACAAAGCTATTAGAATGATCAGGCTCAGAAGACATTCAGTGATTCAGATGATTGATAGGCAAAAACATATACAACACTCTTGTCAACACGACTCTTGATGAACTAGTAATAACGATGTTGTGCTTAGATCATGTGTTAAAAATTAATATTAAACCTTATTTAACAACGAATAAATGTATGTGTAAATCAAAAATTAATTTAAATTGCATTTATGACGCCATCGCTTTGATCTGTTGCTCCATTTTTCAGTAATACATAGTTGTATGTTTCTTCAAATAATATTTCTTTCTTTTAAGTTTTAAACTTTTAAAATTATATTTGATATTTATAATATCAAGCATATTATATTCATAACTTAAGTAGGATAATATCATCGTATCTCCCAATTTCTTAAAATATTGTTTGGGCCTCATGCAAAGTTCAAAACCTATTATTAAATTAAGGTAAGATAAATAGTGAAGATAAATCTGTTACGGTTTATCTGTGATCAGATCTTGAAATAATTGTGACATTTGAAATAGTACGTTTTATCCCACAGGTGAAAAACATGGAGCGGAGTGGAATAAAGCTATCAGGATTATAAGATACAAGGGTGATTATATCGTTCTTTCTCTTCCCATTAACGTTACCATGGAAACACATGGAAACAGTGGAACCATTATTAGTGTAGGAGCGAAGGAATATAAGAAGTCGGGTTCTGCTGTTTAAATATAAAGCAATGCATAAAGAGGCTTTGTGTATTCATTTATTTACAATAACTATATTTTTATTCTGAAGTCGATGTAATCACTACTTACAAATGTTATTCTGTTAACATATGTTTAAGTGCTCCAATTTACTCACACACAACTCTAAATTGACTATGTACTGATGTATTTGTGTGCATGGAGTAAGTATTGATTAAGTGAATATTAACATACAATTATGGACTGGTGATGAGGTCAATACCTGTGTGTATGTACCCGAGAAAACAATGAAATACAGTCAAAATGCAATTTGGTTTCAACAGCTGGGACCACGGTCAAATGATGTCATGGTAACAATAGCATAACGACCAATCAGATCGCTGGGAAAATGTGCTCACATAATAGCATTATTTATATCTGAATTATTCACATGATGTTGTAGGTCTTTAGTAAAAGATACTAACAATCCATGTGGGCGATATTTTCTACATTGTGTATCACCTATGCAATTAGCCAGAAGTTTATTGACATTCATTTATGCTTAAGGAGGCTACATCCTTGAATATATTGATCTTTGATATGACGAAAGAAATTTAGAAGAGATATGCCCCACAAAGAAGACCAAATATGTTTATTGTATAATATAGCGTTTAATTTCAGTAAGATATATATTGATTGATATTCGATTGATATGGCATTTCATCCTTCTAAGGCACTTGGAGATATAAGCACACTGAACTTTGTTGGTAAATGAAAGGAGTAACTTAAAAGGACATGTAACTAAATTGTTTCATACAGAATTGAAATCTGCTCGCTAGTTGTATGTTTATGTTACCGATACAATTAAGCCTAAATTAATCCATCAGAAACAATTTGGTTTTAGAGATTTTTTCTGTTTTCGCAGTTGTCTTGCATTTAGAAATCAATGCATGTATTGAGTTATGAAAACATAACACTAAAGCACCTTGATTGCCTGCTTTGTGGCACACTTGCTTGGCGTTGAGACTGAACAAAATGAACGGTGACTTGCTGATTAGCTCTCATTGAAACCACAATTATGAAAATGTATCAAGCTATAAGAGGATTCTCGGTCATGGGCTCAGAACAAGGTTGTACAGTAGAGGATATATTGAATCTATATAGATATATTATATCTGATAGTGGACCGAAAATGTCTTAAATCATCATTACAATCTATACATCTCGCAAAAGTAACGCACTAGCCATTTGAAAGTGGAGCATTTGAGATACACTCACGGGCAAAATAAAGTATACCTTCTCTTCAACAAAGTCAAACACAACATATGTCTCCCGGATAAAGTCGGTTTTGAATGTTTGTGTTCCTCAAGACTTATGTATTTCAACTTTTCAATTTATTTCCGGTACTGAAAGGCCACAGGCCTGTAGTAAAATACATTTACATCATTGAAAATACACGCACGTGTAACACACATAAAGATGATACTAGTTACTTGTAACTTATATTGTTTTTTTTTTATTTACATATTCTGTTCTAAATAACAATGTATGATAAATAAACATCGACAAATTTTGAAGAAGTGCATTATTTTTGGTATTCAATATTTCTGTGAATTTATAAATGTTTGGATGGACAATATACTATGTTTTAATATACAATTTTATCAGGGAATCGTAAGCAGGGCAAATTAAAACAAAGTGATATTCATCTTCTATTTCATTAAGATCACAAAGTCTGCAAATTCGGTGTTCTCTTTGGACTGAGTTGAATCAAAAAATTCAAAAAAATGAACTTATCATCTGATTCAACATATCAGTTTATCCATACAAAACCGAAGCCTTTTATGAATAGAAATTTTCTAACAGAAGTCACCCAGTTCTTTTGCCAATTTTTTTTATATGACACATATAACATCATCATCATCACGATATCATTCGTGAGAGTATGATACTAATATTTGATATCTGTTCAAACAGCCATGGGGTGCTGAAATAGCTATTTCGAAAGGTATTTTGGTAAATTATGTTTGGTATTTAAGGTAAAAGTTTATAACATATGGAAAATATGTCAGTACAATATGTTGTGTGTATAATGTACCTTCTTGGACTTTAAAAGAATGACGCGCAGGACGTCATAAAACAAGCCAAAAAGTCGTATTTCACTTTCCTTTCTCGCCTGGTTAAGGAGATTTTTTAAAAGCCTTCTTTATCAGAATTATGAACAGATACTGTTTCAAAAATTACAGATTAAGTTAGTTTGCTTTGTTATGCATGAGTGGCAGCAGATCCCTCAACAAAGAATCAGATGTCAGCTTACCAGCAAGAGAGGTGTTTATTAACTATTACAGAGTGTGATGCGGTTACATCAGATACTGAGTGAGCCACTCACTGTGGACCTTAAACGTACGTTCAACATGAAGGTTATGTGAATTTCCTTGTGTGTTTTTTTTTACAACGACACAATCAGGTATACCTTTTTTCACCTTATTTAAAGCTGACTTTAGATAACTTTAGTTCGTCACAATTAATTAATTGGTGTTGATTTTCTGACTGACATCTCAAATGATGTACAGACTGCAATATCACTGAGCTTTGCTTTGCAATCGAGTCGCATGCATTCTAGACTTGGTACAATTGAACCTCGATGAACAACTAAACCTACCTTCCCTGATGCTTGTCAAAATGAAAGAATTATGACATTGATAGGATAGGTACATTTCAAGAACAGGTGACCCGTTTTAGACGTTTCGACGATGTAACAATATGCACGATGAGTCTTGGTGGAGCTTATCCAAATCTTTGTTTCAAATTCTGACCATTTCGAACCCACACTGAAAGATCGAAACCATGGTTACAAGTCGTGTTTGCTAAAGAGACGATAAGCTCCTGATAACTATTGCGAAATATAGCGTTGTTCAAGTACCTTGTTTCAACTGGTGCCACGTTTCGCTGTTCGAGCTAGGCAGGAGTGCAGACCGCTGCTATTTCTAGCTGTTTACGAGTCTGCTTACACTACACATTGCACTGTTGGGATTACAACCGTCAAGGAGTACCAGAAATTCCTGGAACTTGATTGTGGAATGAAATGCAGTAAAAAAACGCCCACTGTCTGCTTGGTGGAATTCAAAAAAAAAAACGTGTTAAAGTAAACTTTGAAGCAAAAGGTAAATAGATGTGATATTCACAACTTTTCAAATGTTATACTGAAATGGGAAGAATACATTACAAATTTATGTTACAAAGAGGAGGGAATTCGTACTAAATTGTTTAGGAAACATGTAATATATCATTATATCAAAACCTCGTGCCATGATTAAACTTATTAAGTTGTTTATGATTGCATGTCATTGGTTTAAACTTTAACCTATCAGCAACACTGTCAACCGTTTCAAGTTATGTGGTAAATCAAAATCAAAACAAGAAAAAAACCTTTTTAACAATGAAGTCAATGAAAATGGCTGAATTTGCCTAAATTCTCAATATCCGGAAACGAAGCTCACTATACTTTATTTGTAAAAATGTTTGCATCAAAATAATTACTATTAATTTCTGAACATTCTTATATTAACGACAACCCGTTCACCATTCAAACGACATATTTTCAACCCAGTTCAAACGAAATTGAACTCATTTCTCGAAGTTGACCTTTTGCAGACAGACGAGAAGCATTCATTTCCATATGCACTTTCCACTTCGCAAAAGACAAATTTTATCTATTCTGAAGGTCCTCTTTTTACATTTTAAACAATGATTAGCACCTTAATGATTAACACTTGTCAAAAAGATTCAAATGTACCTCATCATCTGTGAATCCTGGATTATCTATTGAAGTAGTTATATTAGTCACAAATTTTTTTGTTGACATACTAACGTTTATCAGAAACGTCAAGTATCTTTAAAAACAATACTCTGACGGAAATTCTTAAAAATAGCATTCTGTCTTATATGATATAATAAAATGCAGTATGTATTAAAAGTAAAAAATGTTCCTAAAATCATTGTGCAAAATATTTAAACAAATCAAATGCTTATGACAACACTTTGTCATCTTATGATGTAATGAAACATTATCCTTGGATCTATTTGACATAATAGAAATATTCCATTTTAATGGGTGTAGGAATATCTTATACCAAGCAAATCAATAAAATGCACTCGAGAAATGACAAAATGCATGACCTTGTGTCTAGGATATTTATTGGAATCGTAGCTTTAACAAATACATTCTTTTCCAATTTCCAAGTAAGTTACACAAATTATTGAAACATTCACTGAACAAATATTCCACTTATATATTGTTTGCATACAAATAAGTCATACAGGACATTACAATGCAACATGTTCATTTATGAAATATGGATATGTAAGGTTCCCAATAGATAATTATCCAAAAACAATTTGTTCAAATGCTCACATAATCTATATGTATTGAGAAAATTTCTGAAATTTGGATTATCTAATGCAGCTTCAATCATCAGCTGTGACATGTTGGTATGCAGTGATGAAATCAACAAAGGTATGACATAAACAGATTCATGTCCACAATATTTACAATGACATTAGCAACAAGGATAACACCATCATTAGCAATGCCTAATCTCTTGTTACACCCCAATTCACATCACATAACAGATTGCCAGATACTATTTTCACCAATGGTTATTATCACAAGTATCTTCAACAATACTGTTTTCAGTTTCTTGTAACAAGGATTTTTCATTTCAAACATGTTTACAAAACAGTTCTTTCTCAGAGAGTGTTTTTCAGCATAAACATTCATTTATTTGCACCCCTACAAGTGACTTGTGATGCTGATTTTCATTTTACATTTCTTGAAGGATTTACTTGATATTAGAAATCAATATTTCCAAAGTTACTTTCACTAAAATTATCCCTTAACAATGAAAGTGACCATAAAGCAGATACGTTTCTTTCATGTTCTTTTTACAAGAAATACATTACCAACATAAGTATTTCTCTTTTTCAACATAACAGTTGCTGACAAAACAATGCTACACTACTTTTATCAAATTTACAACTCTTACTGAGAGATATGTTTTCATTGTCATTATTCAAAATATGCCACAATACAAATATTAACAACATTGTTATCTCGAACAACAATTTTATTTTCTACATGAATACATAACTGCAGATATAATATATCATCGTTATCATTTGCCACTTCAAATATTACAAACTTCCAACAATAATAACCGCCATTATCATTAATGCTCTATTTATACCAACAATGTCATTATTAAAGCAATGACAAGACCGATATTGATTTTCTTAATGAATAATTATACCTTATTTCATACCTCATTGATCATGTCGACATAAACATTGCTTGTCTACCTACCATAATATTCATTATCGCAACAAGAAGGTTAAAAAGGATAAAGAAATAAAACATTTTTTTATGATTTTGAAAGACATACACTGTTAAAAGTTATAAAACTAGACAAAAGTAATAACTTTGATTACTTTTCAGAAATGTAGTTTCCTTTATTTACATTCTTCAATAACTTGACTTAAATTATAAACAATAGTAATAGTAATGATTTTGAAAGACATTCAATGTTTTAAAGTTACCATAATTATTGATCACCATTAATATTATCATCATTTCCTATTTCAATAACTATTACCACTAAAAGATAGTTCTGTGACCGAGTTGTCTAAATGGAGCCAAAATTGTGACCTTTTCACAACACTGTCAACATCAGCACTAAATATTATCATCAACAATTATCTACATCAACATCAATGAATATTAGCTCCCTCAAAAGTGAAGATGAAGTATGAATTGTTGTCATTCTTCTATTTGGATCAAATTTTCCTAATGACATGACACAGAACCTATATTATACTATCGAAATTTAAACATTATTACCTTGTATACAGTTATGCTAAAGATAGGTAGAGAAAAGCAAGATTTTCTGGATAAACCCTTTTTTATTTTGATAAAGAAGTTGTTATCCAGGAAAATATTGCTAAGATAAGTATTGAAATTAAAACTGTAATGAAATTAAAGAATTTAATCAATAGATCACTAAGCATATGGTTATTTGAAAGAGCAGATATATCAATATCGTAATAGAATACTTATATTACTTAAAAATTGCAGTAAAATATTGTGCTATTGTTACACTATCATATTATATTATAGAGGATTATATACGGATTTATAGTTCATATTCTGATATTTTCATTACATACATGAGGTAAATGAGTGGAGGCTGTTCATCAAAAGTGAATAAAAAGTTCTAATGTCAAATGAAATTTTCAAGGTCAGCAAGGGTAATGTCTCACTCAAAAAGACTTTTATAGTAATTATTAATGAGAGTTCCCCAGATTGGCAATGAACATGAAGGAAAAAGCTTACATTTTAATAGCATTGACAGAGTCAAAAGGTTCTCTACAAAAGAAATTGTACATGTCTAAACAATTGTTAATTGCATACAAATTTAGATGAGATGACTTTTGGCATTAAATATTGAAGTGATTGTCACAAATACTTTTTTTGACAAAATAAGTTTCTTCTAAAAATATTATTCTATCTATATCTATACAAAACATATTTTGGAATCATAAAAATATGTTCTAGGTGAATTCAACTTTGTGTGCATCTATACAAACCATTATGTATGTACAACGTTGTTCTCATGCAGTGAACATCAATGTGTTTTAATGAATTAGTATCAAATCAAGGAAGGATAAGTTCCATAGATTAATAAATTCTTTACCGAAAATTTAATTTTTCACATTACACCTTTACATGAAGTTTTGTAATTTTCATGATAACTGCATTAACATCTATCACATTCACTGCAAACAAGAAGTTGAAAATCCACAGAACTTCTCATTTTGCTTCTTTTTTTTAAAGTCAATGTTATCTCTCTAGATATAATAAAAAGAGGAAATGCTCTACAATTGTGCATTTATATGATTTGGATGGCAGTGAAGAAACAACATGTGGAGGAAGTGACTATTTTAAAGGGTGAACATTCATGGACCTCATTACAATCAACTTTGTGGGGACAAAATTTGAGAAGGTATACTATTTGTCCATTGTGGCTATTAATACTTTTCAACAAAGCAGCTTTAGTATCATGTTTCAATTAGATTGTGTTCATCAAATAGAATATTTAGCACAAATGGAAACATCGTCCTCTCAAATTTGTCACAACACGTACTGATCTATCTATACTATCGCTTGTTTATATATTTAAGTTATCTGTGGAACAGAAATACATATATCACAGGCTAGATAACCTGAGTTATGATTTACAGCATTATGTCAATCTGAGCAGATTATATTGGCATTGTCAGCAATGATGAATATAATAACACCTGGGAAAAAAATATAAAAATTTGCACATCAATATCTATAATGAAGAAACAGAGTAGCGTCAACCATTTTTGTTTTGCAATAAAGCACATTGCGGCCTTGAACTCTTGTAGTTAAAGCAGAAGAGCGGAGACCAAGGGGTTTGATGTTTATAAAAGTGCAGAGTGAGTGTACTCTTTTGTAAAACACATATGGTTGAGGCTTCTCTATTACTTTTCTAGCATGTTTATTTTAATTTGTTTGAATATCAAATTAAATATATACTTAATGAAGGAATAAAGGATGGGAGGTGCCTTTGATCTGGGCTAGAATATGAAGTATGGATAGTGCCACAATAAAATAGTTTGATTGCAAAATGAGTGGATGATAGCAGTTTCAAACTTCTATAAGTTTATCATTGACCAAAATATAGTCCTGCATTGCATGTTACTACCATATAGGCAAAGAACAATATCAAATCTGAATTTGTCATATGAGAAGTGATAGTTATAAATAATTACAAATGAATAAAACATGGAAACATTTATATGTTATATCAAATCAAAATAAACTTTGAACTCTTGTAGTTAAAGCAGAAGAGCGGAGACCAAGGGGTTTGATGTTTATAAAAGTGCAGAGTGAGTGTACTCTTTTGTAAAACACATATGGTTGAGGCTTCTCTATTACTTTTCTAGCATGTTTATTTTAATTTGTTTGAATATCAAATTAAATATATACTTAATGAAGGAATAAAGGATGGGAGGTGCCTTTGATCTGGGCTAGAATATGAAGTATGGATAGTGCCACAATAAAATAGTTTGATTGCAAAATGAGTGGATGATAGCAGTTTCAAACTTCTATAAGTTTATCATTGACCAAAATATAGTCCTGCATTGCATGTTACTACCATATAGGCAAAGAACAATATCAAATCTGAATTTGTCATATGAGAAGTGATAGTTATAAATAATTACAAATGAATAAAACATGGAAACATTTATATGTTATATCAAATCAAAATAAACTTATTTGTAAAAATGTATCTTTTATAAAGATAAACTTCTACCATAGATCTAGCTTCCCATGAACAAATCAGAGGTGAGGGGAGGTGATATGGGGTTTAACGCCGCTTTCAAGAGCATTTCACTTAGAGAGCTTTTCTAAGTTGTATAACTTGTGCCCAATCAATTTCTAGAATAAATAAAATGTTTCAATCAATCAAAAAACTTATATCATGGCTGCTAGTATTATTGCAGAGAGAAAGCCCACAACACCATGTGGCTATGCATTGCGGTGAAACCTGCGACCATCCGAAGGGTGGTATTGTAATGAAATTCAGTATAGCATTTGGACCCAAACCTTTCTGCACAGCAGACAAAGTTGTCAAGTGCCTGGCGCGATTCTAACCCCAGATATCTTGATCTGAAGCCAAACGCACTAACCACTGCGCTATCCCACCCAGCTATTATATTATTAAGAGTGAGTGAGTGAGTGAGTGAGTTATTGTTTAACGCCGCTTTCAAGAGTATTTCACTTATATCGCGGCTGCTAGTATTATGGCAGGGAGAAAGCCCGCAACGCCATGTGGCTATGCTTTGCGGTGAAACCTGCGAGCAACGGCTGGAACTAGCGAACCATGGGTGTATTATTAAGATGTATCCATGATACCAAATATGCAATTTATTACATTGCTAAGGAAATTCACATCATGAACCAACATATCTTGTTGAGCCTTATGAAAAATCTCTTTAATCAAATTTCTCAGACTAAAAAATCTGAATTAATTGCGAAGTTTCTTTGCAAACTTCCTTCCTTAATGAAGAAAGAAATTGATTAAAGAAATCTCCCTTCCTGAATCCAAATACCTTTACTTAAGAAATTCAATTACTTTCAGCATCTTCTCAACTTCTTAAATCAATTTCCTCCGGCTACATTTCACAAGTGCCTGGCTGACTTTGATCAACAGCAAACATTATCCAGGACATAACACATGTGATTTGGGGTCATGTTTGAACAAGATATCAACTTGGTAACAGTGCCATATTCATGTTTGCTTTTGAGGAATTCTTCCAATATCTGTTCTATTGTCCATCTTGGATATTGGAGATGATAACATTTCTTAAAATATCTCTCCTTGAAAAAGGCATTATGTTTAATATTGACATTTAATTCCGTTTCAAATTTATTTTTAAAATTTAATATTGAGAATGTTTTTCAAATTTTACTCTTCCCTCACATATTTTGAAGTTTT
The DNA here is from genome assembly GCA_936450465.1 of Gibbula magus. Taxonomy (NCBI): domain Eukaryota; kingdom Metazoa; phylum Mollusca; class Gastropoda; order Trochida; family Trochidae; genus Gibbula; species Gibbula magus. The sequence goes on along the minus strand of OW388296.1, from coordinate 67,196,057 downwards.
ATCAAAAACACCATACAATATGTGTCATAGATTAAAATTTGGAAACATAAAATCATTATGAATTTTTTTTATTGATAATCATGAAATAAATTTAGAAAGAATCTAATACAGTGTTCAATTAGAACAAAATTTGCATGAGTCAAGCTGAAATTATCCAATATCCCTAGTAAAAAGAAATGTCAGGGATTACCGCACATTGTAATTTTATCCCTACCTTGAGCGCAATATTATTCCTCTACTGTTTTTACAAAGTCCCCACACCTTTCTGCATATAGGTCCTGGGTAATAAATTCCCACTTGAATTTTGGTTCTTGATTGGACACTGCCAATAAAACTGATCATAAATAGATTGAAATATTACATAAATAGAGATTATTAACCGAGGAAGTGTGTCATATGACTTTTACTAAACGAGTGTGAATTAATAAAATAAAATAAAAGTCATATGACACACTTTCAAGTGTAATAACTTCTTTATTACCCAATGTAGTCCATTTGCTTTGCGTGAAAAAATTGGCTAGGAAATTACTCTCTTCTCTTGCGACGACAAGCTACAGTGACGTCACAAACAATCGTTTTATGACGTCACAGACAAAAGAAATATGGGAAGTCGCGGTGAAACAATGGTTGCTAGGCAAATGTGATATGTGAACATGTGCTCATATAATATTAACTCTTTATTTTCAAACATATGGGTAATAAAATAGAGAATGCATCCTATTCAACTACATGAAAAAACCACATGCATCAATTGCAAGCAACATGATTCTAGCAATAGATGAGTTTTTTCTTCACATACCATATTTAAGCTGAGATTTTAGAACTTATCAATTTGTTCACTAGTACACTGAATTGAACAAAGAATGAGTTAGCACAGCTCTCCCATGGACCCCTGCTTCCAGTATTGGTCAAATAGTCTACCCCATAAATCTAGGAACCATGGTTGACATGCATTTTAATGAAGCCAACATCTATATTTGGGGAGATATGACATCCTCACCGAGTCACTGCTCATATTGTTTCCATGGAGAGTGCAAAAGTTTTTCAAATAGGTCTTTCCCTCAAAAAGGACAGGACACTACCGGTAGATATCATGGTTAAACAATTATCAACTTTCATGAAGCTAGGATGTATAGTTTAGGATAAAATGACAAAATGACTTTCTCATGTAGTCATGTTTCCATGATATGTAAAAATACTATTCATAGATCTAACCCATAAAAGACACACCTAATTAGTTAGCACGAGCGTCAAGTCTGGTGAAACTAGCATGTATAGTTTGAAAGATATGTTCTGGTCTGTCTTCCTCATCGAATAACTAATAATGTAATATATGATAGATCATAGTGCTTCATTACAAGAAAATAAAGTGGAAAACTAATAAAATTTGCATAAATTATTAGGGTACATGACTGAAACATACAGAAGGCACACCTACAAGTCATACTGATAACATGTGTTAAGTTTCTTATCATTTGAACAATTTGTGAAGGAGTTGCACTAATGCACATACACACTATAAACCCTTAAAATAGTAGGGTATAAATATGTAATGGCGCCATATCAAAGTCTAACTTTTACTCCTATCACAATGTCAAAGATGAAAATCTGCTCTCAATAGGATATGTTATCTCCAATATTTCCAAAACTGGAGATAAAAGGGACTAATAATAATAATTTCAGTCAGAAAGAAAATATAGAGAACAGCGTGAATCCAGAATCATATCAATATTTTGTTTGGCTTGCTCAATTTCCCAGCAGACGCATTAAAGTGATAAAACAGTACATCCGGGGTAGTAGTCGGAATTTATCAGTATGTATACAATAACCAATGGATTAGAACAACAGTTATTAAGTTTACTCAAAAATTGATAGTCATTATCAACAACTTCAGTATTTCATCATGATCACAATACTGGATTTAGGAAAACAATACTACCTTTCTTTCATTATAACTAAATCAAAGTCAAAATGACAAGTGAGATGTGATCTCAGTTTGAGAAGTCACACTTAAACACCACCAGTGTCTAACTGATTTACATACTGTGATTCTGTGGAGGCCTCTTCACACCAGAGCCTTTTAAGTCATGAGAAAGCATCAATGAGGATGGATCAGCACAAACTTCAATTAGTCCTGACTTTAATGAGGACTTGCACAGCAACACGTCTTATCTGTTGATTACCTTTAGATTGATAACAGCAGCGGCCATTTGCAATGTGTTAACCATTTGCTAACATGTAAATTAAACATGAAAAATATTAAACGAATATTGACATTCTATGTCTTTGTTTTATTAATCTCACTTGCTTCAAAATTATCACTGTGATGAATTTGATTGATAGTTTCCTTTGAAGCAAAAAAGCAATTACCTTAACAATATGACACAAAAATCACTGCAGATAGATCAGTAAATCACATACCTTATATAATCATTGAGATCTTTCTTTTTTAAAAACTATACAATGAAAAAGGAATCAATACATTTATGTTTCACAATGACTTGTTACATCTCATGATTATAAACAAGGTTTACCATCTCAGACTAATCATATCTTCTATATTTTAAAAACTTATTCAATGTCAATGTCCAAATCTTTCTCTGAGGCTACAATTTCATTTATTACATCTACATCCGATGTTAAAAGGAAATAGATAATTATTTCAGCAGAGTAAGAGTCAAGCCTGCAAATAGACCTCCGAACACTAACTTAAGATATGCCACAGAACTCTGCGATAACTCAATCACACAGGCTTTCAGCTACCAATCCATCTTACATGTCCGGCAGCCAGATAATATCAATGCATGGACATGGAGGATTACTTGAGTGTCTGTAGGAACAAGAACAAGAGTGAACTGCTACAGGCAGAGCTAATTAGCGGATCAGTATTAATAGTGGAGAGACCTGGGCTGTGTGTTCTATCTGGACTCACAAATAGAAGGCAGAGTGGGTAATGGGCTCATATCAATGCTGGTAAATGTTACTGATATGGCATAACTGGTTTAGAGAATCATGATTTCACTATAGGTATTCCAAACACAACCATGGGATCAATGGCAAACAAGATTATGGAGACTGATTTTGTGTCCACCGTTGACTTGCAAAGGATACTTTAATATTAGTTACCTTTGGATGATATAAAATGAATGTACACTCATGAACAGAAACAGATTTCATTTTCATCTGCAAATGTATCAAAAACATTCTTTTTTTCCCTAAAATCATTATAAAAAATCCACTGTTCAGCTGATGCTTGATTACACCTGGCTGTTCTCTGAGCAACAGGTAAGATCATGAACAACCATGAATGTTTCTGAATATCCGGAAATCTTCAAACAGTCACAAATTTATCCTTAATATCCAGTTTCTTCAGAAATGAATTGCTTTCAGTAAAACCAAGATTCCAGTTTTCAATTGTGAAAGATAACTGAAAACAAAATTCACAAAGAACATGACACTAAAGAAACATTCAATATTTGTTACCATGGCACTATATTTAACAAAATCGTATCCAACATTCTGCAACAACATTGCACTTTCTCCAATGACTGTGAATTCCTGGTGCTGAAAAAACTAGTGATTTTGGTAAAAATGATCCACACCCTTTTGAATCAATGAACCAAATGTATCTCCAAATGATCACTTGTTCATACTAATGACCTCTCCGATATAACCAGCTTCCTCCACATAATCCATATTACAAATATTGATGGGATTTTTTCCATTTTCCTTTTTCTTTATCCACTGCACAAACAATGGATCAGCTTTAGCCACAAGGTCATTCTTGAGGCATCCTGTAAACCGACTCATTATGTAGGTAGCATCTGGAGTGAGCACACCCTGCAGAGACAAAAACTGATTTTTAGGGTGCCCATCATTGTAGGTAGTCTCCAAGAATGCAGACAGCTTTGCAGGATCTGTGGTATTGGCCCACGGTGATTGAATACAATTACTGGACCAGAACTGGGGCATTTCTGAAGCACTATCATCTTGGTAGATGACTATAGCTTGAAATTTATTTTCCCACATCATGTCCAATGTCAGATTGTCCATTTCTGTTGCAGGACACATCTTGGAACCGAAGACATCTATTATTAAAGACCGGAACTGATTGTGAATGCTTTCATTCATTCCATAGAAATGGTTAAAATCCAAGATGATGACCTCCTTCGGATGTTCTTCCAGGAAACCATTAATCTCTTGTAAGGATGATTCAACCTTGCTGCCGTAAAGACAGTGTATAAAATACATATCTTCACTGCCTGGTTTTGAAGCAACTCGTAGATCAAAGTAACGAATCCCGGCTTTAAGCTGGTCGACAAAATTTAAACTCTGCGTCTTCGACCATCTGTAAATAACATCTTTAGCCATTCCTCCAAATACCTTGACCAGGTCTCTGATAGCTTGTGATGTGTCTGGTCCAACATCAGATGTCTTGTCCAGAAAAAAACTGAAAGAGTCATGGGATCCTGCAACAAGAAAATATTTCATTTTAGTTCAATTATAAATCTACTATTCAACTATTACCACTTACCAGAACAACAAATATTCCCATAACGTTAATTGCCAATAATGATTCAGTGATATCCCTTTTTGACCGTAAATTTCTTGGAAATAATAAATATAATATCTGAGCTTCCCCCCTCGCCTCAAACTTATTTGTCAAACCATAGAGCCGTAAACCCCTCCCTTACAATGCTTCATTACTAACAACCTGTCATTCAGAACAACTGTATTACACAAATCAAAGAAAATGATCAGACACAGGCTTTCAAATAATTGGAATGCTGCAATTGCTTTGAGGGCCATCCCCAGAGAAGAGAAAGGAATCAATTACAAAGATCAAGAAAAACTTAAATACTTAAATGTCCCCAGCATAAAGTGAAATAGATATTCTGCATCGGAGTGGTGGTGCTTCAGCTCTTTACAAATTAATTTAGTAAGCTGCCGCTTATTGTTAAACATTACTGACAATACATGCTAATTTCTAAGCCAAACTCATTTCTCCTCAAATAAAATGGTTTCTGTGATCTACAAAGAATAAACATAACAAAAAAGAATAATGAATGACAAAGCACTATACGACAAGGAAATTAAACAATATTTTGAAAAAAAAAAAGCCAATGATTATGTTGTTCGACAATGAAATCAGAGCCATTGGCTCTGTATCTCATCAGGTATTATATTATTCATTATTTTATTTTTTACATATCAAATAACAAAGCATTGCCCCTGTAGAATATAATGTGTATACTTGTAGATATGACAGTCTCAAACAATTTTGTCATATAATAAACATATGATGTATAGTACATATTTCAAATTCATTTCTATTTCACATGTTGTAAATGCTTCTAATATCCTCCTAAAATGTTTCAAGGAAGATTGATATTGCTCTGTTAACAAGATTTTTTTTTGCAAAAGATAAACATGACATTAGTGAATTAGAAAATTTAATTCTAAAGTACAAGTATACACATCTTAAACTCAACCATTATGTTGCCATGAAATTGGAACCATTACATACATGTTATCAAGAAAAAGTTCCAAAGGCCCTCATTCAAACTCATAAATCTAAACCAGTGAGACATCATGAAGCTGAGCTCTTCATAAAATTGTTTAGATAAGGGCTGTAAAAAAGAGAACATCCAGTTCAAGTACGCCAAAAGGCATCTGTTTGAAGGATAACAGGCAAATAAAATCTCAAACATGAAGGTGCCTTGATATTTTTTTTAGAAATATTAGGAAAGAGTAATATGCTTACTGCTAAGAGTAAAAAATATGTTGTGTTTAATTTATGACTGTCAATTCTAAAGCATCTTGCCTTAGACATCTCACAATTGTCTGCTATAGAAACTCATTGACAATTGAGACTATGAGGATGAAAAATCCTACATCAATACATGGAGGGATATGCAAGAAGAGCAGAATTTTGTAGTTACAATAACATGTGTCTGGGTTAGACCCCATTCATCAGTGTCAAACAATTGATTGGGGAAGGGGAGAGAAAATCACCCTGGTTCTGGCCAGGAGTTGCACAACCTCAACTCTAGCTATTCTCAGGTGACCGAGATGGAGTCAGACACTATTGCTGACCACTAATGAGCAGTATCAAGTTTAATGTTGGAAAATAACAATTATTTGAAAAATATTCAACATAGGTACAACATAGATATTAAATTGCTGTCATTGATATTTTCATTCTGAAATTTAAACCAAGCAAATAATTTTGAAAGAGATCAACCAAAGGCTGCATAAGCAACAGAAGATAGGATTTCAATATGGCCGCTATTGTCTATATTACAGAGTAAACATACTAGCATATTTATCTGACCAAAATCTATACACCCATGATAAACATCCTAGCTCCTTCAGAGCAGAAACACATTGTCTGTTTGTAAAGAATCCTGTTGAAGATGGAGTATTTTTAGCATGATGGCAGCATTGATTTAAATAATCAATGATATTGCTCACATTGCTGGGCTGGATCTCACTATTTATAAATGACCCTGGCATTCCATTAAATATACATGGAATTTTGACCAGAGATCAAGAGGGATACAATTTAACTCTGCATCTGCTGAATACTGACCAAACACCCTTCTTTTAAAGTTCTTTAACTATAACTTCTATCTACTTATAGGTAACTGCAGCTGCAGTTAAGTGAGTTAATGAAGTTTCACATTGTTTCAGTGATAAATTTACAAATATGACCTGCAGAGTCTAGGAACTTGCTACCACAAGCTATCGTGAGTCCCAGCAGATATAAGTGAGTCCCCCATAGTCTAAGACTTAGACGGACAAAAAAAATAATTTAAAAAATAAAAAAAATTGAAAAGGAGCCTTTTTCTTCGAAATTCCATTTCTTACAGTCTCCTTTTCAATATTTAATAAATTGGTGATATTTTCAGAATAAATTCTTTTTTCATAGTCTGAGTGTAAGACTAAGTCCCCCAATAAGTAGGCAAATACTACATAAAAACCCTTTGAATCCAGGGGACTTGCAGCTTAAATTTTGACAAGTCCTTTCCAAATTTTATGAGTTTTTGATGCAGGACTAATATTTAATACTGATAAATTTATCACTGATTGTTTACTCAAACCTCTGATCATATTAGCATCTCATTTAATGATAAATGAATATTACCTGGTATAAGCTAACATTTTGCAACCAGAAATTTGGGGTAATCTGCAAGGTTAAAACATGCCAGAAAAAGATCTGCCAGCCTAACGATGTTTACACCAGAAGCGAATGCAGATACGTACTGCTACAGTTGTCTTGCTACAGTTGTCTCGCCATTAATTTCCCCAAAAGAAACAGGTTTTTTGGATGATGTATTTGAGTTTTTCCTTTATAAAATATATGTAAGAACTAAATGCACATTGCAATTGTTCATGTATTTTCTCACTTATTTGACATGTGTTAGGGTTGTCTTTCAATTATCTTTTCCCTACCTGTTTCGACTATCTAATTATGCTGACCTGTCAGTCCCACTATGCATGGAAAGACAGAGCTGAATTTGGATTTGAGATGTAGCATATTAACAAGGAGTTTTGGGTTGAGAAGCGGGGTCGCATAAACCCAGTCCTATAAAAAGCATTACTTCTGATGACGATAAAAAATGTTAAGACTTCATGGGACTTGTCCACAATTTTACTATTTTGTTGTTTTCTGTTGTAAGATGATCCTACTGTACAAATATTATATTTTGAACAAGGAGGATAATGCTAATTAATTTTCTTTATTTACTTGTATGTTCAACACTTAGTTAACATGAAAATACAAACCAAATAAACATTTATTACACTCAAATAACATTCAACATATTTGTCAATGTTTTTAACATTCAGAAAACGTACATTTCAAAATACTGTTTTTCAGTTAATGCTTATTGATTATTAACATGATGATCCCTTTTCCTAAAGATTTATCTAATCTTGGATTGTTGGATTGGGAAAACTGAAAGCACATTTTACCAAATCCATCACTCAACATGTAACTATGGTGAATTAATATATGACCAAATAGGATAATTCAGCCAACAATCTAGAGACAACATGTTCCTATAGATGGTCTAACTGTCATACAAGATTCATAGACAGAAACTATGAAAAGTAAAATGGTAAAACTACAGATCTACCATTGTTCACAACTTTTTCTCCAGAGTAAGATATGTTTGGAATTATAACAACTTTTTTTTTTTTTTAAGATATTAGGTTTAGTGGCCAATGTTTTGGTATAATATTCTTCTATCAATGTTTGGACAACCTTATCAATACGCTAGCTATTTAGGTAAGAGCTTTTTTAAAGTAAAAGTCTGAACACAATCCAGCTAGTCAAATACAACTCCTAAGTCACATTATCTTTAATTTACACTACCATCATCAAGCCCATCATCCTTTACACTAATCATGGACCACCAGAATAGTGCTAATTTGTTTACACTCACAATGCTTCAGATAATGAACTAAAAGCTTTACTGCCACCACAACTGTCATTATTCCGAAAGTCAAAATCCTCCACTACAAGTACAATTGAAACTGTGAATGCCATAAAAAGCACCTCTTATCTGGTCTACTATTGATCACAGCAATATGACTGCTTTGTGGAAGGACAGTAAACCCGTTAGACTGACACATAGTCTCTGCAAAAATAATACTTTTAATCCTTTAGTCTTTTAATTATCTATTCTTAAAAAATACTATTTTATTAAAAATTGGAAAGGAGCTTAAAAGCAGGACTTGATTTTCAAGAAGTGATCATGTTTTCGGCTGGGTTTAATAGAAGCTAAATTTTAAAATATACTGGACAAAAATAGAGAGATACATTTATATTTTTGCATTTTTTTACATTTTTGAATTATGATGTATTTATTCATTGACATAATATAAATCATAGAAATTCTATTATCTCTAACTTATGTTGCCAAGTATGTTATGAACTACAGTCTATAAGACAGTCTAAGTTAGGCAATAAATCCTTCTACATGTATAAGACTGGCATGCTTGAAAGGCTTCCCAGGTATCAATTGCCTTCGGTCACCTTGACCTTACTTCTATCTATTCTGGTCTTATACCTTTTCAAATTCTAACAGATCATTGTTAAATCAATCAATTCTTAGTTCAACTGAAGAGCCAAATCTGCAGAGAAGGAAAATAATGTTCAAGAATTTGTGTTTTTATCATTTGCTTTTAACCTTCTTAATTCATCAGAAGCAACCCATTCATGACGACTGAGTTACTGGATTGATCCAGGAAATACAAGACATCCAGGATTGGCAGAGGAAAAGAATCAATGTTTGCCAAAATATTACTGAATTAGGAGAGGATTCATGTCAATTTAAACATAATGATGAACATGTTTCATTTAGAGTTTCATTGTTTCATCCTGCTACATCATATCAGTTTTTTTGTTTTTTTTGTGAGAATATTTATGTAAACCAGGTCAAGAATCATAATGGCTAAAATAATCAAAAGATGAAAAGATGAAATGATGAAATGACTTAAAATCGAGCAATATTGGCAGTCCCCTGATGAACATCCTCGGTTACCCCGGGTTTTATATATGCTCCGTTACTCTCCTCTATATCACCCATGGGAAACTATGTCAGCAAAATCTGTACTAAAATTACCCACCCTTGGTCGTCGTGACGAAGTCAGTAACCAAAGAAAATACTCAATACGATAAGACGGTAAAGGTCAAGGGAGATAACCGGTGATGGATGGCTAACAAGATGACCTCGCATGCTTTGCAACGAAGTGATATGAATTGTCTTTGGCTCGCAGGTCCAACCTGCGTAGCGTTTTGATTGGCTCACGTCGGTCAAGGGCGGGTTATTTGAGTACAAATTTCTCTCATGAAATTTCCCATGGATGATATAGTGGAGAGAAACGGAGCATATACAAAACCCTGGGTATCCGAGGATGCAGATGAAAGACTGATGAGCTATCATCTACTCAAAATCACAACATGTCATTTGCTGAAAATACACTTGATAGAAATTAACTTGCTAGTCTGCAGAGTGAGTTGTTACTATTTTTACTAGCCAAACTAATGGTGCACCAGCCCATGAAGTCTACTCCGTATTGATAAATATAAACTTTGTTGTTTGAACGACACACTTATTGTCGTTGTTGCTTGTAAACATTAGTCTCACTTCAAATCAAGGTTCTCAATTGTACTCTTGGGGGAAAAGAGTTACTGAGGAACACTTAGATTGAATTGAATTGCCAAAGATAATATCACAAGTCTCGCAACTTATATTCCAGTGTTGGGCAGGGAAACAACATTCAACTATCACATTATACAGCCATGAAGCTGCTCACCAAAACCGCGAGCCATCCAAAATGTGACTTCACTGATAGCGGTCAATTGAGCAATACACATGGCCAGATGCCAAATCAATAAGAAGATAAAGCATTAATCTGAACCAGGAAGTGGTATGTCAAGACCATGTTCTCTCTTACTTGCTAATATTTTTTATGTGTCAAAATAAAGCTGGGTTATAAGAACTGAAGCCATTAAGCATCCTCACTATGATTTAATGTAAGATTAGGCCAAAACGTTAACAGTGCATTTGAAATGAAAGTTACAGTGTTCATCATATTTGTCCAGCAAAGGCTCTCAATTCAATCAGTGAGAACAATATTGTAAATTACAGAAGGGTAAATATATGGTGATCTATCTACTTAACAAAATGAAGAGACCAAACTTAGCACATGACACCATTGATATACTGTTCGTGTTTTCTTACTGGTCACAGGGGCATGTATTGTCGATAACAACTGTCTGGAAATCATAGGAAGTCAAGCATCCAGCAATTACTACTTTAAAATATAGTAAGTGCTTGATCATCAACTTCATATGGTTTCTAGACTGTTGTTATCGACAATACATGCCCCTGTGTAACTGATAACACATAAGCTGTCCAAAGATATGAGATTTTGTCAACACAGAGTAAATTCAAAACATCAAAGCACGAACCTTTCAGATAAGGACATTTCTCAAACTATAACTTTAGTACAAACCCCCTCTTGCTAACCAAAAACATCTACAAAACCATAACATTTTAACCCTTTGTCTACCACTAGCACAGTATCTTTTTCCCCCAACCATGATCGACATAAGATATAAGTGCTAATTATACTGGTAAGCACTTAATTTAATTCATGAAAGGGACAGTTCTATGTGAGTATTTTTGTGGAAATGAAATTTGACAGGACAATTGCAATAACTTGTACGTGTTATTAACACTTTTTAAACATAATGCAGACTCATATTTTGGTAACAATATTTAGTAATTTGACAATGAAGAGCACACATCCATTAAAAGAACTACATTGAGAAGTGATGCAAATAAGTTAAAAGAGTGCATCATCCCCCTAGATCCATTCATAAAAGTGGGAAATAATTACTTTAGGATGTTAGAATTAAACCTCATATACCGTAGTTCCTCTAATAGGAGGTACAGGTACCTTAAGGTGAATAAGAGCCGGGCCTCTATAAATAGGGGCCCGAATTATAATGCATTAATAATCACACCCTACTTGATATATTTCTCATAAATGTTCCCAGACAATAAGAGAGTTAAACTACCAGGCTAAACTCGTTTTTTGTCAAACGGCAAGGAACTTGTGTTATTCTAAGAGGTTATGGTTATCAAATGTATTGGTCAAACCCAAAAATAGAATAAGGACCAGGTCTCCAATAAGCGTGGGGGGTAAGAGCCTTTACATGTTAATAAGGGCCAGTGCCCCTAATAGAGGAAACAGATTCTACGGTATTTTCTATACAGTCATGTCATACCATCAAATGGAAATCCAAGCAGAAGTGAATTCTACTAGCTCAATTTTACCCAGGAGAGTTTGAACTTAAAAACGATTTCAAACATTTATGAGATCAAAGCTGATGTCAATTTGACATATTGATTTTTTTATCACCAGGGGAAGAATTCAATTTTAAACCGTTGATTGATTTCTTGAACAAGACTAGATGAACAAAAGTTTAGGGAAATTGTCAATTCAGTTAAAATATTAAAGATTAAGAAAAAGATCTTCATCGATAATGTTTGATGATTTTTTAAAAATTGAAATATTTTGATTCTTGTGAAAGGTTGAAATGTTTAAAATTAAGATGACGATCATGTCGATGACTCGAGGATAATTATCAGATCTAGAGGGGGGGGGGGGCTAAAATTTTTAGCAATGGCGAGTATGGGGGTAACAAATTTGACCCCCTTTTCAATTGGTGGACCCTTTCAAAACGTTTATTTGGGACGGTTAGGTGATGAGAAACAGAGAACAAGAACGCCTAAGTCTAGGGCCTCCATTCATAAAGATTTTGCGAACTCACTCATTCAGTAGATCTATCAGCTTCCTCTTTCACAAATCAGAGCGGACTGCAGTCTGTCTTGATTCAACTTACTTATAAATAAAAAAAATTACGCTTAATATCTGCATCAAGATAAGAATATACACGAACTGGAAATAATCTTATAGTAAGTTATGCTGAATCATCACGAATAACTCCACTAAACCATTGACGACCTAAACCGAATTCTCAAGATCCAAAAATGATCGTCTGCTCGCTACTTGAGTCGAGAACGGCCTCGCTAACTTATCGATTGACAAGAGTAAGAAATCCAATGGCGATTCACTTACCCGGTAGAGCTAGCTGGTTGAAAGGTATGTTGTGTTTTGTTGCTGGTAGATTCTGCATCCAGTCCTCATTGTTAACATAACGGGATTTCTTCACTTGGGCTTCGCCTTTCGCTCCTACCCCTGCCATCTTGATGATGGTAGTGGAAACTTCCGGACTTGTGTTGCCTTTCCGAGTTGTCTCCCTTTGGAGCGCGTTGGTTCAATGAGGAAGAACATGGTAAATCGATAGATATATCTAGTGATTTAGAGGCGGGGCTCTTGGTAATTGATAGCTTCAGCGAGTTTACTTGGGCAATACCAATAAGAATTTTAATGTTCAGTCATAATTGTACATCAGTAGACAGAATATATATAATTTGAAAAAATGTCTATAATTATGGGGTGCCAGACGGGACTTTAATCGCTATTTTGTAAGCTTACTAATTCAGGCATGTATTTAGTAAGCTTACTAAATCGAATAAGTAAGCTTACTAAATCGAATAAGTAAGCTTAATAATTCATTTTGAAATAGTAAGCTTACTAATTCCTTTTGAATTAGTAAGCTTATTACTAAATGAATTAGTAAGCTTACTAATTCATTTAGTAAGCTTACTAAATAGCGATTAAAGTCCCGTTTGGCACCTCATATTTAATTCTGACTTTGGTAAAATATGTAGCCTACGTTTTAAAATCAATCGTGCAAAGTTGTGTATAACCCTCGCTTTCTCTCGAACAAAAAAAAATCTTCCCACTCAATTCGTAAAGTCAGATATGACACACCGATTGTATGTGACAATCAAAATCTCAACAGACCCTGTGATAACCTGACCCCCTGTTTATATTGTTCCACTAAAGTTTTCAAAACTAAGTCTTTTCAAGATTTTGTACATTTTTTGTACTCTCATTCCCTCAAATATCCAATTTAGCTTCAATTCCATTGCCGAGAGCCTCAAAATGACCATCTTGGACACAACTTCCCTATGCAAGGCTTAACTGGGTCTGATGTCAGTCTCCATAACTGTAATGTCTGGCTGATTAGTTATTGAGACTGGCAAGAGTTATAAATGCCTTGCGTTGGGAAGTTGTCTTGGACAATATCAGCGTGTCGAAAATGCCTTATTTTTAAGGGATATTAAATTACGCTCTTGTCAACACTCAGGATATTCACGTTTCTAATCAACTTCCTTCCGCGAGGCATAACTTGCGCCAATCTAAATAAAGATCGATTGTTCTGTGTTGTTAATACAGTCAACAATATAGGCCTAACATTATTAAATATGTCGATCTAAATTTATTAAGATTGAACTTGCGCCAGTCTTCAGCGCTGGTTAATTTAAACTGACTTAATTTAGCCAGTGATTGAAACTAGCGCGAGTTATGCCTTGCGGAAGGAAGATGGTTTTTAATATGCCGTTTCATACGAAAAGAGAACTGAAAATCGTTTATAGTGTTTCAATTCTAATTTTAAAAACTTTCAAAAACATACAAATGGAATCTTTATTTCTTAGTTCAACAACGAAGAGATGACAAAATACGCCCCTTTGAGCTGAAAACTTATGTATACATTATTAAATAAGTCATTTGTGTATAAATACCGTCATTGCTACCTATAACAAATATCTGTACAATAAATGTATCGTGGGCTTATGGACTAACACATGATCACTACCTGGGTAAGTGGAATATAATGATATGTACACGTGTTGTATAAAGTACGGGAGAACTTGCAGAACGTGGTCATGTTGTATGATATGCCTTAATGTTATTACCGTTTTGGATTTGTTGATGTATTTATTGATTTTGATAACTGATCAGTACTTCATGAACTTAATGTCAATGTATATTTGCTGATACAATGGAAGTGAAATTTAATAAATGATTCGGTTCATCATATCGCTTATGAACAAACCCCTACATAAATGGAAGTTCATTGAAAGTTGTGTGTAAAACATATTTTTTCTTATCTCTTTCACATGCCCCAGCAAACAGCCAACTGAGTACATTCTCCTGGGGTTAACACAAGCTTTCCTGTGATTTTATGAGCGCATCTGTCAGCTCACTTTTATGTAACCAATAATGACATATTTGCTGGGAAGTGCCTTCCACCCTTCTCTCAGCCGGTTATACATCGGTAGCAAACGCTTGAGTACCTATTACTGTCAGAACTCAATCTTCCATTAGGCCAGGTGAAAATAACAAGGTGTTCACGGATCTAAAGGCAGGCGGTAAAAAATAGCAACTTTGCTCCACTGTAGATTAAAAATGTTCAAGTAATCAAACCAGGAAAGTTCTCTTATATTTCTGGTTCATTGATAACATATTGCAACATTTTTAATTGGGAATGGGTAATTTGGCAACATTTATATTTTGGAGGAATTCTGAGAATTCTATCCAACTTTGTCAAATTCTTGGCAGGAAAACCTATAAAGCAACCAAATAATTAACGTTATTTCTCCTTAAATTCACATCTCGGATCTCATTAAATGTAAGAGCCACGTACCTCACTGCGCTTCCACATCCACAAATGGAGACTATTTTGAATTGAAACATTAGTTAAGGTTTATTATTGAAACTAGAACAAATATGATACTTCAAAAAACCAAAATTCAATAAATGCATAAATGTGAGAATGTCCTCCCTGTAACGTCTTTGGGTTATTGCAATGAAAATAATGATTACTTGTTACTCAGTAATTACAATTATACCAACATATGTATAAAACATGTAGAAACATTTTATTTAAATGGTGAGGTGTAGTGAGGTGAGGTGAGGTGAGTCGGGTGTCTATTGTCGCTTTCATTAGTATTTCAGTTATATCACGGCTGTTAGTATTATTGCATTGAGAAAGCCCGCAACACCATGTGGCCATGCCTTGCGGTGAAACCTGTGAGCATAGGCTGGAACTAGCGAACCATGGGTGGTTCTGCACTGAAATTCAGTTTAGCATTGCACCCCAACCTTACTGCACGTAGAACAGTTCTCTACAGCATACAAAGTTGCCGAGTCCCTGGCGGGACTTATCATGGGGGAAACAAATGTTACAGGAAGGACGTTTCAGCCCAGAAAACAAAGAATTCATAAACAATGTAAACGAAAACATGAACTAACATTGCCACATAATGAGCTTAGAATGTTCCAGATAACACAATTTAGCAACCATGTTCCGCCGAAGATGTGTAAATACAGAAATATATAATTCACAAGGTTGTAGAGACATGTTACAGGTAAGGCAAAAACCCTGATATTATATATTTATTATATATTATATATATGATTTTTCAAATACTTATTTTTCGATATAAGTCGTATAATCTGTACCTTCAATGTTTTGCTTTGCATCATAAACAAATATTTGATTCAAACTCCCCAAAAATCAGCAGTGAAGTTTGGTAATGACCGTTACAGGAAGGACGTGTTTTCAGTTGTAACAGGAAGGGCACTTTCATGTGGGACGGAAACAGATATGACTAATTTAATTATCGATAATATAATTAAACTTTAGTGTTCCACTACATAGTTTAGACATTTATAGGGCAATTGCAAAATTAAAAGAAACTTTTTAATGCAACTTGTTGATATTAAATAACGACCACGGCAAATGGTCAATATTGGACAGACTGATATGTGCAAATTTCTTTGATAATATCGCTCATAAAATTTATAATAGAATCGACGTTATTTGAATATTATAGTACATGTATATAAGTGTCTACAAGAATATAATGTGTTTGGAATTTAATGAAATAATTAAAATGTGATCATGACAGTGGGACATATATTCGCGCACATTCTGACATTGACTCGGCTATAGTTTCATTATGTGAATTCAACACATGCTGTGTCATTTTTGAAGAGTTTATATTTAGACTGGATATTGGTCTCACTTCTAGGACACTGTACTGGGTCAGTCAGACACGACTTCAACTCCTCACTTATTTCTCTAAGGCCTTAAAAAAAGAATTTGTTTCTGGTTTCTGCCCGCAGATAAAGCCAGGTCTTTTTTTTCTAAGTTTTAACTAAAGTATAAGGGGCAGATAACTATAATTGCGTAGTCATAGGAAAAATTGGACATAGAAAATGTCACTCATTTCTATTGAGATGGAGTGTAGGGGAAAGATTATTGACTATTTGGAAAAGCAACACATATTTGAGAGGGTTTGTGCATTATTATATAAATACTTGTATACATTTATTTTGTTTATCGCTTCATTTCCCCAAAAATGTCGTAAATAAAATTTTAAAAATAGCGTCATCCCATCAATTTTGTCAGCCTGTAAAGACCAGAAACATTTTATTTTTATTTTTTAGGCCTGAAGCTGCAATAATGTACATTGCAAGGCAGAATAAACGCCTGATATATATCTTATCAGATTTCGTCAGAACTGTAAAGAACATGCTGGCAATATGATAGCATTATTCTGCATAACATTTTTAATTTTTTAGAAGTTGTTACAACAGAATGTCGATTGTTTTAATGGGACAATTTCAGTATTCGATAAGCGTTTAATCTGAGAAATGACATTTGTAACAGATATACAAACAACCACGATCAACAATACAGACACGTTCTCGCACTGAAGTGACGATGACGATTCAGATGAACGTGGTCACGGTGCGTACAGCTACGTACCGAAAGTTTGTTCACCTACATGTTTGTCCAAGTATCTTGTAAATTGACGTCCATTTTAACTTCAATAAAATTAAATCACACATAATGACAACGAATCATTAGATATTCATGAGTTAAAACAATTATTCTCAAACGTATTTTGTGATCGTCACGTTAGTGGTGCATGTTTATGAAATTTGGAGAATGAAACAGACAGAAGGGTCATGTTTGAAATAAAAGTTTTCACATTGATTAAATGACAACAGATCTAGATGCATCACGAATACATTGAGTGAGTATATGAGAAAATATATGATGTATGTTAGACCAAGTTGATCACTTACTGAATATTTCACAGAAGAAAATAAAAACTGTAGTTTTGAAAAGATTGACCCCTGGTCATTTCAAAGAGCTATAACTGTTTTCGGTGAGGTATCAAATCAGAGTATGTTATGAAACTCTCAACTGTCTTTTTATAATGCAAATAATCCAAATGATAGGTCTAGTTGAAACGTACGATGCTTCAAATACATGCCAAATTACATGATATTTGCATTACAATACACAAGTGGATGGACATACTTTCGGTACGCAGCTGTAAATGAACCAACCGGAAGTAGCCGTCTCCACTGGGCGTTGTTTTCTTAAAAGTTATTGAATCAAATGACACTTTTCCCAGGATTTCAACGGACTGTCATATAAGTTATATTTCAGCATAACTTTGACACCACCATAAATCATGTTTTAAAAATTGTTTCATTTTACATCTCAAGAAAAGTTTTTGCCTGGTAGTGTATTTGTATGTAATTGTTTAATTTCTTAAAGACATGCTAATAACATTATTGGCAACAATGGTTGACACTCCATGTATTGTAATATTTCATCCAGTCCGTGCAAATCTTCTAATTAATTTCTTTCTGAATCATATCATGCATATTACACGAAAAACATGCTCATATATCAAAACTCATGGACTGCTAATGGTTTTTTTCCCTTTCATTGTCATTCTATCGCATTTCATCTAAATCCTGACAAAATTCAGTTTGGCTTGAATCAATTTGTTTTGCAGAACTCTAAAGAATGTGGTCTAGGGGAAATCTACTGCTCGTACATGCAAAAATTAAATTGCCAGGCAAAAGAAAGTACTGCCCTCAGTTGGTTTCGATTAATGTAATATTTTAAAGAAATCAGAGGCAGTTGACTATGGCACGATACAATAATAGTATGTTTTTGTTTAAACATCATTATTTATACTCACCGTCGATAGTTAACAATATGCCCGATTATCCTAATCTGTCTAATTCCAACAACCTTCACACAGAGTAAGGATAGAGTTATCGCCGCTCTACCCTGTACCGAAACTCGCCACCAGGTGGTCAACCCTACGTCATCATTGCTTCTTCTGACGGTCAGAGAAAAAGCCGATCGTGCAGAGGGGAGGCCGGGTGGGAGCTAACGATTGTTAACTATCGACGGTGAGTATAAATAATGATGTTTAAACAAAAACATACTATTATTTAATATACTCTCCTCGATAGTTAACAATATGCCCGAATCCCACTGCTGGAGGTGGGTGCGAGAGGCTAAGGCGATAAAGCTCTATCTTACAGGAAGAGAGTTGGTGACTCAAGGCCGAACTAGAGTGACCCCCCCATTGGGGCCCACTAGTCAATCGGACTTGCCCTGGCCCAAACTCGCCATGCGAGGAGGCCCGCAACCGAAGTCGCCAACTGATATAAAGGACAACAGACACACAAATAGAATCAACCTCGGGTTTATTAAGAGGAGAAACATTAGTGAGCAAGAGGGTGACTCCTGCGATGAGGGCCCGAAGGAACTCGCTGTTGGGCGTACACCTGCGCCCCCAGCCGGTTGATTCCCTCCAAGTCCTCGTTGGAGATGTCTAGCAGATAGTGGTTGGCGAACACCAGGCCTGACTTCCAGAAACCGCCAGCCATTATGTCGGCCACCGCCAAGTTGCTATGGAGGGCCATCGTCGCTGAGATTGCCCTTATCTCGTGCAGATTGGCCCTCGCTGGAGGGTCTAGACCCGCTGCCTTGTACGCGTCTACCACCGCCGAACGGAGGTAGACGCTTAATTGTCTCTTGTCTAATTCCCGTACGCTGGTCTGGGAATGAGGGATGAAGAGTCTTCTCCTCCCCTGACACAGCGTCCGGGTCCTCTCGGTGTAGATCCAAAGTGCTCGGACTGGACAGAGGAGGCGGTTCTCCTCGTCCGTCAGATCTATGTTACCGGAAATGGACGGTAGGGAAAAAGTCCTACCCCTTTCGTCGGCGGCTTGGTTCTTACACACAAACTCCGGCACCAACCCCAGAGTGGCCGAACCCCCGTCCCCCACCTAAAAACGCAGGAGATCTGCTTGGAGAGCGTGAAGCTCTGAGATCCTGGCTGCGGACCCCATGGCGACCAAAAAGGCCGTTTTGATGGTGAGGCGAAGGACGGTAGTCTCCGTCAACAGTTCATAAAGGTCCGACTTGAGGTGGTTGAGGACCACCGCCATGTCCCACTCTGGAGGCCTGAGTTTCCTCCGCCCATCCACGTTCCGGTAAGTTTTAACGAGGTCCTTAAGAACCGAGATGTCCACCTGGGGGTCCCGCTTCCGAAGAAAGGACATAATTGCCGCCAGGTTGGTGTTGATGGACGAAGCCTTCAGATTCCTCGTATCCCGCAGGTAAACCAGATATTCCGCAACCTGAGGGACCGTTACTGCCTGGATGTCGTACCCCTCCCTGTTGCAGAAGGTCGCGAAAGCCCCCCACTGAGCGTCATAAAGATTCCTAGTCGACGGTCTTTGGGAGGTCGCCACCGCCTCGGCAACGGATTTGGAGAACCCTTCCCAAGTCAGACCCCTTTGAAGACAAACCAAGCGTGAAACTGTAGAGCCTGGGGATTCTCCTGAACCCGTCCGCTTTGTCTGCTCGTCAGAAGGTCCCACCTTAGAGGAAGAGGGATCGGGTCTAGGAGGGGAACGTACCAGGCCCTGGCTGGCCACAGCGGCGCTATCAGGAGTAGCTGGAGCACCCGCGTCCCCTGTATCTTTCGCCACCACGAGGTTCAGTATGGCGGGAGGGAGGTAGGCGAAGAGACCATCCCCTCCCATTCTAACGCGAGCGCATCGAGAGCCCATGCGGACGGGTCCGGTACAGGAGACACGTACGTCGGCAGCTGGTGGTTGAGTCGAGTCGCGAAGAGGTCTATGTGAGGCTTGCCGAACCTCAGGCATAGACTCTCGAACACTCTCGGATGCAACATCCACTCCGTGGATGGAGGCTTGTCCGGGCGAGACAAGGCGTCCGCAAGGACGTTCTTGGCTCCCGGGATGTGCACCGCACGTAGAGAGAGTTCGAGACTGTGCACTAGGCAAAACAGCACCATCACCAGCTGCAGGAGAGAGTCTGCTTTGGTCGACCCCTGTTTGTTGATGGCCCAGGCCACCGCTGAGCTGTCCGTATGAACACACAGGACCTGCCCCAACAGCTGACCTGACCAATGGTCGATTGCCAATCGAATGGCGTCCAGTTCCAGGACGTTGATGTAGCGTCTCACTTGGGTCGACGACCACACCCCCGCTGTTTGCTCCACAATGAGATGAGCTCCCCAGCCTTGGGAGGAGGCGTCCACGAATAGGTGACGTGTTGCTGGCGGTTCCCTGAGAGGAAACCTCCCCCGCCCCCCCCCCCCCCCCCCCCCCAACAAATTGGACTCCTGCTGCCACCAGGAGAGGTGCGGTCTGAGTCCCAGAGGAATGGAAAACACGTGCCGACACGCCTTCTCCCTGACATGTACGTTTACCAAGATCTGTAGGGGCCTGAGCTGCAACCTCCCCCTTCGGGTGAAGTGTTGAGTCGCGCTCAGAAAGCCTAGCAACCTCTGCCACTGGCGTAGTGGCAGAGGCCCCCGAAGTGCCAGCTCCAGGAGATCTCGGTAACGTTCCATCCGTTCCGTGGTCACAAAGGCCTTGTAGATAGCGGTGTCCAGGCGGGCGCCCAGGAACACCAAGGACGTCGAGGGCTGCAGGTCTGACTTCCCCAGATTGACCAGCCACCCCGCCCGCCTGAACAACGCTATCACAAAGTCCCGTTGAGTCTCCAGAACAGACGGGGACCTGTTGTGACCAAACTCGTCGTCCAAATACATTGTGAATTGAACGTCCACCGTGTGGAGGTATTGGACGATGGGTTGGGTCACGCGAGTGAACAGCCACGGAGCCGATGAAATCCCGAACGGAAGAACGTTCCACTGAAAGTGGCGACCCGCTAAGACGAAATGTAGGTACCTGCGATCCCTGTGATAGATGGGAATGTGCAGGTACGCATTCTGCAGGTCGAGGGATATCATCGAGTCCAAGGGCTCCAGCAATCGCATCACTGACGGCACTGTCAAGAGTCGAAAATATGGCGGCGGATCTAGGAAGGAGTGGTTGAATTCCTTCAAGTCATGGATCAGCCGCCATTTCCCCGGCTCCCGCTTCGGTCGGACGAACACCGGAGAGTAGTAGCCTGGAGAAAGGTCTTGGAGCGGGATTTCCTCCAACGCCCGTTTGGAAATTAGAGTCTCCACCTGTTCCAAGGTCAGCGCGAGCCGATCTGGGTCCACAGGCGCTCTACAGGCGAACAGGTCAGCGGGGGGCGGCGTGCCACGCGAATACGAAAACCCCGTTCCAAGACCTTGCAAACGAAAGGATCGAGATCCAACTGTCTCCAGTTGGGGACATAGCGTGAGAGACGGCCTCCCACAGGACCGTCCAGGGTCGGGACCGCCTGCAGTGGAAGGTCAGGAGGTGTCCAGTCACTGCCTGTTGGGGGGAGCGCCGTAGGCGCGACCCTTCCCACGTTGGATGCCCTTCTTGGGGGGGCGTTTTGGAGAGGGGCCGGCACCGAAGCCGCGACTTCTATCCTGTCGACCCCTTACCTGAAAGGACACGCCTCCAGTCTTCGAGGTAAAGGAGGGCGCGCCCCCTCCCCTCTTCTTGGGCGTCGTCCCCTGGGGCGATGCTCTGCGTCCACCAGAGGCCAAACAATTGGTCAGCTCTTGCTGCTGGCATTCCTGGCGCTGTCTGAGCGTTTCTGCGACTTGACCGTCGAATAAGGTGGAGGAGCCTGCAGGGGCAGACCTCAGGCAGTTCAGGGAGGGGAAAGAGATAAGGAACTGCCATGAACGGGAAGGCCAGGATCTTGTCAGTGAGAACTAGGGGGGAGGAGGCAACCAGGAGCCGCAGCAGCAACGTTAGAGTCGAAGTCCCTGCCCGCCGCCTGAAGGAGCCTGTGCGCTGGCAGCGCCACCAGACGCTGCGTAGGCCCCTCCTCTTCCGAGCAGAAGGTCTCCAGCCTGGCTGTCTTGGTGGACGAAGGTTCCTCTTCCAGCTCTTGGATGTCCACCTGACACCAATCCGCGATTGCTGTCAGACGCTCCTTGAGATCTGGCGCGTCCACAGGGCCCGTCAGTGGAGTGGCAGGCGCTTGGGGAGCCCCATCCCCCAAGTCAGACGCCCCCCCCCCCCCCCCCCCCCCCCCTCTCGGTCACTAACAGCCGTAGACTCGTGGTCCGAGGGGGTGGCGCCCGGGGAAATCACCACCACACGCCTCCTCTTGGGAGCGGAGGGCGCCACAGGGGAGGTCGGAGAACAAACATCCTCCTCCTCAACCCTGGCATGAGCTCGTTCTCTTGCCACGAACATAGACGAAACCAGATCCTTCACTGAGGACATGATGTCGTCCGTCAGTTTCCTCTGGTCAAAAATAGGGGGAGAGGAGATCCTCGACCTCTTCTTCTTCTTGTGTTTCCTTTTCTCCTTCTTCCTGACGGCCCTCCGAGGGTTCGTTGAGGAAGCATTGTCAGGAGAGAATCTCAAGCCGGGAGATCGGTCCACCCCGCTTGAGGGAGGGGAACCGCCGACATGTCTGACCGGGGATAAATCCCTGTCGGACCTCACACCTGGATCCGAGAGGTCAAACTCGGTCACATCCTCCGAAATGACCAGGTCGGAGCCCCGGGAGGCGTCATCAGCGGTGCCCGCGGTGACGTTACCGGAAGCGGACGAAGAGGGGCGCCTGGCGGCCCTCAACTTATGCTGCGTCTCAGATTTCTTCACCGCCGCGCGGTAATCACGGTGTTCCGTGGGCGAGAGGTGTTCACACTCTCTGCACCTGTCCGACTCGCCGCACAAATTGCGACACAGGCGACAGAGCGAGTGTGGGTCGAATCGCGCTGACTTCCAGGACCCACACCCACCACAGAAACCTGAGTAAGGATCCGACATCCCCGTAACACCCGCCGAGAAGGCTGTCCAAACCCCAAACGCTTCCAAAGGACGCCGCTAGAGTGAGGCGGTAGAGCGCCTGAAGCTACAGGCGCCAGGCGCTGCCAAGCACCAGGCGCTGTCCAACGACAGGCGCTTCCAATCAGGCCGCCTAGTGAGGCGCTGCGCCTTACCGTAGGCAAGCGCTGTCAAAGCAAGCGCACACGGCCAGGCGGCGGACGGGAGGTCTACCGAAAGCCCAGCAGAACTAACCAGCCTAAGCGAACCGACACGAAAAGCACGTGCGGCCCGGGCAGGCTGAAACAGACAACAGTAGACAGAGTCACTGCAGTCAAGCACAAAACACAAGTACCCGACGAAGAGAGACACTAACTACCTCGACAGAATTAGCTAGGTCCCGCAACGACATGCAAACACAAGGGAAAGCAGTAAAAAGTGAGTGAAAAAAGGTTAATTAATATTCGAAATTCAGAGCCACCAAAAACACAAGTGTACTTGATGGCCGACAGAAAAGCAAATGATGACGTAGGGTTGACCACCTGGTGGCGAGTTTCGGTACAGGGTAGAGCGGCGATAACTCTATCCTTTCTCTGTGTGATTAAGGTTGTCGGAATTAGACAGATTAGGATAATCGGGCATATTGTTAACTATCAAGGAGAGTATATTAAATAATACTTATCTGCAGAAGTTTAAATGAATTCATTGGTGATCAACAAGACCCCTACCATATTACAAGTGTTGTTAATGTCTGCAGACTTAGATACATTTATTAATTTTCACAGAATATGCCTTATATGTCGACGAAAAGTTCTGTATCATCAACAATAAATAAAAATTAAATTTAAAAATTAAAAATGTCATATGTTTTTTTAAATTTTAAAAACATGCAGAAGTATTCTTTGATTGCCGACTTGTGTTTTAGCTTCATATTATGAAATCGAAAATCCTACTTATGATAACATCAACTGAGGTGAATACTTTCTTTTGCCTGGCAGTTGTTCAATGTACATGTAAGGCTCTCCGGATTATCTTTGGAAATCCGGTCGAGTCCGAAGTTTGTCGCGACAATAAAAGTGTCGCAACTAAAATTTTTTTACAAACAAATTTCATTATTTAAATGCCCTGCATGAGTTCTCTGGAAATTTTCAGGTTAAAATTTTTTTTTTTAATTTTTGAAAAAAAATTCCAATGGAATTTTTCCAATGGAATTTTGTTTTCTAATGGAATTTTTCCAATGAAAATTTTTTTTCCAATGGAATTTTTTTTTTCATTGGAATTTTTTTTTTTCCAATGGAATTTTTTTTTTCCAATGTGGAAAAGGGTGGTGGGATTTGACATTGAAGGCAGTTTTCATAATAATGAATTTATGAAATATTATAATTCTATTTTTTTTAATGTGGTGAAGTTTTCAATGAAATGTTGATTTTAATAACATATATTGAGTTAGATGAAATATTGATTTTGGAAAAAATATAATGTTTGTGAAATGTTGACTTTGGAAATATTTATTGACTTTGGTGGAAGTTTTACTTTGATAAAATATTGAATTTGATGACATGTTGAATTTTAAAATATTTTTTGAGTTATGTGAATTGTTGACTTTTGAAATATTTATTGACTTTTGTGAAAGTAAAATGTAGAGTTTGTAAAAGATATTTTGAATCTAGTGAAATGTTGACTTTGATCAAGTATTAATTTGGTGAAATGTTGACTTTGAAAATATTAATTGACTTTTGTGAAAGTTTAATTTAAATAAAATGTTGATTTTGAAAAAGATTTAATTTAGTGAAATATTGACTTTGATCACATATTGACTTTGGTGAAATAATGTCTTTGAAAGTATTTATTGACTTTTAAGAAAGTTTAAATTATATAAAATGTTGACTTTGGTGACATGTTGTTTTTGAAAAAGGTATTTTGCATTAAGTGAAATATTGACTTTGATCAGGTATTGACTTTGATGAAATGTTGACTTTGGAAATAATTATTGACTTTTGTGAAAGTTTAACTTAAATAAAATGTTGACTTTGAAAAAGATTTTTTTGAATTTAGCTAAATGTTGACTTTGATCACATATTGACTTTGGTGAAATCATGACTTTGAAAATATTTATTGACTTTTGTGAAAGTTTAACTTGTATAAACTGTTGACTTTGGTGACATGTTGCTTTTGAGAAAGATATTTTGCATTAAGCGAAATATTGACTTTAATCAGATATTGACTTTGATGAAATGTTGACTTTGAAGTTTTGTATTGACTTTTGCGAAAGTTTAACTTATATAAAATATTGACTTTGATGACATATTTGTTTTGAAAAAGATATTTTTAATTTAGTGAAATATTGACTTTGGTCACATATTGACTTTGATGAAATGTTGACTTTGGAAATATTTATTGACTTTTGTGAAAGTCTAACTCAAATAAAAAGTTGACTTTGAAAAAGAAAATTATCAAGTGTCCTTCTCCTAAAACATATATTGAGATTATAGATATGTAGTATTTTTTTAATAAGACGTTTCCACAATATATTCTCCTATGAAATATTCACCTTTGCGAAATGTTGACTCTTGAAATATTAATTGCGTTGATAAGGTTTCTATCTATTGACTTTTTAAAAGTTGAACACTAATGTCTGGCTAAAGGTGGATGTTTCAGACAGTATGTGTTAGGTCATTTGACTAGGCTATTGCCCACATTACATCAGTCACCATGACTGATTATTTATACACACCTGATTGAAGGTTACATATATATAACGATAAAACAATTGCAATTTAATCATGCAACTGAGATTTAAGGGATATATCAGATTTGTGTATTGACTCTCAGAATACCCTACGGCGTCCCTCTCGGTATTACGTAACATGTATATTCGATCAACTCATAGAGGCCAACAGGTAAGTAATTACCGGTTCAACGGCATTGACCCAGCAGCTAGGTGTTACAAGAACACAAATGTAGTCAGACTTCAATAGAGTGACCACATGAGCACTTATTTGTTTCCGATCTGTGTGCATTACACTGCAAATTTATCTGCGATCAGATGACATTCTCGACCATGAACTAATAGCGATTGGTAAAGGTATTGAGAATGTTTAGGTTGGACTTAACAAACGGAAGTTATGTAACTTTAACATATCAGATAATGAATTTCTTTTGTTGTTGTTACAGGCGACTAGTTATAATATGCATAATATTATCCATGTAGGATTTGCTGACTTTTAAGAGATTGACTTTGGTGACTGGAAACTATTTATTGGCTTATAGCCTAATAAGGTAAACATGATTCTAAATCTCTATATGTGACGTCATGGCTTTTCGGAAAGAATTAACACTTTCAATTGGACATCAAAGGCTGATTGTTTCAAATATGTCCAAACCCATGTATATCACAACTAAGCTGATGTTGGTGCATTCTATGTGAGACACAAACTATTTTCATCGCTTTGACGGTTATTAACTAGTGATTGACCTCTCATGTGTAACATATGCATACTGAAATATTGAATCAACATCGCATTTCATTCGATATAAACATATTCCAAGAAAAACATGGAGTGATTGTGACAAAGGAAGTAACGAAATTTATTTGAAGCGATAATATAATGATGTTAACGGTATTTAAGTGTGCTGTGTATTAGAAAGTCCCAGGTCTTACATAATGTGCATGAAGCAGAGAACGTCTCCCCGTCAGTGGTCATGGGAATTCGCGTGTTGATGTAAAGTTGGAGGAATGCATTCTTCAGTCAAGAAATAAAAATAACAACATATCTTGCTTGGTTTGGTACTTTGCATCAGAATTTAAAGTCTATATAAAATACTATGAACCATAGTCTAACCTGCAAATAGATACATCCATCTATGTAGTAAAACATACAAATGAACGGTCTATTTCAACTATTCACTTGATCTTTTTTGAAGACAAATAAATTTCTAAAGAAACAATGCGTAGTATATGTTTAACACAAATGGTTGCCGTTTTCCCATATCTCATTCCTGAAGTACCATATTTCCTCAAATAAGCGCCCTGACGCTTATTTTTTCAGCACCCCTAGACCCCCCGGCGCTTATTAGAGGCCCGGCGCTTTTTAGAGACCCCGCGCTTATTTCTTTAAAAGAATATTGAAGTTTACTAAGGAAGCATTAATCTAATAGTTTAGACCCGGCGCTTATTACAGACCCGGCGCTTATTGGAGGCCCGGCGCTTATTTTCTCAACTATCCTTGACCCCCCGGCGCTTATTAGAGGCCAAACGCTTATTGGAGACCCGGCGCTTGTTAGAGGGAATACGGTATTTCGTCTTCATAACCCTGTTATAATCTTGAGCTTTAATTGTTTCTACCGTTGCACATAAGTTTATAACAATG
Organism: Gibbula magus; assembly: GCA_936450465.1. Lineage (NCBI taxonomy): Eukaryota > Metazoa > Mollusca > Gastropoda > Trochida > Trochidae > Gibbula > Gibbula magus. The sequence goes on along the minus strand of OW388296.1, from coordinate 67,168,161 downwards.
TAACTTGGCCATGCAGTCCATCGGGCCTTTCAGGTACATTGTTTCCATGACATGTTCAAACAGTAATGTGACTGCACAATTCTGACCTAAACATGGCTACCCAATATCAGGCACTATACCCAACATAGAATGATCCTATAGAACGATGATAGTGCATATGACCCGACAGGCACATGTTGTTTCCCGACGTTATCTTTCTTACCGGCGTTACGTGGCAGGCCTTTTGAACCAAACTCTCAGCCAGGTATGAAATACTGTTCATTATCGCATAAATCATTATTATAATTATAAAATATGAGATCAGTATATTAAAGTGATTATTTTATAGCACTTTTCGTAAATATCAAGTAAAATGAATAATTCAAATTTAACATTCATTTCAAAACATGCAATAATCTTATTAATTCCAAATTGTTAAATATCTATATTTAAGGCATAAACATTTATGGGCATAATGGTTATATCTTAACTTCTTGAAATAAAACTTAAATTAAATGTTTAAAATGCTTTGTTCGTGTTGATTTTTATTGTTAAATTATTTTTTTTTTAAATGTATTGTATATCCGATAATTTTAGTTAGTATATTTATTACTTATATGCTTATTCTTTTTATATTCCAAATCTCCACAGAACTATGTGGGTCATTTGGAGTGTGGCGTTAATCGCCACATGGGCAATATTTGGAGAAGGTAAGATTTAATTGCAAAACTGTCGTTCATATTATTGGAGCTCCATGTCATTAACCATATAATTCCAACATCATACATTTTGTACTTCATATCTTAATGGATCATTTTCAAATTCATTTAAAATCCAAAATTATTTCTGCTTGTTGAACGGTAGGAAAATTTAATTTAAAAGATGTATTGTCAACAAGAAACGGCTCGGAAGTATTGATAATGTCTTTTTAATACACGTATAAGGTTATACACCGTAAAACTGTATAAGAAAAATCTGATGAGGTTGTAATATAGATTTAAAGAGATGCCCTTATGAGCCAATCGATTATTTTGAGAGGACCCTTTTCTAATGCTTCAAAAAAGAGCTCATTATTTTATTTATCAGGTGATATTTGTCATTAAAGAATATGCAAAACAATGAAAAATGAGATGCTAGACGATGATTTGTATTAAGACTTTCACCAAAATATAAAAGCAGCATCCCCAAAATGTTTTCACATACACGTATATATATATATAAGTTCAAAAGTCATGTTAAAGGGGCTGTAGAACGTTTTCCCAATTTATAATGATAGTTTATGCCATTTATATTTACTTTAGAGGGTAAAACATCTTATTACACAATAACGTCAATTATATTAAATGAAATCAATTACTATGACAAAGAATCATCCAATATCCATGTGTACAATAATTGAATACATTGTCTGGTTTGCTACTCTACGTCAAGATAGATTACTGAATCATATTATCATTTCTACAAATAGTCATAGTCATCTAATTTATCAGTATCAAGAATTCTTCTCCCAAACTCAATTTATGTATATTAAAACTCTGAAACGATTTGTCTTTGTTGGAAAAGTAGAATTAAATTAATTAAATGATTTAAATAAAAAATGGAGCCTCCTCTTCCCAGTACTTCAATGTTTCAAAACTATGTTCATGTACCTGATCTCCTTGAACATGATCACATTATCTATGTGGTATATATCTTCATATGAATGCGTGTTTTTAATAGTGTTTTTTTATTATCAATATACTAAATTAAATTAACATCTGTAATATATAAACAATACACCTCATGACTTCCAATATGTAATCTTTGGAAAGCAAAATATGTCATTGGAAAAACATATGATATTTAATCATTTACTCATATTCATTCCCGGAGCAAATATCATCTTTAGTCTTATTTAATCCGGAGTAAATATTTGTAAATATTTGTAAAGTTTTGTAAATATCTTATTTAATTCAGATTAAATGTTTGTAAATATCATCTTTAATTAAGATTAAATATTTGTCAATATCATCTTTAATCAAGGTTAAATGTTTGTAAATATTATGTTTAAATGAGGTTCAATATTTGCAAATATACTTTTAAATGATATTAAATATTTGTAAATATTGTCTTTAAACGGAATGTAGCACGCCGTTCTTACGGAAATATAGAGCTCTATAAAGGGAAGGAAGTGTTATCAGTTGCTTAATAATACTGTCCAATCAATGAGAAGAGTTGTTAAATAAATGTAGTTGATACGAATGAAACACTCCCTAAATTGAATTATGTCAAGGTGTAAAAAAAGTTAATAATCATCATGTCTTTGGAGGGAATATACAAGTTGAATACATAAAAATCAATATTCTATTACAAGTTTTTATTGTGAACTTATAACGGAGTAAATGATCACTACCAGATAAAAAAAAACTCAAATTTGCGTTAAATGCTATCTCTCCTCTCACAAGTATATGAAACACTCACTGAGTTACTTATTAATTCAAGAAAATAATAGTTGCATCCATAATCACGGATAGACGGACAAGACAAAGATTTTATCCCACAGTATTGCATGCCATTGGGATAACATAATAGTTTTACTTGCCAAAAAATGAAGCCCGCAAATATGATAACAGTTTATGCAATTTCAGTAGCAAGTAATTGCATATTGGAACAAATTAATATTTTCCCTGGTTATAATGCCAATCATCAGAAGACCGTTTATACCATCTATATGATATAATACTATTTACGATGTTGATTTAACTATTTACACTGTGAATGTCCAGTTTTCAAGGTTAATCAAACACTCTGAAATAAAAACATTGAAAAGGAGGCTCTCTTAAAATTCCATTTCTTACAGTCTCTTTATCAATATTTGATAAAATGGTGATATTTTCAGAATACATACTTTTGTCATGCAGTCAACCGCAAAAGAAATGTCACCAACCCCTAAATGTTGCTGTCTGAGAAAGTAGATTTTGAATGTATATGATGGACACGTATGCAATAAAGAAGTACTCACAATTTCATACATAAGAGAATGATGCTTTTCTTTAAATGTCAGTTCAAATACAGTTGCAGTGTTGAAAGCGCTTTTTCAAAATGTTTTTGGGTCAGAGTTTTTGGCATTTAAGTCAAATGTATAAAATAAAGTATAAAATGTAGAAACTACATAAGATACAATAAAATATGGTGTTGACATGAATAACCTTCTTGAACTTAAATTTGTTGACGCGTATTTACTGTAGGATGTCATAAAATGCCAAAAAAGCCTTTTTAGACTCTCCTATCTAGTTACGGAGATTCGAAAACGTGGATTTTGAGAATTGCCAATTCTTAAAATGTGGGTGTCTCAGAAATATGCATAGATAATGTTTTGAAATTTCAGGTTTAGTTAAGTTTTCCTTCTGAAGACATGATGTATCTCTGTTTTAGTAGTGAGTGTCACCCTTGGAATGAATTATCTTGTATGTTGTATGGCGACGTTTCTTTTGCGGTTGAGTACAGAATACACCAGCTAAATTTTACTGTAGATTATATAGACAATCAAATCCCTCGAACATCCTGTTTAGTACCTGTGTAAGCTATGTAAGAGTAAGCATTGGAGTAAGTGACACTGAACACACAGTTGTGTAGATGTTTAATATCTCTGCAAACATATATTATACATGCAAATAACGAAAGTGTTTCCATTTGTCCAACCTGGTTACAATACAATAACAGGTGACATTATATTAAGGGTATACTATTTAACATTACAAGGATAAAACATATCAGTATAGAAACAATATTCTTGATTGCTACCTTGCTAAACCGGTTTGCTGTTATGAAGTTAACCATAAATGTGTGACTTACAGTAAAAACTGGAACTACTGACGTGCCTAATTATGATCAATCAATCCTCCTAGATAGCGATAAGTACTTAGCCTGCTGTGATTTATGCAAAATGACAGACAGAAATATAATTTATGCAGATGCAATCGCTTGTTAAAGTTTTAATTTATGTTAAAATAGATTATTTCCAGAAATAGTTAAAACATCCAAATGAATTACGAGGACGATGATTAACATAAAAAGAAATGTGCTCTAAACTGCTGTTTCATTAAAAAAAACAATCATTATTTCAAGCAAAAATTATATTTGTTACACAGAATGAAATAAAATGACATACAAATGTAAACGTCTAAAAATAATCTAGTGACACTTCACCACTGATTACTAACTCATATCATTACAATACACAACATAATTTGACATTTTTCGTTAATAAAGAACAATCTTATTGTACGATATGTACCGCATCTATACATGAAAAGCGTCTCTTACTGACACACACTGTAATCATTTGTAAACCAAAGCATAGAAAAGAATAACTTGGAATGTATGTTTTGGCATACTGCATAATCATTTATACTTATTAAATAGTGCTGAAGAGCCCAGGCAGTTGAGTGAGCTGCAGGTGTTGTTATATGTGAGTAGTTTAAATACGTGTACTGCAAACAGTCTATAAACGATTACCAATCAATAACTTTTAATTCAGTATCACCACGTTGCAATACTAGAGTGGCCTGATAAACATGAAAGCCTGGGGTTTGATACACAAACTTCCCTCCAAATAAACAGTTTAAATACAAGTGTAATTTACGATTAGATTACATTTTATCATATTGATCTGCATTTCACATTAGATTTTTTTTTATCAGCTTGTAAATTATGACAATTCAGGTCTGAATCATCTAGTGACAATAAATACGCATGTCAAATATTGAAGGCCTATCACTAAAAACCCTATGACCATAGTTACGTTTTTCATAAAATGCATCCTACACCAAGGTCACAAGGTCAAAAGTTATGACCTCAGTGTGTGACATCAGAAACAACATTTTCAAAGGCCTATCCTGACAAATTAAAACTTTTGGTGAAGATTAAAATTTCAAAAGTTGTGTCGTTCATTAAGGTCAAGGTTAGAAGGTCAAAGAATATGACTACCCCTATTGTCTTATGTCAAGGGAAACACATTTATCAAGTTTCAAAGACATATCATTGATAAATCAAATGTTTGAGCCAAGCTATAAGTTCAGTTTGAACCCACGGGGGCGTTGTGTGTGTGTGTGTGGGGGGGGGGGGGTTCGGGATGTAGAGGTTGAAATTGAGAGCGACTGGGGGGCGGGAGTGGGGGGTGGGGGATGTAGAGGTTGAATGTAAGAATTTGTGTATATGTGTCGATGTATCTTAACAATTATTTGTGTGTGACGAAATAATTCTTTGTCAAATCCATAATTTATATGTATGTGGTTCAGGTGATTAGGAAGTGTGAGGTGTGTGGGTGAACGGGAAGGTCATAAATGTTGTAAGATTGACGCTTGCCCAAACTAAGGGAGTATTTTTGGTGCATTACGTGAAATAAGGAGCAGATGGTAAATTTTTACTGATTTAAAAACTTTGCAATAATGAAATGTACCCATTGATTTGATTTACCCGCGAGTAATAAACAACATATACAAGTTTGTTAATGAGGTATTGCATTTGCAGTGGGTTTTATATTCCGATATGGATGGCATTTATTGAATTGCTTGTTTCCATAGGATACATGTTGGCTATCAGCCCGTGTAACATACATCTTAGTTTCACAGAATTGCAATATTTACTGGCATATAGCACAGGTATCATTTACAGTATTGGTTAACAAGAGGCTACTGCTATGAATTGTGGGGTTTGCAGTATACTTATGAGATAAATGCTTTTTTCTAAAATGACTATAAGTATTACATACAATGAGAAAAGGATATTCATATTCAATATTAACAGTGTTACAATTTATTCAATCCCTTTGACTCCTAGGAATCTTATAGTACGTTCCTGTGACCTGTACACACTCACATCAGGCAGGTAATAGTTTATCCACGGACGTGACCGTTACATGTATATAGAAAGTAAATGGTAAAGGATTAAAGTTTGTTGTAATTTTCTTTTCTTATAATTCGGTCTTGAATGGTTCTGTACATGTGTTATTCATGTCTACTGAGAAAGCTGTAAGTATTATTGAGAAAGCTTTCTCGTTAACGCTTTATTTTGACAGTAACAACAGTACACGCACCCACAGGAGCTGTTCAACTAAATAAGTGTAACATTGATTTTAATCATTTGGTTTTCTTGCGGAATCAAATTTTATACAAAGTCTTCATGTTTGGTAGTATGTTCTGTAGGGAACCCCCCTCCCCCATAAGTCAAATATATATTCAAAGTAACATTTACCACCAAAATCAATTTCTTCATCAAAGTAATTCTTTTCATCAAATGATTCTCTATTTTGGTAACTTATTTTTTATTTAATATTAATTTATCCATTAAAGCAAATATTTTCATCAACATATTTTTTTTCAGCAAAGTCTTTTTTCCCATCAAAGTCAATATCTTCATCAACATCATTTTTGTCTTCATCAAAGTCAAATTCTCCATTCAAGCCACTTTCTATTTAAAAGCATTTCTTTTCATCAAAGTAGTTTTTAATTAGGGTAATGTTTTGTTGGCAATGTCCAAAGCACCTTTTTTCAATTAAGTTACGTTTTGAATAAATTATTTTATTTTTATTACAACATGGTAAAAAACTTGTCTGAATATTTACAAAAATTTAATCTTAGTTAATCACCTTTACAAATATTTAATCTCAGAGTAAATATGGAGTAAATATGGATTAAATGTGATATTTACTCCTCTTTACTCTGTTGTAAATTGTTTCTTTAATCCGGAGTAAAGGGGAGTAAAGGGGATTAAATGACATCTTTAATTCATATTTCATTTGGATTAAATAGGACTTTTTCATCCAGTGTGTCCCTCAGATGCCATCTATCTATGTTTTACTTAAACATATACGTATTAATATAATTACTAATCATGATATCAATTCATTCTATATAAGTATAAGTAATATTAAGTAATATATTTAAAGTAACACATCTGGTGCGCTGAGTAATATGCCTGGATCAATAGCATAACCATTGAAGAACTTATAATAATAAGTAATAAACATTTTTAATAAGTTATGGTAGGAAATACATGATTAAAATATGACAAATTTGGTCACTTACTGGATATTTTATAGACGAAAATAGAAACTATAGTTTTGGAAACTTTGACCCTTTGTCACTTCGCAGAGCTGCCAAAACTGTTACTTAGCCTAACTCTTAAAATTAGATTATGTTATGGAACACCCAACTGTCATTTTCAGTTTAGTTATCGCAAGTACATGTAGGTGAAAAACCTTTCGGGGTGCAGTTGTACAACAAATACTAAGGTCTAACAATCTAATTTAGTATAATGTTTTTTTCTTTTCTTTTTCGAATTATTATATCAAGTTTTATTGAATATGTCCCTGATATTCGTAATCAACTGCTTGTGAAGTATTTTCCGTCATGCCAACAAATATTTTCAATCTTCAAAACAATTTAAGATTTTGCTCCAATATTGAACACGTCTTCAAAAGTATTTTGCATTTAATCTTTTCATCAATGTTTTTCAAATAAAAAGGGACTCGTTTAAAGTTTATACTTACATTGTAATGTTTCTTTTAAGGGGCACTAGCACGTTTTTTCGCTCAAATAAGTCGATGAAATGTATTTGAAAAATACTGTCACCAATAGTAAAATCTCCCTTCTCTCTTCGGAAATAAAGTTAGAAATTAGTGTACATAATTAGATAAAGCCATGGGAATAGTTTTTGAAATTCGAATGTGTTCACATCAAAATGGTTTTGTGTTTTCAGTGCAACACCGTTATTTCCACTACGGATAATTGGTTTGTGTAATAAGATGTTTTACCCTCTAAAGTAAACATAAATGGCATAATCTATCATTATAAATGGGGAATTTGAAAAAAAAAAGTGCTACAGTCCCTTTAAAGGGGCAGTAGCACGTTATTTCACTGAAATAAGTCGATGAAGTGTATTTGAAAAATAATGTCACCAAAAGTAAAGCACCCTTCTCTCTACGGAAAATCAAGTTACAAAATGAGCGTACATGTTTCCGTAAAGCCATGGACATCATTTTCGTAATTCAAAATAATAAATCGTGTTCACAATAAAATGGCCGCCTTGCAATTTTTGCTTTATAGGCAACACCGTTATTATCACTACGGATAATTGGTTTGTGTAATAAGATGTTTTACCCTCTAAAATAAATATAAATGACATAATATATCATTATAAATGGGGAATTTGAAAAGAAAAAAGAAAAAAGTGCTACAGTCCCTTTAAAGGGGCAGTAGCACGTTATTTCATTGAAATAAGTCGATGAAGTGTATTTGAAAAATAATGTCACCAAAAGTAAAGCACCCTTCTCTCAACGGAAAATCAAGTTACAAAATGAGCGTACATGTTTCCGTAAAGCCATGGACATCATTTTCGTAATTCAAAATAATAAACTGTGTTCACAATAAAATGGCCGCTATGCAATGTTTGCTTTATAGGCAACACCGTTATTATCACTACGGATAATTGGTTTGTGTAATAAGATGTTTTACCCTCTAAAGTAAACATAAATGGCATAATCTATCGTTTTAAACGGGAATTTGAAAAAAAAGAAGAAAAAAGTGCTAGTCCCTTTAATAACCAAGGACAGTTAAGTTTTGACCCCTACATTTACAAGGTGGCACTCAACAAATCTTTCAATTTTGTTATCTTTGTTTAAAAACTTTTCAGGTGCAAAATCTACGAAGGATAAATTAGATTGTGACTTCGAATCACCTGACATATGCGGGTACACGGTGGAGAAGAACAACACACCAGGTCTGTTCGACGTCATGGAGTGGCGCCGGGGGGAGGCTGTAGAAAAAATGAAGTATTACGATATCAAGCTACTTTCATTCGGTCCCGACGAGGATCACACTACTGAAGCAACAGATGGTGAGCATTTCTTGTTCCAATCTCATTAAAATCAAATCGTATTTGTTCTACTACGTTACACATGAATCTGATTGTATGTGCAATATATACTTTGCTGAGCAATCTAAACTGCTAGAAGATGGTATGCTGGTGAAGTTGATTTTATTAAACTCAGCCTCGTTTCAGTAAAAGAGGCGCATTTTGATTGGTTGGATTTCGCTTCGAGATGATTAGGTCAAACTGGAGTAAATAATTCAATAATTATAAGTGGTTCTCTCCCGATACTATGTAGCAGAAGTAATCTTGAGGTCACCTCCAGTGGGAATCGAACCCGGGACCTACGAGTGAGAGTTCTGCGCTCTACCAGTTAAGCTAAAGGGATATCCCACTAGCCAAAGCCAGTAGGAACACTTTTATCGCACCCTGCCAGATCTATTTAAACAAAAGAGTTAGTCATGCATCTGCATGTACTGCATTTATCATACAGTGATACAATTTACGAAATAAATGTAATCGTTTATTACATCCTTGTTGTACAATAAATATGACATCAATAACAAAAAAGTAAAATAACATAAGTATTACATAGTAATGTAATGTTTTGGCACATCTCGCACTACAAATATAAAAGTTCAGACACGTGAGCTGTGTATTGTAGCTTACCGATGACGTTGTTCACCTGTGAACACAGTCCTCACGTAATTATGGCCAATACCGGCAAGTTCAAAGTCCAAATATCTTACAATTATGGAAACATTTGAGACATTTTATATTATACAAAAATAACAAACGCAGAAACAGAGACTTCAGTTTGTATCGAATTTTTAAATTTATTACCTATATTACTATAACCCAAAACTCGCTTTCCTTAAACAGTATATACACTTTTAAGCAGAAATAAACTCACTATTGGAAATATCAAAAATCAAAAACTGGATCATAGAATAAACATAATCAACATCATCAGCAACTGTAAATACATGTACAAACGGCGATTGTGTAGAACTTAGTCTTAATCACAGTAACCATTAAATGCCAAGTCGAGCACCATTCTGATAAACACTCCAGCAAACATTGTAGACTTCTCTCTCCCCGGGCTAGCAGACCTACACATGTATGTCGTTAGCATAAAGCTAAGGCTAAACATATTGCCATCTAATGGGATACCAACGGATATATAAAGAACGTCATCAGAGTTAAAAGAGAAAGGTGCGCTTAACTCGTTTACTGTAATCTCATGTTTTCATAGCAGTTATCAGATATACGCTCTACCGGCCGTACCACGACACAGTCTTGTTAACGCTGTCCCGGTACTACCTAAAATTAAAATTACGCTTTCCCGGGCCACACACATGGTGTGCTGAAACTACTATTTAATCAACTTGCTTTAACTTGTTTTTCTCAGAAATATGAACAGATAATGTTATGAAATATCAAATTTAGTTTAGTTGGCTTCTGAGGACATGATTTAACCCTAGTCGTATGTATTGCTCGTTGATTGAGATATCTTGTAGTTTGTCCGGTATCGTCTCTTATGCCACTGGATGTACATTATTCTCTTCCTACAGAGCTGACTCACTTCAGATTTCCGACCTAACCTCTGTTCTACATGGCCTGAATCCGAAGGCAGAAATGTCCTGATTGGTTACTGTACAAATGGATCTAGTTGTGCAATCAGCGACGCGGTAGTCTCCCATATCCCTACAGCCCACAATGTACAACCCTATACAGGGTGATTTAACTAATTGTAGGGGTTACGGGGTGTAGGGGTAATGGGTTGTAGGAGTAATGGGCCGTTGTAAAAGTGACTTTCGCCAACGTGACAATGATAAGATAAACGTTTTCGTCCAATCTGTTTTCCTCGAAATATGCTATTTCATTTTGTGAAAACAAGACCAAATCAGGGACAAATACCAAAAACAATTCATTTGTGTTGTTTACATCAGACATATTCGAAGAAGGTATGCTAATTAGCAAGACCCTTAAGAGTCAAATGCCACTGGCACAAGTCACTCGATCGACATGGCCGCTGAAAGATGAGTTTTCATTTATTAAGAAGCAGGATACAGCATGAGGTTCGCTTTTCCCCTCGCTATGGTATTTTGCTGGAGCCTTGACATTCAAGCCCTGTAGAACACAGGTTAGGATAGGAAATCTGAAAGGAGTCACCTCTGTGGGAAGGGAATGGGTGTACATATAACAACAAGGTATACACAAGTGTATCAGAGTACATGCATAGCCTATAAAGACTTTTAATATTAAGTTACCCTATTCTTAGTAATTCCAAAGGGGAGAATACAATCCAACTGTTACAGGCAACTTCATGTACGCGGTGCGACCTATAAACCCAAAGACTATAACAACACTGGTGTCTCCGGTGGCTAGTGGACGCATCTGCTATTTCGAGTTCTTCTACCATATGGGTTCCTCAAGTCTGAACACCATGACAGCGTATGTCATCAAATATGGTGACAGAATCAAGCTGTGGTCAACGAGTGGTCAACAGGGGCTTGACTGGAACAGAGAAATAATCGATATTGAAAAATACACCGAGTTTGGCACTTACCAGGTAATTTGTTCGTTTTTTTTCTGGAGATGTTAATGTCATTTGAAATCAACACACTGGATTGCAATGAACAAAGGGTAATTGTGAACACTATTCTGCAATTGTCAGCAAATGAACCTCCATACTGTGTTGTTTTCTTTTAATATCCCCATTTAGAGTTTATGTTGATGGTTTCTTGGCAATATATACGGTTTACCTAGAGGTCAGTTACAAGTATGTTTCTATGAGGATTTGAGGACGAAGTTTGGCTAAAAACTTAACTATATGATCCCGACAATAAACATGATGATGGATAGAGCAGCTCTCTCTGTGCTGTTCACAATTTGTCCCTTTTACTTATTTGTTCATTTCGTCTACCAATAAACTAAATGAATCCCGTTTTATCACTTTTCACACTTATTCATATATTTGTGAGATCCCTATTTTTGTAAGAAAATCGTGCTACAGCGCCTTTAAGTATCCCCCAAAACAAACCATACTGTGCCTTTACTTGAACCCGATTTGGCCTGAACGGATACATGAGCTCATGATGAGGAGGTTGGGTGCTGTTAGAAGAGAGGGGGTCTAAATGTGATTCAAATGTTTTGCTTATTTGAAGAGTTTGTATTTGTTTGTGTTCTGAAATCAAAGGTGTGTATATGTATGCTTTTAAATCACAGTGCGTGAGACTTCTTGAAGACCTTTTTATCTTTCTAACTAACACTTGTAATTATTTATTTCGGGTTTATGTATTAAATAATCCTGGAGTATAATCATGCAATAAACAGCTACAGAGGCAATGGCTCTATTTTACAGATCGCCATCGAAGTCAATGAACCAGATGATGCATATTGGACCGTGGGTTATGCTGTTGATGATATAAAGGGAGTTGGCTGCAGTTAGTAAATCATTCAAACCATTTATAAAATTACACGAAGAAATGATTATTAGAATAAGGCAGAAATTAGGCCGATGTCCGGATTTTTGTAACGTTACATATCATACAGCGTATAATATTATCAACCTACTAGCCATATAACGTGATAATTGAAACGACCTTTATAAACCGTATCACCCGGTACGAGGGACTTTGTAAATAAATACTAATGTACGTATTTACCATGTTCAAAGTGCATTTTGTCATAAGAATAACATTTCCAATTGTCTCTTGCCTTAATAATGTATATTACTTGTTTACCCACTTCGTCACTTGTAGATTTCTTACTCTCTTCTGCATATATTGTGTTATGTATTTTAGCCTTGTCAAATAGTTGTTGATTACGTGAAGAGGGCTTCTATAAGTTTCATAACATGTGCCCAATTCATTTTTTAAATGAATAAAATATGTTTTAAAAAAAAGAAAAAGGGGAATTTGTAACATTGTAAGACAGATAGTTGTTAACCCGGTTAGAAGGAATTACAATGATTGTAAACCCTTATATATTTGCTAAGATGACGGCTTGAAAGTAAAGATCTGAAGAAACTAACTAAGATTAATTTTGAAAAATGTCTTAAATTTACGACAGAATATGGACAGCAAAAGTTTTACAGAAAGTGCGTCTCGAACCCGTATCCACTATCACCTGTAGTACGTGAGCTAACGCCTTAGTCTACTGCGCCAAAGGGGCAGATGAGATTTCACGGTACAAAAGCAACTCTTATAGCTCTGCTGTTAACAGGCTGATATCAGTACCCAAATAAGGATTTTATGAACGACTCATTTATAAGGGATCCTCGATTTAACGCAATAACAATTAAAAAGACTTTTTACACTTAAAAACGGTTGATAATATGGAGAAACCATTCTCGGATATGGTACGGTTGTAGACCCTGATAGTCAGGAAAAATCTGACTCGGGTTTTTCCTTCCTATCAGGTTTTTCCTTCCTATCAGGGTCCACAACCTTACCATATCCTCGGTATCATGGTTTCTCCTTATAATATCATAAGAGCAAAAAACATTTGAATGTTGATGGAACAGTCCCCAAAAGAACTTCGACTTATGAGACTTTATGAGATTTTTCTTTGTCAATGGTTTGAAAATATTTCTGCGAGTTATCGTGGTGATAAATGTGGCAAAACAAATACTTTTACAAATATTTAGCTATCACGGTGATAGATTTAGCCGTATGTGTTTGTCTCTCAACCACAGTGTAAACTTACCGGGTTATTTCTGTAATACCAGTGTACAAAATTATAGTAAAACTTGCGTCACTGAAGATAATCATAAACAAATTATAACTCTAAATTACATTAAACCAACGTTAAATTCACGTTGCATGCATGCAAAATGTATGTAATTATCACTTTTGAAACTTAAAAATACAACTTTCTAAACTTGTAATTACACCTTTGAAAGCTGTATTGATACACCTTTCATTTTTAAAAATACTGTCGCTGAATTTGGCCGTAGAACATTAGTTGTTACCTTTTTATTTACAGATTTGCCAATTGACTGTGATTTTGAGGTGGATCTTTGTAATTTCGAGGTCGAAATAAACAGTTCAATGTTTGACCCCATGGAATGGATGTCAGGGAAGACTCGGACGAAGACCTGGTTCGGAATGGTCGACACACTGCGATACGGACCAGCAAAAGATCACACCATCGATAACAGAAACGGTAAAAAACAATAATTTCTTTTAAGATTCCTAGACCGTCACAACTTGCCCCGCGAGGCATATTCCGGCCTATATCACTGGCTTATTTTAAGCCTTACTACATTGTGTCGCCTTTTCTGCAAATTTACAGTGCGTTATCCCTATAATGGCCTTTCGGCCTTTATATAGCATTTGCTTTGAAAACTAACAAAAACCTGTTATAGATCAATTGAGTATGTTGTTTGAGTCACAATATGCCAAACGTTTTAGCGTTTTTGGCCAGAAAGACATAGAGAATACCAAACAAGTTCCCTATGGATACCGTAATTTATTACAACGAGTTACTTGTAAACATATTTAATGAGCGAAAGCGAGTTAAATAGGTTTGACAAGTGACGAGTTGTAATAAATACGGTATTCATAGGGAATGAGTTTTGTATTTTATTTATTACACACATATAAACAACATGATTTAAGTAGTTTTAAACGAAAATTTCTAGACGTTCACTTTCACGTCAGTGACGTCACAATGTGTAAACGGTAAAGAGTGTCTAATGCCGCACACAAACATAATCTTTGATTTAAGCGCTAATTGGCGTGCGAAGTTATGAATCAATCGAATCTTAACTTTTGAATAACCTGATAACGTGTTCCCGAGTAGGCTATAAAGGAAAACAAAACACTGATAAAAGCGTTCTATTCTCTCACTCAAATCTTGAACTCCGATTTACTTGTGAAAAACACTCAGTTCGCCCACAGGAGAAGTTTAGCGCAAATATGTTGCGCAACAGAGATGAAAGACCAGTTTTCCCTATGCGCGAACGAAGTGAGCAAAGATTGGCAACGTATTTCTCTCGACTCAAATCGAAATAATTTTCATCTTTTAAAATTCACTGTCCCAAAAATTCAAACTCGACACCCATTTGAACACAGAGTCGTGCTCTCTTAATCCCAACCCCATATGTTACACTTACTCACGGAAAACATATACAATTAATTATTTTAAGCGCTCAGAGAGGCTTCTAAAATCGTTCTTCGGCTCCATTCTCACTCACAAACTTCCGCTATACGGAGTGAATGAAAAGGGATATTATACATCAAGAAGAATCATAATATTACCCCATTTTGAATTAAACTTTTAAATCTTTATTTATGGGATGTTTTGTCGTATTCCTTGATTTTTTTAGTAGTTTAAAAGACGTATGTCGAAATATTGAAAACCAAGGGAAATAACTCTGTCATAAGCAGTGCAAGTTTTCGATGGATTTGGTAGTTGTGCGTCTGTAGAGATCGAGTAATTTCGGAGTTTATGACAACTTGTCGTTCATCTCTGTTCCGCAACATATTTGCGCTAAACTTCACTTGTGGTTCGCCATTTTCCGAACAGGAGCTAGGCAACGACAAGCCCATGTCAGTTCCTGTTACGGTTCTCACCATCGGTAAAAACTTTGCATCGGAATCATTATAACCAAAGACGTTTGTGTGATTGGTTTTTGAGCGTCTCGAAATGGAGTGAGTATAGCGAGTAACACAGCGTGGGAAGCTTGACCCGGTCGACGTTGTGACGCCATTGACGGTTGAAGGGAGACAACTCACATGCGCAGCTGATGTGTGTGACGGCACAGGTTAAGAACATATACGCACATTATATAAAGAAAAAATAATATGTTCCCTCAATATATTTTAATTTAAAGACGCTGTAGCACGCCGTTCTTACTGCAAAGAAGTGATCTTACGAAGTAAATCAGTGTTACCAATGGCTGATAATACTCCTAAATCAATAAAGAGAAACGAAATGTACATGGTTCGGTTAAGCCATGCGAGTCATGTTCCCATCGTACGGCCATTTAAATGTGTTCGCTCGAAGGTTGCTCAAGTGATATGACTGATGCAGTGATACAGTGATGCAACTGCTCTTAAAGCTTGACTCACGCCCGTTTCAATCTCTTTAAGCCTTACCGCATTCCTTAATGTTTCTCTGCTAGCGAATCAAAGTCCATTATGCATCCCAGGTACAGCGCTCCGCTACTTTAGTCTGGGAAAGTTAGGGCAATGCAGCAAGGCTGAAATTAGCCAGTGATGGAGGGGTATGCCTTGCGGAGGGAAGTTGAGTCATCTTATGAAACAAACTCCTTTTGCAGGTCACTTCGCCTACGCCCAGAAGACACTTGCTAGTAACACAGCAACCGGACTCGTGAGTCCTCGACAGCTTGATCAAATCTGCTACGCAAGCTTCTGGTACTACATGAACGTCAGCTCACTGAAGACCTTATCGTTCCACATCCGCAATGACGGCTATGACTTCTTAGTATGGAATGTAACAGGGGACCATGGGAAGAACTGGAATTATGTTCAAGTTGACATTGAAGACATGACCAAAGTCAAGAGTTATGATGTAAATATACTATTGTTTGTTTATATACTTCTAAGTCTGTCTGAGGTGAAGGACTTCACCTTGTGATAGTGATATGTTTATAAAAGTATGATATTGCCTAAGAGAATGTATCATATTTGTTTGGAGGTTTTGCATGTGTGATAGGCTCTTTATCAAGCTCCCTTCATCAGTCCCATGGCAGATACCCTGTATCAGTTCGTCGTAAAGTGAAATACTTTTATTAGCCCGTCGTCAAGGACAAAGACCTGTATTAGCCCGTCGCCAAGGGCAAAAACCTTTATCAGCCCATCGTCAAGGCATTAAAGGCTCTTACATACCTCAAGGCCAATTTAACACTCCTTGAATTCAGTTGTTTTTCCGGGAGAACTTCCCTACGAATGAAACTATAGCCTTACAGTTCCTATTCAGAAGGCCTTATACTGGATAATACTCCACTGGGAGGTCATTGAACAGAATAATAACCTTCCAAGGGGGTACTATCCAGGATAAGGCCCTCCAAGTACAATTATTTGCACCCAAGAAGTTGTAAGCCCCATTCATTAGTAAGATAATCAATCCACAAAATTTTCATAGCAGACAATGCGGGATTCGAACCCACAACCCTTCGCCTTGTAGCCCAATGCTCTACCACTAATTGGTGACTGAGAAGGGTTGATTGTCGGTTAGAATTCTGCTGTCATGAAACCTTCCATGATATTTTATGTACGCTTTAATTTACTTGGACCACATGCAACTGCACACCCAGTCTGATTAAAATCGACCTTGTTCCGAGGAATAAAATTTGCAAAATAATATATCTCCCGGGATACGAACAGGTTCTGTAGATTCCTCGCCACAAGGTCTTAGAACATCCCGTATAGGCGTGTGTTCCGAACCAGTTTAGCGCAGCCAAAGCCCAGTCAAATAGCTGACCAATCACATCATAGTTTTTAAACGGTCGCTGTTTTGAAAGCATTTGGAACAGACACAAGGATAGCTGTTTGGAGTTATCTGCCCCTAACTTCTCGCATCGAAAGCATTTGTTGGGCATCATTTGATTGGCTACCTGAATTGCGCTCGAACACGCTAGTCTACGGACTGTTTCCAGACGGTTTGGCGTGGAAATCTCCGAAAATATGAGTTCGTATCCCGGTAGATGCACTATTTTGCACATTTTTTTCCGCGGAATACCGTCGGTTTTAACCAGACTGCTGCACACCACACCTGCACTCACGTTAGTTTGTTGGTTTTTGGTTTTTGGGCGGTATATAAAATAGATAACACCCTCATCCCCGGGTAGACCCTCGGGTAAAGGCCTCTCTTTGCTAGAACGCACTCGCATTCAGATGTTATCCATTACTTCTTGATTGATAGGGGTAACGATATTTCCTAAATCCCTACGGCTGATATCGGATGTGATCATCATTGTTTTCATGTGGTCCATTCATTATGAAGCGTACTTGGGCCTCTTGGGATCCGCAAATGATACTATCTATTTTTTTGTAGCTGGTGTGGTGGGCTACGGAACCCGGAGACGAGAACTGGTCTGTGGGATACGCATTGGACGATATCAAGACATACCCTTGTGGTGGGTGCTCGTAACTGAATACAAACTGATATAATCTTGATTTATACTGAAAACCGAACCATTTACACAAAGCAATAAGTGATGCTTCCATAACCATGTCGAGGGATGATCGGAACGAATTTCTCATTTGACGAAGAATCACTTGAGACCATCTAAATGTTAATTGCAGATGGTATCGAATAAGATTGATGTTTGCTCAACTGAGGTACACTCAACTAAGTCGGACACGATATACAGTCAAAAATATTCAAAAGTAAATCAAGACACAGAGCCATTTTCACTCAAACATGTTTCATTGGTGTACTCAGTGAGCATAAGTATCAGTGAAACTAGCTCTGTGTCTGTGTCATATAAGAAGAAGAAGTTTCAACATTTCTTGTGAATTTCCTGATTTCTTGTATATGTATCATGTTCCTTTCTACAGACATCCTGCTACATCAGAGTACTTGTATCAAAAGGTTTCTTCACTCCTCTGTATAATGGCGGCTGTTTCAAAATGTTTAACATCTAAAAGAATCATTACAGATTGTTGCATATTCCAAAGTATTTAGTTTATGACAGTTTAATGGACAAAATGGCGAAAATATTCATCTAACCGCATACAATGACTCAAGTCACTAATGTACACCAGTTTTGGAGTGCCCAAGACAACGAATCTTACTGTAAACTACCGGGCAAAAGAGAGTTATCACCACTCTAATGATTCTATCCTGCCAACCCGTCTGTATTGTGGGTGTCCCCTCATTATCCCTACACTCTCAATTCACCTGCACTATTTTTTAAGGTACTGTAGATGATGTCAGTCCTCCTTCAAATGTGAAATGAACTCATTCAGTCGGTGTGTAAAAGAAACAAAATATTTTAAATATAGGTTTTTGTCATTTTTCACAGGCTACTAACGTCGTTTTCGTGTTTGTAAAATTTAAAATCAGTTATACGACTTCTGTTGCCCTTGCCTTTGCACCAGAAGCAAGGTCACATGGTGTTTACTTTTTTTTGCAATTTCCTCAAAACCTAATGAATATTGTTTAATAACAATTTCAAAAGACAAAATGTCAGGTTTCGACTCGATGTATACAGTAATTACTGTCAAAATCAATATCATCTATTAATCAGAATTTCAGTTTCAAAAGTAATAAGTTTCCTTTGCCCGGTAGTTTTGAAAAATCCTCAATCATCATCAGCCCGTCGGCGTCTTACGATAAATATTCATTTCCTTATTATTTCGAATAAAAAAGGTTGTTTAAACATACTTATTTCATGAAGATAATACATGAATTGGATTGTCAACAAGCTCAGTCGAACTAATCATCATTTGAAATATTAATAATATATTATCATGATAAGGGAACATCTAATAAACAACGAACATGATATCGAATGACGGGATCGTGCTACTGATCATGGTTTAGGACATGTCGGTTTGATACATTTATTATAAGTGCAGACAGAAAGAGTAAATATTTATAGGTTATTTACTTAGTCAAATCGTTTCGTTGCGATTATAAATTGAGTTTCTGAATGGGACGACATATTTTAATATCTTAGACTTAGTTTCCAATTCCGATGCAGGGGAAGAAACAACCTTAGTATTACTGTTTGACCATAAGAAAACGTGGCATTATTTGAATTATATATAGATATATAACCAGTGACAGGTTCACAAAACGTGGTAGAGTATTGACATCAACGAAAGTTTTCTTTTACTCAAATCAGTACGCGGTACGTTTGCCGGAGCGAAAGAAATGCACTGCGAAATATTGAATGAACGTAATTGCTTATCAGTGAATTTTATCAAATCTATAAACACTGACAGGATAATGTACTCAATATCGCTGATAGACCAGGACTGTCTGCAGTGAAACGGGTTCATGAACCAGTTAGCACAGATAGACAAATTGTTTGTTAGAGCCTCACCTCAACATAAACTATTCACAATACATATTTTTTAAGCAATTCAAGTAAAGACCGACTATAATGAGTAGGGGAGAATATGGTCTGTAAAATATACACAAAGATAATAGCATGGCATGAAATGAAATGTTTAACACATGTGATACATGTACAGTGAAGTTCTACGTATTCCTCAACATTACAATCATTCTTTAAGTTACAATATTGTCTTAACCTATTCTCACTAACTCCCGTATAACTATATAGAAAGCTGTGACATATCCCGTCATTCGGATTTTAGAACATTCATTTTAACACTACCCGATCAGTTGATCCCTTGCTAAAACAACACACGAGATGAAAGGTACATCGGTTGTTCACGACCTACGAATACGAAATTTCAGGTTGTCCACGTCCTGAGAATGAACTGTGAGCCGCTCTGTTGAGCCTCATTGATTAATTAATGATGATTATCACTACTGCCAGATGAATTTATGAGGTGACTTTACATCGCCAGTAACACACGTCTAATTAATAATTATGTAAGTGTCATCTGCAAAATTACCTAGTTGAATATCTAAACAGTCGATACAATTTGAAATTTAAAACGTTGCGAAATTACGTTGAAATTTGACTATCGCCGCTAATGAGATTCCTCCGAGGAATAGCTTCAAGGACCACACCCCTGTAGATTTTCATTCTGGTCGCTGGGGCTAACTTAGGCGGGTTTTTTTAAAAACCGTATTTAAGTTATTTATGGGCAGATTTACAAACAAAATAAAATTGAGCAAAACAATTGTTTGCAGAATGTGAGAGCTCTCCGTGTCAAAATGGAGGCCAGTGTTTCAACGCATTCCAGAACTACACCTGCTTGTGTACGCAGTACTGGGAGGGACAGAGTTGCGAGATCGACACAAATCCTTGTCATCCTGAACCATGTATGGTGAGTGCCCTGTCAGCGGATGAATGTTTTCAAAACGTTATTCCAATATTGGCAAAGCTTACAATACTGTTATGCCAAAGTCAAAGAAGTTTAAGTCAAAGAGCGAAACATCTGCATTTTTGGAGGTCAGTATTTAAACAAACAGTCGAAGGGTATTTCACAGGGGCGTGTATCGCTTAAAAGATACATACCTATATAGACCCTACCCTATTACTATATAAAGGAAAGGGATGTAACGACCAAATCACCCCATGCTCATTCAAAATCATATTTAGCATCAAACACAATTTTTACGGCACAGTCGATGACTACGATACGAAAGCTAAATGATTTTCCACCAAAATGAGCTATAAATGGTCACAATCGGATTATTATTCCATAAGCTATGAGACAAAACAGTCCGTATATCGGTACCTCCACATTTTCAAGCTCACGAAACCACGAAAACCATCGAAAACTCACCTTTTATTACAACACCTACATATCATTTCTCCGACTGTACTGCGGCATTTTGTCTCAAATCGTCGCCATTAATGACCTTAACATTCAGTTGACCCGCAGTGTCCCATATCCAGGTTACAGAGTCTTCGTTCTCGCTAGGGTCTGAAACTGAAACTGACATGCTCAACAGGCCTGTGCTGATAAATCAATGCTTTGCCGTAACTGTGCTTTAAATTAGCAATGAACAATGGCTGTGGTTTTCAAGAATAGGCATTCTTTGTTCTCTATATGAGTATACATTCTTGTAAATATTGCCAGGCTTGAAATAACATAACTCTGACGACGTAATGACAAATTCAGAATATAATACGATATGCCTTTATATCTGTATAATTTTATAATAAATATATCTGACAATAACCTGGAGGTTTTTAAATTTAAAATGAATGATTATAAAATAGACTTTTATTTTGTTTGTGAATAATGCTTAATATGTTAATTGTTATCACAGTATGTATCACACGACTCTGGCTATTAAACGACCTATAATTGATTTTATTTGAGACATTTAAATTGAGAAAACAATATTGATTATTGAAAATATAAACTATCCATACACGAATGATCACAGAACAGTGTCCTTCGTGTTACGTATTAATTAAGGTGACCCAAATACAACAATGTTAGGTCTAATGATGTCAAGCAAATTTTGCAACAACTGAAAGACTCACTTCTCGTTTTCCAGAATCAGGCATCCTGTAACCCACATAACGAGGACTACACGTGCAACTGTTGGCCCGGATGGACAGGCAAGAACTGCGAGGTCAACGTCGACGACTGCGCTAGCTCGCCCTGCACGCGTGGCACGTGCGTAGATGAACTGAACGACTTTTCTTGCACGTGCCCGGCGGGCTACGAAGGAAAAACGTGCGACAAGGAAATTGACGAGTGCGAGTCAAACCCATGTCAAAACGGGGCCACCTGCACCGACAAATTGGCTGACTTTAGTTGTAGTTGTAAACCAGGATTCTCAGGTCTTCAGTGCGAACACAACATCGACGAATGTGCTTCAAGTCCATGCCAACATGATGGATACTGTTTGAATCTTATCAACATGTACTTCTGCATCTGCTACCCAGAGTATGCTGGATATAACTGTGAAATAAGTGAGTTATGTGAGACTTGATTTAAGTTAGCTTGTTTCAAACACTGGCAAATATACCCTTTGGTGCATCTCTTTACCTTTCATGTCAGCGCGCACGATGAAGTTCATGGGCAGCGTGCTGCTATGCTAACACGAAAGTTAACGAAATACAGGGAGTTGTTTGATAAATATAACAAGCATCGACAATTTTGCAATAGATATTTCAAAGCAACATGGCCTTGATCAATACCTATATGTTTCAAGAATACACATACCTGTGTCCTCAATCTTAGAATGGTAATTCACAGGTGATTATTCCGTCAAATACAACAGTCTTTCCTCCAACGCTAGCAATATCTTGTAAATACTGGACAAAAGTAGTTAGGGATATTTTGAACTTTTAAAATTATGAATAATAAGGTAAGTAATACTATTATTATACATAATGATGAAATAGTAATCATAAAACATCCAAAATCCCTAACTTATTTTGTCAAGCATATATATATATATATATATAAACCAGAGGCGTGTTCAGGGTCGCGAGTACCCGCTTCTAAACGAAAACGAGCTCGCGCTTACTTGCGATTCACCACGTGAACACTTTGGAGCAGTCTCGCCAAGCGATCGAGTGTACACGATCCAAGATGGGATCGCGTGTCACAACGTTTCATTACCTCAATTTTCTTCCTTGTTTACCCCCTGAATTGGAATTTGGTTGCAATGTGCAAGGAACCTATTTTTTTCCAAAATGGTGATGATATTCTGAAATTATCGCTAATTAAGGGAGTATACTCGAGCTCGCGGTCCTGAACACACCTTGAATATTGAATTCTAAACAACAGTACCCTATTCACTTTCGCACGATCTGCCTCGTCGTATTATAGTGCAACAAATGTTACGAAACGGACATAAAATTCATCATACGCAATGAAAATAAGGGACATGGCGGTAATGACGTCAAAAAACGAGAAAAAAACAGATACTCGTATGGTGGACTCAACGGCTGTGTAACTGTATGCGGCGCCGGCTCCGGAGTGTCAATGTCGCGATTTAAAATAAACGGTCCTTTCTGTTTTTAGGAAAGGGTCAAATTCTTAAAACTGATCATTTATCGTTTAAATAATTAAAAATATATTTAAAATATATCCTTTTTTTACATTACTTTTGTTAGACACTCGATGATGTTTGTAAATTAAATTTGAGTGCGAAAATGATAGAATCACTTTAAGCTTTAAAGTTTAAACTTTAGTCTTGCAAGTCAATGTAGACGTTCCTCACACATGATTCCTAACTGTGTCACTCAGGAAAGGAGATGGACTGTGACTTCGAGGTTGATTTCTGCGGCTACACGGTATCCACGACCGACACAGATGAGGATAACAACAATGAAACCCTTGTGTGGACAGATGGTCACGTCTCTGAACCTGGCTTCTTCGGCAACTCTAGAATCATATTCCAGGGACCACGAGTTGACCACACGACTGGAGAGACTGAAGGTAGGAAGAACACTATAATAAACACATAATATAAACGACTCGTCTAAGGTTACTTATTACTTATGATAGACCTTTAGCATAAACACAATTCCGTATCAAAAGCACGTTTAAACATGGAAAGGGCACAAAAACGCCAAAATTATATGATGTTATATAATCAAAGATTCCGAAAAGAGAGGTATATTGGTTTAGAGTTTTATTCTTGGCTGTTTCAAAGGAATTGCATCTTACAATTTCGCTTCCAGAAGAAAACTTGAAAACTACTTGAGAAGAAAACATGATTCTTTTGTTGGTGGAATTTACTAACACTAATTTGAATATTTTTGTCAATAAAGTTTAGATAAAAGACCTGTCTGCTTGCTGTTCTCAGTTCAACGTTATAACCACGGTCACACTAAATATAAATAAGATCCAAATGACAATCACATTCTTGTAAAAAGATGTAAAACTCAAATGGTTGACTTCAGGTAAAGCGGCGTATGTTCAGGAGGGCGAAAGCAAAAACGCCACAACACAAATGTTGTCACCAACACTGCAAGGTCGACTCTGTTATCTCGAGTTCTTCTACCACATGGGCAGCAGCGATCTGAACGACCTTGACGTGTACCTAATCAAGGACGGCAAAGAGAACCATCTCTTCAATGCACATGGGTACCAGGGATTCGAGTGGCAGCGGGCTATGCTCGACATTGAAGAATATACTGAAACTGGCCAATATCAGGTGAGGAATATGGTGGCACCCTGGTGCATTTTGTTTGAGAGACATCCCTGCTTTAAGCATACAGAAAGAATTTTCAAGGGTTGACTTCGTTCCAAGAAAATGATCACGTAAACTCCCATTAATATATCCATGCTATTTCTGAGGAACAATATAAGTAAATGTATTCATTACACTTAAAAAGTTTGTTGATGATGTACAAAGTAAGAACATAACCATTTGGGGAGCTATTTTACATCTATAGGACAGATCTGCTCGACATATTCAAAATGATAACATACAAAGAGGCCCTGTAACCGGGAAAGTAATCATTTTGACGGGTATCTCTTTTTACCAATCTTAATAAATTGAGACATATTTTTTAAAACGTTAAACTGTATTAACATAATTCTGAAAAGTCGATCTTAATTTATTTAGATTGTTCTTTTTACTTAAAGACCCACAAACCCCGACCATATCACTTTTCGGTTTTTATTCAAGCATATTCCAAGATGACGAGGATTCAACTTGATATTTGTCAATTCAACCAATAAACACCTTTTATAACGCCTTTTTAGAACACAGCTCAATTACCACTTATAAAACTTTAGCCGAGAGGGAATCCGCGTGCTAGGCCTTGTGACGTTATACACAGGAGTCGCTTGGGTTCTAATGACAGTATCCACTAGAATTAGCCTTACATAACTGCCTAAATATCATATTTACCTTTGACATTATACATCAAAATTACATAATATTATATACACGCCCCGTAAAACGTACTACAAATGGCAGCAGATGACAACACTTTAGTACTGGATGTGACCATTGCGGGACTCGTAATTCTAATGTGTTTTGGAACAATTCCTATCGTTGCCCAATATGGCGTCGGCACGCATGTCAGATGATGATGTTCAAACGTCGCAGAGATCTATTACACATTTCATACGGATTATAACGGTGTTAACACGCCTCATTCATGTTGAATAGTTTTTGTTTTCACATTCGTCCTAATACAAAATAACAAAATATATTTTCAGCATTTTTGTTTATCAATGTAGCGATATGTAATAAGTGATGTAGTTTCGTTATTGACACTCTAGATAAATATTAAAAAAGAGGGGAAATCTACACGACTGTACTGTAGACGGGGTCATATTTTCTAAATTGCGAACCAAACAATACATGTACACAAGGCCATGGTGAGTTGATCAAAGTTCCAATACTTTCATTTGAAATTGGGAAAGATGTATTTTCCATATGGTTATCCGAAGTGATTTAAACATTGTTTTATTTCCACAAACACATGAATTGTCCATCAAAAACTACATTTAATATAAAATGCAAGGCCTTTTATATAACATGCTAGGAAAATGGTAGTGCTATAACACTGTTTATACGGCGAGCGTTTGCATATGAGTAAAGTATTACACATATGCAAATTTGCTCATATGAGCAAACTTCGCCGCGTGGACGCATTTGCATATATGTATATTTAACTACCGTAAGCAAATTGTTCACTACCGTAAGCAAATTTACACCTAGTC
This sequence comes from Gibbula magus, assembly GCA_936450465.1. Taxonomy (NCBI): domain Eukaryota; kingdom Metazoa; phylum Mollusca; class Gastropoda; order Trochida; family Trochidae; genus Gibbula; species Gibbula magus. The sequence continues at coordinate 67,142,056 of OW388296.1, read as the reverse complement.
AGGGGAAGGGGCAAATGTTTACTACCGTGAGTAAATATGGTATTTTCACTTTTCTAGTAAAAGTTCGTTGTATACAGACATAATGACTTCACACAGGTTGAGAAAATATATTAGAGAACTTTAGAAACTCTTGATATTGTTTTTCAAATTCTCCATATATAGGATAATATCCTTCTTGCACGCGATGACCTTAATTCGTAATCCATCTGACTATCCGATTTTCATTATATAATTAGGGCGACATAGTCAAAACAATGTTGACAGATATAAATTAATGTCATTTATTTAGTTTACATCTAATAAATATTAATTGGCATGTTTAGGAATTCTCTATTCATATATTAAAATAGTTGGAAGCCCATTTGCATAGGCAGAAATTAAACAGATATGAACGCATAGCAAATTTACTTTTACTCACGTGTGTTTATTACTACCTTAAGCAATATTGCATATGTGCAAAGTTCGCCGTATAAACAGGGCTTAAGTAATTGTAAGAGTACACGACTATAGATTTAAAGGTAGCCCGAATATGTTCTTCTAAAAAGTGTAAACCAATAACATTGATGAAAATTAAAGGATTTTCTTATAGTTGTAATGCAAGTTGTAATTCATTCATTCATTCATTATTAGCAAAATAAAGTCACCATGAGAAATATTGACGCAGTTGATATCAAGCTATAGGCCTCTTCAAACACAAAATCAAGCACAAAAACAAAATTAACAAATAATGACGTTTATAATTGCATTATCTTTTTTTATTGTTGAATTGTCAGTTATTCATTTCAAAACATTTTGTAGCTTTTAAGATAACATAACACTCCACTCGATTGGGAAAAGAACAAATCTAAAATCAGCGATTGAATATCGCAAAATGCTCCTAAAACTCCGAAATTCCTTCCTACGGACGCACAAATACCAATTCTATCGGAAACTTGTAATGTCAAAACGTTCTTATTATGTTTCAAACGAATTATCGACGAAAATCGACAAATCACCTAAGGATTTCATTAAGCAACTCCTGAGTATGACGTCACATCGCTAACGATCGTTATGCTACACTGAGGGGCCGCGGAAAACTGTTTCAAGAATGAGATAATTAGCCGGCCAATTTTACTCACTTTGAATGGTAATATCTTGATAAGTAGGTGACGCTTCGAAATAATCGTTTGTGTTTTGCTGACTTGAGAGTATTGTCTATATGAATCAACGAATTAACGTCGAAAAAAACAGAGAGATGATATTATCTTTAAAGATTCCGTGAAATGGATTTTTCGCAAGAATGACAGCTGCAGATTTTTACCTCTACGAACATTGTATATCGGAATCAATTGAGCATAAAATCGAGACAAATATACACTTGCAATTGATAATTAAGACGATTTTGATTAACCCATTAACAATACCGCGATTACCGCCGCGAAACGTTATGAAAAGTATCATTGAGGCGTGACTGATTAACCACAGACGCCGGCTGTCTGTGACCCGCTGCGTGGATTCTCATTAATTAACTTATGATGATTATCACTGCCGCTAAATGAATTTATGAAGTGTGTTAAATCGCCAAAAACACATGTTTATGCAATAATTATGTAATTGTCTGCGGAATTACCTAGTTGGATATCTAAAATTCGATAAATGGAACATTTAAGTTGTTTGATTGAAGATTTGTTAGTGAAATTAACAATCAAAATGTTTCGAAGTTACGTTGAATTATGACTATCGCCGATAATAAGATTACTCCAGTGACGTCACAGAAGTCATCGCTCCAGGGGCCACATCCCCGCAGACTTTCATTCTGGTCACAGGGGCTAAATTAGGCGTTTTTTTAAAATAAAGCCGTATGTAGGTAATTTATAGACCGATTTCAGAAATTTAAAATCGAGCAATTGTCAAATTGACATCCCATTTTAATGAATACGACTTTGACCATTGCATCTATCCTTTAATGCTGATGATAACGTTTTAGTTATATTTGATTAATTATATGATTATTTTCAGCTTTCATTCAGAGCTGATGAACCAAATCACCAAGGAACAAACGTCCTACTTGCCGGTTACGTTATTGATGACATAAAGGGTTTCAATTGCGGTGAGTTCAACAAAATACTTATTGCGTTGGATGTATTTGGATACCGGATGTATTCCGTATTGCTGTGAATTAAGTTATGACGAATTCACTTTAATCTCAGAATCCTTGCAATATTGAAAGCCGTAATTATTAAATTATATTTAATGTAAACTGAACGCTAAAAGACATGTTACACCTCTTTGAATTTGATTATCATAAAAAGTTACGTGTTCAGAGGAATTAGCTTTGTTGTGTAGTAACTGTCCACAAGTTAAGTGTTTTGTGCCTAAATAGCAGACCTGTTGAATGGTAAATAATATATCGCTAGTTCATCATGGGTGGGGTCAATTGTCCTATTTCCGATCATGCAATATTTGAACGGAAAATTGTAAAAATGGTTGGAAAATTAACCAAACTGATTTTGTCTTCTTTGATAAATTAATGAATGCACATTCATAAAAAAGGGAAATTAGTTATGTTTTTGGAAATATGTATTCGTTATTGTGTCTGAAAATGACGAAATATTGAGATTTGTTATTTTTCTATTCTAAACACCACCATCAGATTCTAAGAAAACGTTTTTGTTAAAAATGTGCTTCGACTGTTTTAGAAAGGTTTGGCATATGTTTACGGACTAGATTTGTTTCCAAAATCTTTCTAAATAGTGAACTACTTAAACATTTTGGTTTTCATCAGAAGGATCATGTCGCCAAAACGTAGCCATAGAATTTTTACCACGCATGAAATGCACGTGAAATCAGTTGGTAACTGGTATAAAAGGCCCCTGTATTCGTTATTTCGCACCATAATTCGATTACAATGGCGAGATTAACAACTGAAGAGCGGGAAAGAGCGATTGAAATGCTGCAGACTTGGTCCACTGATATAGAAGTCGCTGCCGCATTCGGATGTCATCGTCTCACCATTCTTAGGCTGCGTGGACGTCTACAACAGACTGGATCGACTCGAGACCGAGCTAGAAGCCGCAGGCCGCCAGTGACAACCCCAAATGAAGACCGGTTCCTGCATCAACTGCATCTCGGGAACCGCTTTCAAGCCGCCACAACGACAGCTTCTACTGCACTTGGACACCGAATCAGTCCCCAGACGGTGAGAAGAAGCCTCTAACAACATGGACTGAGGTCATTATGACATACCGACCGATGCGAGCAATGCTGTTGACCCCGACATCGACAAAACTGGGTTGCTTGGGCCAGAAATGTTCGACGTTTGAAAAACCAAAACTGGCAGAGAGTGTTATTTTCCGACGAAAGTCGTTTCCAGATGCACGATGCAGAATTAAGAAGGAGGATCTTCCGTCGCCAGGGTGAGAGGGAGGCACGCTGCTGCGTACAGAAGTTATTCCTTTTGGTGGAGGCAACGTCATTGTCTGGGCTGGGAAACGCGGCAACGCAACCACCGACCTCATTGTCATTGACGGCAATCTGACGGCGCAGAGGTACATTGACAGGGTCCTACAGCCAGAGGTCATCCCATTCTTGCAACGCCATCCAAACACCCTTTTTCAACAGGACGATGCTCGTCCTCAGGTAGCCAGAGTGACGTTACAGTGCCTCAACGTCAACAACGTCCACGTTTTGCTTTGGCCAGCTAGATCGCCCGATATGAATCCCATCGAGCACCTCTGGGATTACATCGATCGAAGGATCCGTCAACGTCTTCACCAACCACACACACGTCAACAACTTATTTATAATATAAATAGTTGCGTTTGTAAAATTTCCGGGAGTCATTGCTATTCAACACCCCCAAATTTAGTTTAAAACCGACGGCGTTAGCCGGAGTTTTTAAACGCTGAAATTTGCGGTTGTTGAATAGCAATGACTCCCGGAAATTTTACAAACGCAACTCTTTATCGATATTGTAACATGACCGTTAGTTATCAGGCGTTTTGAAACGACTCTCTTTTTGCGTACCTATCTCTGAGTGGAAAGGCCTTTGCGACTGTTCCATTTTTGTAAGAGGTGTGGTCGGGTCAACACAAATGTAAATACTCGGCGTAATATGTACATTAGCAACAATTTACACATTAGCTCAAACAGTGTCACTCAACTATGTTCACTCCACAATATTCACGTATCCTTTTAGATGGCAATAAACATCTATCAACACAGTAAAATACCTAGGAAGTAAAATATTAAACTTGCCCTAACCCACTGATAGGTGGCGCTGCACAGTGGCGACACACATCGACAGAGCTCCGACAATTATTTGATATTTCTGTGTTTAAGCTGTGTATTGTCATTGTGAAATGTGTGTGATCATCAACAACGGTATTGTACAATGAAAGCGATCAAAATTTCAAGTTTTTATCCCATAATTTTGGTTTTGAACCATTTTTTGAACTTGGCATCGTCGGCATCATTGTCGCTAAGCAACGTTAACGACGTAAACGACCATCAACATGGCCGTCTCGCTTACAGCCGTCATCAGCTGATATCATTGAATGGCTATAGCGACGTCAGCGGACTGTCAATCCATCTTCCAGAGGAATGCAGACGAGAAGATGAGGGAAAAGAGGACAATAAGAAACGAAGAAGGAAGCGAGGAAGAAAGGGAGGAATTCGGGAGCAACTATAGAATTGGTTCGCCACCTTGAATACATTCTAAAGATAAACCCTAACCCTAAACTAACACTACCCCTAACCCTAATACTAACCCTTAACCCCAATACTAACCCTAACCCTAACCCTAAACCCTAAACCCTAATACTAACCCTAACCCTAAACCCTAATAATTACCCCAACCCTAAACCCTAATTGGCGGCGAACCAATTCTATAGTTATAGGACGTGTGAGAGCACGAAAATTTCGCCCCCCTCTTCCAACCCTACTCCTATCAAATGTCCGATCTTTGAGAAGCAAACTTCCCGAGCTTGAGGCAAGTGTTTCCTATTTGCATGAATACCGAGAAAGTTGTGTGTTGTGTTTCTCGGAAACTTGGCTAAATGGAAACATTGATAATTCATCATTGTCCCTAACTGGATTCGGTGAACCAATTAGAGCAGACAGGGATGTGAATTCCTCAGGAAAACTTCATGGAGGCGGTTTGTGTATGTTCGTGAACAAAAAGTGGTGCAAGCAGTACGTCATAAGAGAAACATTATGTACCCCAAACATCGAACTCCTTTCAGTGTCTTTCAGACCTCACTATTTGCCACGAGAATTTGGACAAATATTCCTTGTACTTGTTTATGTTCCGCCTAGCGCCAATGTTAAGACATCTTCAGAAATCATCTTCCAACACGTGCAAACACTAGAAAATATTTCTCCACAGGCTCCGAAATTCGTGCTGGGAGATTTCAATCAATGTTCATTGAAATCTGTTCTTCCGAGCTATGAACAATATGTGAAATGCCACACCAGGAGAAATAAAACACTTGATCTTTGTTATGGTAATATCAAAGGCGCCTACAAAGCAGTTGACAAACCACCGCTTGGATCTTCCGACCACAATACAGTTCATCTCCTTCCGTCATACAAACAGAACATTAAGACAGGAAAGCCTGAAGTAAAGACAATCAAGTCCTGGAACCCAGATTCAATCCAACAACTTCAGGGATGTTTTGAGTGCACAGACTGGAATGCAATGATGGCTGGTAGTTCCGACCCCGATCAGCTGACGGACACAATTACTAGTTATATAAACTTTTGTGTAGATTCTGTCATTCCCAGTAAAACCATTAAAATTTTTCCCAATAATAAACAATTGGTTACAAAAGAAATGAAAAGCCTTCTAAACATGAAAAAGATAGCATATTGTAAAGGTGACCTTTTAGAAGTTAAGAGGATTCAGAAAGATATTTCCTTACAAGTAAAGAAATGTAAAGAAGACTTTAAGCGCAAAGTAGAGAAGGAGTTTTACTGTGGCAATTCTAGAAAAATGTGGAATAGCTTAAAGACCATGATTGGTAATGATAAAAAGAGAGACCAGATTTCTACTTCCGATGCTAAGTCCTTTGCTGAAAAACTTCATTTTATGCTAGATTTGACGACAAAGACTTTTCAGGGGAGCTACAAAATGAACATGATTCTCCAGTCTTCACAAATACTACAAACGACATCAGAATAAAATGTAAAGTCATGTTTTTCGAAAATTAATATTCGGAAAGCGTCTGGGCCAGACAATTTAACAGGCATTGTTTTAAAATCATGTGCTGATCAACTCTCCCCTATATTTTGTAAGCTTTATCAAGTGTCTCTCGACTCCCATAGATTACCAAAGATATGGAAAAATTCCACAGTGGTACCAGTTCCGAAAGTATCTAGACCAAAAGAATTAAATGATTATAGACCTGTTTCTCTCACGTCAGTGGCCATGAAATGTTTCGAGCGATTAGTGCTTCCCTTTCTCTTGCTAAATATAGATCACATTTTGGATCCATTACAGTTTGCCTATCGCGCAAAGCGTAGTGTAGAAGATGCCACTCTAACTATGTTGGATAAATTGTATAATCACCTGGAAACTCCCAAATCGTATGCCCGTATCTTATTCGTTGATTTTTCATCAGCGTTTAATACAATTCAGCCTTCACCTCCTTGTTCGTAAGCTTATCAACATGAGTGTCAACCCCTCTATCATTAAGTGGATAAGTGAATTTCTCACAAACAGGACACAATCTGTTCGTGTAAATAATTGTCTATCTTCAACTGTTACTGTCAATACTGGCGCTCCACAAGGATGTGTGCTGTCACCTGTATTATTTATTACATATACAACTGATTGTGTTGCAAAAGATCCATCCTGTTCAATTGTGAAGTTTGCTGATGACGCTGCTCTCATTGCTCTGTTAAATGATTCTCATGAAGATGGATATCGATCAGAGATTTCGAATTTGTTGAATTGGTGCCATGACAACTTTCTTCAAATAAATGTGAAGAAAACAAAGGAAATGATATTCGATTTCAGATCCAGGGAAACCCCGTTAGAACCTATTAATATGAGTGATACTCCTGTTGAAATCGTGTCGAAATACAAATATCTCGGTACCATTATTGATGATAAATTGAATTGGAAAAGTAACACTGAAGCTGTGTACAAAAAGTGTCAACAGAGACTGTATTTTATGAGGAAATTAAGATCATTTGATGTTGATGTGAAATTATTGAAAGTTTTTTTACACATGTTTTGTACAAAGTGTTTTGTCCTTCGGCATGCAATGTTGGTTCGGTTCCCTCAGTCTTCAAGATAAAAACAAATTAAACAGGATTATTAATATACGCTCAAAACTTGTTGGTACAATCCTTGATCACCCGGCGTCAATAAATGAAGACAAAATAGTATCACACGCTCGGAAGATTATTTCAGATCCATCACACGTCCTGCACTCACAGTATTCACTTTTGCCATCCGGAAAACGTTTTAACATGCCTTTTCACAAATCCAACAGAACTCGGAAATCATTTATACCCTCAAGTATTTCCATTCTAAATAAACAGTCCGCATGAGAAATTTCAGATTCCAATACCAATTTTAGAACTTATCGAGTTGTACAATTATATGTGTTGTGTGAATGTGTGTTTTTGTTTTAAAAACTTCTATGTTTAATAATCATGTATTATATAAATTTGGTATACATTTCATGTCATGCTCTGTTGGATGTAAGAAGAATTCCCTTTTGGGTAATAAAGTGTTATCTTATCTTATCTTATCTTATCTTATGACAATGACGCTAGCATTGTGACGTCAAAACGGTTGATCACTATGATGTCATGCCATGGCAACGGCATTCGGTAAAAACAACCGCATGGAAGAAGGCGTCAAATTTGGACAATTCTTACTAGTTGAAAACATTTTAGTTACTTGAAATTAATAAATTTTGAGAGTTATTTGTTACCTATACTTCTATACACAAGTTAGAAAATGACAATGCCACCTGTCAAAGTTGAGTAAGGGGAACATATTAAGAGAAATAGAAAAATTAAATTTTGAGTCGGGCCGGATCTTGTGAACATGGTGTATATGTTCGCGGTGATTCGTCCCAAGTAATTTGCGGGTATTCATTGTCATTCAACATAGGCAAATCAACCAATCAGAATCAAGGATAAACCGAAATCATGTTACAATGCTGCATTGATGGCCGAATGGAGACAGATACCACCTGCTTTCATCAGACGACTGACGTTTTCTGTGAGACGGCGGACATACCATATACTGATCACATACAATTTGTCATTAAACTAATGATTATTCTATGATTTTGTTGTTTTTGTGCATGATCGGAAATTGGACAATTGACCCCACCCATGAAGAACTGGCGATAACTTATTTACCATTAAAGTTACAGGTCTGCTATTTTAGCACAAAACACTAAACTGATGGAGTGTTACAACACAACAAAGCAAATTCCTCTGAACACGTAACTTTTTTAGTTTATGTATCACATTTTGTTAGGTATTTATAATGAACCGTGTGTAAATTTCCCGTTCAAGTTCACGCACATTGTGGGAAATATAAGGGACTAATGTAACAAATCAAATTAGAATTCCAAAATTTCAAACAGTGTGATGCATTTTTTTATAATGATTTAAGATATTGATTAAGTGCCAAATGAGCGAAATCTTTCACGAGTTTTGTATCTGACTTGCTACTCGTCAGTTAAAGAAAGAAAAATTGAGAAAAGCGATCATGCTTAGAAATTTGTCAACCTTGACGGCGTGGCGTCATCAATGTATGTCGCTTTGACGCTATAATGTGGTATAACCATTATATTATATTATTACGTAGGGGAGAAACAACGAGAAACAGTTCCGGGCTTAGATACGTCATCGTTTTAAATGAATATATATTATAATAAAACAAATGTATTCTTGCAGTAATTCTGGAAAAGGAAATTCTATTTAAAGTTCTTCGCACATTTAAAATAGTGGTGTCAACCTTTACGTGTCATTTGTGCAAAGTGGGACTGCACGTGCGTTGTTCGTTTTATTTTGAAATGCACGAGCTTCATGAAATTATTGTCGAATACCCTCATGTTACAGTTTAATTTTGCCATTTTGGACCCCCATTTTAAGTCTCAAGTATTTCCATTTCCATGACGTCATTTATAAAATATGTTTATGCTCATTAAAGCTAAGCGTTCAAGTAAATATGACATGTTTTGTTCAATTCGTATTTCATAGTTTTTCCTGACTGCTGTAACGGTTTCTGTGCTGTGTAAATTGGTCAGTCCCAAGCCATATTAAATCAGGCAATCATATGTATACGTTTTTTTCCTTCTCGTTGATGTTGAAATACTTTAAATATTGTATGATTTGCTGTAAAAAAAAGTGGAATAAAAAAGCAAAATAAATGAGACAATCTCTCCTATCACAGACCTGTCAATTGACTGTGATTTCGAGAATGACACGTGCAACTACATCATCGAGAGAGATAACGACTACTTCGACAGAATGGAGTGGAGACGGGGTCAAGCCCAACTGGAGACCGTCTTCTTCAACATCAAGCTGCTCAGGAACGGCCCTCCCACCGACCACTCGACAGACAAAACAGATGGTAAGAACACGTCTTGGTAGAATAAATCTCATAAATCAAATCGAACGTAAGACTCCTATTTCGCGTTTCCCATCTGATAGACGGACGAGGTAAAAGTGTTACGAGATTGGTTCAATGTAGTTCAATTTATCCTCGTAAAACCACGTACATGGTCCATGAGAATATAGAAAAAGAACCTATACATCTTGATGAACATGTGTGGATAGCCAATATCGCATCTTGGCCATCTTTGTTGAGTGAAATGTTAGATTAATAAATTAAATGATTTCCGGTTTGTCTTTAGAAATCCGGCCGAGTCCTAAGTTTTGCCCGACAATAAACGTGTCGCGACAAACATTTAAAAAAAACCAACTTCATTATTTAAATGCCTTACATAAGTTGTTTAGAAATTTGTAGGTTAAGATTATTTATTTCAATTTATGAAAAAGAATTCCAAATGAATGTTTTTTCACCAAAGTCAGTATGTGATCAACGTCAATATTTCATTAAATTAAAAATATATTTTTCAAAGTCAATATTTCACAAACATTATATAATAAGTCGATCAAGATTTCACCAAAGTGGTATCTTTTTCAACATCAACATTTCACTTAACTCATTATATATTATCAAAACTTCACCAAAGTCAATAAAATAAAAATATTAATATTTCATTAATTCATTGTAAGCAAAACTACCTTCAATGACTAATCCCACCACTTTATTGGGGGAAAAAATCCATATTAAAAAATTGAAACAATTAATTTAACCTAAAAAGTTCTTATTTAAGGCATTTAAATACTGATACTTGTTTGTAAAAAAATGTTTATTACAATGTCCGTCTTTCTCCTGTAATGTAACGCCCTTTTGGCCACAGTAGAGTATAACAACGTTAAAATCAAACTTAATCAACAAAAGGTGAAAAGTGATAAACATTACTTTCCACTGTGATGGTTTAACATGTACAGTTCTTGCGTTGTGCATAAAAGCAAATTTTAGGAACGATTGAATTATTTTGAAAAGCTGTGTTCAACTTTCACTTGTTATGGTTCTACGTCACTGTAGTCAAAATTTGCTACAATGTTAAGTCCTTCATTGACCATAGAATGAAAATATGTTCACTAGATTCTCTCTGGTATGTTCTTGCCTCATCGATGTGGTAACTATAATGGCAAATCTGCTTAATAAAGGTGCATCCATTGTGTTTCACAAAATTTTATTAGGCCGTAATGCGTTCCGACTCATCATATGAGATGTTTACAGTGCAAATAAATTCTCTCAGCTTGCATAATCATCCCGAAACACCAAATATATCATAATTTCTAGTTTCCAATTAAAATAGAGTAACATCGCTTTGCATGTGTAGAAACCGAAATTATACGCCCAATTTACATGCACAGTAGTTATATGACATTAAACATCAAACCAAATTTGTCATTTTGTCTGTTGTAAATAAGATTCTAAAATTACGTGGATCATTGGTGCACGCCACACGTGGTGCATTGTCCGGTTTTCGATCAGAAATCACTACTTTTACCTTCATATCGTCAATATACTAATTCCACTTAGATCAGAATGCCAATTTTCGGCAATAGTCAGTACTACCCGATAACATAACACAATTTATAACGTTGATCATATATGACCCCAAACAGCACAATGGATGTACCTTTAATAATTTAGGTAAATCATTTGTCCGTTATCGTTTGCCCATCTAAACGTTCCTTAAATATGTTTAAGGTAGGTAAGTCATTGGTAAACAAGGGTTTCGATAACAACTTCATCTTTGAGGGAATTTCAGAAGTGGACTACATAATTCTGTCTTATATCTTCCATTCCTTAATGCATTTCACAGATCAGATAATCCCTCTTGGAACATATGTCATATTTTCGTTTATTATCAACGAGTCTAGTCATATCGGGGTTCATATTATTCATACGATGTTCTTGGGCAAACGTATCTCTTTGTCATGTACTTAGTCAGGAGACATGCTATGACGTCACGTTTCATCTATGGCATTGAGTTGTAAATATTGCGACGACAAGTAATCAGCATATGCTTAAAAGTAGATCTTCCTTTATTTCATGTTTTATTTTCTATCCATGCTCTCGCTCGGAAACTATTCGGACCCGAGTGTCGTTTACATAGTATGACCTGCATAGGAGGAGGATCCATAACAATGTAGTTGGAGGTGAGAGACATGTGGCGTTCACTTTGTGGAAAGAGTTGGTTACCATATAGTTGTAGGTGAGAGACAAGTGACGTTCACTTTGTGGAGAGGTCACCTGGCGAGTCCAAAGAATGTACATTTGAAATCGCCACTGACATTGCCTCTCTTTTCCCAGGTCACTTCATGTACGCCGTGAAACCAATCAACTCAGGGACCAACACGACCCTGGTGGCCCCCAGACAGCGAGACCAGAAGTGCTTCCTGCGCTTCTACTACCACCTCGGCTCTCACTACCTCAACGATCTCATCGTGTATGTCCGGGCTGAGAACGAGACGTACACCGTTTTCAACGTGTCTGGTTACCAAGGCGACAGCTGGAACGAGGCTCTAATTGATATATCCGAGGAAACGAAAGTAGGAAAGTACGAGGTGAGGACTTGATTATTAATATCTTCAAACAGTGTCGATTAAATATTAATATACGTGCCTTCATTGAGTATCCTTAATGTGTTGATTCGATATTTGCATTCAGTGTCTAAATTCGGTGTCTTTATTTTGCATCTTTAAACGATTTTCATTCAGTTTTTGCTCATCTGTTGAGGCTAAATGGGATTACGGCATGACATTGCGTCCGTCCGTCCGTCCATCCGCCGAGTCGGAAACTTTACGCTTTTTCGACTCCTTCTCCAGAACCACTGGCTCTAAAGAACTGAAATTGTGTGTACAGACTCTACGGCCAAATTGGATTGATTATATACATGGTAGATTTGGTGAACATGTGACCCAAAATAAGGGCCTCGCAGGCCATGACGTGAAAATCCTTTTCATCATCTTAAGAACGAACAGGCAAAGACAACTGAAATCTTATGTGAAGAATACTATTGCCATAGGTGACATATCAGTCGGTAATACAAAAGGAAACTACATGTCTTAAAAGGAAAACATTACACCGTTCAGAAGAGTTTAAACCGGTCACTAATGAGTACAAGACCCGTGACCACTGATCTCTTGACCCTCCTCGTCATTCTACGGATCATTTTCTGAATGGCTTGGTGAGGAATCTGCTGCCACTTCTCGAGCAATGCTGCATCCAACTCTGCCACAATTTAAACAGAGGGGTCTTAGCGACGTGCTATAGGATTCAGAAAAATAATAGTTTAACCCTATTATTATTTTTTAAATAGAGCCACTGACTCTTTAGTTCATAACTTCCCTCTGAGCAGGTGTTAAATTCATAGCGAAGCAATTTTCGAAACATCCTGCCGTCGTGTTAGTTTACCGATACTATAAAATAGTTCCGCTCAACTGACCAATCATATCGTTCGAAAGGGTATCTACTGCGGAGTAACGTTCGCGGGAGAAATGTGTAGTCACCAGTCTCAACATACATTATGACCCAATGTTAAATGGACCCCTTAGATCGGCTAATGGCTGCTCTTGCTCCTTCACTCTAGATATATAATACAGTGTGTAGTTTGTTTTAACCTACATTTCAATTACGATATCGAGTTCCAATGCTTCACAAGCATTATGTCTCCTCCCGAAGGGTCTGGAGACGTATTGTGTTTGGATTCTGTTGGCGTCGGCGTCAGCGTCAGCGTCGGCGTTCCCATTGTTTCCGGAGCATACCTCTAAAACTACTTGACCAATCTTCACCAAATTTGGTACATGGCAACAATTTGGACATTGTCTTCATTGAAGCTGAATTGGGGGAAGAGAGAGGGACGGTTTTACGAGTAAAAACACCTTCTAGTTCGTAGTTGTTTGTATCAATGAACGGGTAGTAGTCATCAAATAAAATTACTACGACAGCATTTTCAACTTCTTGGCCAGAAAATATATTTGATTAAAGTAAGTGGTGCTTAATGTATAATTGTTAAAAGTTTCATATATTATTACGGTGTCAAATTTGTATGAATAATAATGTTTATGATTTCCAAAACTTGAACTTTTTAAACTGTAGATTGCTATATTCGTCGACGAACCATCTGATCAAGTGTGGACTGTTGGTTATGCCATCGACGACATTACAGCGTCCGAGTGCAGTAAGTTATGACGTAAACATTTAAGCTATCTATTGAAAATTTGATTCGATAGGTGACCAAAGGCAAACTTTTAACATAAGCGTTTGCTCTAGTGTTGGAAATAAGATTGTAAACCATCTTAAGTAAGATATTGATATCGTATTCTTAACTATAGTGTACGATTTTGTATGCTAAACATAAGTATGATGTGTGCTTACGTTGGTTTATGTTGTATGTATGTTTATGTTCCGACTATGGTATGTCATTGTGCATTCTCGATTGGTTTGTATGGTTGTGTATGCTAGACTATGTTGTATATTTATGATTATGTATGCTCGACTGTCCTTTGCAATTTTGTATGCTCGACTGTGTTTAAGGATAGCTTGTTCTCCCTGTGTTGTATGACATCATATTCTCGACTGTGTTACATGATAGCGTATTTTCTACTGTGTTGTATCATAAAATATTAAAGGTCCATCAATAGTGTGTTTTGGGGGGTCACATGTAACTTTATCGAGACGTTCCGACTGTTACCGAAAACTACCATTTTGATGTTAGTCGGCTTAGTATATTGACGATATGAAGGTAAATGTAGTGATTTCTGATCGAAAATCGGACAATGCACCGTGTGTGGCGCGCGCCAATGAGTCAAACGTAATTTTGGAATTTTATTTAAAACAGACAAAATAACAATTTTGGGTTGATAATGTTGAATAGGTCATATAACTACTGTACATGTAAATGGAACGTGCAGTTTCGGTTTCTGCACATGCAAAATGATGTTAATCGATTTTAATTGGAAACTAGTAATTATGATATATTAGGCAATTGGGGAAGAATGTGCAAGCTGAATGAATTTGTTTGTGTTGTAGGTCATTTTGTGAGTTTGAGCTTTTTTAAGCCAAATATTGTTTTATGAAACACAATGAATGCACCTTTAATGACTCTGATGTATTATATCTCAACTGTGTTGTATGATGTGTATGCTCGACTGTAATATATATATGATTATATATTCTCGACTGCGGTGAAAGAAAATCGATTACTTCTTCAGTGTGCAGCGTTGATCCGTGTCTGAACGGGGCCACATGCGTCAACGAATATAAGGACTATAGGTGCATGTGCCCGTACCTCTTCTCGGGGAAGGACTGCGAGACCCGTATCGACCCCTGCGACTACGCCCCTTGTGGAAACGGGGGTACCTGCAAAAATGGTGTAAAGGACAAATACAGGTAAACGGGAGTGTTATTTAACAAATTGCTGGTAATGAGAATGAAAATTGCCCTTCCTTAATGTTAAAATATATACATGTATGATTATTCATATAATAATCAAAATTAACAAATTCGTTGTAAGTGTGTCATTTTACTACAAATATCAAATAAACGTATTCTCAATTTATTTCAATCTTTGAATAACGACGGATTAATGCTACACGTTTACTGTAGAATGTGCCTTGTTTTTACCTTAAATAACAACATATCCTGTTAATTGTAGTCGATTTTCAAGATGAGTTCTTCTACACAGTATTGTCAGTTAGAATAACAATAATTCTTTCTTATCGAACAGCTTCACCAGTGGAAATGGTCAGACGATCCACACTACATATAGGTATATCTATATGGCTTTACATCTATTTACACTCACGTGCAAAAGAAAGGTCCCCACATTTTAAAAAGGGTATGAAATGAAATATTGATGTCGGAGAAAGTAGATTGTGAAGGTTTTGATAAACACATGTTTTGTAAAGAAGT
Source organism: Gibbula magus (assembly GCA_936450465.1). Classification (NCBI taxonomy): domain Eukaryota; kingdom Metazoa; phylum Mollusca; class Gastropoda; order Trochida; family Trochidae; genus Gibbula; species Gibbula magus. Next base: position 67,126,545 of record OW388296.1, on the reverse strand, counting down.
ACACACAATTTTATTTATTGTTTACGTCTCTTCAAATACACATGGGATGCTAAAATCTATTCAGGATGTTTTTTGGCCCCCCAAAAAATAGAAATTTAAATAATACAAGATGACGTCAACATAAATAACCTTCTTGGATTTAAATTTTATGACCTATCATTACTGAAGGACGTCACAAAGAAAGCAAAAACTAGCTCTCTGATGCTTCTATCTCGTTAAGGAGATTCCAAAACGACGAGTGTGTTTCTCAGAAATATGAACAGATAATTGAAATTTTGGAAATTCATATTTGGTATTGTTTGGTTCTGAAGACATGATGTAAAGATATTTCAGTCGTGTTTATCCCCCTAAATGTCTTGTATTTTGTATTGGGACGTTTCCTTTGCACGTTTATATATTTTTTAACTGTTTTAGATTGATTTACAGTTTCCTTTCAACGTCTTGTCTGCTGTTACGGACTTCTTTGGAATTAAAGTTACACCACGACTATTATGGAGAGTGATTGACTCACATCCCCCTAGAAATCTGAGAAATCATTGTTTATACCTCATTTAGTATTCCCCTCTCGGAGGATAGTCCGGGGCATGTCCACACTATTATTAATGTTAGCTTCGCCAAACTTGATAAAAAGACAATCATACACTCATTTCAAGATGAACCTTTTTGGTTGGGGATAGCGCAGTGGTTAGCGCCTTAGGGTTTGGATGAAGGGGTCAGGGGTTCCCAGGATGGGCTTGACAACTTTGTCTGCTGTGGAGAACTGTTCTACACACAGTATGGTTAGGTTCAGTGCTACACTGAATTTACACACTACCACCCATGGTTCGCTAGTTGCTCGCAGGTTTCATGGCAATACATAGCCATAATGGTGACTTGACTTAAGCGGCTTCCATGGAATCAGTGAGTCTAGAGGACGTCAATTGCCAAGGGCAAAGTCAGTTTTTCTTACGTAATCTTTATTCTCAATGGACAACATTTCTCGTAACCTCTATTCTCAATGGACAACATTTCTCGCTTCTAGCAAAATCCCCGAGCGGCAAAAAATCGCACTACGGATTCTTCTTCTATCCTATCTACTTTCTATCCAAAGTCATCACATCTTACATAGACGGAATGACTTAGGTTGATTGTACAACTCAGGCTGGGTGCACACTACCTCCGATTTTTTTGGCGATGCGTCATTCGATGCGTTGCGTTGCGTTTTTTCGCGCATACGGTAGCAAGTGCGTTAGATATTGCGTGTTTATATAAAGTTCATATAAGGTGCTATATATCTCTAGTATGATATATATTTATATCCAAATAAAAGTCTTACGAAACATGTTTAAGAAATGTCAGTATTATCTTCAAAACAAAAATATTGACATGGATATGTCGGTAACAGTAATATAAATAAAAAAAATCAACACTATAAAAAGCGGGATTTGCAATTATGGACCAAGACATGATCATAGCACGCATAATACATAGGCTTACCCACTTACCTTCCATGTGGTTTGAGTGGGGAAACCCCACCGAGAAGTGTAAAATATGACGTCAGATAGGGAATCCTCCATGCGATTTCATTTGCGATGCGAAAAATGGACAGCTCCCATTTTCATCGCATCGGATCGCATCGCATTGACGCATCGGACTTAATGAGCGCGATCTATGAAAAATACACTGTCTGCGGGGATTTTAGTCATCGCATGAGGCTTCGCAAGAATAGTCGGACGTAATGTGCGCCCAGCCTAACGTTGAATGAGACCAATCAGGTTTCTCTTTTTTAGGCAAGAAAGCAACAGAGGTTAGGCTGGAAGAAATTGGCTTGAGTAATCTCGAGAGCATGCTACTCTATGAGGAGAAATGAGGATAGCTGGAAAACAGGCTTTGATGCAAATTCTTGACATTTACCTCTCAGCAAAATTCAAACATGTGTGCATCTTCTCCTTCCAGCTGTGTATGTCCTAGTGGTTGGACGGGACAGAACTGTTCACAAGAAATGAACGAGTGTGAGAGCAACCCCTGTCAGAACTTCGCCACATGCAATGACCTCTTCAACAAATTCTCCTGCGATTGTGCACCCGGCTGGTACGGAGAGTTGTGCAGTCAAAACGTCGACGAGTGTCTCTCTCAGCCGTGCCAGAATAGAGCCACGTGCAGGGATGAGGTGAGTAGAGACAACTAGGAAAGCCATCATTCTGGTGGAGACGTCTATAAGAGACATCAAGTAGAGACATCAAGTAGAGACATCGAGAAGAGACATTAAGTAGGGATATCTAGTAGAGACATTGGATAAAAACAGTACAGATAGAAACACAAGAGTTGAGACATCAAGTAGAGACATCAAGTAGAGACATCAAGTAGAGATATTTTAGTTGGGACATCGAGTAGAGACATTGAGTAGAGACATTGAGTAGAGATATTGAGTAGAGACATTGAGTAGAGACATCGAGTAGAGACATTGAGTAGAGACATCGAGTAGAGACATTGAGTAGAGACATCGAGTAGAGACATCAAGTAGAGATATTGAGTAGAGATATCTAGTAGAGACATCAAGTAGAGGCATCGAGAAGAGATATCGAGTAGAGACATCTAGTGGGGACATCAAGTAGAGATATCAAGTAGAGATATCAAGTAGAGACATCACGTTGAGACATTGAGTAGAAATATCGAGTAGAGACATCTAGTAGGGACATCAAGTAGAGACATTGAGTAGAGATATCGAGTAGAGACATCGAGTAGAGACATCTAGTGGAGACATCGAGTAGAGACATATGCTTCGAGAAGAGATAACAAGTAGAGACATCAAGCAGGGACATCGAGAAAAGACATCGATTAGCGATATCGAGTAGAGACATCAAGTAGAGACATCGAGTAAAGAGATCAAGTAGAGATATATTGTGGAGAGATCGAGTAGAGACATCAAGTAGAGACATCAAATAGAGACATCAAATAGAGATATCAAGTAGAGATATCAAGTAGAGACATCAAGTAGAGATGTGAAGTAGAGACATCGAATAAATGGATCAATTAGAGATATCTTGTTGAGAGATCGAGTAGAGCTATCGAATAGAGACATCAAGTAGAGACATCAAGTAGAGATATCAAGTAGGGATATCGAGTAGAGATATCAAGTAGAGACATCAAGTAGAGACATCAAGTAGAGATATCAAGTAGAGACATCAAGTAGGGACATCAAGTAGAGACAACAAGTAGAGACATCAAGTAGAGATATCAAGTAGAGACATCGAGTAAAGAGATCAAGTAGAGACATCAAGTAGAGATATCAAGTAGAGACATCGAATAAAGAGATCAATTAGAAATATATTGTTGAGAGATTGAGTAGAGACATCGAATAGAGACATCAAGTAGAGGCATCGAGTAAAGAGATCAAGTAGAGATATATAATGGAGAGATCGAGTAGAGACATCGAGTAGAGACATCAAGTAGAGACATCAAGTAGAGACATCAAGTAGAGATATCAAGTAGAGACAATGAATAAAGAGATCAATTAGAGATATATTGTTGAGAGATCAAGTAGAGATATCGAATAGAGACATCAATCAGAGTAGAGACATCGAGTAAAGAGTTCAAGTAGAGATATATAATGGAGAGATCGAGTAGAGACATCGAGTACAGACATCAAGTAGAGACATCAAGTAGAGACATCAAGTAGAGATATCAAGTAGAGACATCGAATAAAGAGATCAATTAGAGATATATTGTTGAGAGATCGAGTAGAGAGATCGAATAGAGACATCAAGTAGAGACATCAAGTAGAGATATCAAATAGAGATATCAAATAGAGATATCTAGTAGAGACATCAAGTAGAGATAACAAGTAGAGACATCAAGTAGAGACATCAAGTAGAGATATCAAGTAGAGACATCAAGTAGAGATATTGAGTAGAGACATCGAGTAAAGAGATCAAGTAGAGACATCGAGTAGAGACATCGAGTAAAGAGATCAAGTAGAGAGATCGAATAGAGACATCGAGTAGAGACATCGAGTAAAAAGATCAAGTAGAGACATCGAGTAAAGGGATCAAGTAGAGATATATAGTGGAGAGATCGAGTAGAGACATCCAATAGAGACATCAAGTAGAGTAGAGACATCGAGTAAAGAGTTCAAGTAGAGATATATAGTGGAGAGATCGAGTAGAGACATCGAATAGAGACATCAAGTAGAGACATTAAGTAGAGACATCAAGTAGAGACATCAAGTAGAGACATCGAGTAAAGAGATCAAGTAGAGATATATAGTGGAAAGATCGAGTAGAGACATCGAGTAGAGACATCGAGTAGAGACATCAAGTAGAGACATCAAGTAGAGAATAGACATCGAGTACAGACATCGAGTAGAGACATCAAGTAGAGACATCAAGTAGAGACATGGAGTAGAGACATCGAGTAGAGACATCAAGTAGAGACATCGAGTAGAGACATCAAGTAGAGACATCAAGTAGAGACATCGAGTAGAGACATCGAGTAGAGACATCGAGTAGAGACATCAAGTAGAGACATCAAGTTGAGATATCAAGTAGAGACATCAAGTAGAGATATCGAGTAGAGACATCGAGTAGAGACATCAAGTAGAGACATCGAGTAGAGATATCAAGTAGAGACATTAAGTAGAGATATCAAGTAGAGACATCGAGTAGAGACATTAAGTGGAGACATCAAGTAGAGACATCAAGTAGAGACATCAAGTAGAGATAACAAGTAGAGACATCAAGTAGAGACATCAAGTAGAGATATCAAGTAGAGACAGCGAGTAAAGAGATCTAGTAGAGATATATAGTGGAGAGATCGAGTACAGACATCGAGTAGAGATATCGAGTAGGGAAATCTAGAAGGGACATCAAGTAGAGACATCAAGTAGAGACATGAAGTAGAGATATCGAGTAGGGAAATCGAGAAGGGACATCAAGTAGAGACATCAAGTAGGGACATCAAGTAGAGACATCCAGTAGTGACATCGAGTAAAGAGATCAAGTAGAGATATATAGTTGAGAGATCAAGTAGAGACATCGAGTAGAGACATCAAGTAGAGACATCAAGTAGAGAATAGACATCGAGTACAGACATCGAGTACAGACATCAAGTAGAGACATCGAGTAGAGACATCAAGTAGAGACATCGAGTAGAGACATTAAGTAGAGAATCAAGTAGAGACATCAAGTAGAGACATCAAGTAGAGACATCAAATAGAGACATCGAGTAGAGACATCAAGTAGAGATATCAAGTAGAGACATTAAGTAGAGATATCAAGTGGAGACATCGAGTAGAGACATTAAGTAGAGATATCAAGTAGAGATATCAAGTAGAGACATCGAGTAGAGACATCAAGTAAAGAGATCAAGTACTAGTAGAGATATCTATTGGAGAGATCGGTAGAGACATCAAGTAGAGATATCGAATAGAGACATTAAGTAGAGATATTAATTTGAGACATCGAGTAGAGACATTAAGTAGAGACATCAGAGTAGAGACATCAAGTAGAGACATCAAGTAGAGAATAGACATCGAGTACAGACATCGAGTAGAGACATCAAGTAGAGACATCAAGTAGAGACATGGAGTAGAGACATCGAGTAGAGACATCAAGTAGAGACATCGAGTAGAGACATCAAGTAGAGACATCAAGTAGAGACATCGAGTAGAGACATCGAGTAGAGACATCGAGTAGAGACATCAAGTAGAGACATCAAGTTGAGATATCAAGTAGAGACATCAAGTAGAGATATCGAGTAGAGACATCAAGTAGAGACATCGAGTAGAGATATCAAGTAGAGACATTAAGTAGAGACATCGAGTAGAGACATTAAGTGGAGACATCAAGTAGAGACATCAAGTAGAGACATCAAGTAGAGATAACAAGTAGAGACATCAAGTAGAGACATCAAGTAGAGATATCAAGTAGAGACAGCGAGTAAAGAGATCTAGTAGAGATATATAGTGGAGAGATCGAGTACAGACATCGAGTAGAGATATCGAGTAGGGAAATCTAGAAGGGACATCAAGTAGAGACATCAAGTAGAGACATGAAGTAGAGATATCGAGTAGGGAAATCGAGAAGGGACATCAAGTAGAGACATCAAGTAGGGACATCAAGTAGAGACATCCAGTAGTGACATCGAGTAAAGAGATCAAGTAGAGATATATAGTTGAGAGATCAAGTAGAGACATCGAGTAGAGACATCAAGTAGAGACATCAAGTAGAGAATAATAATCGAGTACAGACATCGAGTAGAGACATCAAGTAGAGACATCGAGTAGAGACATCAAGTAGAGACATCGAGTAGAGACATTAAGTAGAGAATCAAGTAGAGACATCAAGTAGAGACATCAAGTAGAGACATCAAATAGAGACATCGAGTAGAGACATCAAGTAGAGATATCAAGTAGAGATATTAAGTAGAGATATCAAGTGGAGATATCGAGTAGAGACATCAAGTAGAGACATCGAGTAGAGACATTAAGTAGAGATATCAAGTAGAGATATCAAGTAGAGACATCGAGTAGAGACATCAAGTAGAGACATCGAGTAGAGACATCAAATAGAGACATCAAGTAGAGATATCAAGTGGAGATATCGAGTAGAGACATCGAGTAGAGACATCAAGTAGAGACATCGAGTAGAGACATTAAGTAGAGATATCAAGTAGAGATATCAAGTAGAGACATCGAGTAGAGACATCAAGTAGAGACATCGAGTAGAGACATCAAATAGAGACATCAAGTAGAGATATCAAGTAGAGACATTAAGTAGAGACATCAAGTAGAGACATCGAGTAAAGAGATCAAGTAGAGATATATAGTGGAAAGATCGAGTAGAGACATCGAGTAGAGAAGAGACATCGAGTAAAGAGATCAAGTAGAGATATCTATTGGAGAGATCGAGTAGAGACATCAAGTAGAGATATCGAATAGAGACATTAAGTAGAGATATCAATTTGAGACATCGAGTAGAGACATTAAGTAGAGACATCGAGTAGAGACATCGAGTAGAGACATCGAGTAAAGAGATCAAGTAGAGATATATAGTGGAAAGATCGAGTAGAGACATCGAGTAGAGACATCGAGTAGAGACATCAAGTAAAGAGATCAATTAGAGATATCTATTGGAGAGATCGAGTAGAGACATCGAGTAGAGAAGAGACATCGAGTAAAGAGATCAAGTAGAGATATCTATTGGAGAGATCGGTAGAGACATCAAGTAGAGATATCGAATAGAGACATTAAGTAGAGACATCGAGTAGAGACATCAAGTAGAGACATCAAGTAGAGACATCGAGTAGAGACATCGAGTAGAGACATCGAGTAGAGACATCAAGTAGAGATATCAAGTAGAGACATCAAGTAGAGATATCGAGTAGAGACATCAAGTAGAGACATCGAGTAGAGACATCAAGTAGAGACATTAAGTAGAGATATCAAGTAGAGACATCGAGTAGAGACATTAAGTGGAGACATCGAGTAGAGACATCAAGTAGAGACATCGAGTAGAGACATTAAGTAGAGAATCAAGTAGAGACATCAAGTAGAGACATCAAATAGAGACATCGAGTAGAGACATCAAGTAGAGATATCAAGTAGAGACATTAAGTGGAGATATCGAGTAGAGACATCGAGTAGAGACATCAAGTAGAGACATCGAGTAGAGACATTAAGTAGAGATATCAAGTAGAGACATCAAGTAGAGATATCAAGTAGAGACATTAAGTAGAGACATCAAGTAGAGACATCGAGTAAAGAGATCAAGTAGAGATATATAGTGGAAAGATCGAGTAGAGACATCGAGTAGAGACATCAAGTAAAGAGATCAAGTAGAGATATCTATTGGAGAGATCGAGTAGAGACATCAAGTAGAGATATCGAATAGAGACATTAAGTAGAGATATCAATTTGAGACATCGAGTAGAGACATTAAGTAGAGACATCGAGTAGAGACATCGAGTAGAGACATCAAGTAGAGACATCAAGTAGAGAATAGACATCGAGTACAGACATCGAGTAGAGACATCAAGTAGACAATTCTAAGATGACATTTTACATTTTCAAATGCAACTTTTTTCAGATCAACTTCTACGAGTGCGAGTGTCAACCGGGATACTTTGGTGTTTACTGCCAGTTCGATACAGATGAATGCGCCTCCAATCCCTGTATCAACGGGGGCACCTGTGTTGATGACGTCAACTTCTACTCGTGCCAGTGTCCACCCGGATACACAGGGACCAACTGCGAGGTCCAGATCGACGAGTGTGCGAGTAACCCATGTCTAAACAATGCTCTTTGTGTGGACCGTATTGCGCGTTTTGACTGTTACTGTCGTCCTGGTTACACTGGTGAGTTTAGTTCTATCCCAACTTCCCCCGCGAGTCATAACTTGCGGCAATCTCCATCACTGGCTGGTTTAAGCCTTGCTGCATTTTGTTAACTTTTCTGTATTGCCGTTGAAGCGCAACCTAGCACCAGTACAGAAAAGTTAACAAAATGTAGCAAGGCTTGAAGTCAGTTCGAGTCTTGGAGACAAACATTAATTAATTGCCTAGGAAAATTTAAACTGATCCCCAAAAAACTTTTGTTTCACATAAAAACACACTTAACGGTTTGATAATATCAAAATTGATAAGTAAATTAATGATCAAAATAGCTTTATTTTAAATACTGATTTGTATTTCAATTGATCTCGAAATTATACAATTTGAATAAATGCTTCTGCTTCAGCAATTTCTTCTTTATGCATACAATTTATGTATATGCTTCAACACACTGTGCGACAGATATATTCTCAAGAGAAACAAATTCATCAGTGAAGACTAACAGTATTGATTAGGTTAAGCCTTGATGCATTTCGTTATCTATTCTGTGACAGCGTAGCAGCGTGCACTATGAAGCTCGGGTCAAGTGCACCGCTACGCTGTAATCTATGTAATGCTAATGCTGTTGGGGACAAGTTTCATTATTTTTTTCAATGTGATACCCTCCTAATACAGCGAGATACTTATCTTCCGAAACAAATATATGATCTCCAAAAACCCTCTCTGATAAAGAAAGTAAACTGAACCCCAAAAGAAATGTTACATTTCTTTGAATTTGAATATCATAAAAAGTTACGTGTTCAGAGGAATTTGCTTTGTTGGTTGTAACACTCTATCAGTTTAGTGTTTTGCGCTAAAAAAAGCAGACCTTTAACATTAATGGTAAATAAGATATACCCAGTTCTTCATGGATGGGGTCAGTTTATGCAATAGAGGTACTAAGCATTTAAAAAAACTTAAAAATATTTCTGAATGGATTGTTTAAATTGTTTAAATAAAATTCAAATGAAGTATCCAGTCACTTGCCATGTATATATTTGTTTATTTATGTATATATTTCATATCCTCATGAACTACCGTTGGTTGTTGAGAAATAAAATGGCACAAGATGGACACATCTTAAATTAGTCGTTGAAAGAAACTAGCGTGATTTATGACTTATGAGGGAAATTGTCATGTCTTTGCTTGTTGGCTTACATGTCTGCAGTCAGAACTTGGGTTATGTAAATTATTTCTTATTGAATCGTTGAATTTTGTAACAGGAACCAACTGTCAGCGAAACGTTAACGAATGCTTGTCCGCTCCTTGTCAGAATGGCGGTACCTGCACGGACCTTGTAAATCAGCACATCTGCACATGCGCGACAGGATACACAGGTGAGTCTTTGCAACTAAATTATACTTTCCACTTTCTTTCATCAATGTTTTACTCACCCAGTGTGTGGTCAAATTACCATTCGGCTTACTCTCAGTTTCATGCAAGTTGCTTTGAAATCGTGCATGTCCATTTGAGTTGGAAACGACTTCTCTCTAACTTTAAACACAAGTTAAAATCCCAATCTAAATTTTAGATGAACTTATTTCGATAGTATATGCGTATTGAATTCAACCTTTTTTTAGAGTTAATATTCTTTTTAAAACTTTGCAGGATCCAATTGCGAGACTGAAATAAACGAATGTGATTCGTCCCCGTGTAGAAACGGGGGGACCTGTCAGAACCAAGTGGGAAGGTACAATTGCGAGTGTCCGATCCACTGGGCCGGTGACATGTGCGAGAAATCTCTGACTGACTGTGGACTTGATCCCTGCTAGCGCATCACACCTGGATATGGATAGGCAATAAATGATTTTTGAAATTATAAGTTTGTGAATTTAGTTCAAATGCAAATATGTAAAGCGAGTATGGGTTTCCATAGCTCTGTTTCTATATTTTTACAATTACCACGGCTCCTTGCATTAGTTGGTGAAGAGAGCGGCCAATCTAGCGTACGTGCACGTATAGCTTACCCGTGTTGTGAAACCTGCGAAAAATCGGCATGAAGTAGCGATCGTATGAACTTCCTAAATGCAAGGCATAACTCTTGCCAGTCTCCATTACTGGCTGATTTAGGCCTAGCAGTATTTCATGAAGATCACTGTGCTTAGAAATCCGATGCGAGGGAAATACTGCAAGACTTATATCAGCCAGTGATGGAGATTGGCAAGAGTTATGCCTTACGTTTGGAAGTTGCGATCGAATATACCTTATTTCTTCTAATAACGGCCCAGTCTGATTAAAACCGACGGTATTCCGCGGAAAAAATGTGCAAAATAGTGCATCTACCGGGATACGAACTCATATCGTTCGGAGATTTCCACGCCAAACCGTCTGGAAACAGTCCGTAGACTAGCGTGTTCGAGCGCAATTCAGGTAGCCAATCAAAAGATGCCCAACAAATGCTTTCGGTGTGAGAAGATAGGGGCAGGTAACTCCAAACAGCTATCCTTTGGTCTTTTCCGAATGCTTTCAAAACAGTGACCGTTTAAAAACTACGTTGTGATTGGTCAGCTATTTGACTGGGCTTTGGCTGTGCTAAACTGGTTCGGAACATGCGCCTATACGGAATGTTCTCAGACCTTGTGGCGAGGAATCTACAGAACCTGTTCGTATCCCGGTAGATATATTATTTCGCAAATTTTATTCCTCGGAACAAGGTCGATTTTAATCAGACTGATAACGGCCTGGACACTTATTAACACTCAAAGATAAGTCAGGTTTGTTGGTGTTTAAAATGCAATGTTTTTTAACATACTTATGATATCAATCGCTAGAAAAATAATGTTCATAGCATGACAGTTCGATGAAATTTGGTTTAGAAAGCAAGTACAACTTCGATTAACGCATGTCAACAGAACCTGACGTCATGTAAATATATTTCCCATTTTAGCATTCAACGACTACACGGCAATAAGCGTTTCCGAGGCATGCAAGCTAGTCAATTTCACCAGTCATATCATAGCAACCCACGTGATACACGCTCTTCTTAACTGTTTGGGACATTAACATGTTTCCAAATGCCCTGTGAATGTACAAATTTTTCCTGTTAATGATATTTTTAGTGTGATTATACCAGCAAACTATAACACATATTTGTTTGTATATATTCTCATTTATTATACAATCAAAGCAAAATAGATAGTTGGACAAAACATGTTTTTCAATATCTGTAGGAACTACATAACTGAATGAAATGGTAAATAAAGAACGCCCAAAATTATATATTTCAATTTATTTCAGTAAACTGAATTTCTCTTTCGTGCATTTTTTTTACAGTGTGTGAATTAGACCACTATGCTTGATTTATACTTAGACTTGAAAATACCTTTACTAATTAGTGCGATTCGTGCCCGTTCTTTTGAAAGAGCTGGACCCACTCTATGGAACAATCTTCCACTTTACATAAGAGCAGAACATTGTCCACTTTTAAATCTAAGCTCAAAACATTCCTATTTAATCTGTCATTTCAGTGAGTCTTACAATTACCTCAGACAAAAGCGCTTTTGAGCAGCTTACGCTCGATACTGTGTGTGGGTGCGTGGGTGTGTGGGTGGTCGAAACAAATCTGCGCAAAATTAAATATATATTTCATATGAGATACATGTTTGTCAGTATATCTATCTATGTCTATAAACATACTCGATCGCTCTTTAGGTTCTTCACACTCTCCGGCCGCGCTTATTGGATATCCTACTGTTACTTACCTACTGCCCATATTGAATTTTTGAGGTTTGACCAACGTTCTCTTGTTCTCACATGCTTGAAAGAGTGTACTGTGTGATCGCATTTTTCTCTTTCTTATCTGTATATTGTATTAATTAAAGAGCCATCAAGGATGTTGATTAACATATCGGAAAATTGCCAAAAATCTATCTCCGTGAAATATATACACCTAATTTTTCATAGATTTTTTTCGACCCAAAATAAGCCGAGAAATTGCACTAATTAGTAAAGGTGTTTTCCCAGTCTAAATATAGATCAAGTCTATTATTTTCAAGATCAAAACGTTGTGGTCTAGCTCGCACAGTGTATACAATGACACGAAAGAAGAATAAAGTGTGGGCAATGAAAGAAATCGAAATATATACTTTTTGGCTGTTATTTATTTACCATTTCATTTAATTATGTATTTTCTACAGATATTGGAATAAATGTTTAACCCAGCTAGGTATTTTTCTTGAACTTTTTAATCAATGAGAATATATTTGTCATAATTTGCCGGTCTCATAAAAAGTACATTAAACAGGCAATAAGGTGTATGTTCTCAGGATATTTAGAATCATTGTTTATAAAACAATCGTCACATTCAGTAATTCGTGACAAGGGTAGCCGATGAGTTTCTATAGCGACTTGCGCTAGAGACGAGCCTTCACGCTTCGGAAACGCGTGCTAGTGTGTAATACATTTTACGCAATAAAGGGACTTCTGTTTATATGACGTCAGATATCTGATGTATGTTTTGATTACATAGACTGATGTATATTGACGAGTATAGGGAGTAATCATTGATGCGATGTAAAACCAATCATCTATAGCCTCTACCTTCACCCCAGGCTACTATTAAAGGGGCAGTAGCACGATTTTTCGCTCAAATAAGTCGATAAAATGTATTTGAAAAATAATCTCACCAACACTAAAACACCCTTCTCTCTCCTTCTCACCCTTCTGAATGGACGTGGTTTTGTAAAACCATCGTTTTGTTATTCGAAATAATAAAATGTGTTCACATTAAAATGGCCGCCATGCAATTTTTGTTTTATACGCACCACCGTTATTACCACTACGGATAATTGGTTTGTGTAATAAGATGTTTTACGCTCTAAAGAAACTATAAATCACATAAACTATCATGAATGGAAAATTCGAAAAAATAATTGCAAATAACGTGCTACAGCCCCTTTAAAGACTCAGTGTAACATTGCCTCGTCACCATTCAGCACTAAACAGTAAACACAAACACTCCCTCTCATTTTACAGGTAAATTTTCGCAGATTTGTTTTTGAGAAATCGCACTAATGAGAAAAGATGCACTCCAGTGTAAATATAGATCACATCTATTATTTTCAAGCGCAAAACATTATGGTCAACTTACTCAGTGTAAACAAACAAATGAAAGAGAAACAAAGTTTACATGAGTATTAAATTAACGGAAGTTGAAATTTTTACGTTTTGACGTTGATTATCTCCCCCATGAAGAGGAAGAGTGATATCGGATAGTTGAAAGTGATTAATTATTTAAATTATTTTGATTTAAACATATTTAAACATAATATAAATTTTAGTTTACGCATGGAGTTTATCATCTTAGTAATGGAAATGTTGGGATCACTTCAATTGTTATTTTCTATAAATGGCCCTCGGTTTGATTCATCATCGCCTGCGAGCTGAAGTAACAAGCATAGCGTTGTGATTACCTAAAAATGCTTGAAGTAACAATAATACAACAAGCATAGCGTTGTGATTACCTAAAAATGCTTGAAGTAACAATAATATAACAAGCATAGCGTTGTGATTACCTAAAAATGCTTGAAGTAACAATAATACAACAAGCATAGCGTTGTGATTACCTAAAAATGCTTGAAGTAACAATAATATAACAAGCATAGCGTTGTGATTACCTAAAAATGCTTGAAGTAACAATAATATAACAAGCATACATGTAGCGTTGTGATTACCTAAATATGCTTGAAGTAACAATAATATAACAAGCATAGCGTTGTGATTACCTAAATATGCTTGAAGTAACAATAATATAACAAGCATAGCGTTGTGATTACCTAAATATGCTTGAAGTAACACTAATATAACAAGCATAGCGTTGTGATTACCTAAATATGCTTGAAGAAACGAGGAAACAAGCTTACGTTACATGCAATCAGATTAACTAACAGTATATCAGACACCAGCTTCCCTTCCTTAAGCAGAAAACGCAGTAATGCTTTGATCTGATGGGTGCATGGTCTGCTTTGATCTGACTGTGGGCTGTTCCGTTGTCTCTGTAGGGGATGACCTAATTAATCTTCCACTAAGTGTCTGCGGGATGGGTGCATGTTTGAGCTGTGTCCAGGCGTCCGTCTGTCCGCGTAAAAGAGGCCAACTTTCCTCAGAAATCGTTTAAGATAGGATAACCAAATTCGGTATATCAATACCTTACTGGAGTTCTAAAGTGAGAAGCACACAATTTTTTTGAGTTATTGAACGTGTTAGTTTTCTGGGACAATGTTCACTGTATCATCAGAGGGAACAGCTCTCCTCAGAAACTGGTAGAGAAAGGATCAGTAAAGTTGAAGGCATACATACCTTGATACCTCGAAAATTATGAGACTTTTTTTTTCAAAGAACCGATATGGCCGGTGACATATATTGGTGACCATGTCTTCTTGTTTATCTATCATTTGATTCAATTATGTAGTTCTTACGTATAGTGAAATAACGTTTTCCCCGAAATAGGTGTGTTGCTTTAATCGTATAATCAATAAGATATACATTTATATGAGTCATCTTTTGCTGGTATAATCACAATAAAAATACCATTATTTTCACAAGTAAAATGCCTATATATTTACAGGATATTTAGAAACACGTTACATAACAACCTCACATTCAGCAATGTGTGACAAGAATTAGACAATAGTCGAGACCTTCACTTCCACGTGGGTTGCTATGGAGACTGTGAAATTGACATGACTGCACTCGGAGACTCTGTATATATGCCATCAGTTTGAGTGACTCATGCTTATTGATCGGATGCAGTTCAGTTCAATTTTAAATGCTGTGAAATGCAGATATAATATTTTGAATACATCAGAGTGTAGTAGTCGGAATGCAAGCAGGGCTCTGTTCCATAACAGCGAGCGCTTATAGTCGCTCATTGAGCGTAACATTAAACCTCTCTTGCTCAATGTAGCGCTACGTAGCAAAGCGAGCAAACCTCGAGGAATCGCACCGTGTCGTTCAGGAGGAATGATCGCTCAATGAGCGATTATAAGCGCTCGCTGTTATGGAACAGAGCCCAGGCGCATTCCTAATGTTCAATTAGGTTTTGAAGTGACATACATAATCTCTTGACACAGAGGTTACTCCACTCAGTTTTTCCATCGTAACCTATCTTGCATATAGACCATTACCACGGTTTGAAATAGAGTCCTGATTGGTTGTTTTAAACTTATGCAATCAGCGACGGCCTCTACCCGTAACTGCCTACTTCATCAGAGCGACTGTATAGTATTTCATGGATAATTGACCTACATACGTTTATCAAGTGAACGTTCTTACAGAGTGTTATTAGGCTTTTTTCTACAATCGTGGAATACACTCCATATGTAACAGCTGCTACGATTGAAGAGCAGGGTTGAGTTACCTTTGAGGGTAGAGAATAGTTTTAAAAGGAGTGTTCTATCGGGGTATTTTTTATGTGGAAACGAAATTCGAGAGGATATTCCTGTTTACACATATATATATGTTATTAATACATGATTAAAACACAGTCAAATTGAAAGATAGTAATGAAGGTAATTTTATATTTCACAATTTGATAAAAATAAGTGCACATTTGTTGAAAAATAAAAACAATGAGAACTGAAGCCATTCATCGGCACTGCGAGTGGGGAAAACGTCGCTACGGCATTACAGCAAAGTGTTTATTAGTTTTATGACATGTTATGTGTTGTGTGAATACTCTATCAGTGTGTGTCTTCAGTTGTTAAAAATTAGGTACAATATAGAGTGTTTGCATTTCACGTTATGCAAAAATATCCATGACGGCGACAGAACTCTCCCTTTAACTGTTATCCCTCGAAATCGATCAGAATGCAGTCTTACTGTTTAGAACGCCATTTATCAGAATATTTAGTTTGTAGTTAGAAAGGAATTCGAATGTAACTTTTGATATTCCCAAATTTGAACATACCTTAAACGTTTTTTTAATGCACTCGTTCCATGAATTCTTGGATGGACGGATTTCCAATTGATATGCTCGACAGAATGATCGGGAGACATATGTATTTTAGGATGAGTTCGCGTTGGCGTCGTCATTCCCATCGTTTCCGGAGCATATCTCTAAAACTGCTTGACCAGTCTTCACCAATGTTGGTATACTGTATCTCCATAACATGTACATGTGCCTTTAGGGGGACTGTTCTTTATCAAGTTTTGTTTTGTTTTGTTTCCATGGTAACAATTTTGACTTAATTGTTTTGAAGGGTACACTCAGTTGTTTCCGGAGCATATCTCTAAATCTATTTGACCTTCTTCACCAAATTTGATATACTGTCCAAATCATGAAAATGTGCCTTTTGGGGTTTTAGCTTTTTTCAAAATTAGTTTGTTTTTTTTCTACAATTTGCACTTTGTTTTTAGAAAGGCAAGGGTTTGTTTACGGCGCATAACTCTAAAACTACTAGAGCAAACCTCACAACAATTTGGTATACTGTCTCTCCATATCATGTAGATGTGTCTTTAGGAGTTTGAAAGGAGTACTCTAGGGAATAAGTGTTTGAGGTTCCTAAGGTGATTTGGGGGAAGGGGGAGACATCTGTTTATACGAGTAAACACAACTTCTAATAATTTTATTGTCATAACAAATGAATAACATGTACGGTACAAAAATGAAAATATTGACAGTCTCGTATTTAACAGTCTATTACAGAAAAAGACGCATGCCAATATGAATACATATTCTCGCATTTATGTCCAGACGCGTTTGAAAGACATTTTCATGATTTTTAAAAAATCATAAGTAGTATATAGATTCAGTTTATGCAATGTGAGTTTGATGTTTTCACAATCCAGCTAAGTCTTCCGTACAACGGTGCAGTACGTACCGTATATCTCCTCTTTAGTGTCAAAACTCTTCGTGTTATTCACTGCAAGCACTGCTGGAACAAAGTCTGAATTCTCTACGAAATCTGCAAGACATATATTAATCCTCAACTCCCCTGGCGCTTTATCTTTCAACCAATCAGAAAAGGCAGATGTCGCAGATTGAGCAACGCTTTCAAGAGAACCGAACACATTCCTCAAAATAGTTTGAACTTTAGGCGTCACACAGCCTTGCCACACGTGAAACCCGAATCCAGGAGATCGTCTCTTAGTTGAATAGTACGTCTCCAGATAGTCAATCAAACTACGTACATTGTCAGTGTTCGGCCAAGGGGACTGGATAACGGTTTTATTCCAGATGGTTGGAAAGGTTGCTGCGTTAAATGGATTATGATAGATAAGGATGATTCTGCCAGGGTTATTCCACACATTGGATAGAGTGAGACTCCAGAGCTTATACTGGTACCCGTTGACTGGTACCAACAGGTCCCCTATGGTATCAACGATCTCTCCAAGCAACAGATCATGGTCTGCGGGAACCATGTTGTAGAAATGGTTCATGTCCAAGATGGCTACCTCTGAAGGATTTTCCTTAAAGAAGGGTTTCATTGATTCCAATGCATTCTTCACGCCATCGCCGTACAATCCGTGAAGAAAATGGAATTCCTCTGTATCTGGCTTCTTGCACACTCGGAGGTCGAAATAACGGATGCCGGCCTGGAGCTGGTCAAACAGGGACGTTCGTTGGGTTACTGACCACTTCCGGATGAAACTGATGCCAGCCCCGCAGCAAGACTTTCCAAACTTCCGGATAGCTTCAGACTGGTCGATGGCCACTCCCTGGGATACATCAAGCGTAGCAGAGAACGAATTATGGGAACCTGTGAGAAAGAAATTAACCACAATTACTTAATGAACCAATGTAAAACACCAATTACTTAATGAATCAATGTAAAAGTAAAATCTAAATGGTGTGTTTGTGTTATTGTGATCGAAAACCGTACATTTGTCCAGCTGGTGCGCACGTCGGTTAGTTAAACGTAATTTTGGGAACTCTATAACAGGCAAAAACACGATTTTTGTTGATCAAAAATATACTTTAAAATATTCTTACTATCTGTCTTTAAGCTTCAGTTTCAGTTTATAAACTACAGATTTATAGTTCAATGAACAGTCGCTTTGTTAATAATATATTTTCATGTTAACTCTCTTTACGATCTCATCATTCAAACAAACTCTTCGCTCATCTAGTGATATATCCTAATCACTCAAGTAAACAACTTATTTTCTCATCCTAAATATCTACTGAATACTGGTCCTTAACATCAACATTGCATCACAAATGAGCGGATATATACGTCACTCCAAGCGGAAAGATAACACCCCGATTATACAATGGTGGTCAACACGTTACCTAGGATTGGCTGGTGTACTTAGCCGAGGGGGTGACGGACTTTAGTTAATATTAGATAGGTCCCTAACTTTCGGCAATATTGATTTTATTTAGTATATGTTTCATTTATATTCCGCATGGAAGAAATTCAACTCAAATGAAAATAGCTATTCCCTTGTGAGTAGTCCTTTTCCATATTACCTTTTATCACGAATAGCGTATTACTTTATAGTTTGAGTGTTAAAATAATCATTATGCAGAGATTTCACATCCGGGGAATCAAAAAATAAAAATACCATTGATTTGAATCAATATGAATAGGAACTGATTTCATTTCACTTTACTTTGAGTTTTTTCCAAAATTACAAGTATTCCTAAACACATATCCAAAAGATAAGTATTACACTATATCCAGTATCATGACGTGTTAATGATACACTTTCAATTTTTAATATACTCTTCGGAGATTATAGAGTTATCAATTCTTGACATGTATATTCTCGTAATTAAAATGTTTAAAAGAAATGGTACGTTCATCACACGACACGAGACACGATCGTACTGAAATATGTGCTGTTCTTACCTGGAATTGCAAGGTGTCCAAGGGGGACATTCGTGAGACGCTGGGGTAATTCCCCCATCCAGGTAGAGAAGGCAACGTTCGTCATCTTCCTCACCTGTTCAGTATGTATCTACTGCATTTGTTCCACTTGTCATAAACTACCTGGACAGTACTGCCGATTTTTACACACGTTCCAAAGTTCTGTTGCCACCTGGGACTGGAATATACAGGTGCGCCAGTACACCAAGTTGTTTTACCGGGTCTCTTGCTTTCACATTAATAAGTGAGAAACCGATGCACATAGGTACCTGAGATCATTTCATAACCCCGACATGATTAATAAGATCACGAAACATCCTAACACCGTGCTGTTTACACCTTTACTAATTATCTACCTGCGGGACTCCAATATACAGGTAGGTCTGCACCCTAGGGCGTTTCGGTCGGTTGATACATCTTGACCATTGGTAATAAGAGAAAACGACGAACGGTTGTATGACGGTTTTACCTTTGTGACGTCAGGTAATAAATTACCTGGACAAACGATGTAATTAGATTAATCTAAGGACAGTAATTATGACCAGGAAGACACAACACACCTTTCATATCGGCCTTAATTAAGCTTTGTTTGTTACATTTTTGAAAAATTAAAGTGTTTTTGTTGTTATGTATAACGATATACCTTTCTCAAAACTGGGTAAGTAATTAAATCTTAAATCTGATATTAGGCAATTATCATCTTCTTTAAAACTAGCAAAATAGTTTGAGTGCGTTGAATGTGTCATATGAGATAAACTAACGGACCAAAGAAAGTATAACACTCACTTGTTTTCAATTAATTCAATATTATAAAGATATGAGATGCATTTGATAATGGCATGACACAATAACACCTTTCGGCAGTAGTTTGAATGACCTAATTTGTGACTGTTTTACTTTTTAACTAAAGTATTATTATATAAAATAGACAGGGGTAAGAAATGAAATTTACATCAATATGGCCCCTGTTTATGTTTAGAATGTTGTCAATGTGCTCAGGACGAGGTACATTTATTGATTTTCACATAGAGTATGTGTTATATGTCGATGAACAGTTGTGTTTAAAAAAATTAATTTTGGGGAATTTTTAAATTAAAATTTTAAAGGGGCAATAGCACGTTTTTTGCAAATTTTATTTTTTCATTTCCCATTTATAATGATAGTTTATGGCATTTATATTTACTATAGAGGGTAAAACATCTTATAACACAAACTAATCCGAAGGGGTAGTAACAGTGTTGCGTATAAAGCAAAACTTGTATGGCGGCCATTTTATTGTGAACACATTTTATTATTTTGAATGTCAAAAACGATTCCCATGGCTTTACGTAACCATGTACACTCATTTTTTAACTTGTGAAATATTAAAACAGAAGTTTTTCTGTAATTCAAAACGTGACGATATCCATCATAAGGCAGTCTTATCCATACGCGTGGGGCGTTCCACACTAAACTAAAATAACATGTCCCCTGCGAAAATGTTTTTTCAGAATAAAAGAAAACTGTATTTGTTGTTGAAACTTTATTATGTTAGAATCAATTATCTCGAGTTGTTTCTCCAACGTCATCATTTCCCATGAATAATATATACTATATACATGAAGAACTGTTTTAGGGCAAAATGCAAGGTACTTTGAAACATTGAACATCTTCCAGTTGTCACATGAGCAATATATGCTAGGACGATCTTAACCTGAATATTTCAAAGAGGTATATAGATGTTAAACGAAGAATAGTTATATCCTGTGTGTTAAATATTTGCTGCAATGTCAATCTGGTTTTATATATAAAGTAAGTTTGACATATAAAGAAAACATGGTGTTCATTTTCTACAGCATTATATTCACAATATAAACAAATCGAATTTTTATCAGATATATCATTGATGGTCTTCTTGCGTTGATGATTGACTCGAAAGTCGTGAAGGAAAATGCGAAATTTACACATTGATCTAATTAAGTTTCTATTTTCAGGTTTATGGATATATGCTTCACATTGAAATAGATTCTTTATATAAGAATAATGTGTCAAATAAGATGACGATTCAATATTTTTCCAAGATTGCATATACATATCAACCAACAGGGGTTGGTATTGTTGAAAATAATACGTCCTAAACAAACAAAATTCGTCCTCTGACAGCTACCTACATATAAATAAAAAAAATAGAGATGTAACGCACCCAAACACACCTCCTCGTTCCGGGCCGATTTCTGGCTTTGGAAAAACACAGTCGGAAGCATACTAATTAATGCCGATTAAATTCCCTTTCAATTGAATGTAAAATTATCAAAATCGGTTCTTTTTTGGCCGAGCTGCATTGATTGAAACTCGAGCAAAGACCATTCTTCACGAGTACGCCAAAAACCTGCCTCACGAAATCCCCGCTTTCGAGCCGAGAAATTAGGAATATTTCAATGGAAAACGTGCTGTCGACGACAAACATAACCATTTCGTAATCGCTAGGCAATTCCATTTCGTATCCTGACCCTTCAAATGAATAATGTTGTGATCCTTACCTTCTACCAGCGTGTTTATTACAAGACAGGCGCTACCGATCGATCGAGTCGAACATGTTTGACTTTTCCCTTCGAACTGAGTGTAAGATTCTATCTAACATTCAAAATTAATTCATAACACAGCATTATTCATTTGAAGAGTTGGGATACGAAATCGAAATGCAATTTCTGTACCCCAAGTGTATTTGAACTGAGATAAAAAAAAAAATAAAATAAAATAAAATAAAAGTATCATACTCTGATGCATGAAATTGAGAGTACTTCTTTATTAAACAAATGTACGTATATCTAATACATTCAAAATCTACTTTCTCCAGTAGCTGTATTTTGTTTTTTTACACTGTTGAATATGTGGTGACGTTTCTTTTTGCTTTTGAGTGAACTGCACTCATGTGTATTTGAAATAGTCTATCTGTATTTAGCAGCATACTAAGTATTCCATTCATTTGAACTGTATTAGAAACAGGCAAGCAGGATGACAGGCCCCTGGGTCATTGTTTTTCACACGCTAAGTTTAAAAACTTTTAGACGACCCCGGCTTACACTATCTGTCTGTCTTCACGCCGTCAGAACTTAGTGCTTTGTACTGCTTTTCCCACTCTATTAAAACACTTACACGAATGATAATCAGCTTGTTGTTATATACAAATCATTTCTAATATATTATATACTAAGATGTAAGCTTTTTCTAGCGATTGGTATGATTCGTATGCGTTGGAAAAAAATAATTCGGCATAAGGGACACTTTTATAACATGCTCAATAACGTTTTAATAGTTTCGACAATGCGTGTCACTTTGGTCTGCTGTTCAAGATGTAAGGCTAGGATGCAATGTCACACCGTATCGTGCTGCACGATAGCTGCTTCATGTCGGGTGTATCAGCCTCAGATGGCTCTACTACAAACATGACTCTATTTGGGGTCAGTCTCAGATAACTCTAGAGTCATTTTTCCCCCTTGCCTCAGATATCTCTAGAGTCATTTGGGGCTAGAATTTCCCTCAGCCTCGATGACTCTATCCAGTCTGAAATGACTATACCTCAGCAGCAATATTTTTCAGGCTTTACCAAATCATCCCTGGTAGAATCATTTCGGGCTAGCCTCTAATAACTCTAGTCTATGTGTTCACTTTATTTTAACACTGCCAAGAACTTGAAGGCGATAGGTTTGAGTGTTAAATCCGTCCATCCGCAAGTGTGTCCGTACGTGCGTCTGTGCGTCCGTGTGTTTGTCGGAGTGAGACTTGCGTGAGGGCTTAATTATATTTGTGGTGTTCATTGTAGTTCAAAAGAGACAATGTTTCTCAATACTGTCAGAGATGGCATGTTGATGAACGAATTCGATACCTTTTCTATCTTTGAGGTGTATACTATCAATCGTGCACAGTTGGTACTCTAGAGTGTTTTGACCCTAGGCCCATTTAACTCTAGTACTTTATTCTAAGAATATTTAATTCAGACCATTCCACGGTCTCTAAAAATGAACTAAAACATGAAAAAAAGTGAAATTATGAATACGTAAATCTTCTTTCACAGAACATTTGGTAGAGTCATTTGAGCCTGAATAGAGTCATTTGAGCCTGCATGAATAGAGTCATTTGAGGCTGGACTCATTTGTACAATTTGCTAGCCTCAAATAACTCTAGAGTCATATGGGGCTAGTCTCAAATAACTCTAGAGTCATATGGGGCTAGTCTCAAATAACTCTAGAGTCATATGGGGCTAGTCTCAAATAACTCTAAGAGTCATATGAGGCGGTAGCGTCATTTGAGACTGGATTCATTACACTGGCTAACTTTGGTGGCGTGACAGGCTTTCCTCCTAAGCTAATACGAGGAGCCATGATAATTGTGAAATAAAGAAGGGGCGTATAAAAAACCCAATTCATTTTACCTTTTTAAATTGATCTAAATACACAAACTTAAAGTTATAAAAAAAAAGTTTTATTTTGTTTATTCCCTATCTAAATCCAGTTGTGATGCTTCATCCCAAGCAGGGACCAGCTCCACAATCAGTTAGAGATTTCTCGCAGATTTTGCCGGTCCAGTTGATCGGACACTCACACTTGAATTCTCTCATCTGGTTGTGGCAGGTTCCCCCGTTTCTGCAGGGGGACGAATCACACTCAGTCGCGCAATTGTATTCTGCAATCAAGGTTGGAAAAAGACAATTAAGTGACTTCAGTAAGCCGTTAATATTGAAATCAGTTCTTCTAAAATGTCTAAAAATGGAAATTTGAGCTTCAGACCTAAAGTTAAATAAAAATCTGGCCAAAATCAATAGAGATTACATGGAAGTAGTATGTCCAAGGTTAAGACCTGGGTTCCCCGGATGCAGAGTTGATTCATCCTCGGTTACCCAGGGTTTTATATATGCTCCGGTACTCTCCACTATATCACCCCTGGGAAACTCGATCAGAGAAATCTGTACTCAAATTACGAGCCCTTGGCCGGCGTGAGCCAATCAAACTGCTATGCAGATTGGGCCTTCGAGCCAATGACAATTCATATCACTTCGTTGCACAGCATGCGTGGTCATGTTGTTAGCCATCCGTCACCGGTTATCTCCTTTGAACCATTTCCATTTCCATTATCCTATCGAGCTTTTTCTCTGGTTACTGACTTCGTCACGCCGGCCATGGGCGGGTAATTTGAGTACAGATTTCTGTGATAGAGTTTCCAAGGGCTGATATAGTGGAGAGAAACGGAGCATATATAAAACCCTGGGTAAACGAGGATGGGTTGATTCTGCAGTGTAAACGCTAATGTATGCATGTCGTCACAGGTTAAGGTTACATGTTACATGTTGTGTCCAGAAGTCAACTGACCTAAATCGTCCATGTTTTAAACATTATGTTGTTATAATTACGTTTCTGAGAAACATGGCTTTTAACAAAAGAGAGCCATTTGCTCTGTAGCTCATCAGGCTTTAAATAATAAACTAAATAAGTAAATTTTCCAGAAGGATTTATCATAGACATAACAAATAACAAAGTGTTTTACGTAATCGAGAAGACGATGAATATGGGTATTTAGGTATTATTCCCTGTGACCCCTAATTGGGGTCACAGGGTCACCAAATCTACAATTTAGAATCCCCATTTCCCAAATTGCTTGTACACAAGATCTCAGCTTTCTTGACCTTTTTGGACTGGAGAAGAAGATGAAAATACTTAATTTAAGTTGTCACCCCTTGTGACCTATATTTGAGGTCACAGGGTCACCAACGTTTGGAAGACTGTTATTATCGTGTTTTTAAAAAAAAAATTATATACTTTATTTTAATAAAATATGCATAGGCCCGGTTCCTGCTTAAGCGCTCAATTTACATTAAATTTTTAGGGCTCGTAGCTTGTGACGTAATAGGGTTTTGTGTCGAGGCTGGTTTTTTTTTATTTTCGACTTCTTTCCTGCGGTGTCTTCCCTTGAAGGAACAACTTCAAACCAAAATTTCAGCAGCAGCTACGCAGAGGAACATAACGGTACTCAAGACAGATGGCACACTGGCGCTTGTCTCATGCAACTCCGATGACGCTTTAACTGGACACATGGCATGACATCAGACATGACCCCAGTATACATGACATCGACTTTTTGAAGCTTTTCCTCACTGATAAGTCATGACATGACATGACGTCAACCAAACCAACTTGTATGGCAAGCAACAGCGTGCAAAACGTGGACGAGATGAGAAATGGACTCCTGTTACAATAGAACTCCGAGTGTGGCTAGGTATTCGTGCCGTCATGCCTGTGAACCACCTGCCGAACATTGACATGTGCTGGTCAGATGACTGCATGTGTGGCGGCCACACTATTGCAGCAACTATGAGGAGAGACCGCTTCAACAAGATATATCAGACTTATTTACATAGCCACAGGGGCGTGTATCGGTTAGATATAGCGTTTGAAAGACATATACCTGTATAGACCAATCGTCGGTTACCCAGGGTTTTATATATGCTATAGTAAGTGGAGAGTAACGGAGCATATACAAAACCGAGGTAACTGGGTAACCGAGGATGGTATAGACGACCCCTATCACTATCCTTTTATATATGTAATAGGGTAGGGTCTATATACAATGCAGATATATGTCCTTCAAACGCTATTTCTAAGCGATACAGGCCAACTCTACTCGCTCCGCTCTTGACACGGCTCATATTTTCTGTGCTTTTCATTGGTGACATTGGTTGCTACATAAAACATTTAGATAAAGACGTAGCTTATCTAAGTTAAATGTGAAAAATTAGGTTTGTTGTTTTGAAAATTGTACACAAATAAACGTTTGTAAAAAGAAAATGACATTACTATACATCAAGCAAGCAAGCAACTGCATATTGAAGACAACATTGTACATGTATATTTGCTTTGAATTCCTACTTATTACATAAACAAATTTCATGATCGTGGCAGTGGACGAAAACTTCAACAGGATTGTTATCTAACATCTTGAGATTATTTTTTTATGATTTTCAGATTCATTTATTTTGAGCATGGTTTTAGAAAACGGCAAAAAACATCACTGGGTATTTTTACAGTACCGTCATTTCTCTTTTGCCACCATTATGTAAACAAACCTAAAGGGCTGAAAAAATGGACATAGCTCGGTAATCATTTAGCAGTTCAGTTAAATAAAAATTCTAGAAATCGTCGTTTTCTAAGTTTCTTATAACGAGAGAAGATACAGAATCCAAAAGGGCTTTCGGGGCTGACGTCCTACGGTTAAGACGCGTCAACAAATCGGAGTCAAAGAAGGTTATAAATGTCGACAACATCTTTTATTAACTAATAATCAACATTTTCAAATTTTGAAGTTAAATGATAAATATTCTGGCCAAACACCATTTCTGGTTACGTTTCTTCTGCGATGCCGAATCATAATGCATGTGCTAAAAATGCTAAAGCAATTTAATTTTATTTAATTTGACCAAGCTCTATTGATATAGATATTAGCCTATTATCCGTTCCTTTTGATAATTAATTAAGTTTTCAATTTGTTTTTAAAACGTGTTTTTATTCATGGCTCTTATGAATATGTTCTCCCTCACCAGCTGAATTAAACCTCGCTGCATTTCTTTAACTTTTCTGGAATAGGGAAGCAGCACCTGAACTCCTTACGCCGCGCTGCTACGCTAGCACAGAAAGTTAACAAAATGCAGCAAGACTTAAATTAGCCAGCGATGAATACTGACGCAAGTTATCAAGTTACTTTCGGGGGACGTTGGTCTCGAACTAAACTCGTCAATGTAATAAGGACTTGTAATCAAGTTGAAACAGTAGCACGTATAACAAGCAACTTCGTCTCTGCAAATGGCATCGTGTAGACATGGGTTACTGACGCCCTCGTCGATGTCGTCCTCGCAGTTGGCACTGGCACGAGTAGAAGTTGACGTCATCAACACAGGTGCCCCCGTGGATACAGGGACTGGAGGCGCATTCATCTATATCGAACTGGCAGTAAACACCATAGTAACCCGGTTATCAAGCATTCGTTGATGTTGATATGAACATAAATTTAAAGTTTTAATTCGTATTTCACTTTAAAAAAAAATTACATTCCTACAGGGATTGAGAAATTAGTGTTCAAAGCAATTGATGTTATGAATATAAACTTCGTAAATTACGTTTTGGTCTTGAATTCGTTAATTTCTGGTTGGAAATATTTTAAATATTTAAATTAATTCATATTAGAGGAATTACATTGTTAACAAGAGTGCTCTTAGGGCACAAGAACCCCCGACATTTGTCCTATTGATGTACAAACTATCCTCCATATAAGCAGTTTAAATGTAAGGGCAATTTACGAAATATAAGATTTTATCATCTAGATCTATATTTAACATGAAATGGTCTTTGATCAGCTTGAGAATTTTGACATCGTCTATATGATCTAGTGAAAATAAATAAGCATGTCAAATATCGAAAGCCTATCACAGATCAAAAGAAATTATGGCCATGGTGAATTTTTTCAGAAAATGCATCCCATTCCTACACCAAGGTCAAGGTCACAATGTCAAAGCCAATGACCTCAGTATGTGAGTTCGGAAACATAACATGTTCAAAGGCATTTGCTCAATTAAAAGTTATGGTGAATGTTTAAGTTCCAAAAATTGTGTCTTTCATCAATGCCAAGTTAAGAAGGTCTGAGAATATGGCTTTGTCAATGGTCTTATGTCGAGCGTTAACAAGTTTCATACACACATATATCATTGAGCAATCAAAGTTTGAGCCATAACTCTAAATCTCAGTCAATTCAAGGAGCAAAGCTCTGAATTTATTCTGATTGGTCCAAAAAAAACACATGCGCATCACCGATGTTTATCGAAAGCATGTGTAAAGTTACAGAAAGATTGATCAGATATTGCGGGAGTTGATTTCAGGACACCGGTACCCTTTCCGGGACGGACGGATGGACGGACGGACAGACAGACGGGTTGCGCAAGAACATAAACCTAGCAGTGGACATTAACAAAGAACACAAAAATTCATATTCGATGAAAATATTAAATGTATCTGAAAAATATTCAACTCAGTGCTTTGGAGGAATACATTTTAATCAAGAAATTATTTTGACATTTTTTTTAAAGCTCCTGTTTGATATGATAAAAATATGTTAATCAATAAATCATATAGCGGATTTTTGATTGCCTCGTATCAGACAAACATCAAGTCTGTTTACCCTTACGTTTCACGATGGACGCCGAAACGTTTGAAAAAAAGCTAACTCCATAACTTCAAATTGTTCATTTATGTGATTTAGTTAAAATAGTATAGTTTAGCAATTCATGAATGGGCGTAAAGTAGTTCCGTCAGCCAATCAAAACGCGAGTTATAATTAGAAAAACTGTAATTCCCATGACCATTATGAAAACTTAAATACCCGGTATATCTTGCCCTCTTGGGTAAGAATAAAGTTAGGCATATGCTATGATCAAACGGATTAATGTACGTATGGGAAAACCAGGGAGTAGAGAACATAAACTTATTTATCAGTGAATTCAAACAAAGAATGAAAGATGTATCTATATCAGATTGGTTTGCTTCAATAGATAAGATATCTAAACTCCAAAACTACAAAAGCTTTAAGAACAGATTCGAAGCCGAAGTCTACATAAATTCACTACAAATAAATAAATTCATAAGTACTTATGCTAATTTCCGATGTGGTACACTTGAAATAGAAAATGGCAGAATGAATGGCATAGAACGTAAGGATAGATTGCAGAGTTTGTAAATCAGGAGAGATATAGGATAAATAATTGTTTTTACTTATTTGTAAACCACTTGCAGACATCAGAAAACAATACATAAATGCCACAGCAATCTCCAAACAACAGGTCATTCATTTGATGTCAAATCATAATGATGAAGTCATTAGGAAGTTAGCTATGTTTATCAACCTACCAGCCATATAACGTGATACTTGAAACGACCTTTCTAAACCGTATCACCCGGTACGAGGGACTTACAACCTTGTAATTCCCTCCAGGAGGGTTTACACAGGCAGTTGTAAACACTGTTAGAAGGAATTATAATGATTGTAAAACCTGATATATGTTTGTAAAGATGACGGCTTGAAAGTAAAGATCTGAAGAAACTAACTTAGACTAATTTTGAAAAATTTCTTATATTTACGACAAAATATGTACAGCAAATGTTTTGCAGAAAGTGCGTCTCGAACCCGCACTTGACTGCTGAGCTACCGGGACAGACAAGAAGTGACGGTACAAAAGAAATTCATATAGCGCAGCTGTTAACAGGCTGACGTCACCGAGGGATCCTCAATATAACGCCAGGGATCCGCAAGATCCTCAATATAACGCGATAACAAGTAAAAGGCCTGTTTTACACTTAAAAACGGTTGATAATACAGATAACCCATTCTACCTCGGATTGTAGATTGTAGACCCTGATAGTCAGGAAAAACCCTCGGGTTCGCATCCTCGGGTTTTTCCTTCCTATCAGGGTCTACAACCTTACCATATCCTCGGTATCATGGGTTATCCTTATAATATACCATGCAAAGAAATTTCGAAATACTGAAAAGATACACATGGAGAAAATCAAAACCTTTGAAACAAGCACGTCTAGATTATTTCTTAACAAGCAGAAATTTGGAAAAATCGGTTACTTCTACAAACATAACTGCCAGCTATAGATCGGACCATTCACTGATATCACTCGAAGTAGAATTGACTAAACTAGAAAGGGGCCGGGGCTTCTGGAAGTTTAATAACAGTTTACTTAAAGATAAAAATTATGTAACGGGGGTTAAACAAATTATTGAAGAAACAGTAGAAGAATACCATACCCATAATAACTAAGGCGAAAAACAGCTAAAAATAGATAAACAGCTCTTCTTTGAAACCTTGTTGTGCAGTATCAGGGGCTTTTCAATAAAATATTCTTCAACAAGAAAAAAAGCAAGAATAAAAGAGGAAGCAGAATTAACTAAAACGTTAGAACAGCTAGAAGAAGATTTAGACAAATGTTTGGATGTTGATAAGGAAAATCCTCTTACAGAAATAGACGGAATACAATGAAGAAAACTGGAACTGAATAAAATAAGAACAGACGGTATCATATTGAGATCAAAAGCTACTTGTATTGAAAAAGATGAAAAACCAACAAAATACCTTCTCTCATTAGAAAAACAAAAGTTTTTAAACAAAGCGATCACAAAATTGGAAAAGGATGGTACTACCATAACAGATACAACCGAAATTATTGATCATGTGAAATCATATTATAACTCTCTTTACACAAGTAAAGCAGTGAAGGATGAAGATCTTGAATTACTGTTTGCCAATATGGACATTCCAAAATTAACTGATGAAACTTCTAAGAGTCTCGAAGGTGAACTCCAATATCTGGAGGTTGTCAACGCTCTGAAGGATATGAAAAACGAATGAATCTAAATATGCATCGCAATAAAGAACTTAACCATGATTCAACATCTGGAGAGAAATGTTGTAACACAGATCCCATGACTAGCAATGTTTATAATTGTTGATACAGACGGAATAAAAAAAATACATTCGTTGTTGATTTGCATGTCCTGTCAAGTTAAAGAGTGTTGACAATCTTCATACACAATGATATGGCCTAATCATTGTAAACAGCAGTTTCTTCCAGCACTTTGTAAATACAAGGATTGAATGGAACAAGATGGTTATTGTGTATAAGGTTATGTTAATAGGGTGTGGAGTAATGACCAAAACGCAAAGAATTGTATTTGTTCATTGTTCTTATCATATCGAAATGGATATGTGATTTTGTTAAAATTGCATCCATGTTTTCGTGTATGTCTTGTTGCCCGCATGATCACCTTAAATAAACATCTTTTAGGCAACGGAAACAACGGCAATGGTCTTTGTTTTGCAATTTCTGGTGTTTGGCGTTCTAGCTCTCAATAATGCGCGTTTGAAATCCAGCCTCATGACAAAAACGCATAGGAGTGCTGAACTTGTTTTGCAGTGTATATTTCCAAAATAATTGCCCCGCGGATTCGTGCCCAAACATATATTCAGGTATAATGTTCATGTAAATGATGCAACTACCATCAACTATCACCATTGAAATGTATATTCCATGTGTTCAACATAAACTATTCAATAACTGTCAGGTGAATGTAGTGAACAATGTTCTATTAAATTTTTGAACATTTGTGTTGTTTCAATCAATTTTTTTTCATTATTCCACTTCAAATTCACACATTCATTTGATATAACAAAGGCGTTGAATATACAATCGTATTGTTACAACAAAGATAAGAATATAGATATACATACAAGGTCAGTGAGGCTAGATAGGCCAGAGATAGAACTAACATTTGCAAACTGGGTGGGGGGTATTGATATTTTATGGGCGCTTCAATCAATCTTTATTACATGTGGTTTGGTTTACATGTTTACATGTAATGAATTGGGATTGGTGAACAGGCTGTGTAGCTTATATTAAATTATTCATTATATGTACACATATACTAAAAAAGGCACATGCATATAAAGTTCGTACATTATGATACATTCCGTAGGATTTCAGGACTTGTCGAAAGAGTAAAGGAAATTTCGAAGCGGCATTAAAATCTAAATCTCCGCTGCAGTAGCTCCTTTATTAAGACATTATCTAACCAATCACATATCTACCAGATCGGTCTTGACCACAAACGGAATTACTTTTCATATGGCCAAGAGTTTGTAGTGAGTTTCATTTCTGGTCACACATTTCGATTGAGAAAAACATGACAAAAATTAGAATTTCTGCTGTGAAGATTTGAACTGTATCGGATTTTTAAATCAAAGATCCATTTTAGTGGTTCTTCTCCGTCGACAATCTGCATCCAATCCATTCCTTTGAATAGACACACTGTCACATGTCTTATTGCAATCAACGTCAAAATCATCAGACCTACATAGCCTATATAACATATTCTGACTATTTATCGCTCAAGAAATTATAAAAAAATATGTGTCCGTTAGTTTACACTATTTTAGTTACACATATATGATTATGATTGCAACATTACAAATTAAAAGAAATTGCGTACAAAATGTTATGATGATGATCAACGTTTGAACCTATCAACTTTCCTTGGCCAAATTCCATAAAAGCGACATGCGCACGTTAGCTGTAAAAGCTAGTAAAGCTGCACGTGCAAATTGTGGAAATCACCCCTTTGCGAATTTCAAGGCCACATTAGTTTTGTTTTGATGTCAATTTCAGAAATCAACGCCTTCAACGATCATACAACAAACATTCGCAATGCTAGACTCTGAAAAAACTATCTATACTGACAATATCACTAATTTATTAAATATTGAAAAGGAGTATTAAACAAAGTCAAACAGTCCTCACATTTGAAAAGAAATAATGTGCCAGAGAAATATTTATCTAATGCAGCCTTACATATATTTATCATTTATTTATGTAAAGCGAGAATGTTGCAAAGTGATTAGATTAAGTATGATCAACGTTGAAGTATTTTGATGAACTACGACCACGGCGGTTATTTCTCATTACAAGTATTAGTGTGTTTGTAATGCTTTTAGTTTCCTGTTTTGAATGATTAATTCATGATTTATTTTGTGAAAAATGGTTGAATGTTTACTTAATAGAATATGGAACTTTAACCTACTGAACACAAGTCTTGAAAGCATTGTGTGCCAATATAAATATATACTTACACCCAGTGTATGTCAAATGACCAAACAAAAACACGACTCCGTTAGTTAGTAAATCGCTTATAGAGACGCGAAATTAGTTTGGCATGTCACCAATTCTGAAAAACTCATAAAATTCATGTTCACTTTCCTTGATGTACACACTTTCTAAATTCTAAATTTCAGCAGTTTCTGTATATTAACTTTGTTGTTGCTGTGGGCGAGAAAAGTTGCTGTGATATTCTGAGCTAAAATTACAAAATACATGAACATATTAATGTAGGCCTAGTCAATGTATATGGTAAAATCAAATAAAACATAGTTTCTGAAAAACGGTCCTAGGAGACCAAGCGTAAGTCTAATATTTACCAAGTGATGCATGTCGAGTGAACCTCCTGATCCATGACCCCGACCCCAGAGTAATTCCATATAAGGAAGAGAGAGGTCAGACGAGGAATCCGGAAGTAGTTCGTCTGTGTTCTGCACTCTCGCATTTGTCGCTGAAGAAAGTTATCAGTCACATCGCTCCGACTTCTTCCTGTAAGTATATCATAATCAGATATATACATAGTTCTCTTGGTAATGTCAATTTTGCTAACACATCGGATTTTATATCAGCTAGTCTAGCATTGTGCGCAAGTCAACATCGATGTTTTATTTAGCATGTAAGAATATTTGGAACCACGCCCATTTTCAAGTTTGTCGTGCACTGGCTTTTCTGTGATCGGCCAACCGTGTTGCTATACTAACTCCGATAGGTGCTATTGACTGTTCTGTGCGTTGTCGTTATATTACAGTACTATAGTGGCAGTAAATACGGTAGGTCCATTTATATCCCATGAGTTTATTTTGCCTTGGGTTACCATTTAGCTGCCAAAGTTGACTAAGCTTTGTAGATGGCAATGTAAAGTGTTAGAACATCTTGACCTAAAGATGCAGACGAGGTTTTCTAAATCTTCTTGAAATGTTGATAGACAGTGTATAACGTGCAGCTGTCGTGTTGGGCCGGTGGCTCGAGTCAAGAATGTTAGTGAGTCAGACAGTGAGGTGCGCTTGAAATCGATGTTAATATTGTGATAGAAAAATGCTCCATTCACAATTCAATTCATTTACTGAATATGATTAGAACTGTCAAGATGTGTCACCAGTAAAGGGAGGTTAAATGCATAATTTAACATTCATCTCACAATTCATAAATGTGACACATTGTGTAAAGTTAATGTGTACCAGTGAATAATAATTATACCTGTCAGTAAGCTATTTTGTAAATAAATGAAACAATTGTTCAAATATTTAGGACAATTGAGCAATGATACTATGTTCATTATATTGAAGCCTAGTGCCTTGCCTACTGTACTTTTTCTGTACTGTTTGTTATAGTTGTTAAATACTGTACTGTACTG
Organism: Gibbula magus; assembly: GCA_936450465.1. Taxonomy (NCBI): domain Eukaryota; kingdom Metazoa; phylum Mollusca; class Gastropoda; order Trochida; family Trochidae; genus Gibbula; species Gibbula magus. The sequence continues at coordinate 67,092,304 of OW388296.1, read as the reverse complement.
ATTTCCTAATTGCCTTCTGCACTTGAACTTGCTGTGAGGCAGCAAAGTTAGCCTCAAGCAAGAAGAGGGTTAATTTCAATGGTAGAAATATGCACTATACTCAAATATATCATCTACAATTCGTTCTCCACCACAACAGCAAATCTCATTTCCCCCTCAAATTCCTTAAAATATTTCCATAGATTTCCAATATTACTTTATAATAAGATAATTATAAATAAGAATTTTTAAATTTACTGAACTTAATTTTTCATAGTTAAATATGTTTTTGGTTTTCACCAGTACATTGTATATATCAACAAAGTTATGCAGTACAGACAATCTAATCTACTTTCACTAAGCTGAAAGAACACACCCCTGATATGTTGCAATAGTGACACATAATGTGTTCCTACAGTGTGTGTCATCATGTAATCATATATCACTCCACCCAAGCTGATATTGACATGTTATCACAGACATTCTATCTCATTCAGTCCGTCCAACCCTAAGGCTTAAAGGGAAAATTCTATCACTGATCTATTGAAGCATCCACAGTCTTGGTTTCTTGGCATTACATGAAATCAAAATATGCTATATTTAACCAATTAACATTGTTTAATGATAAAACATATACGATGATAAACTATTCACATAGTAAAACATAAAATATAATAAAACTATAAAACAATATGATGTTAGGCCGTAGCAAAGTTTTCTCCATTCGCAGCGCCGATGAATGGCTTCAGTTCTCGATTGTTTTTATTTTTCAACAAATGTCCGCTTGTGTTGATCAAGTTGTGAAATATAAAGTCATCAAAATATTATCGTCATTAGTATTGTTCAATTTGACTGTTTTAATTGTGTAATAATAGCATATATAAACGGGTACATCCCCTCGAATTTCCTTTTCACAAAAAATACCTCGGTAGAACCCTCCTTTTAGAGGGGAAGGAAGATCTATTGGCACTGTTCATCTTGTTACTTTGCATAATGTGAAATAAGAACCGTGTCATATTTTTACAACTTTTTAAATTATAAAGCATATATATTCTAATTGATAATTTGCAATATCTACAAAGTAACAAGTAATTAATCATTAAACTAATCAACGATGTTAGGTTATACCGAAGCAAATTTTTCTGCATGCTGATGAATATGACGTCACTTCTCATTGATTTTAGATTTGAATGAATGCTCACTATATACTCATTATAAACGCTTTAGTCAACAAAATGTTACACTCAGTAATATGTTTCAACTGGATTGTGATAAACATAATCATTTATTCATATGTAATACTGTAAAAACCGGACTGTCCTTTTTAATTTTGTTTCAATCAAAAATACCCCGATGTAACCTTCTCTCTATAATTACAGATACCGGTATTTCAGGTTTTATCATACTCAAATTATTTACATGAATTTATGACATTCATTCCTTGTAAATTATTGTGAACTTCTATAGATCTTTGAGTGCGACTAGGTGTATATCTATGAATTTACAAAATTTTACTTTTATGCCAAGTTACAGTAACAATTTTGTCTTCTTGTTGAGATATAGTCTAAATGACCAAACATGTGTCAAATGACCAGTATGTCAACACAGGAGTGGTCAGCGGACAGTGACATACTTCCGTGAGAGGAATGTGGAGGAGAGAAGTGAGGGGGAGGGGGAGTTTGAAGGGGAGAGGGAATACATTGCTCACCACTTTATTATCCTGTCATCCTGTTTACTCGCATTGTGTCCTTATAGTGTCCTGTAGGTTCTGATGATCTGATTTAAAATGTTTATATTTCATATGGATCTCTTAAAGTGAGGATTCTATCAGTGTATTATTTGTGGAAATGAAATCAGGTGAAGGGGCAAATGTTGTGTGTACATGATAAAGGAGTTGCAATCCAAACATTCATTGCTGTAATGCATGCACACTTTTTACATTTGTCTAATGAAAAAAACAAAGATGAAAATATTCCCTTGCTGTACACCTATAGAATGTTTTGCTGTAAACACAGATTTTGGAAAGAATTTTCAATAAACATTTTAGATATGATAAACAATTTGAGTACTATCAGTTCTATTTAACCATTTTCAGGATTATTGTAAGAAAGTTGTAAGGCTATAAATGTATGATTGGCTTGGCAAGTGCATGGCACTTCCATCAATAGGTTGCCATAGCAACCAGACATTAATGAGCTTATTTGATCCTCATAGGATCTCACATAAGCATATCTTACAAGCTCAAGGGAAAACAGCTCTTCAGTGTGAATTTCAGCCAAAATTTAAGTATTAGATTTAAAGTAATCAAACCCTGCTGGCAGGTGGTATAAGTCTATCAATATTTCTCATAGGACTTTAGGAACCGGAATTTTTAAAGGGAGGGTTCTATTGGGGATTTTTTAGTGGAAATGAAATCCGAGAGGGTATGTTATTAATACATGGATAGAACCCAAGCCACTTGTAACACAGGTTAAAATTTAGGTAGCGCTAGATTTGACTATTTAACAAAGGATAACATTTTTTGAAAAATGAAAAGAATGAGAAATGCATAGGCGGATATAGCGAGTGGAGGGGGTTACTGAAAAGGGGGTTTACATGCAAATATTTTCAGTGGGGGTGGGGGGTGGGGGGTTGAATCCCCACTCTGGCTCAGTTCAGTTCTTTGGCTATGATTTGGAATGCCTTCTTGCGACATTACAAGACCTGTTGATCACATAATGGACACAAAAACAAAATGGCAGACCTTCTCTTATTTAAGACTAATAGAACCCTATCTTTAAGTGACAAAGCTAATATAGAACTTCTCTATGGCCGTTGAACTGAAATTGACCAACATGATTTGACACATTGCCAATGGTAAACCAGATTCAAATGGTGCCTTTTGATAAATGATATTGTTTTTGTTTATAGATTTGCAAAGATAGATCTTTGTATGTATCAATTGTTGATATTGGCACATGACTATCAGAACTTAAAGACCTTTGGAAATCTAGACCCTGTATAAAATAATTGTACTTATTCTGCCAAAATAATCATTCAACATTTACTTATGTGTATTTAGCAATTACAGAATAAACATGTTCCTGGTGAACTTAGAAGGTAGTGATAATTAAACTGATATCACACAAAATGGTTAAAAACTTATTTAGTTGATTATTAACTAAAACTATGCTGTTTTTCATATTTTACTCAATCTATTCATTACTACACTAATAATGAAAATAGTAAGAAATACGCAAGCATGAAAAACATGTAACATTCCATGTCTATCACTCCATTAAGCATGGTAAGCGTAATTGTTTCCTCCTTAGGTCGCTGTACTCGGAGGCAGAGTTCAAACGCTGGAAATAATTAACAATTAGTTAACGATGCTTTCATCTTAAGTAGGCTAGCATATAGTCTTAGTCTAAATGTTAGTCCCTAAAATGAAAATTGTACCAAAAATTTAAAATTTGAAGGAAAAAATTCAATAAAAAGAAGCCACTGAGATTTCTTCATTTTCAAACCATGCTTTCTGGTCTTGTCATAGACTTGCCAAGGCTTTTAAATAATTTCCTAGTTTGATTGACAGGCTAGTATAATACCTGATATGCCATAATTTCTTTCTGATATTAATTAGAGAAACAAATAATAATTTAAGGAACTTGAGGAGTCTTAATCCTTAACCCTTTCACCACTACATGCCTAAATTTAGGCACGTAAACCTATTAGCGATTAGGTTTCTTTACTGGCTAACATTTTCTAGACTTAATAAGGCTTTGACATCCTGCTATTTAGTGTATTTGTATCTCTACTCTACAATACCATGATTCCCTGGGCCAAATAACTCTTGTTAGGCTGGTTACACAGCACTAAATATAGCATGTCATTTTAAGCCAATGAAATGTCTCGATTTGAACGTCAATGATCGCTCATCAGATCACTCATCTGGGTACTGCCAATATTGCTAAAGTATAAGTTCTTTTATTAGTTGCTTAGTGTAAGCCGTACAAGAGTTATTGGGCTCAGGGAATTGTAGGGAAGCAACACAAATACACTGACAGAGCAGGGAATTGTAGAGGGGCGGCGGACACACTGACTGAGCAGGGTATTGTAGGGGGCAGCGGACACACTGACTGAGCAGGGTATTGTAGAGGGGCAGTGGACACACTGACAGAGCAGGGTATTGTAGAGGGGCGGCGGACACAATGACGGAGCAGGGTATTGTAGAGGGGCAGTGGACACACTGACAGAGCAGGGTATTGTAGAGGGGCAGCGGACACACTGACAGCAGAGTTTTGTAGAGGGGCAGCGGACACACTGACAGAGCAGGGTATTGTACAGGGGCAGTGGACACACTGACAGAGCAGGGTATTGTAGAGGGGCGGCGGACACAATGACGGAGCAGGGTATTGTAGAGGGATGGCGGACACACTGACGGAGCAGGGTATTATAGAGGGGCGGCAGACACACTGACAGCAGAGTTTTGTAGAGGGGCAGCGGACACACTGACGGAGCAGGGTATTGTACAGGGGCAGTGGACACACTGACGGAGCAGGGTATTATAGAGGGGCGGCAGACACACTGACGGAGCAGGGTACTGTAGAGGGGCAGCGAACACACTGACGGAGCAGGGTATTGTAGAGGGGCAGCGGACACACTGACGGAGCAGGGTACTGTAGAGGGGCAGCGGACACACTGACAGCAGAGTTTTGTAGAGGGGCAGCGGACACACTGACAGAGCAGGGTATTGTACAGGGGCAGTGGACACACTGACAGAGCAGGGTATTGTAGAGGGGCGGCGGACACAATGACGGAGCAGGGTATTGTAGAGGGATGGCGGACACACTGACGGAGCAGGGTATTATAGAGGGGCGGCAGACACACTGACAGCAGAGTTTTGTAGAGGGGCAGTGGACACACTGACGGAGCAGGGTATTGTACAGGGGCAGTGGACACACTGACGGAGCAGGGTATTATAGAGGGGCGGCAGACACACTGACGGAGCAGGGTACTGTAGAGGGGCAGCGAACACACTGACGGAGCAGGGTATTGTAGAGGGGCAGCGGACACACTGACGGAGCAGGGTACTGTAGAGGGGCAGCGGACACACTGACGGAGCAGGGTATTGTAGAGGGGCAGCGGACACACTGACGGAGCAGGGTATTGTAGAGGGGCAGCGGACACACTGACTGAGCAGGGTATTGTAGAGGGGCAGCGGACACACTGACAGAGCAGGGTATTGTAGAGGGGCAGCGGACACACTGACTGAGCAGAGTTTTGTAGAGGGGCAGCGGACACACTGACTGAGCAGGGTATTGTACAGGGGCAGTGGACACACTGACAGAGATGGGTATTGTAGAGGGGCAGCGGACACACTGACGGAGCAGGGTACTGTAGAGGGGCAGCGGACACACTGACGGAGCAGGGTATTGTAGAGGGGCAGCGGACACACTGACGGAGCAGGGTATTGTAGAGGGGCAGCGGACACACTGACTGAGCAGGGTATTGTAGAGGGGCAGCGGACACACTGTCGGAGCAGGGTATTGTAGAGGGGCAACAGACACACTGACAGCAGGGTATTGTAGAGGGGTGGCGGAAACACTGACGGAGCAGGGTATTGTAGAGGGGCAGCGGACACACTGACAGCAGGGTATTGTAGAAGGGCAGCAGACACACTGACGGAGTGGGGTATTGTAGAGGGGCAGCAGACACACTGACGGAGAGGGGTATTGTAGAGGGGCAGCGGACACACTGACGGAGCAGGGTATTGTAGAGGGGTGGCGGAAACACTGACGGAGCAGGGTATTGTAGAGGGGCAGCGGACACACTGACAGCAGGGTATTGTAGAAGGGCAGCGGACACACTGACGGAGTGGGGTATTGTAGAGGGGCAGCGGACACACTGACAGCAGGGTATTGTAGAGGGGCAGCGGACACACTGACGGAGTGGGGTATTGTAGAAGGGCAGCGGACACACTGACGGAGAGGGGTATTGTAGAGGGGCAGCGGACACACTGACGGAGTGGGGTATTGTAGAGGGGCAGCGGACACACTGACGGAGTGGGGTATTGTAGAGGGGCAGCGGACACACTGACAGCAGGGTATTGTAGAGGGGCAGCGGACACACTGACGGAGTGGGGTATTGTAGAAGGGCAGCGGACACACTGACGGAGAGGGGTATTGTAGAGGGGCAGCGGACACACTGACGGAGTGGGGTATTGTAGAGGGGCAGCGGACACACTGACGGAGCAGGATGGGGTCTGGATGATAGAGTTCCTCTAGAGCAACAGCATCTGCTAGCTGTAGAGTGTGAATTCCTCGCACACTATTGCCCATAACCCTGCTTATTATCCGTATGATAGATTTAACACCCCACATCCTAGACTTGCCAGATTGCATTCTAGACTTCGCCATGTCTTCAATCAGTGGCTGATCTAGTGTTTGGGGAGGGGAGAGTCAATTTACCATTTTGTTGGAACAAAAAATGAGGGAGAACAAAATCTTAGCAAGTCTATCACATTTTAGCAAAACTTTGTTTGAAAACATGTCTTTAAGTCTTTGAAACTTCAGAGGATACAAGATGTATATATATATATATGTATATCACTACTGTGTTTTTTTAATTTAGAAAATTTCTGAAATTTGAAATGTTATTTATAATATTAAAGTGTAAAATTGAAAAGATCTCATAAGCTCATTCATGTATTAACTATATGTTTTGAATGGGAGTCAAAGATGATATATTTTCCGTTAAAGCATCCAAGAATGTAGATTTGTTTCCAAAGAAGCACTAAGCAAGGCTAAATGTCTGGTAAACATTCGGTGTGTTCCTTGCCAAATCAACTTGGGGTATAATGATTTGGAAATATTCTTTGCTGATAAAGCGTTTTTGTTAAGTAAATTTGTATTGGTATTTCACCTGGTGATTGTTTGCATATATTTAAATGCAGTGCTATTGGGTTTAAATTTTATTTATTTGTTTTTACCATATTTCAAATAAGAAAAGTCAAAACGACTTATGGGATACATCAAGTGTATTTGTGTTCATTTGCATTATGTTTTAGTTTATATTTTAGAATTTTCTTTGAATTTTTAATTTGGCAATGTATCATATTTTTATGAAGCTGGAATTTTGTTTAAAATTTTTCCTATTTTTTTGGTAAACTGATGTTAGAGTGCTAAATGTTTCTTTCAATTTTTAATCCTAAGCATATGCAGTTTTACATGTTCTTGCACTTGAGGCAGCCGGTCTGGGAAAGGTCGCTTCGACCTTTCAACTCTGAGTCACCATTTACATTGGCTTGTAATATGATCTTTATGTATATATTGTATGAAGTATAGATTTTGTAGTGAAATTTAATAAAATGTTGAAAATTGATAGCTAAATGATTAAATGACAAGTGCAGAACATTATAAACTGAAAATCAATACTGAAATTACGAAATGAAAGATGAAAAGAATAAAATAAAATATATGAAAGCTTCACTATAAGTTACACAAACCAACACTTATTATCTGAATTCATGTGATGTTTGATATAGCATTTAAAAATACCCTTCATTACACTTTATATTACATTATACTGTTAATGGGACCTAAGAGTAAGTTCCTTATGTGAAGATATCATCATTTGACCCTTGACATTTCCCCTTTGCTTTATTCGTGTTATTCTGTAGTATCCACTCAGAAGAAATGCAACACTTGCTTTCATGATACTGTGAAATCAGTGATACACCATCTCATACTGTACTTAAAGGGAGGGATCTATCGGGTATTTTTTGTGGAAACAACATTCCACGGGACCTTCCTGGTTATACATATATTAGTAATACAATTGAAACACATTACTGATGGTAATATCCAGATGACTTTAGATTTGACAATTTTACAAAGAATTGAATAGCACACATTCAAAAATCAAAACAATGAAAAGTGAAGATCCAACAGAGAACAAACTCAGGGGAGACAAGCAAAGAGTTTATTGTGACGTTTCGCCACAAAAAATACAGGCATGGAGTTACTGCTAAAGTACTAAAATGAGGTAAAGGTTGATGATGTCACAATGGGCATTGTGATGTCATAGTCACTTGGCAGTTGATGGAGGAGGAGGCTTTATATGTTTCCTCCCTCAAGTGCAACTATATTCAGTCCGTTCACTTTCAAACAAACTTGTTCTTCTACTTCAAAGTGCCACGTCAATGGTCATGTACGTACACTTGCATACACATAAGGCACGCTTGTGTGTATTCACAAACCGATGCATAACATCTGAATTCTTTTTCAAACAGTTAAAACCTGTTGCATTCAACCAACATGTTATTAAATGATTGTGATGACCTGAATAAGTAGTAGTCCAACTAAAATGTAAGCAGAAACTCTTTGTATTAGTGAATGTATATTGGAGCTGACTTGTGTACAGTTTATTGTCAGTTAGTGAAAGAACTATGTGTTTGCATTGAATAAATACATTAAACTAATTGAAAACATGCATAATGCAATCTCAGATAGGTCATTGGGTTCGTCAAATCAAACCTGCAAACAATTTTCAAAAGGGGATTTGAACCCCCTTCCCCCCTTCCCCCCCTTCCCCCCCTTCCCCTTTCCCCCTACCCCCCTTCCCCCTTCCCCCTTCTCCCTTCCCCCTACCCCCCTTCCCCCTTCCCCCTTCCCCCTACACCCCTACTCCCCTACCCCCTTCCCCCTACTTGTAAGGCCCCAGGCCCCTATTAGAGGAAGTACGGTAGATTGGTGCAAGCAAACATGCAATGAACAACTGGTCAATATCTGTAGAGGGTTGTCATGTTCGCTATACACAGACGAGTGACACGCCCAATGTGCAGACAGATAAATAACAAAATACTGTCCTTGCATTAAATCCTTTTTATTATCCGTGAGAATAAATGAAAAACCTCGCTTCATGTAATATTATAAAAATTCAGGTAGATATTTCGTAGGTGAATGAGTTTGTATAACTTGTGGAAAAATTAGCAAAAAAGTATTTACAATTTTACAAATGTTTAAAGCAACAGGGTCGATAGTTATTCATGTAGAAGAATTTTTATTTGTAATGGACAACCAAATTACTTCAATGTCTAAGCTTTTGTTGTATAAATGAGCTGTTACCTGCTGGTGGTGGGCATACACTGTTGTAATGTGATCTGTCTTTTATTTTTAAAAAACAGGAGCCTATTTCATATTAGTTATAGTCATTTGAGTCCCTATATTAATTAAATCTTCAATTATTGTTCAAATTCATCATTGTGTTGTAAATTTCCTGACTGACTGAGGTCCTCTAAACTGGTCCAGTTTTAGTGATAAAACATGGGTGGTATAGGTAGAGGGTAATGTCCGAGTAACTCTCCATCACAGTGCATCACATGCACAAATTTCTAGTTTATTTATTACTTTTTTTAGGCTTATAATTTTAATGTCCAAAGTCTCTTTATATATTTACTTTAAAAATTTAATCTTGTACATTATCTGCTTTTCAAACTTCCTTCACCAAGAATTAAGGATGTAAAAAAGCTTAATGTTTTGTCAAGTATCACAGAGGTGCAAGGTCACTTTAAAAGATTTACCGGTTTCTCTTTACCTATTTTTCAAACGGACTACATTCAGGAAAGCGTGAAAACCCAGGTATTAACTGTATGTAGCCTCAGGTACATAACATAAGGATGTAAGTTAAGTTTTCCATGTATATTACATCATACATTTCACCAGGTGAGACATGAAGGTAAACATTACCTGTCCATACAGGTAAGCGACAAGGAAGTGTTCTCTGTCTATGGCACTTCCTTGTTTGTTGAGAAACTCAAGAATTTAAGAATGTATGACTGTATGTCATAGAAACTTATCTAGCTGTCGATGTTTCGGACTCTTGGTTGAACTTAAATTCTCATTTGTAAAGTGGAAATCAATTATCAGAAATGGATGAATCTATTATACAGTGAAAAACAGTAGTTCGTATTGAAATTCATTTTCTACCACAGGATATTCATATTTCATATTTCACATTTGTTTAATCACTATCACTTTATGATAATCTCTCCCCCCCCCTCCCCCCCCCCCCCCCCCCCCCCCCTCTCACTGATAAAAGTTACACTCAAGGAGTTATATATGTCAAATAGAACAAATTACTTATCTTCAGTGACTGCCTGTGTAAATTTTCTACATTTTGACCTACATGTGTCTTCCATGTCAATATTTGTGTGTTGATTCACTGAATCCACATATATTTCACCCAAATTCGCCCACATTTATTTTGCTGGTTGTAGCTCACAGGTAATAGGCTAAGTGATGCAGGCTTCCTTCATGCTTTTTACCTTCAATCAAAATTCAACATTTACAGGTGTTGGTTAAATTGCCAATCTTGAGGTTGAAAGATTTTTATTCTATTGTTTAAATTTTAGGTTTAATCTCCAAGTTCTCCTAATAAGCTGCAATCATGGCGGAGCAAGAGCAAACAGGTGAGTGAAACACATAATGAACATATTTATTGAAAAATGTTTGGAAACAGACACTATTGTTGACAATGGTCTTAACAGCCAAGGATTTTTGTCATGAACACCTTAATTTGTAATCATTTAAACTGTCTAGGTGAACCGCTTAAAAAGATATATGTAATTGCCTTTTACCATCAGACCTCGATCGTTTACCCGGACCCTGTAGAGTGGTAATATTGTACAGTTAACGGACGGTGACGCTTTTTCCATAGACTTACATGTTAATTTATCCCCGATAAATAATTTTCATAAAATAAGTTCTCTTTGTATCAATGTCAAATTTCTCAGCATCATTTGAAATCATTTCAGCTTGAAGTACATAATATCAATTACATTTTCTAACTCCAATTTTATGTAGATTCATCCGATAAACCTGCTTATGTACAGTAAATAAAAACGTTTCCATGATAGATCGCCATGTTAAATTTTTCACAGTTATGTTTATATGTTGATCAAATTACTGTAATTCCCTAGATAGAAAATTGAAAATTAAACATAAATTATGAGGTTGTAGACAAGATGATTCCTTACAACCCTGCTAAATGTGAATATAATTGGGCAAAAATCCTATCTATGAACATTATTTATCCTGGACTAAATTAACATGCAAGTCTATGGGAATAATAATAATAATAGTAATAGTATATTTATAATGCGCACATATCCATGCACAATCCATGCTCAAGGCGCTACACAATTATTAGCCTGAAGGAATCATACTTTCGGTGCTGCCTATGAAGCGCTCCGCGCGACCGATTAGGTCCATATGTTCCGATATCCAGGTACCCATTTGTACAGCTGGGTGAACTGAGTGCAATTTGGATGAAGTGCCTTGCCCAAGGACACAACACAGTATAAGAACCAGGTCACAAATGTTTTGTGTCTCCACCGGGATTCGAACCCGGGCCGTTGGCGTGAGAGGCAGACATGCTAACCACTACACCACTGTGCTAAATATATCGTCACCATCCGTTAATTTATGGCACGGAACTGTATATCCGGAAAGCCGGCCATCAACATGGCCAGCCATACTCGCTTTCCGGACGATTGCAACTGTAACCATATTGTGCGGATAAACAGGGTCTAACTATATATGTATAGTGTAAACATTTGTGTCCACACAGTGAAACTGTAGGATGTAATGCAGATTAAAGAGGAAAGGGCTATCAAACATATTTATCCCCAAATATAGACATTGTAGCATGTTATTTCGAATTTGGTGTAGAAGCTGCTTGTTAAAAGATATCTCTAAAGACTCCAATGATTTGCAACAGGAGCCAGTGCAGTGTTGGCCATTAATTCAATTGAACTTTTTAATTTGAATCTGTGGTTTAATTACCTGCTTATGCTAAAAAATATTTTTATGGAAGCTTCCCTGACGATTGGAAACACGCCATTCAAACACTTTTCTTTTTAATGTGCTATATTAAACTTAATACTAGTCTATACACAAAACTAACATTTTGTAAGAATAGGCAGTTTGAATTTGGAAATAATAAACCAGTTATTATTTTCATAAGAGTAATTGCATGAACATGTTCAGTCAAAGTGAAAAAGCTATAGGCAAATTCTTAGATTTTCCCTTGAATATTATTTCACAAACATTATCATTTGGAACTTCATCCAAAAGTATGTTTACACAGTAGTAAGAAAATAAGAATATCCTAGATGTACTCTATTCCATAATCAATAATATCCAGTTTCAGGGTTTGTGAAAGCCAAGAAGTATGATTGGAAGGACACCAACATGGCTTTGTTCGGTTCTGACACCGAGAAAAATATCAAAAGTAAGACTTGTTTGTTTATTTTGACAAAATTTGATTGTAAATGTTATGTTTGAATTCATTAATATAGTTTAATATCATTTCATGAAAAATAATATCATGAATATTGTTATGTATTATACAGGGTTATTATCTCTCCCCATTCCTATTCTATCGTTATTTTTGCTCAATCTATTTGATAAACAATTTAAAAATTGAAAAATAGTTAATTGCATTGAGATTTTTTGTATCATGTTCAAACTTAATTAAACAGCTCGAAGGGTTAATACAGGGTTGACGTTTCTTACCCTACTTATATCCCTTAATTTTTTTACCCTGTCTGCTGTGGCATCCATCATAATCTAAAGAGGCCTAGAAAGATTTTGACCACTCATCCTAGCATCCCAGCCATGTTCAAATTCTGTTAAAACTATATAATTGATGAACAAACCCTTTCAAAATGTAAAATAACAAATTTCAGAGGAATCTGCCGAGACGGAGCCTGCCTGGGCAGGAGCAGGACAGGAAGTGGGTCTCAAGATCTGGAGGATTGTGGTACGTACTTAGAGATGTGGTCATAATAATTACGGTATTATCGGTAGTTTTTCTTGATAATAATACATCTATATAACTTTAATTGCCTACATTTCCTTTCCAACACTGATCTAAAGAGATTAAATTCAAATAGATAACTTATTTCTCGAAAGCACGCCTCTTTGGCAGCTATGTGATCACTGAAACGGAGAAATAAATACTCAGTTGTCTCTTATCAATGTTGTAATGTTTTGAAAATTTTAGTTATTTGTTTTTGATGAGTTTTATGGTTAACTATTACCTTTTGTAAGTATTGAAAACATGGAAATGAATAGATCTTTAAGACTGCATTATGGTTACCTTATAGTCAGTTAAGATCTACAAGTTTGTTGGATTCAAAATGGCCACTTCCAAGAAAAAATAACAGCATCTGACACCTGTATGTACTGAAGTACGTTTTGTTCAAAATATATGCCAAATTTATCATATTTACCACGACTACATACATACAGAGGTCATTCTTTTATTAGTAAGGTTTGAGTTCTTTTACATTTATTATTTTTAATGTTTAATCGAATGTTTTGCTTCAGAACTTTGAAGTTAAGGATTGGGACCAAGTTAAATACGGTGATTTCTTCAATGGTGACTCGTACATCATTCTCAATGTAAGTATAGACAGTCTGATTAAAACTGACCCCGTTACAATGAATATAAAGTACAAAGTAGGATTGGCGCGTCAATACTTAGGTCTTCAAGACTTCTTCTTGACTTTGAACTCCCTTGATGGACTCTCGGTTATTATTCCCCGCCATGAAGTGGAAGGGGGATATAGGTTTGAGCTCCATCCGTCCGTCCGTCCGCTATAAAGGGGACAGCTTTTCTCAGAAACTATTTAAGATAGGACAACCAAATTTGGTGTGTGGCTTGAGGGCATACATACCTTGATGGAGTTTGAAAATGAGAAGCGTGCAATTATATTTTCCAGAGTTATTGCCCTTGTTCTGTATTTTGCGACTTTGTTCATGTTATCTCAAAAGGGGACAGCTTTTCTCAGAAACTATTTAAGATAGGATAACCAAATTTGGTGTGTTGCTTGAGGGCATACATACCTTGATAGGAAGAAAATGAGTAGTGCACAATTATTTCTTCTCAAATTATTGCTCTTATTCCAATTTCTTGGGTCTGGCGGGGGATGTTGATGACTATGTCTGCTTGTTTGCACTGTAAACAGCAAATATGGTGAGTCGGAACATATTAATGTCAAATAAAATTTTATGAACACATTAATGGATGCACCTTTAACATAATTCTGTCAACCTAAGCTCTGAAACAACCAGCAGTTAGATATATTGCTTTGATCTTCTTTCTAGACTTACAAGGAGGAAGAAGAAGATCTTCTGAAATACGATGTTCATTTCTGGATCGGGAAGAACAGCACTCAGGTATTTGTGAAAACGTTTTGAAATTTTAAAAAGTGTTTAAACCCTTCCATCAATGGTGCTCGTTTAAAAATTCTGGAAGGTTAAAAGATTGACAGAAACTGCCTTTCTCTTCCTGCAGAGGTTATTCCCTTCAGGTTTTCTATCATTAACTCTCTTACATATTGATGATATTTCACTATTTTTGCATAATCTCCTGTCAATGAAAGTTTGCAACACTGGTAACGTCCTTTGTTTTTGTCCAAACAATCTATTTACATCTGCGACCAATTTTCTCTTATAATCACAGATGAAGCAACTCTAGTCAACAGTTACAGAATGCACAGTTTGAAATAACGTTGTTGATTGTCCAATCTACTACTGATATAACCAATCAGGGTTCCATATTTCTAGCCGATAAATTTGTTTCTTGTTTCCGCCCACATCAGTTTCAAACCCACGCCTCAGGTCTTTTTTTCCCTAGATTGTCAAATGTAAGGGGCAGATAACTGTAATTTTTTAGCCTCAGAAAACATTGGACATAGAAAATGTCACTCGTTTCTGTTGAGATGGAGTGTAGGGGTGAGGTTATTGACTTTTTGGAATAGTAACATATATTTAAGAGGGTTTGTGCTTTATTTATATAAATAATTGTATAAAGTTTATTTGTTTAACTCCTCATTCCCCCCCCAAAAATGTCGTAAATAAAATAAAAATCGCGTCATCACATCATTTTTGACAGCCTGTAAAGACAAGAAACATTTCTTTTATTTTTTAAGCCTAACAAGGTTAAGATAGAAATCCTGAGTAAATTTGAACTAACTTCTAATTCAGGGATTCTATCTATATTTCTAAAAAAATTATCAATATGTAACAGAGGTTATGATAGAAAATATGAAAGGAGTAACCACTGTGGGTAGAGAAAGGAATAGGTCCTGATCTCAAGAAAACTCTAAAACAGCGAAACTCGAAATAACCACCGGCCCGATAGCTCGATGCTAGTTAATATTTGCCTGGGCTAGTGAAATACAATGATGGTAGCTTGGCTGGCTATTCAGTCTTTATTCAGTGTCTATGTCAAATTTCAAGACAAAACATGATTTTTACTCTGAATCATGCTCCAAAAAAAATGTTGCCAAAACTGCCGATAAAGCAACAGTCCATCAACATTCTCGGAATCATTTAAGCTGATTAAAACAAAGGGAGGTTACTCTTGTTCTCCTTATAAACTTGGCCTTGTCTTGTATGCTTATCGTATGGCGCAAACGTGGGCTTTCTGTAACCAGTTTATCGGCATGTGTTTGGAAATGACAGTATCTTCAACTGGCGTTCTCGCAGCCTGTGTTTATTTTAATTTTGACAACTATGTGAACTTATTTGAGTGTTGATAACCGGGGAAATGTTATGGTCCCTGCTCTGAGCAACATTGATACAACTTATACAAGCAATGTGTCTGTTGAAATTTAAGTTGTAGAAATCTTTGAGTGTTGCTATTTTTTAGAACAATTAAATTCACATCATGAATATTGTTACATATTGTGACGGAAACAGAAAGTTGATTCATTTAATTTCAAGTTGGTTTTTTTTCAAAATTTCTTTCATGAGATTATTTTAGATGATAGTGATCAATAATCTTGTATCTAATTGTTAACACTCCCTCCCTTATTTTCACAGCTAGTGATAATAAAAAAAGAATAGTTATACTTTGTCAAAGCAGCTATTTCTACAAATATTACCGGTAGTCATTTTGTTTTTCTTGCTCAGTTTAAGAAAATAGAGAATTTTATAAAGAATATGAAAATTCTGAGCGTGACCAGATGCATTACTTGATGTTAAACCTTTTAACGTCATGAATGACAACTTTTTTTAATTGTTTGAAATCTTCATTGACTTTAAGCCTTACTAACCCGGCTTGCTAGTTATCTTGAAAAATTATTTCATACACTGTTCATAAGCCAACATATTTTCCTTAAAATGGACCCTTAGATCGGCAATATGGTTGTCCTTGCTACTTTACTCTTTTTGACATGGGGTGTAGTTGTTTTTAACATCATTTTTATCTACATTTTAATGACGATATTGAGTTCCTGTGGTTGGTTTAGAAGGAATAAACTGTGAACAATATTGAAGTTTAAATAATGATATAGCTCAGTTTGTAGACCGTTCGCTCAACACCTGGTAGGTCGGGGTTCGATTCCCGGCCGCGTCATACTAAAAGACTTAAAAGATGGGAGTTGTTGCTTCTTTGCTTGGCGCTCAGCTTTAACAGGGTAGAGCAACGCTTGAACTGGCACTGCAATGTGACTGCTCAGTGCCGAGGACACAAGGAGAATTTCCAATTTCGTAGTAATGAGGACAATGTGTTATTATTATTATAACTGATGATTGACCTAGATGAGGGTATTGGGAGAGGTGTTGCACTTATTAGTTGTGGTACGAATGGTTGATGATGCATGTCAGTATAATTCTTGTAAAATAATAACTTGTCATTCTATTGATTCAGATAAAACTAGCTTATTCAAATCGAAATTTTGGTACATTCAGGACGAATATGGAACTGTTGCCTACAAGACGGTAGAACTGGACACGTTCCTGGACGATGCTGCTGTTCAACACAGGGAGGTCCAGGGACATGAGTCTTCCCTCTTCAAGAGTTACTTCCCTGGAGGAATAACGTGAGTTAAAGGCGTCGGTGCATGGTTTTTGTATATTTTGTTTTCTCAAATTTGCTATTTATTATTAAAGTTTATAAGTATATTGTTACGTTAGAGGGTGAAACATCTCATTACAGGACCTGATAAGCTGTATCCATCTAAAACGGTTATCCGTATTTGACGAAATTTGGTGTGACATATAATTGTAACATGATTTCGTAGGATCCTTGATTCTGATTGGTTGATTTGCCTATGTTGAATGACAATGAATACCCGCAAATTACTTGGGGCGAATCACCGCGAACATATACATCATGTTCACAAGATTCGGCCCGACTCAAAATTTAATTTTTCTATTTCTCTTAATATGTGCTCCTTACTCAATTTTGACAGATGGCATTGTCATTTTCTAACTTGTGTATAGCAGTATAGGTCACAAATAACTCTCAAAATTTATTAGTTTCAAGTAACTAAAATGTTTTCAACTAGTAAGATTTGTCCAAGTTTGACGCCTTCTTCCATGCGGCTGTGTTTACCGAATGCCGTTTCCATGGCATAACGTCATAGTGATCAACCGTTTTGACGTCACAATGCTAGCGTCATTGTCACAATGGGTTAGGGCAAGTTTAAGATTTATGTTCCTAGGTCTTTTACTGTGTTGATGTCGTAGATAAATGTTTATCGTCATCTTAAAGGATGCGTGAATATTGTGAAGTGACCATGATTGAGTGACACTGTTTGGGGTTATGTTTAAATTGTTGCTAATGTACATATTACGCCGAGTATTTACATTTGTTTTGACCTGACAACAGGCACATCTTACAAAAATGGAACAGTCGCAAAGTCCTTTCCACTCAGAGATAGGTACGCAAAAAGAGAGTTTGTTTTAAAACGCCTGATAACTAACGGTCATGTTACAATATCGATAACGCTTACGCTGTCGGTTTTAAACTAAATTTGCGGGTGTTGAATAGCAATGAATCCCGGAAATTTTACAAATGCAACTATTTATCTTATAAAGTGACACTTTTGTGGAATTCTTCAGTGTGAGAGGTAGATTTGTAAATTTTATGCGATTTTGAGAGTTAAGACAGCAAGATAGTTGACCATTCCATCGTTGTACCTTCTTTAAAACTCGACTCTGAATGTTTAGGTATAGCTACATCAGTCAGACTTTGAACTACCTTCTAGCAACCATTTAAATGTGAACACCTTAAAATGGCTGCTCGATGGGAAATGGTCTCGCATGGCTTAACTGACCCATGTACATTCATTTTAGAACTCTATTTTATTGATTCAGGAGTATTATTTAGTCATTTGTAACACTTATTTACCTTTCTGTGAGAGCACTTTATTTCAGTAAGTACGGTGAAACATAGATTGCTATCAAGTCAGATTTTTCTATCATGTCAAGTACTTATATATTTCAGTCATATTGTTATCATTACTTATATTATTGATAAAAACTACTCACTAAGGCAGGGTTAACACTTTGTTTGTTTTTATGATGCCATCAAAATGCAACATGTTATTGTCAGAGAGTTGTCATACACTATATACTGTTTTTTTTCATGCGTTTCTATGCAATACGAAAAAAATAGAACCTTGTCCTTTTATTTGTATTGCATCCACAATAGCATTAATTCTCTGTATGACGTCATATTTTCATCATCTGAAAAGGCTATTGCAAACCACGCGTTTGGAGAAATGTTAGTTCAGAAGAAAGTGGTTAATGAATATTTATAAATAAACAACACCCAAACATACAAACATTATGCCAACAACCATCTATACATCAATACATAGAAACATACATCTATTCAGACTTGTATACATACAAACATTTGTACATATGCATCTGTACATACATCATTTGTACATGCATACATGAGATTCTATACATAAAACCTGTACCTACACTCATTGACACAAGCAATTTGGGGGTTTACACTACACACGTTTTGCATGCAATTTGAATGCGAACATCACAAGTGCGATTAATTGTTTTAATTGAAGGACATATGCTAATAACCCTTAATGCCTAGATCTTTGAAGTGACATGGCTGCTGAAAGATGAGTTTTCATTGGTTAAAAAGCAAGGATACAGTACGAGGTTCCAGTTTCCCCCGGTAGGGAATTTTGCTGGAAAGAAGTTCCGTCCATGTAGAAAAGAGGTTAGGATCGGAAATATGAAGGGAGTAATCTCTGTGGGAAGAGAATGCATACTTATCCACATTCCATTTTCTATGTTCTACAGGACAATGGAGGGAGGTGCTGCTTCTGGGTTCAACCATGTTGAACCTGAAACCTTCGTCCCCAAACTTCTCCACTTCAAATGCAAGAATGGGAAGACCACTGCCCGAGAGGTAATCCCCATTTTGGAAATGTTTGCATGTAAATTTGTTGGGTTCGAAGGTGAACCCCCACTCTCGAAAATTGCCTCATTATACCAATGATGATATAAAGGTAAAAGTATCGATTTCTGATAATGAAAAAATACAGTGCACTGTGTGTGACATGAGTTTGACATATCGTTTGTTTTCACGTATTTCAGCCAAATAAAATTTTATGAAACGCAATTGATGTATCTTTAAGAAAATAATTGTGATGCATCATGCACTATTTATGCTTTGTCACAGGCTCGGAGGAAAATGATACTTGTCAGGTGTGATAACCGGGGATGTAGCTCAGTTGGTAGAGTGTCCGCTCATCACCCGGAAGGCCGGGGTTTGATTCCCGGTCACGTCATACCAAAAGACATTAAAAGATGGGAGTTGTTGCTGCCTTGCTTGACACTCAGCATTATAAGGACAGAACAACGATTTAACTGGCGCTGCACTGTGGCTGCCGGGTGCTATTTGCACACAACAAATTTCCATTGTACATTGTATTACGGACAATAAAGAGTTATTATAAGACAATAATAAAGATCCTTTACTCTGCAGAAATAGCAAAGACATATCACTATCATTGCATCTCAACGGTACAAATTCTCTATCACCTCACCCAACAAAGTTTCAAGGTTTTTGGCGACTATGTAAATGTTTAAAAAAAGAAGTTGCAGTGATAAATGAAAGTCTATCTGGTTTCAGATCGACATGTTCAAGTCAAAGATCAACTCAAACGATGTGTTTATCTTGGACAAGGGTAAGCGGTTCATCCAGTACAACGGGGCTGATGCCAGCGTCATGGAGAAAGCCAAGGTGTGTTGAGATATGTGATAGTAGTAAATCTTACAAGTTCACCTTCTTATCTGTATTTCTCTTTTATTACTTGTCCCTTGAAGACACTTTGATTTAATTTTTAGCTCATCAGGCCTGAAAGGCCCGATGTGCTTATGACATGGGCCATCGTCCGCCGTCCATTCGCCATCCGGCGTCCGTAAACTTTTCACTCTTTCGACTTCTCCTCAAGAACCGCTACACCCCCGAAGTTGTAATTTGGTGGGTGGGTACCCATCACCTGGGGGGTCAAAGTATGTTCATCAGGAATTCCAACGCCCACAAATATGGCTGTCAGAGACATTAAAAGTAAAACCTTTAAATGACTTCTTCTCCGAAAGTGCTTGATATAGAAATGTGAATTTTTGTCATTAACATCTTTGTAGGATGTAGATACAAGTTTGTAAATTTGGTTGAGATAATCTAAATTTTTATTTTTCATCTCAGAAACCAATGACCCTAGAACACTCTACTTTTGAGGATATCATCTATGTTTAGTGAATATCAAGCGTTCCAAATTTTTTGGATGAAAAATAAGATAGTTGTAAGTGAAAACATTTTAATGGTGTACCATTTTGCTAACATTAATACTACCATAAAATGTTAGCAATGTTTATATTTGGATTAAAGGTGATTTCGAGAGCTAGCTTACGCATCTTTCATTATATTTAGGAGATAAACCTACTGTGTTTCGGTTTCAATTTTAAATTTACTCGCTATCAATCCAGTATAACATGTCTCTGATTTTCAAACACAGTAGGTTTATCTCCATTCTACCATGACCGTTTTACCATGGAACTCTTTTTGTCGGATGCTGACAGTGCGTACAACGGCAGGGCGCGAGCTCCGAATTACGTTCGAAAAATCCTTTGTAACAACAGCAGCGATTTCGTACAAACATATTGTTGTTATACACAGAGTTTTCTCCTACAAGTTCTCTTTAACCATTTAAAAAAATCATATATATATGTGTCATTTATAACGGGAGTTTAAATTTTGTTTTCTCAACATTCGCGTTCACAAAATCAAGATTCGTATTTCCTGAAGTTCGCATTTTTGGAATAACCCGCTAAGCATATCACGCGACGTTCAAAATGGCGGCTACCGTTTGGCGGTCGCTGTGAATGACGAGCTTGCGGACTTGTATTTATTAAAAGGAAGCGTTACAGGCAGGGATGCAGAAATCGGTCTATTTGCCGGACATGTCCGATTGTAAATCCAGTTTGACCGAATGGAAAATTGACCTATCGGACATCAGTTGACCGATTGCAGAAAATAAAAGGAAAACTAAACTTACAAGCATATTAAATAAAGGCAAACGGCCCTGCTTGTGTCGGTCATAATTGTTTATGAAATTGAAATATGTTGATCCAGTCAAGAAGTCACATTTTTCTTCACAGCACGAGGCATGCACGACGTCAATCGTCATTATCTTCAGTAAATTATAAATTGTCGGCAGAAAAAAAACACTTACCGTTTGATATTTAATTGAAATTTCCAGTGTCATTTAGTGACTGAAAGATATGACCCATTTCACAACATTATTTACGAAAAAGATTTCATTAAAATCGCATTGTAAACAAATTTTGTCAAAGATAAACATTGCATGAACGTGTGGCTTCACCGTACCGGTGATTCATGAATTTGTTACAGATTAAGATTTTGCTACTTTGAATCTCGATAAATTTAATAATATCTCGTTCATAAAACATAGGTAACATATTGTAACAAAATATGATAGATCAATATCGATGTATGGTAAAGCTATTATACAAATTCAAAATAAATAAACCTATCAAAAACGAATAATTATCAATATTATTTCACGAGACGTTATGTAGTCAAACACCGTTTGTATGACGCTACGAACACGCGATCGTATTTCCATGATGACACACGTTATAAAGAGGTACGCTAATTTAAAAACTCCAATTTCTCTTGCGTTTACATTAGTTCTTTTTATTCTATAATTATTCATTTACAATTGCGAAATATGTCTCCAAATAAAATATAAAAGTAATCTTATTAGAATAAGTTCAAATTCGTAACTACATCTTGAATAGGAAATAGTCGTATGGAAAATAGTTGGACCACGTGCTCTGCCGAGTTGTGAGTTTACGTAAATTATATCGCTATTGAAAACGAGTTCCTCTGAATTTAAAATGATTATTTAGAAGGTATATATCATTTGGTCCATGATTTGAACTTCTGATGAACTATGTGCAATTAAATTATTAGAATTTTCTCGTCCACCTTGACGCAACTTCGCTTGTAAACTCGCTTGTGTAAACTCGCTTGTGTAAACTCGCTCAAACTAGCACTGTCGGTAAATCGTAGTTGGTAAACATTGATTTTAAATTATGAACCATTTTATGCATGTTAATGATAAATTAATAGTTATCGTTAATTGCTTTCGTGTTATGTTTAATAGTATGCAATGAATGAAGAACCAACAAATAGTAATACTTTCTGATACTTTATTCATAAAAAAAAATTTTACTTCCGGGTTCGTCTTTTTGGGTCAAAGATGAAATGTCCGACTGGCAAACATTTGAATCTGCATCCCTGGTTACAGGTGATGGTAATTGTCTCATTCCGCACATTCTAGTTATCGACGTA
Source organism: Gibbula magus (assembly GCA_936450465.1). NCBI lineage: Eukaryota > Metazoa > Mollusca > Gastropoda > Trochida > Trochidae > Gibbula > Gibbula magus. The sequence continues at coordinate 67,069,633 of OW388296.1, read as the reverse complement.
GGTGTGCAGATGATATGACATATGTATTTCTTATTTTGCATCAAAACGTTACGCTCGGTTTTCAGATCCGGCTGACCATTGCGTCAATGACATTGCGTTTGCTCGCCTTCTCAACTGCATCAAGTGTCGCTATTTGGATTGATCTTGATACTGACGCAGTTTGCCTTGCTAATCTATCTGATGTAACTCTAAAACACGCTACAGGAAAAATTAATTTGATTGTATCAGTTATTTTGATTTCCACAAGTAGAGCACACCTTTAGAATCGGCCGTTTGTTCGGATAGATTGTGACGTCACAATGTAGATTTGTCAATACGCGGTGAATCGGCGCTAAAATCAGAGGAGGTTCAATCCAGAATTGATCACGCTAGATTTTGCTGGAGAACCAATCAGAATCGAGTATCCAGCAATGTCATGGTAGAATTGTATCATAGAAATTAAGTGACCGGTAGATAGAATTTATTTTATTTTTTGCAATTTAACTGTGTATGTGGCAGGTGGGATCAGGTTTTCCTGCAGCCCAGTAACTGGTTGAGTCTTGCTTGCAAGGTTTTAGGTGGGATTAAAAAATTGGACTGTTTTGTATCATGTATCATGATTTGTGATATGTAATTGAATTGTATAAATTACTTTCAGAATTTGCTCTAATTAATTGCAGGAATCACTTTAGGCAGGGATTTGGAGATATTTACTCATTGATGTACCAAGATATCCCAAAATAAATACTGATGAGGGGAGAAAATCCCATTGCAAAAATGTAAAATGATTGTTATTATTTAGAAATATCCCATTACTTTATCTGAAAATCCCATTGCGTAAAGCAAAGGGGAGATTATTCTCTCTTTGACACTCTGTTCCAGGGTGATCCCTGTAATTGCAGGAATGTAATTATTCAGACAACCATGTGATCCAGTCCTTTTGGTCTCATGCACTGACAAAGATCAGTTTTTGATGTTTTTGTTATAAAGTTATGGCTATGAATTGTGCTTTATCTGTACTATTTATTTTAGTCTACAACATAAATCACTATCAAGCAGGATAGCTACAGAGCCCATTGTTCTATTTTCACTACTTTGAGTGAACAAAAAAACACTAGAATGCTCAAATCTTATGTAGACATATCTTTTGAAGCAGTTATAATTACAAAATATATAGAGGATATCTGTCTTTTCTTGACAAATACCATGTTTATCTCATCGAGTGAGGTAGAAAGGTTATATTTTCACGAGTGGCGCAGCCACGAGTGAAAATATATAATTTTTCTACCTCACGAGATGAGATAAACATGGTATTTGTCAAGAATTGACGGATATTCTATTTATTATATGATATTATCCAGGAAATTACGTCCGAAAAGGGTCGTTTTCACGCCAAGCGGCCGCAAGGAACGGTCCGTCACCACAGTAACACTGTGACGTCATAAGCCAAATCGCCGCGCGAGACCATTGTTTTATGACGTCAAATTATATCAGTCACCGTTCGCAGTGAAAATATAAGTTATTTTCACTGTACCTTGATAGCCAGTTTATTTCACTGATATATCCCAGTATTTCACTGATATATCCCAGTATTTCACTGATATATCCCAGTATTTCACTGCTCGTCATATAATAAAAATCTCTTATTCTAATGTAAACAGTTGTTAAATGAATCACTCATTCAGTTGTCAACCTGAGATATAAAATCATGTAATTTCTGATGAGCTACAGAGCCTATGGCTCTATTTTTATAGTAAAATTTTAAACTAGTGTAATACTGCTGCAAGTATGATGTGTGCAGCTGTGGTGTTATAGAGGTTGTACCATCACAATGGTGAACATGACTCACGGAAATATTAGTTTCAACTCTGTCTGATATTTTGTTTGATTTACCGTATTCTCCCAGGTATAAGACCAGGGGGCCAGGCAAATAAACATCATGAAAACATGGGGGTGGGCTTTTAAATGGGAGAGACCCCAACTCAGATGAAAATTCATACCGGAGACCCTCAGACAGTCAGAATAGGTTTTTGACACTTAAACTTAAAATAATATTATAGATATATGTAATGTATGACCATGGAACATCTGGCAAAATTGGGGGTGGGCTATCACCTGAGAATAACCCCAACAGTACAACCCTCCGAAAAGTAGGGATGGTCTTAGACTTGAGTGGGTCTTATACCCGTGATAATACGGTATGTGGACAAGTAATAAACAGAATACTAAACGTCCTTCCATATGATACCATTTTCATTTAACCCATGAATAATTTGGTATCAAACTTTTTTTCGCTCTTTTATTGCATACTTCAAGAGAAGTTGAGAATGAAAAAGGAACGATGTTGGTCCTTATACCAGGGCAATAATGTGTGTAGCGCTTTGAGCATGGAACTTAGTGTTGTGGATTTTAAGCGCCATATAAGTATTCTCATTATTATTATTATTATCATTACAAAATCATTAACTCTTATGATAAAAATGGTATCAAATGGAAGGTCCTTTAGTATCCAATATTATGTTAATCTTGATCGAGTTGGAAAGCCAATTATGAAATAATATATTTAACAGAGTTATGGCCCTTGAACCTGTAATTGAATTTTGTAAAAGTTACCACTGTGATGCTATTAGTTGTGATACTAGTTGAATGAAATTTTGATATATCAAAGACAGTTCCTCAAGTAATGTATCTGACAATTAAGGTGCTTGCATGAATCCGTATTTAACCCTTAACTTGCGAATCCCGGAATTATCCGAGTGGGCTATAAGCGATTCCAAGGTGTCTGTATACGGATCCCGGATACGATACTTAGAATAATTCACGGCTGTCTAACTACTTTACTAGCCCTGTCAACGGGTCCCGAGTCGATTGTGTCCGCGACCCGACCCATGAGAATGGCTGTATTTACGCTCCGAGACCCGACATGAGAATGAAGCTTTGTTCAGTGTGTGGTCGGAATATCAAGCAAAATTCACACCAATTTGCGTGTGCACTGTTGACCCGTAACGCATCGATAATTAGCTTTACAAAGAGCCAATTTTGTCGGGCTTAGCCCCGAAGCATTAATTCGCTTGAGGCTATTTTCACCCACGTGTTTGTATTGCGTTGGGTTTGCCTCGCCCGAGACTGCTATCTGCCTCGCATCTCGCGAGACGGGGAAAAAAATCGCTAACTCGCCTTACTCCCGCAATTCATATCATGTGAGCGAATTGTTTGTTTTAAAAAAAAAATACGGCAAAATAAAGGGGAAACAATGGACTACATTCCCATATAAAATTAGCAAATGTCAAAAAAATAATAAAGACACAACAAGCGCCGTGGAAAAGGGCACGTTTACACCGACAATCCCTTTAACAATTGGCGATTTTCACAACTTCTTACAATTTATCACGGCTAAAATACTGAATGCATTTTCATGATTTTTATATCACAATAAACCGAAAAGAATAATCTTTTATTCTATATAAAATGCGCGTATTTATTCACAGAAATAAAGATACAATTTTACCTTTCTGAGAGACATGTGAAACCAAACGGCACACAAACTAATCAACATATTTTCATCAGTTATGGTTCGAGGTTAGCGTTTATTTGAAAGGTCAAACAACATAACCATATTTGGGTTGACATGTGCTTATTTGTCAACTGGTTCGAGATTATGATTTCTTTGAAAAGTGCGATGAACGACTGTTTGCAATGCCGCATACATGTTGTAAATATTGACGATTTTATAGGTGGAAATAAAGACAAACTTTACATAGCTATAGAATTATAACCAAAGGTCGCATTCTAATAATATTTATATCATTGTGAAGCTAGACATCTTGTCTTCAATTCCGTATATAAATGGAATTTTTTTCGTTTCGTATTTATGATGTTACGAGGCCCGAATTAAAGACAATCTTTCGAAAGTAATAGAATAAAAACGAAAAAACATAGAAAATTCATTCAAAGTTTCGGGTGTGAATTAGCCATTTGTGTACGGGTGTCGCTACTTGAATTTGTATTGAAAGCCCGTATATAGTCCTTATTCGCCATGTAGATGCGGTATATTTCGTAAAAACGGTACCGGAATCGCCGCCTGTAAATTCCGCCTGCAGAGCTAGTTAGTGCCAAAGCCCAAACTACTGCTGCGAGCCTGTAAATTCCGCCACAGGAGCTAAAATTGGTAAAATATATATACGCAACGTAAGGGTTAACCATAATGCAATTAAACAACTTCCAAACGCAAGGCATAACTCTTGCCAGTCTGCATTACTGCATATCAGAGATTTCAGAGGTAGACCAATATTGTTTGACACATGTCCATCTGCCTGGCCATCTGTCTATTTATCCAAAAAAAAACTTGAACCTTGGCCAAAACTGTTGATTGGTTAGTTATAGACCTTTGATACTTGACATGTGCATACATTGTGATGAGACCGTTACAATTTGGACCTTGACCTGGTGACCCTAACTTTGCCGCACAATGCATTTGAGCAACAATCAGACATATTGGATACTTAACCATATAATTGATGATATTATTATCCCCCGCCAACATAGTTGGGGGGGGGGGGGGGGGGGGGGGATATAGAAATGGGCTCCGTCCGTCCGTCCGTTCGTCCGTCTGTCCGTTCGTCCGTCCGTCCCGATTTTGTTTCCGGAGCAGAACTCGAAAACTATAAGACATATCTCAACGAAACTTGGAGTGTGGAACAATCATCATGTGTAGATGTGCCTTTTGGGGTTTTCAACTTCTTCGAGTTATTTTTTTGGACCATTTTCATGGAAATGTAACTTAGAATTTCGTTTCCGGAACAGATCTTGAAAACTATAAGACATATCTCAACGAAACTTGGTGTGTGGAACAATCATCATGTGTAGATGTGCCTTTTGTGGTTTTCAACTTCTTCAAATTATTTTTTTTTACCGTTTCCATGGAAATGTAACTTAGTATTTCGTTTCCGGAACAGAACTCGAAAACTATAAGACATATCTCAATGAAACTTGGTGTGTGGAACAATCATCATGTGTAGATGTGCCTTTTGGGGTTTTCAACTTCTTCGAGTTATTTTTTTTGACCGTTTCCATGGAAATGTAACTTAGTATTTCGTTTCCGGAACAGAACTCGAAAACTATAAGACATATCTCAACGAAACTTGGTGTGTGGAACAATCATCATGTGTAGATGTGCCTGAAAGGCCTGTAGGGCTTATGGCATTGCACGGTATCCAGCCGTCTGTAATCTTTTCGCATTTTGTCTTCTTCTCCAGAACCACTTTGTCTAAGGAGCTGAAATTTTGTGTGTTGTGTTTAGTTGAAAAAAGGTTCATAGTCACTATTATTCAACAACTATTCTTCAATAAATTTTCCCAAAGGCGGGGGATATGGCCGACTCTGTCTACTTGTTTATCATTGATATTCCAAGTCCAAACTTTTATCCAGGGGCATCAGTGTTTAACAAACACATATTGTTGAGTAATATATTGCAATTCGTATTTTGTGCTGTTTTGTTTCACGATTTGGGAATGTTTCTATACCATTTGTATTCGATACGATTCGAATACTGTGTGAATTTGTTCAAGATAATTGTAAGAATTGTGATATTTAGACAACAATGTGATTGATTTTTTTTATATTTAGTGTCAAGACTTTAACTTGTGCACTGACACCAACATTTATTGTGATCTTTTTTTTCAAAATCATGGCAAGAGATTGTGCGTTATCTAGAAAACTATTTTATTCTGCAACATCAATACAAAATCCCGCCAGGGGCACGGCAACTTTGTCTGCAGTAGAGAACTGTTCTACACGCAGTATGGATTTTGTTCAATGCTACACTGAATTTCAGCGTAGCACCACCCATGGTTTCTAATTCCAGCCGATGCTCGCAGGTTTCACTACAATCCATAGCCTCATGGCACTGCGGACTGTATCCTGCTATTTTACTTGCAAAATCATTTTTTTTATTAAATTTCCAGGCTATGGAATATATGGGTAACCTGAAAACCGTCAGGTGCTCAGACGATGATTTGGTGATAGATGAAGGACAGAATGATGTAAGTATTTATTACCTATATGCTTGAAAAAAACTGCCCTCATCACTGGTTGAGTGGGTCAGTGTGAAAATATTTTTTTCGATCACTTGTTTTGGACTAACCAATGGCATTCTTACAAATTTAATGGAGGTATAATAATTGTTCTTGACATCATTGTCGGAAGAGAATGGAGTTGTTTTCTTGCTTTTTTTACGCAATTCAAGTGAGATAATACTTAATTAACAATTAATTAATTAATTAATTAATAATTTAGTTATGATGACACTTAAGAATTTGACATATATTTTTTACGAAACTAATTCAAATCTTATTCGGTTTATAACCCTTGCTCATGCTCGTAGAATACAAATATTCACGTTTGTGAAAGTCATGTGACACACTTACAGGGGTAATAATATAGAGGATATTGAAGGTACATCCATTGTGTTGTTAAGGGTTACATATCCCAAACATTATAAAATGTGTTATTTTTTTGAGAAGTGCCGACTGTTACCGAACACTATCATTTTGATGATGGTCGGCTAAGCATATCGATGATATGAAGGTAAAAGTAGTGATTTCTGATTGAAAACAGGACAATGCATCACAATTGACGTACGTAATGAGTCAAACGTAATTTTAGAACCTTATTTACAACAGACAAAACGACAAATTTGGTTTGATAATGTTTAAGAGGTCATATAACTACTGTACATGTAAATGGGACGTGCATTTCCGGTTTCCTACACATGAATAATGATGTTACTCGATTTTAATTGAAAACTAGTAATTATGATATATTTGGCGATTGGTGATGAATATGCAAACTGAGTGAATTTGTTAGTATTGTAAACAGCTCATATGGTGAGATGGAACGTATTAAAGACAAATAATATTTTATTAAACACAATGGATGTACCTTTAAGTGAGTGTCTATGTCATACAAGTTTGACACAAGTGCCTGAATATTAGAATTTCCCAAGCGAGAGCAAAGGTTATGCCGATATGCAGGTACGAGTGTCGTCAGCAAGCGCCCTTCATGTTTTATGCTCCCTGCTATGTTTTATTAAACGATAAAGCACTCCAACTCGTCTTCTATTTCTTAAATAATGAAATTGATGAAATTACGCTTAAACAAGTTTCAACCATAGGGTGGCTGCCTGCTTGCGCTTCTTTGACATTTATAAATCAACATCATGGATTTCTAGGTGTCTGAATTGCCAGCTCTATACTCCAGTTTGCAAATCAAATGCAGCCTTATCTTCCTGCGCATTGAGCTGGGGTGATGAAGAATTACCGGAGGCAATGTTTTGACATACCAAGATTCTAATGTGTTGTGATGATGTATGTTTACTACCTTTTGAGATATATGATTTCACTATTCCATGGGGGTGGGATAGCGAAGTGGTTAGCACGTTCGGCCTCGGATCATGAGTTCAAGGGTTCAAATCCCGTCATGGGCAATGCAGTTTTGTCTGCAGTAGAGAATTGTTCTACACACAATAAGGTTCGGGTGCAATGCTACACTGAATTTCAGTGCAGTACCACCCATGGTTCGCTTGTTCCAGCCGTTGCTCGCAGGTTTCACCGCAATGCATAGCCAAATGGCGTTGCAGGCTTTCACCCTGCCATAATACTAGCAGCCATGTTACTCTTGAAAAGGCGTTAAACCCCAACTCACCTCACATCACTATTGCTATCCCGGATTAACCCTAGAACCACAAGTTAGGGGTTAAGAATTGACTGAGAATAGTTTAATGATATTTCTGCCCTTTAACAGAGCGAGTTCCAGGATGCCCTGACAGATGGAGAAGTGGAGGATGAAAGTGATGATGAAGAGGACGCTGAGGGAGACAAGACTCTTTTCAAGTAATTTATATATAAAAAACTATTTGCTTTTTAGCTCATCAGGCTTATGACACGGCATGGCATTAGGAATATTCCCTTTTCTTTCATAAATGATTTTTTTATTTCTTGTTTTTTAGCAGATGAAAATGACATAAGAATATGCTTGAAAATAACAATATAATCAGTAATTGACATGATATTGACTTGATATGTGTTTCTCTTGACATAAGACCATTGAAATAAAGTCATATCATTTGACCTTCTGCATGACCTTGACCTTTATGATAGTCGCAAGTTTTTAAACTTGACCAGAGGCATGTTCAGGATGGCGAGTACTCGCTTGGCGTGTACGTGCGTCCCCTGGAACAGATCCTGAATGGAAACCTGAGGTTGCGAGTACTTCCAAAGATAATTTCAGAATATCATCACCATCACATTTAAAGTCAAAGGTCAAGGTCATGAGTTCTGAAATCACAAAAAAAATCCTTGTAAACACGATAACTTCAACATTTTTTATGCCATCAGGCTCTTACTTGGTATATATCAACTATGGAGAAAGACCAAGATGTGAAAAGGTTTTTGCTAAAATCTGTCAACGGTCAAGGTCACAAGAAGGTCACAATTTAAGCATGCATTTGCGAACATGCCTTTTTAGCTCATCAGGCCTGAAAGGCCCGATGGGCTTATGGCATGGCATGGTGTCCAGCGTCCGTCCGTCCATCCGTAAACATTTCGCTTTTTCGACTTCTTCTCCAGAACCAATGATTCCACAGAGCTGAAATTGTATGTGCAGACTCCTTGGCTCATGGGGATTCTAAATTGTAGATTTCATGACCCCGTGACCCAAAATGAGGTCACAGGGGTCACATCCTTAAAAACCTATTTTCATCTTCTTCTCCAGTTCCAAAAGGTCTAGAGAGCTGAAAAGTTGTGTGCAGACTCCTTGGCCCATGGGGATTCTAAATTGTAGATTTTGTGACCCCGTGACCCCAAATGTGGTCACAGGGGTCACATCCTTAAAAACCTATTTTCATCTTCTTCTCCAGTTCCAAAAGGTCTAGAGAGCTGAAAAGTTGTGTGCAGACTCCTTGGCCCATGGGGATTCTAAATTGTAGATTTTGTGACCCCGTGACCCCAAATGTGGTCACAGGGGTCACATCCTTAAAAACCTATTTTCATCTTCTTCTCCAGTTCCAAAAGGTCTAGAGAGCTGAAAAGTTGTGTGCAGACTCCTTGGCCCATGGGGATTCTAAATTGTAGATTTTGTGACCCCGTGACCCCAAATGGGGTCACAGGGGTCACATCCTTAAAAACCTATTTTCATCTTCTTCTCCAGAACCAATGACTCCACAGAGCTGAAATTTAATGTGCAGACTCCGTGGCCCATGGGGATTCTAAATTGTAGATTTCATGACCCCGTGACCCAAAATGAGGTCACAGGGGTCACATCCTTAAAAACCTATTTTCATCTTCTTCTCCAGTTCCAAAAGGTCTAGAGAGCTGAAATTTAATGTGCAGACTCCTTGGCCCATGGGGATTCTAAATTGTAGATTTCGTGACCCCTTGACCCCAAATGGGGTCACAGGGGTCACATCCTTAAAAACCTATTTTCATCTTCTTCTCCAGTTCCAAAAGGTCTAGAGAGCTGAAAAATTGTGTGCAGACTCCTTGGCCCATGGGGATTCTAAATTGTAGATTTCGTGACCCTGTGACCCCAAATGGGGTCACAGAGGTCACATCCTTAAAAACCTATTTTCATCTTCTTCTCCAGTTCCAAAAGGTCTAGAGAGCTGAACAGTTGTGTGAAGACTACTTGGCCAATGGGGATTGTAAATTGTAGATCTCGTGACCCCGTGACCCAAAATCTAGGTCACGGGTCATGACCCAAAAACCTATTTTCATCTTTATCTCAAGTATGTAAAGCTCTAGAAAGGTGAAATGTTGTGTAGAGACTCTTTGGTCAAAGGTTATTCTTAATTGTAGGATTGGTGACCCTGTGACACCAAATATGGGTCACAGGGGTCATGATCTAAAAACCTATTTTTTGCTTGTTAACAATGTATTACTTGAGATAACGTAGATATTCAACCTTAGATAATAAATCAATGAAATCCTGATGAGCTACAGAGCCCATGGCTCTATTTTTTCAACTTATAACACTTTGAATCATCACATGAATTTGGACTTTGTGTATTTGAAGGGTAGGGTTTGTTTCCGGAGCAAAGCTCTAAAACTACTTGACCAATCTTCACCAAATTTGGTATAAAGCCTTCCCATACCATGTAGATGTGCCTTTTGGGGTTTTTAAATTATTCAAAAAAACAAAAAAGTTTGTTTCCATGATAACAAGTTGGACTTTGTCTATTTGAAGGGTCAGCCTTGTTTCCGGAGCAGAGCTCTTAAACTACGGTACTTAACCAATCCTCACCAAATTTGGTATACAGCCTCCCCATATCATGTACATGTGCCTTTTGTTGGTTTGAACTTTTAAAATTTAATTTCGTTTTGTTTCCATGGCAACAATTTTGACTTTGTCTTTTACAAGGGTAATACTGAAATTGAATTGGGAAGGGGGAGACATCTGTTTTTACGAGTAAAAACACCTTCTAGTTCAATTTGTTAGTAATAACTGCTGTGTAGCAGGAGGAACAGAGAAAGGCGAGACCCTAAGTTTCGGGGCTGCTGTGCTTTATTGGTGTCCTGCAAACGCTCATCTAGTTTTGAAGCTGATCAAAGATCATCTCATTGTAAATGTAGATGAAGAGAAGATCTGATCTTTTGTAAATTACCCTTACATTGAAACTTTATTTAGAGGAAGTTTGTGCTATAATAGGACAAACCCCAGGGGTTCTTGTGCTCTCAGAGCACTCATGTTGGTAACTTAGGACCAGACTATCATTAATATGATAAGGAACTCTATTTATCTCTCCAGGTTAAACGGGAACAACTTCGAGGAAGTGAAGACTAACGATGTTACCAAGGATGACTTCGTGTCAGAGGTGAGAGATAACTACTTCAGTTTAATGTCAAGGAATGTAATCATCTAATCATCTAATCATCTTCAGAATAAATGATTAAGAATGAGACGTACACTTATTCTAAACCCCAGGATTCAGTTTCACAAATAATCGTAACTTAGTTTACGAGTGATTTTTAGACGTAAACGTAGATCTACGTTTTGGCTGCGTTTCACAAAGAAGTGCAGGTGTAAACTAGTAGCGATATCACACGTAAATCTAAGAGTGCCCTTTTCCACTCGTAAGTACTTACGTGTAACATTTATTCCTTATAATGTGTATCCCCACGCACTTGTAAAACAGAAGATTTTGTTTTGTTTGGGAGCAAAACTTCGTCGGAGCGACCGGTGACATCTAAGTTTGACTGTTTGAGGATTTTAATAAACATTTTCAAGTTAAGTCGCATTAACTAATTTGATACACATATCATTATAACTATTACAAATTCATATTGTATTTAGCTTTTGAATTGTTGATTATGATGAAATTATAGAGTTACGTCCCTTTAATTTAAGTGTCACAGGAATTTGAGCCCTGTGCAAAATCGTACCGATAAGAGTGTGTCGTCCAATGTTGCCTATGTTTTAATGACTTTTGCCAACAGTATTCGTTAATGAATTTGCGAAGAATTACATATTGATTAAAGGTTGCTTAAATAATGTACATAATTTTATCCTCCGAAAGCAGTAAAATATTTACATTTGTGAGGACTCATCTTATGTACTGAACAGCTACAATTAATGTTTATTTATCCAGTGTTTATCTATTGAATAGCATTAATGTAATCAACACACATATATATTGTTGTATGAATGTTTAGCATTGAGGTCTGTGGGATACCACTTAAAAGGAGGATTCTATCGGGATATTTTTGTGGAAACGAAATTCGAGAGGATATTCTCGTTTACACAAATATGATATAAATACATGATTAAGACACAGTAAAATTATAATATATTAATGAAGTTAATATTTTGATGACTTTATATTTCACAACTTCATAAAGACAAGCGCATAATTGTTGACAAATATAAACAATGAGAACTGAAGCCATTCATCGGCGCTGCAAGTGGGGAAAACTTCACTACGGACTAAACGCATATTGTTTATTCGTTTTATTATATGTTATGTGTCACTATGTGAAATTTCTATCATTGTATATGTTTAATTTTCAAAAAAGTGTAAACTTGGGTTAAATATAGCGTGTTTTCATTTCACGTAATGCCAAGAATCCAATATGGCGGATGCTGCCGATGGATCGGTGATAGAACTTTCCCTTTAAGTCTTGTTGTTTAAATGTAATGGGCTAAATGCAATTTGAATGTTTGAGCTAAGTTGATTTCAAATACACCTGCATAAGTTTTCAATGATTATTGAACAAAATATTTCATAAAAGTATAAATATACAAGATGATCACACAATAATTTCCTGATATAAATAATGGCTGGTATTATTGATGTGTTTCCATGAAAAAGGTAAGCACCGACTGCAGCATCTGGCATAGTTTAAGATTCAGCACCAATCCTTATTACATGAACAGTTCTCTAAACAGCAGACAAAGTTGCCAAGATCTTGGCAGGATTCGAACCCCGGACAGCTTTATTTGCTGTCTGCTCCCAGAAATATGAGAAGTAACTTTCCCTTGCACTTATTGTGTGGTAGCAGCATGCAAATAAGTTGAAACCAAACATTTTCAGAACAAGTCAGAACAAAACCATCCAGTATAAACATTCTATGAACATCAAAGGTCTCTCATAAACAATGATAGAGATATAAAATGCAGATGAAATTTGTCAATTAAGTATATACTAATTAATTCCTTCAAAAGGCAGAACTAGGTCATCATGTGGATACAGTTTATGAATATCAAAGGTCTAATAAAACAATTATTAAAGATCTCCAATGCAGACAATTTGAAAAATTTAAACAAAGTATGCAAATTAGATAATAACTGATAAATTTCTTCATAGAATGTGTTCACTATATGGATTTCAAAGTTGTCTTGTAAATATTGAAGAAAATAAATATGTAGAAAATATTTTAAATAATTTACATAAAATATGCAAATTAAGTCAGTTGGTAAATTGTTTAAAAAAAGAACACCTATTCCACGAGTATACTAACAAAAACTGAGTTCTCCAATGCAAACACACAATTTATGAATTTTTAAAAGATTTACATGCAAATTTATAAATTTCCTCAAAAGGAACAACTCATTACTCTATATTATTAAAACATAATCTGTAAAATATCAAAAGTGTCTTACAGATACTGTTGGAAATGCTCCAACATTCTTGGACGGACAGACACAGGATGACAGACTGATGGACATGCTGAGTGCTATATATCCCACACTACTTTGTAAGTTGGGGTTTGATAAACTACATCATATTGAAAACAACAATCAGAGAGAAGTCAGCTTTTATTTTATTTTTCAAAATTGAGTCAACATGATAAAGACAATCACCCATTACCTCAATAAGTCATGTTATTCATCTGATTTATGATTTGGAAATTTTTCTAGATAGGGTGGGCCAGAATGGACCCTGATTTCACATCCCAACAAAGAACCATCAGAAATTTGACACCAACACATAATCAAGCCCAGAAACTAAGTAGAGGATAATCCATAACATAACAGTAGATACTTCGCCCGGATGGGAATGGATAAAGTAATGAAGATAGATGTGGGTTAAATGGCCTAGAGTGTGGGGGTGTTAAGGGCTGCTGCTGCATAAGTATTAAGTATAAAGAATAAATGCACCTGCAGCTACAGCTGCTACCCTGCCATGGCGCTACCGCTGCCAGGCACCAAGCATAAATGATAATATTGAGCCAGGGCAACTTGTGTTGGCAAGCCAACTGTTTACTGTAAAGCAAACCCTAATCACCTGCCGTTAAGTAATGGAGAATGCATGAGGAGCCAAAGGGGCGAGTTGATTATTTTTAACGAATCCACAGCTCCTCATGCATTCTCCATCTTAATCCATGTATGACATCACGAAACATACATATGTGATTATCTAGCATAATAGACAATACATTTCAATTATGTAACCTAAAAAAATATTATTTTGCAAATTTCGGTGCCCATTCATCGGATATGGTACACGTAGCTTCAACCCTTATGAAATGGATTCTTCCATGCACGTGCATGGCGCAAATCTTCCACGCAAAGCGATTTGACTGACATCCAAACTCCTGCATTTCATGTGTTTCAGCACGATCCCCATGCGTTTAACACTTTACCAGTCTTGTTTAGAATGCAGGGATCTTACTGACAAACAATCAGATGATTACCAGCAGGCCTGGTAGCCTAATAGGTTAGGGCGCTGCGCAACAGTCAAAGGATTACATGTTCGATTCCCGGGTCAAACATTACAAAAATAATCAGATATTTTAAGATTCTAATCAGATATACTAAGACAAAATACATCATTCTTGAACAAATTACTTTGTGAGCCATTACGAAAATGTCAAAACCTGACACCACTCCTGACTGGATTAGTCAATGACCAGTAGATTCTTAAAAATAATACACTGTTAACACAATAGAGTGACGTCATCACCATGGATTAAACAGCGTGAATATACCTGATCCCTACCGTAAAGCAGCAGATCCTAACCGTGAAATTTCAAAGGTGAAGCCAAATATAGAAGCAGCCAACGAGCACCCCGTTACCCTAGACGGTTTTATTCCAAAGGAGTGTAAATATTGTTTGTAATAAGAATATATGAATCAAATTAGCTCAATGAGTTCAAAACATATTGATAATGTCTCAATGATTAAAAATTTATCTATGGGACTGAGCATGTTTAGGGACTGACATGACTAGAGGCCACAATAAAGTTTATTTGTTTGTCTCCATGAAAGTCTCTAAGTCACATGGGTCTCTGATGTAGGATGGATCAAAACCACAATCTCCTTCCTTCTCCAGTTGTTTCATTGAAAACTGTTCACTTTAGAGTACTGATTGATTTTTACCTTATTGAAACACTGAGGGCAAATTTGCAGGAGGCATTGATGAACATTTCAACTGTTCATATGGTCACATTCACATATGGGAAAGATAAAAATTATTTTTAACATCCTCTAAATATATCATATAAAGGGACATCCCTCTAGTCCAAGCTAGTAGGAGCGCTATTGACCTCACCCCGCCACACACACCTCCCGTCTTTAAATGTAATATTTATAAATCATTAAAGTAATATTTAAATGACAACATATACAGTACATTTAATTGAATGAATTACCGGTAGTATTAAATTGATAGTTTGAATAAACATGGCTAGATCATGTGCTTTTGATAATATCATTTCTAAGTGTAGTTGAGTATCTTACCATTTAAATTAATTCCCTTTGATATATTATTTGCAATGCAAATGTGATATTTAAATTATTTGATGTTACCGATCGACATCACTGCTTACCAATCGCCACTGTGTTGACTCTGGGGCATGTCGACTTGTCACTCGGTGTCAGTCAGCATGTGGTAAAAGGGGGGGTCGACTTATACATGAGATATAGGGTTTTGACCAGTATTTGGGTAGTTGAGAAAGGCGGTCGACTTATACGCGGGGTCGACTTATACCCAATAATTTACGGTAACTGTTGAAAATGTTATATTAATTTTATTACTCCAATTGCTGTTGCTGAGGTGGAAACATCATTTCCCTTTTCCAGATATACCTCAGCAACAACCCCCATATCAACTCCATCAATAAATCATTGAATCCTCACCATTGTCTTGTCGTCTTGATCAACACGGCTCGGTGTCGAACAAGATAAACACCCGACCAAATATTGATCAAATTGTTATCATTCGTTTGACAAAAAAGGGAAAATTAGACAGAAATTATGAGACTGTAGCCAAGATGATTCCTCACAAATTCTATAAATGTGAATAGGATTTGACGAATATCATATTTATGAAAATGATGTAGACTACGTATTTTAATTTGTGAACCAACACTGAACACGCGCGCACCTGCATAGTTTTAGACTACATAGCCGTGTTGATACCGGTTCCACGCTGTTATCGGGTTAACTGGAACCAGTATGTGCCTGTTTGTAATTTGATGATGTTGCACAAGTTTCCTCGTCATTTTGACAAAATCTCTCGCTGTCGCTGATCTGACCGAAACGTTGGACATCTTTCATGGGTTTGTCGTTTCTACCTGGCAAAGCTAAAATAATAGTTGCTAGTACTTTTGCGACTTTTCGAACAAGAGAGTTCCACATGTAAAGTACGTTAAACGTAGTTTAGTATTAAAACTGTGTGGTTTTGTGAAATGGACATTCGCTACACGTAAAGGTAAAATTTAGTTGCACGTAAATATTACACTTAGACGTAGATTTACGATTTTTTGTGAAACAGGGTCCAGGCCTGTAATTGATTAAATGACTTGTGAAATCTCTTACAGGATGTGTTCCTTTTGGAAACACCCAGTGACGTGTTTGTTTGGATTGGAAATGATGCACCTTCTGAAGAGAAAAGGAACGGTATTTCACGCGCACATGTGAGTCTTTTTAAAATTATCAGGCCTAAAATGTTAAAGTCATGGTATGGTTGGCATCTGTCCATCAGCATTATCAGTGGTCCGTTAACTTTAAAGACGTTCCCAACAATAATGAAAATAAATGAAAAATTTCTGTAAATTGACCTGGTGCAAGCTGAATATATATGTGTGAACTGTTCCCCCAACTTATTAAGTCTCCATAATGGTAGACTTGTCGTGAAGGGTTATTTTCTATATTATTGGATAATTTTTGATTAATCATATTTTCAACACTTTTCAATCATTTGTTGCAGCTTTTCCTGTTAGACAGGCAGAAGTTCAGCAAGCCTCTCACAGTTTTGAAAGAGGGTAACAAGTCATGCGCCTTCCAGGTAATGTCATCGTGAGCACCTGCAGTTTCATTAAAAATTGATCTTGTTCCGAGGAATAAAATTTGCAAAATGATGCATCCTCCGTGATAGGAACAGATTCTGTAGATTCCTCTCCACAAGGTCTGAGAACACCCTGTATAGGTGCTTGTTCTGTACCAGATTAGTGCAGACTAAACCCAGTAATATAATGTTATTAATTAAGTATTTCCGTATTGGCCGAGTTACAGGTCCGAGGTCCGTTGTATTGGCCCGAGACGAAGTCGAGGGCGAATACAACGGACCGAGGACCTGTAACTCGGCCAATACGGAAATACTTAATTAATGACAATTTTATTAATTAACTTCTTTTCATTCTATTTGCGCAAAACTAGACATCTCATTTATATTGAAATAATAATTATAAACAAGAATGGTGAATAAATACCACGGGTCAAAGTTGTGAAGCGACAGCTTCGGGGTTTCACCAAATGTGCAACTGCGCATGCTCAGACTCATATTGGCCCAGATTGTCTCGTATTGGCCCAGTTTGTCTCGTATTGGCCCAGTTTGTCTCATATTGGCCCAGTTTGTCCGTATTGGCCCAGTTGTCGAATCATATGGTCTAGGCCGTAAATACCGTATAAGT
Organism: Gibbula magus; assembly: GCA_936450465.1. Taxonomy (NCBI): domain Eukaryota; kingdom Metazoa; phylum Mollusca; class Gastropoda; order Trochida; family Trochidae; genus Gibbula; species Gibbula magus. The sequence goes on along the minus strand of OW388296.1, from coordinate 67,052,249 downwards.
ACCATTACATGGTAGTTAATTAATAAGAAGTGTTACGGATTTATATAAAGTTGTTATTGATCATCCGTATTCCACAGTGGATATCCCTCGTGGGAGATCAAGGGACATCTCATTGGAGATATCGTTTTGACAGAAGTTTTGCACAATGCCACATGACATCTCAATGCTTTAAAGACGCATCCATTGTGTTTCAAAACTTTTATTTGGCTTTAATACGTTCCTACACACAATATGTGTTGTTTACAGTACAAACAAATTCACTCAGCTTGCATATTCATCGTCAATCGCCAAATATATAACAATTACTAGTTTTCAATTAAAATCAAGTAAACATCATTATGCATGTGTAGAAACCTAAAACCGAAACCGACCCCGACAACACAATGGATGTACCTTTAAATCAAGTAATGACTCAATGCTATGCATCAAAACCCTTGACAAACCTCGGATATTTGTAACTTTAACTTGTCTTAGTATATTTGATATCAGAAGACATTTGGTTGATATATATTCTCTATTTGTACTCTTCTTGAAACAACCTCCATCTTCTAAAAGCACCTTCATTTGTTTGTAAATAATGTTTTTAAGTTATATTAATTTAGTATCAGAGTTTGATAATTTACAACAGAAAACAAATCCATATTAAAACTGAAAACTTACATATGAAATCTGACATCCATCCGTAAATGTTCCTCATCTTCTTCTCACAGGTACACTGTCTCCAGAAAGCTGAAATCTCATTTACAGACTCCTTGGTCAATGGGGATTATAAATTGTAGATTTGGTGACTCTGTAACCTTCAATATGCTCTGCAGGGAACAGCCTAAACAAAAAGTCCAAGGAGGCTGAAATCCTGTGTAGAGTAAGATTTCGGGGTTATATCCTATATCTTATCTTACATGTGAGAATTTGATCCATTGAATATAATGATTTAAAATTTGCTTTCAGGTTGCCATCAGTGCCTAGATCATGTTGACAGTTTCAACACCAGATATATACAGGCAACACCGGTGCGAAGTTTTGGCCATGAAGAAATAACTGATATCAACTAACCTCGTAACATCAAAGTGTTTTTGTGTAAACCATGACAAAACCAGACTGTTTTATGGAGGATTTATCTCAATGAAATGTTGAAATCATTTGATAAAATGTCAAAAAGATCTAAACAAGAAATGTTAGCAAAGGTAGATAACTCTTCCTGTTTTACCATTTGCATACCATGGTTGAAGTGCAAGTTTTATGAAAATTGTTTATATCAATTGTACGCAACAGAAGACCACTAGTCAACGAACAAATATTTAGCATGTATATTTACACCAAATTATTCACTTTTGATACAATTATCTATTTGTAGTGATTATTTTACAAAAATGTCTAAGCACATGTATGGGTAAGTGATTTGCAAGCAATCCAAGAAGGAAATGGTTAAATTTGAAATAAACTAACACAACCTGACAATGAAAGTGTTAGCTGGTGTTGAATGGTCATTGTATTATTTACATAATATGCCTAGCTGTAGCTAGTTCACTCTCTCACACACAATGGGATACTTTGAGGAAACTTTAGACATATCACATGCTATTTTGATCTCTATAGATTTTAAATAACTCCCACTTCTTATAAACTTTGTTTTGAATTTTTCATGTGCAATGTTATAAAGTGCTTAAAGTTAATAAATGCAATAATTTTGTTTTTCAAATTGGTGCACTTGTTGATGCAACTTTACATGTCTTTCACCATTTCATGATGTTTTTAAATCTCTTTTGAATGTGATAAATAGAAGTGCCTTCACAAAAAGTTATGATTTTAAATTAATATTTATATAATACTTAAATTAAGTTAAAAGGATTCCCATTTATCCATCGTCTCATTTTGCACATTTCAAAATTTTGTTGTTTATATTTTGAACCTGGAATGTCTAAAAAATATCCAGCCCGTAGATTTAATGCATAGAATAATTCTTAGCTTTATTGGGAAACAAGTTAATTTGAATTTTTACGTGCGATTTAAAGAATTTTGATTGGAATGTTTTCAAAGGACCTTGATGTCAAATCAATTGAAAATTAAACACCATATTATGAGAATAACAATTTCGATAATCATGAAATGCGATTTGATATATACTTAAACTTACTTATTTCCATTATACCTTTGCTTATAGTCTGTCTTTGTTAGTTTTGATATTTTCATTTGCCGCTTCTGATCATTATTGTTTATGACTGTACTTTCTCAAGCCATGTTTAGGTAATAAAATATTCTTTTGAAATGATTTTATTGTGATTTTCAAATAGAAATAACATCAGGAAGAAATATTGATAACAATGGTCTTCAAAATGACAGAATTTGGATCCACAGGTCAACAGCCACAGCGGATCCCGGGGAAGAAGATAAAGTTTCACAGACAATAAAGTTTCACAGACGATAAAGTTTTGTAGACGATAAAGTTTCGTAGACCATTGTTCTGTTTGAAAATCTTAATAATTGGATTTTGTGTAAAAACATATCAGAAGTTGTAATTGTAATTTATTACCCAAAACTTGCTTCCACAGGAAAGCAACGTTGTTCAAGCAATGCATGTTCAGTTATGATCAAGAGGTCCAGGGTTCGAATCCCATCAGAGGTTGTCTGCTGTATTGAACTGCTCTACATGCAGTAAGGTTTGGGTGCAATGCTTCACTGAATTTCAGTGCAGTACCACCCATGATTCGCTAGTTCTAGCCGTTGCTCGCATGTTTCACCGCAATGCATAGCCGCATGGCGTTGCGGGCTTTCTCACTGCCATAATACCAGCAGCCATGATATAAGTGAAATACTCTTGAAAGTAGCGTTCCACAGGTTTCACTACAATACGTAGCCACACTGGTGTTGCAGGCTTTCTCCCTGCAATAATACTAGCAGTCGTGATATAGGTAAAATACTCTTGAAAGTGATGTTAACCTTAAATCATCTTTAAGGATCCAGGAGCCAATAGCAAATGAAGAAATGAAGTTTAAGTTTCTTTGACTAATGTTCTGTGAAGTTGCAATTGTAGTCTATCATCATAACTGGCTTACACAAAACATATCATGTGATATTTAGCAGCTCCCACTTAGTCGGAGCTGCTATCAGTTTTTGCGCAGTTTCCGTCGCCGTAATCCCGCCAGGGGCACGGCAACTTTGTCTGCAGTAGAGAACTGTTCTACACGCAATCAGGTTTGGGTGCAATGCTTCACTGAATTTCAGTGCAGTACCACCCATGATTCGCTAGTTCTAGCCGTTGCTCGCATGTTTCACCGCAATGCATAGCCGCATGGCGTTGCGGGCTTTCTCACTGCCATAATACCAGCAGCCATTATATAAGTGAAATACTCTTGAAAGCAGCGTTGAACCCTAACTCACCTCACATCGCTAGTTCCACAGGTTTCACTACAATACGTAGCCACACTGGTGTTGCAGGCTTTCTCCCTGCAATAATACTAGCAGTCGTGATATAGGTAAAATACTCTTGAAAGTGATGTTAACCTTAAATCATCTTTAAGGATCCAGGAGCCAATAGCAAATGAAGAAATGAAGTTTAAGTTTCTTTGACTAATGTTCTGTGAAGTTGCAATTGTAGTCTATCATCATAACTGGCTTACACAAAACATATCATGTGATATTTAGCAGCTCCCACTTAGTCGGAGCTGCTATCAGTTTTTGCGCAGTTTCCGTCGCCGTAATCCCGCCAGGGGCACGGCAACTTTGTCTGCAGTAGAGAACTGTTCTACACGCAATCAGGTTTGGGTGCAATGCTACACTGAATTTCAGTGCAGTACCACTCATGGTTCGCTAGTTCAAGCCGATGCTCGCAGGTTTCACCGCAATGCATAGCCACATGGCGTTGCGGGCTTTCTCCCTGCCATAATACTAGCAGCGGCAATATAAGTGAAATACTCTTGAAAGCGGCGTTAAACCCCAACTAAACTCACCTCACCTCCGTCGCCGCCGCCACCTTCCTAGAAGGTTTTGAGAACTCATATACATAACTTCTTACTTATGCCCCTGGGGAACTTTTTGGACATGTCCACATTCAAGGTCAAAGGTCAAGGTCACAAGTTCTGAAATCGCTAAAAAAAATCCTTGTAAACACGATAACTTCAACAACTTCTGTGCTATCAGGCCCTTACTAGGTATATATCAACTATGGAGAAAGACTGAGATTTTAAAAGGTTTTCGCTAAAATCTGTCCAAGGTCAAGGTCACAGCGAGGTTACAACTTAAGCATTAAGTTGCGAACATGCCTTATTTTAACTATTAACACTTTGAATCATTACATGATTGTTTTACACAATGAAAAGTGATCATTGACTGTGTGACCTTGAAGATCAAAGGTCAAGGTCAAGAGTTATGGTCATGGTGATCAGTTCTGAAATCTCTAAATAACTTTTTTTCCAAGAAGGTATTGACACCTCATATACATAGCTTCTTTCTTATAAATCTGGTGAATGATTTTGACATGTTCACATTCAAGGTCAAAGGTCAAGGTCAAGAGTTCTAAAATCACTACAACAATCCTTGTAAACACGATAACTTCAAACATTTTTGTGCTGTCAGGCTCTTATTTGGTATATATCAACTATGGAGAAAGACCAAGATTTGAAAACGTTTTCGCTAAAATCTGTCAAAGGTCAAGGTCACAGCAAGGTCACAACTTAAGCATGCTATTGTGAATATGCTTTATGTTAACAATGAACACCGAGTCATTGCATGATTGTTGTACACAATGAAAAGTAATCATTGATGGTGTGACCTTGAAGGTCAAAGGTCAAGGTGATGAGATATTAGTTAAGGCCATGTTAATCCTTTGATCCAAAATATGAAATCAGAAATAGGTTTTAAGAACAAACTTGTGAAAAGTGACCCCAGTGATGATTCAACTTGTTAGAATAACTTGAATAATGAACAAATTTTTGTCCAAAAAAATTCCCATTTTATTTATGCTGAGGAGAAGGCGGAACAGGGAAAGGCGAGACCCACAGTTTTGGAGCTGCTCTGCTTTTGCGGTGTCCCGCAAACGCTCATCTAGTTACATTGTAGATTTCAAATGGTCAATATGGTTTATGTCATCAGTTAACGACCTAACAATAATTGTTTGACATCACTGAGAACTGTACGAGAGGCATTCTAGAAGTTGGTGTGATGAAGAAGACAAATATTTTATGAATGATCAACTTCTTTATTAACAATAGCGATGTTTCAGTATAGATCCTTATACCAATACCATGCTTGATATAATGATAAAAGGTATAAGGACCTATACTGAAATATCGCTATTGTTAATAAAGAAGTTGATCATCCATAAAATAGTTATCTTCATCACTGAAAACACAGCAAGCAATGCTATGATGTCACAGACTTGACCAATGACCACTGATCTCTGAAGTCATTGTAGCACTGAATTTCATTGAAGGGTGTCTCGTTGTTTTCTACTAAGAACTTAATGATGTTCATAAGAAAACGACTTTTGCACAATTTTATTTTAATACTTTCTCAAAAATAAGGAAAATGTAAATAAGAGGTAAATAATTTTATTGTAAATATCCACTTCTATTTACAGAAACTAAACATGAACCAACTATTTAATTTTCATAAAGCATAACATTGATGTCATAGCATATTCTTTGTAAATATAACAATTTAAATTGACAAGGGAATGCTTTAAATGAGATGTAGCACGTTTTTTGCAAAAACGTTTTTATTTACAATTTCCTATTTATAATGATAGTTTATGTCATTTAAATTTACTTAAGAGGGTTAAACACCTTATTACACAAACCAGTTATCCGTAGTGATAATAACGGTGTTGCTTATAAAGTAAAAATTGCATGCCGGACATTTTATTGTGAACACGTTTTATCATTTCGTATTACAAAAACAATTCCCATGGCTTTACCGAACCATGTATACTCATTTTTAAATTGATTTTCCGTAGAGAGAAGGGTGTCTTACTATTGGTGACATTATTGTTCAAATACATGTAATCGACCTTATTGAACGAAAGAATGTGCGACTGCCCCTATAATATGAGGTCTTCTTAAATCGTACACATTTCCCATGTCTATATCGACCATGCTACTGAATGTTACCTTGCCCCAACAAAAGAGGTTACCTCCATTAAATCGCTAATATATACTCTTATGACTCAAGCATATCCCCTTCCCTTCAACAAATCTTTATAAACATATTAGTATCTCTCCTGTATACATGAATGATGAAGCATCAATGCAAGAAATAGACAAAACTACCATTTTTCAATATACATGAGTTGTTCTATCAATGAACACAATATTCCAGTGGAAACATGAGAATTATGTCAGAAATAAATGATAATGGTGTGAGACATGAGTAAGGTATTCACATTTTGAAAATGAGTAGGGTGGTGACAATTTAATATGGATATTTCCAAATATAAGGGTGAGTTGTTTATAACAAGGTAATATATACTGGAATAGATGTGCAATTATTCCAAAACCAGTTGGTCCCAACATAAGTGTAATGGTAATGATTGTCTATAGGGTAGAACGTAACTTGTTCCGCAATGGAGTTGTTGCAATCATTCTGAAATATTAATAACTCATTTTGGACAATAAAGAAAGCTTTTATGTCCAAACGCTTGTCAAAATACTTTTACGAAATTTTTCCAAATAATGTGTAATCTTCGCTATGGCAACACACAATTCACACTAATTTCGCTTAGTCATCTCTATGTATTTACAAGATGAAACTGAATATGGATTATTATTTTTAAATATCACTCGACAGTGCACATTGGCTATCATATTTCATTACAGATTGTAAAAAATGAGCCTTTTTTCTTTTGTAAGTGTAATAGTAACAATAATAGTCTTGCCTATATAATAGTCATAGCCAAAGAAACACATTATAGAGTAACTGTTCATCTTTTTTTCCCACATTGTAAATAAACCGATGGATGTTTTCTCCCTGTAATATTTAAAGGATTACTTGTTAGTTATGATTACTGAAATTCCAATACACATTTCTAATGTAACATTTCCGTAAGTTGTTAGTCTTTCTGTTAACCCTTTTGGAAAAAAGGTTCCGGAAGAAATTTCCTAAGTAACCACATTACATAATTAATAAATTCACATATTCACTAAGGAAGAAATATGAAGACTTCCTCATATGAACCAAGGGTGATAAACGGAGGAAAAACATGATATCAAAGTAAAATGCAAGTAAAACGTAAATAAAACGGAAGCCTACACTCGATACAAATAGCGTAGTATATGGGATAGGTGTCTTAATTATCTATGTTTTACTTAGGTTTTACTTATCGCAAGTAAAACGTAGATAAAACATGAACACACACCCTATACAAATAGCAAGTATCTATGTTTTACTTACCGCAAGAAAAACGTAGATAAAACAAAACAGCCTGTAAAACTAGCGTAGTATACGTGGGATAGGTTTCTGATAAAACCACACCCTATACCAATAGTATATGTGATAGGTGTCTGATATATCTACGTTTTACTTATATAACAAGGTCCTGTGGGGATACATGTAAATGAAATTTGATTTGAGTCAGAAATCCGGGCAATGTTTCTGAGGTTTCTCATGCAGCGATGGCGGTCTCGAATGCTCTGGAGGTCTTTCCTTCATTGAAGCAGCTCACGGACACCAATGGGTGGTCAGTGCGTTGTAGATATTTCTGGAAATACGATAATGAGGTGTTAAAATTACTAGTTTATATATATATATATGTACAAAAAGTCAAATGTCCAGGTGTATGGCTGCTTCAAATTATCAAAAAATTATATTTCAAATTATATATATTCCACGATGGAAGGTAGCTCATAAAAGTATGGTAAACTGACGTGAAGGTAACCTCCCTTGCAAGTCATAATGCACGCAATTCTCTATCACTGGCTAATTTAAGGCTTGCTGCATTTGTTAACTTTTCTGTGCTGGCTTTGCAGCACGCTGAACTTCATTACATTCTGAAATTCTGAATTCTGAAAGTTATAGTTAGCGCTGTTACGCTAGCATAGACAATGAAATGAAGCTAGGCTAGCTTTTAGCCAGTGATGGAGACTAGCTTTTAGCCAGTGATGGAGATTAGCTTTTAGCCAGTGATGGAGACTAGCTTTTAGCCAGTGATGGAGATTAGCTTTTAGCCAGTGATGGAGACTAGCTTTTAGCCAGTGATGAAGACTAGCTTTTAGCCAGTGATGGGGACTAGCTTTTAGCCAGTGATGGAGACTAGCTTTTAGCCAGTGATGGAGACTAGCTTTTAGCCAGTGATGGAGACTGGTGAAAGGTATGACTTGCGGGGGAAGTTGACGTGAACTATAGTAAGAGATGGTGAGACAAGTAGAATGATGAAGTTAGTTACACTTTCCATTAAAGAGAGGGAGAATATCAAACCAAATAACTGAAGAATCATCAACTGGCATCTAAATGAAATAGATACATGTTTCCATCTGTAAATGTAATGTTTTTTTTAATCTAGGCCATTATAAACGTCCCATCTTGCATGATAGAAACAAGTGAAATGCAATGAGTGGCATGGTAAATTAAAACAATAAATTTGTCATCGTATCTGAAATAATACTAAATATATTCGTGAGAATTTAAAAGGAAATGAAATACCGCTGCTTACATGTGCATACGCCATCGCGTTCTTCTTCTCGGAGCAAGTCGTTTGTTTTCCGACCCAGACGAAGAGTTCCTGTTTTGTGTCCAGGATGAAAACGTCCTGCAAAAATAAATTATGTGTGTAGTTCTTTTTCTTTCTTTCTTTTTAATAACACATTATTGTCCGCAATACAATGTACATTGGAAATTCGATTTGTGCATTTGTGCATTAATGCGTTGTTCTGTCCTTATAATGCTGAGTGTCAAGCAAGGCAGCAACATCTCCCATCTTTTAACGTCTTTTGGTATGACGCGACCGGGAATCGAACCCTGTCTTCAAGGTGATGAGCAGCCACTCTACCAACTGAGCTACATCCCCGGTTCTCAACTAGCATAGTTGACGTACTAAATCCCCATCCACCCACATTCCCCATCCTCACCAACCACCCACATTCCCCACCCTCACCAACCACACACACAAAAATACCAACCTACATGTACTCAATAACTGTAACATACATTGAGGGTTGATTACAACTAAACATATATATTGTTGGTTAAGTCAAGTGTACGCTATACATGAGTTTACTTCAAATGCGTAAATTTATCGTCATCATTTCCTTTCTGTTAGATTATGTGTGTACAGTAAATTTGACAAACATCGATCACCCCATATTAAATATCTACAAATGAATATGAGTGTGAGCGAGAAGTACATGTTAAATTACATATATTGGTATTAAAGAGGCAGTTCTATCACTGAGTATCCACCATCATAATATGCGTTGATCGAATAGTCACAAAGTAATACATAGTGTATCGTTAAAGGGGCAGTAGCACGTTTTTTTCGCTCAAATAAGTCAATGAAATGTATTTGAAAAATAATGTCATTAATAGTAAAACATCCCTCTCTTTGGAAAATCAAGATAAAAATGAGTGCACATGGTTCGGTAAAGCTGTTGGAATCGTTTTTCGTACTTCGAAATAATAAAATGTGTTCACAATAAAATGGCCGCCATGCAATTTTTGTTTTATACGCAACATGGTTATTAGCACTACGGATAACTGGTTTGTGTAATAAGATGTTTTGCCCTCTTAAGTAAATAAAAATGACATAAACTATCATTATAAATGGAAAATTTGAAAAAATAAAATTTGCAAAAAACGTGCTACTGCCCCTTTAAACTATCAACAAGGTCGTGTTGTGCCGTACGAAAGTTTTCCACACTCGTAACGCTGATGAATGGATTATCTTCTTATTAAGGATTCAGCATTTATGCTGAATCCTTATTGTTATTGGCGTGTTTTTTAAGGATTCAGCATTTATGCTGAATCCTTATTGTTATTGGCGTGTTTTTTATTAAGGATTCAGAACTAAAGTTCTGAATCCTTATTGTTATTGGCGTGTTTTATTATTATTAGGTCTTCAAGACAAAGTCTGGAAGACGTATTGTTTTTATCCGAATCCTTCTATTATTATTATTATTATTATTATTCTTTCCACACGTTTTTGTTCGCCGACTTCTGAAGTAACGGCTGAACCGATTTTGATGAAACTTTCAGGGATGGTAGGTTTTAATGCGATCTGAAAAGTGGTCGAACGGATTTTTGATTGCTGTCCTCATTAAAGGTCCAGTTCGATTCTAATTTTCGATTTTTAACATGGGAAAAAAAATCAAAATGCAACTAGAGACTTGAAACTTTTTTTAAAAGATGCACAATGACAATGTTAACAAAAAAGTAAATCATGGCGAATTCGTCAGTCACGTGGTTCAGCCGCCATTTTGATTTTTGTCACTTTTTTAAAGTGTCCGACCCCATGTACCTTTGACAATCTTCTCCTCTGAAGATACTTGCACCAAAAATCTTAAATTAATTTTTGTATATAGCTAAGGCATTGGTGATTACATGGTGTTGTTTTTCAGGAGTGAACTGCTAATACTTTTCGCACAGTGACCTTTCAAAGTTGGGCGACTTGTTACATTGGACCTACTTCAAGGGGACATTACTCCAACTTCCCGATCTTACAATTGCATGAAATTTTCAGGGCTATTAGATCAATATATTGTCTTTAGGAATCAATAATAAAATCGCTCGCGAACAGTCATTTCCGGTCACAAATAAGGCTGAAAAATTACAGGAAATCACGATTTTGAATTTTAACATGGGGAAAATTTTCAAAAGTGACATAGACACATAAAACTTTTTTTAAAAGATGGGCAATGACAATGCAAGCAAAAAAGTCAATCATGGCGAATTCGTAGGTCACGTGGTTTTCCGGCCATTTTGATTTAAAATGAAATTTATGATCTTTTGACGATTTCTCAGTACATTATGAGATGTTACACATAGAAGTTTTGTTAGAAACATTATTGGTGACATTCTTCGATCAAACAAGGAGGTGAAGGTCAAGCAGAAGTCTTGAAGACCTAAGTATTGACGCGTCAATCCTAGTTATTATTATTATTATTATTATTATTCCACCGATCTTGTTAACACGACTTTTGCCAGAAGGAATGCAGCTATTGCAACCAAACTTTGTAGGCTGATAGCCCTTACCATGTAGTTTTGCAGCGAAGCTTTTGGGCCCAATCGATCAAGCCATTAAAGGTCCAGTTCGATTCTAAAGTTCGATTTTTAACATGGGAATTTTTTTCAAAATGCATCTAGAGACTTGCAACTTTTTCCAAAAGATGCGCAATGACATTGCGAGCAGAAAAGTAAATCATGACGATTGCGTTGGTCACGTGGTTTCGCCGCCATTTTGATTTTAGACACTTTTCAAAATTTCCCGACCCCATGCACCTTTGACAATCTTCTCCTCTGAAGATACTTGCATCTCGAAGCTGTAACTTACACATTCATAAAGCTAATGCATTGGAGAATACATGGTGTTGTTTTTCATTGCCGAACTCCTTATACTCTTTGCACAATGACCTCTCGAAGTTAGACAATGTTTGAAAATTACAAACTTCAAAGGGAGATAACTCATAAGGTTTAAACAAATATTTCAATATTTTTCCAAGAAATGTAAGACAGTACTATTGTCTATACGAATCAACAATAAAACCGACGCTGAACTGTCATTTCCGGTTTTTGAGAACGGGTACATAATTATAGATAAATAACACTGATAATTTTAACATGGGGGGAATTTTCAAAATGCACTTAGAGAGTTAATTTTTTTTTAATATGATAGACAGTAACACTACAGACAAAAAAGTCAATCATAACAATTTTGTAAGATGTACGGTTTCGTCGCTATTTATGCGAAACTATTCACACAATTTGAACAAAACAGACAAAGGATGCAGGTCACGCCCATAGACTGTGTAAAAGTCGCAATTCCTTTGTTCTTCTACCACGGATCTTGTAAACACGACTTTTGCCAGAAGGAATGCGACTATTGCAACCAAACTTTGTAGGCTGATAGCCCTTACCATGTAGTTTTGCGGCGCAGCTTTTGGGCCCAATCAATCAAGCCATTAAAGGTCCAGTTCGATTCTAAAGTTCGATTTTTAACATGGGCAATTTTTTTCAAAATGCACCTAGAGACTTGCAATCTAGTTTAAAAGATGCGCAATGACAATGTACGCAGAAAAGTTAATCACAACGAATTCGAAAGTCACGTGGTTTAGGCGCCATTTCAATTGTTGTTGATAAATCCTATTTTCGTTTTACATGATGGACTGGTAGAGGCTGCTGTAGCTTAATGCTTATAGAGATCTTCGTGTAACTTTCAGGAATGACTGCTGATATGATATACTTATTAGGTAATTAATCAAATATGCGCTGAATCCTTTTATCGTCACTTGTGACTATATTTATTATTATTATTATTCCACGGATTTTGTCAGTGGCACTTTGGCAAGAAGGAATGCAGCTATAACATTCAAACTTTACAGTCTGATAGCCCTTACTATGTAGTTTTGCCGCGAAGCTTTTGGGCCCGATCGGTTCCACCATTAAAGGTCCAGTTCGAATCCAAATTTCGATTTTTAACATGGGAAATTTTTTTAAAATGCACTTAGAGACTTGGAACTTTTTTTAAAAGATGCGCATTGACAATCCGAGCAAAAAAGTAAATCGCGGTGAAATCGTTAGTCACGTGGTTTAGTCGCCATCTTGGATTTTTTTACCTTTTCAAACTTTCGGACCCCATGTACCTTTGCGGAAACACCACTCCGAAGATATTTGCACCAAAGAGCTGAAACTTTATTCATATATAGCTAACACATTGGGGAATAACAAGTTTGTTCGTGTTTGTACGAATTCCTAATACTTTTTCCACAGTGACCTTTCAAAGTCAGGCAACTTTTGAAAACCGCGAACTTTCAGGGGCGATAATTCAAAAACCTGACAATCGAATTGAACGATTTTTTCAGGACAGTGAGACAGGACTATGGTCTTTATGATCAAATAATAAAATCGCTCGCGTACAGTCATTTCCGGTCACAATGAAGAAAAACTTTTTACATAGGATTTTTTTTTTAAATGTACTTAGAGACTTTAAACTTTTTGCAAAAGATGCGCAAGAACAATACAAGCAAAAAAGTAAATCATGACAAATTCGTAGGTCACGTGGTTTAGCCGCCATTTTGATTTTTTAAAATTCGTCTGATTTTGACATGTTAAAGTTCGCTCTAAATAATCCCAGTGACACACTAGAGAGTCGCAACTTGTTTTAAAAGATGCTTAATAACTAGACAAGCAAAATATGTTGCCATTGCGGAGTCGTAGGTCAAGTGGTTTCGACGCCATATTTAAATTTTAACGTTTTCAAATGTTTTGACCCTGTGCATTGTTGCGGAAACACCACGCCGAAGATATTTGCATCTGAGAGCTGAAACTTAGATGTATAAGCAGCTGAAGCATTGGGGAACAACAAGTTTCATATCTTATTAGCGAAATCCTATTAACTTTTTCACAATTATCTTTGAATGTTTACCTAGGTTCTTAAACAAATCGAATTTTCTTATTTCTCCAAAGATATACAATTTACAGAGCAATAAGTCATACCAGTTCGAGTTAAAATCTATTCTACGCGTAATGTGAGGTAAAACCTGTTCGAAATACATATGATATTTATACAATAGTCGATTTAGAAGATTTTGCAAGTGTAAAGAATCATGCTAAGACACGAATAACCGGACAACAGTCTCAACACTGTCCGGTTCATCGTGGCCTTACAGGAAATCTTTAAAATTCTTATTTCTCCAAAGATACACATGCTATTAAGCTTTAAGTCATGCCAGTTCGAGTGGAAATGTATTCTACGCGAACTGAGATATACATACTGGAAGGAATTCATATGATATTTACACACTAGTTGAATTAGATGATTTCAAGTGAAAAGACTCATACTTAAACTCGAATTACCGGACAACAGAATCGACAATGTCTGGTTCATCGTGGTCTCCCGGAAACCTTTAAAATTCTAATTTCTCCACATATATACATGCTACTATGTATTCAATCATACCAGTTCGAGTGAAAAGCTATTCCGCGCGAACTGAGAGATACATCCTGGAAGAAACTCATACGATATTTACACTGTAGTCGACTTAGATGCACCAATTAAGTTACAAGTCAAGCTCAGAAACCGGCTCCGAATCCCACCTTTTCAGTTAAGCTAAACTATGACGTCAGCAATACGGCTCGAAACATCGAAATTTTCCTTAAGTGAAATTGGTGGTTTTAGATCCGCTTTTTGAATTTTTTTCCATGTTTCAGTTGAAGCCGTGTGGGCTTCTGTTTTGGGTATACCCTCACCCCCCAGTCACCACCCCGACCCCCCAAGCCACGTCGCTTCACTTCTTATCTTTACTATCATTTAATATTTAAAACATTCGTGCTGTCTTTTGGACTTAAACATTTAATTTACTCACCACCCTTTTTATATTTTTTTATGGAGTTGTACTTACACTTTGAAATTATCTGTTTTATAGCTTTAGGCGTAATTAAGTATTATTCCCCATCGGCGAAATCACCAATGGTGGAAGCAGACGTTAAACTCCTATCCAACAACAACAGCCTATTTTTGCGTTGTAGCCTACACATTGTCAATGGGGTTGGTTCCCGATGGCAGGTGGGATGAGGATGAAGTGTCTTCATGTACACGTTGGACTATGTCTTCGAAGTCAGACTTAGTAAACCAAATGGATTTGTCTGTCTTTGGGTCTCAATACTCCTAGAGATGTGCTAGAGACTTGAAACTCGTTTTAAAAAAATACGCAGCAACATAGGACAGATGTCTTAATTAAAACAATTGAAACGCTGAATCCGCATTTTCGTCGCTTGCGACTATATTTAAGGATTCAGCATTTATGCTGAATCCTTATTGTTATTGGCGTGTTTTTAAGGATTCAGCATTTATGCTGAATCCTTATTGTTATTGGCGTGTTTTTTTTTATTATTATTATTTGCACCGATTTTGTCTCCACCACTTTGGCAAGACGGAATGCAGCTAGTACAACCAAACTTCACAGGCTGATAGCCCTTACTATGTAGTTGTGCCGCGAAGCTTTTGGGCCCAATCAGTTCACCCATTAAAGGTCCAGTTCGAATCCAAATTCCGATTTTTAACATGGGAAAATTTTTCAAAATGCACCTAGAGACTTGAAACTTTTTTCAAAAGATCCGCAATGACCATGCGAGCAATAAAGTAAATCATGGCGAAGTCGTCAGTCACGTGGTTCAGCCGCCATCTTTGATTTTTTAACTTTTTCCAAATTTCGGACCCCATGTACCTTTGCGGAATCACCATTCTGAAGATATACCCATCTAAGGGCTGAAACTTGGTTTGCTATACAGCTGAAGCATTGGGGAATAACAAGTTTGTTCTTTTTTGTGCGAATTCCTAATTCTTTTTTCACAGTGACCTTTCAAAGTCAGGCAAATTTTGAAAACCGCGAACTTTCAGGGGCGATAATTCAAAAACCTACCTATCGAATTGAACGATTTTTTCAGGAAAGTGAGACAGGACTATGGTCTTTATGAATCAATAATAAAATCGCTCGCGTACAGTCATTTCCGGTCATAATAAAGAAAAACCTTTTGCATGGGAATTTAAAAAAAAATGTACTTAGAGACTTTAAACTTTTTGCAAAAGATGCGCAAGAACAATACAAGGAAAAAAGTAAATCATGACAAATTCGTAAGTCACGTGGTTTTGCCGCCATTTTGATTTTCTTTAAATTTGTCTGATTTTGACATGTTAAATTTATCTCTAAATAATCCCAGTGACATACAAGAGACTCGCAACTTGTTTTAAAATATGCTTAATAACTAGACAAGCAAACTATGTTACCATTGCGGAGTCGTAGGTTACGTGATTTCGACGCCATATTTTAATTTTAACGTTTTCAAATATTTTAACCCTGTGCATTTTTGTGGAAACACCACGCCGAAGATATTTGCATCTGAGAGCTGAAACTTACATGTATAAGCAGCTGAAGCATTGGGGAACAGCAAGTGTCATATCTTATTAGCGAAATCCTATTATTTTTTTCACAATTACCTTTTAAAGTATGATAACTTTGAATATTTACCTAGGTTCTTAACAAAGCTAATTTTCTTATTTCTCCAAAGATATACATCTTACTGAGCAATAAGTTATACCAGTTCGAGTTAAAATCTATTCTACGCGTAATGTGAGGTAAAACCTGTTCGAAATTCATATGATATTTATACAATAGTCGATTTAGAATATTTTGCAAGTGTAAAGAATCATGCTAAGACACGAATAACCGGACAACAGTCTAAACACTGTCTGGTTCATCGTGGCATTACTGGAATTCTTTAAAATTCTTATTTCTCCAAAGATACACATGCTATTAAGCTTTAATTCATGCCAGTTCGAGTGGAAATGTATTCTACGCGAACTGAGATATACATACTGGAAGGAATTCATATGATATTTACACACTAGTTGAATTAGATGATTTTCAAGTGAAAAAAACTCTTACTTAAACTCGAATAACCGGACAACAGTATCGACAATGTCCGGTTCATCGTGGCCTCCCGGAAACCTGTAAAATTCTAATTTCTCCACAGATATACATGCTACTATGTACTCAATCATACCAGTTCGAGTGAAAAGCTATTCTTCGCGAACTAAGAGATACATCCTGGAAAAAACGCATACGATATTTACACTGTAGTCGATTTAGATGCACCAAGTCACAAGTCAAGCTCAGAAACCGGCTCCAGATCCGACCTTTTCAGTTAAGCTAAACTGTGACATCAGTTATACGGCTCGAAACATCAAAGTTTTCCTTAAGTGAAATTGGTGGTTTTGGATCCGCTTTTTGAGTGTTTTTCCATGTTTCAGTTGAAACCGTGGGGCCTTCTGTTTGGGGTATACCCCCATCCCCTAGTCCCCACCCCGACCCCCCAAGCCATGTCGCTTCACTTCTTATCGTAAGTACAACTTCCCAATGCAAGGCATAACTCTTGCCAGTCTCCATTACTGGCTGATTTAGGCCTTGCAGTATTTCCTTAAGAAATTTGTGTTTGGATATTCAGACCCGCTATGCATTTCTGGTGCAGCTATTCACTGTCTTGACACAACAAAGCGAGGGAAATACCGCAAGGGTTAAATCAGCCAGTAATGCAGACTGGCAAGATTTATGCCTTGCGTTTGGAAGTTGAAGTAAGTATAATTTCCCGTCGGCGAAATCACCAATGGTGGAAGCAGGCGTTAACCTTCTGTCCAACAGCTTTTTTGCGTTGTACCCTACACATGGGGGTGGTTCCCGATGGCAGATAGCACGATAATTTATATGACTAATGAGTTTTAAATATAAATGAATTTCAGTGTAGTACCACCCATGGTTCGCTAGTTCCAGCCGATGCTCGCAGGTTTCACCGCAATGCATAGCCACATGGCGTTGCGGGCTTTCTCCCTGTCATAATACTAGCAGCCGCGATATAAGTGAAATAATCTTGAAATCTTAAACCCCAACTCACCTCACCTCACCTCTGTGCATGTAAATCGGACTGTCGATTCTGTTCTTCAAGTATTTCATATGATTCACATTGAGTGTAATGCACACAGACATTGGTATGCAATTTGTTATCTTTACATAATAGAGAATTATTAAGGCACGTAGCACGAGTCAACGAATTAACACTTCATTCATTCATAAACAAGATTTTACTATTGTCATAGTACGCTAATTCCATATAAGGCAAGGTGTTTTTTTCATCCGCCAAAAGAGTCCCTTGTCCATCATTCATACATTATGCATGTGGCAATTGATTAACAAACTTGTCAATGACACTACGCTCGTTTTAAGCAAGTCTTTCACACAGTATACCTATTGTAACCATTCAATGCGTATTCTAAAACCAGCTAAGGGTAACGGATTTGAGACATCATTATCTCGTATCCACATACATTTATTCTGCCGTTTCTCACACTTTAAAGCCCTGTGCATCTTCATTGTCCTTGCATTTCTAAACTATTTCAATTCTATCCCTTCTCTTTTCGTTTTAGTCAAACGTTATTATTGAATCATATTCTACCTAACCAGTACACCAATTGCTCCCTTTTGAAAATAGGTCTGAAACAACCACTTCCGGTCTATTTATTTACGTAAGTACACGGAAACACCATTATATATAGTCACACAATTGTTCGATTTTAACATGTAAACTTTGGGTCTCAATACTCCTAGAGATATGCTAGAGACTTGAAACTTCTTTTAAAAAAATACGCAGCAACATAGGACAGATGTCTTTATTAAAACAATTGAAACGCTGAATCCGCATTTTCGTCGCTTGCGACTATATTTAAGGATTCAGCATTTATGCTGAATCCTTATTGTTATTGGCGTGTTTTTTTTTTTTTTTATTATTATTTGCACCGATTTTGTCTCCACCACTTTGGCAAGAAGGAATGCAGCTAGTACAACCAAACTTCACAGGCTGATAGCCCTTACTGTGTAGTTGTGCCGCGAAGCTTTTGGGCCGAATCGGTTCACCCATTAAAGGTCCAGTTCGAATCCAAATTCCGATTTTTAACATGGGAAATTTTTTCAAAATGCACCTAGAGACTTGAAACTTTCTTCAAAAGATCCGCAATGACCATGCGAGCAATAAAGTAAATCATGGCGAAGTCGTCAGTCACGTGGTTTAACCGCCATCTTGGATTTTTTAACTTTTTCCAAATTTCGGACCCCATGTACCTTTGCGGAATCACCATTCTGAAGATATACCCATCTAAGGGCTGAAACTTGGTTTGCTATACAGCTGAAGCATTGGGGAATAACAAGTTTGTTCTTTTTTGTGCGAATTCCTAATACTTTTTTCACAGTGACCTTTCAAAGTCAGGCAATTTTTGAAAACCGCGAACTTTCAGGGGCGATAATTCAAAAACCTACCTATCGAATTGAACGATTTTTTCAGGAGAGTGAGACAGGACTATGGTCTTTATGATACAATAATAAAATCGCTCGCGTACAGTCATTTCCGGTCACAATAAAGAAAAACCTTTTACATAGGAATTTTTTTTAAAATGCACTTAGAGACTTTAAACTTTTTGCAAAAGATGCGCAAGAACAATACAAGCAAAAAAGTAAATCATGACAAATTCGTAGGTCACGTGGTTTAGCCGCCATTTTGATTTTTTTTAAATTCGTCTGATTTTGACATGTTAAATTTCTCTCTAAATAAGCCCAGTGACACACTAGAGAGTCGTAACTTGTTTTAAAAGATGCTTAATAACTAGACAAGCAAAATATGTTACCATTGCGGAGTCGTAGGTCAAGTGGTTTCGACGCCATATTTAAATTTTAACGTTTTCAAATGTTTTGACCCTGTGCATTTTTGCGGAAACACCACGCCGAAGATATTTGCATCTGAGAGCTGAAACTTAGATGTATAAGCAGCTGAAGCATTGGGGAACAACAAGTTTCATATCTTATTAGCTAAATCCTATTAACCTTTTCACAATTATCTTTCAAAGTATGATCACTTTGAATGTTTACCTAGGTTCTTAAACAAATCGAATTTTCTTAATTCTCCAAAGATATACAATTTACAGAGCAATAAGTGATACCAGTTCGAGTTAAAATCTATTCTACACGTAATGTGAGGTAAAACCTGTTCGAAATTCATATGATATTTATACAATAGTCGATTTAGAAGATTTTGCAAGTGTAAAGAATCATGCTAAGACACGAATAACCGGACACCAGTCTCAACACTGTCTGGTTCATCGTGGCATTACTGGAATTCTTTAAAATTCTTATTTCTCCAAAGATACACATGCTATTAAGCTTTAAGTCATGCCAGTTCGAGTGGAAATGTATTCTACGCGAACTGAGATATACATACTGGAAGGAATTCATATGATATTTACACACTAGTTGAATTAGATGATTTTCAAGTGAAAAGACTTTTATTTAAACTCGAATAACCGGACAACAGTATTGACAATGTCCGGTTCATCGTGGTCTCCCGGAAACCTTTAAAATTCTAATTTCTCCACAGATATACATGCTACTATGTACTAAATCATACCAGTTCGAGTCAAAAGCTATTCTGTGCGAACTGAGAGATACATCCTGGAAAAAAACTCATACGATATTTACACTGTAGTCGATTTAGATGCACCAAGTCACAAGTCAAGCTCAGAAACCGGCTCCAGATCCGACCTTTTCAGTTAAGCTAAACTGTGACGTCAGTAATACGGCTCGAAACATCAAAGTTTTCCTTAAGTGAAATTGGTGGTTTTGGATCCGCTTTTTAAGTGTTTTTCCATGTTGGTCTATGTCTTCCAAGTCAGACTTCGTAAGCCAACTGGATTTGTCTGTACTGGTTGAGTGAATGGTACATTCCATACGGGTAGTTGTTGTTCACTCTAAATGGGAGAATCATAATTATTACGCTAATAGGCCTATACTTGAACAAATCGTCACACCACTTTGAAGATATTTGCATCTAAGCGCTACAACTTAGATTTATCTGCAGCTGAAGCATTGGGGAATAACAAGTAACATTAAATAACTCCTAATGTTGAAGTTGAACATTTGAACAAGTTGGATATGATAACGATTTTATTGAAGCGTCATGTGGATGAGTTGCTTCCCCTTGACCATCCTACGATGCTGTGACAACACTATCTAATCAGAGAGACGCAATATCAACTGGAAAAAAGGGCCATTAGCACGATAATTTATATGACTAATGAGTTTTAAACTTAAGTTCATCAAATTTGACTTTCATTTTGATGTGTGAACAGGATATTCACACTTTCGTTTTGGCGTACATTGTGTTGTTGGGGGTCAGGCCTGTTATTGTGTTATTGGTGCTATTGTATCGAGAAGTACTGAATGTTGCCGAACATTACTAATTTGAAGACAGTCGACTCAGTATAGTGACGATATATATGTAAAAGTAGTTCTGGTCGAAAACCGGACACTGCATCACGATTAACGCACATGTATCAGCCAAAGAAACAGACAAATCTAGGTTGATTATTCTTGAAAGATCTGTGCATGTAAATCGGACTATAGTTTCGGGTCTTCAAATATTTTATATGATTAACATTGAGTGTAATGCACACATACATTGGTATGCAATTTGTTATCTTTACATAATATAGAATTATTAAGGAACATTGTCTCGTATCCACAGACATTTATTCTGCCGTTTCTCACACTTTAAAGCCCTGTTCTACATCTTCATTGTCCGTCGATTCTAAACTATTTCAAATCTATTCGTTCTCTTTTCCTTTTATTCAAACATAATTATTAAATGGTAGTCTACCTAACCAGTACGCCAATTTCTCCCTTTTGAAAATAGGTCTGAAACAACCACTTCCGGTCTATTTATTTACGTAAGTACAGCTCACACCATTGTATATGGTCACACAATTGTTAGATTTTAACACGAAACTTTGGATCTCAATATTCCTAGAGATATGCTAGACACTTAATTAAAACAATTAAAACGGCTGAATCCGTTTGTCGTCGCTTGCGACTATATTTTTTTATTATTATTATTTGCACCGATTTTGTCTCCACCACTTTGGCAAGAAGGAATGCAGCTAGAACAACCAAACTTCTCAGGCTGATAGCCCTTACTATGTAGTTGTGCCGCGAAGCTTTTGGGCCCAATCAGTTCACCCATTAAAGGTCCAGTTCGAATCCAAATTCCGATTTTTAACATGGGAAAATTATTCAAAATGCACCTAGAGACTTAAAACTTTTTTCAAAAGATTCGCAATGACCATGCGAGCAAAAAAGTAAATCGCGGTGAAATCGTAAGTCACGTGGTTCAGCCGCCATCTTGGATTTTTTAACTTTTTCCAAATTTCGGACCCCATGTACCTTTGCGGAATCACCATTCTGAAGATATACCCATCTAAGGGCTGAAACTTGGTTTGCTATACAGCTGAAGCATTGGGGAATAACAAGTTTGTTCTTTTTTGTGCGAATTCCTAATACTTTTTTCACAGTGACCTTTCAAAGTCAGGCAATTTTTGAAAATCGCGAACTTTCAGGGGCGATAATTCAAAAACCTGACAATCGAATTGAACGATTTTTTCAGGAAAGTGAGACAGGACTATGGTCTTTATGAATCAATAATAAAATCGCTCGCGTACAGTCATTTCCGGTCAAATTAAAGAAAAACTTTTTACATAGGAATTTTTTTTTAAATATACTTAGAGACTTGAAACTTTTTGCAAAAGATGCGCAAGAACAATACAAGCAAAAAAGTAAATCACGACCAATTCGTAGGTCACGTGGTTTAGCCGCCATTTTGATTTTCTTTAAATTCGTCTGATTTTGACATGTTAAATTTTGGTCTAAATAGTCCCAGTGACACACTAGAGACTCGCAACTTGTTTTAAAAGATGCTTAATAACTAGACAAGCAAAATATGTTACCATTGCGGAGTCGTAGGTCAAGTGGTTTCGACGCCATATTTAAATTTTAATGTTTTCAAATGTTTTGACCCTGTGCATTTTTGCGGAAACACCACGCCGAAGATATTTGCATCTGAGAGCTGAAACTTAGATATATAAGCAGCTGAAGCATTGGGGAACAACAATTTTCATATCTTATTAGCGAAATCCTATTAACTTTTTCACAATTATATTTCAAAGTATGATAACTTTGAATGTTTACCTAGGTTCTTAAACAAATCAAATTTTCTTATTTCTCCAAAGATATACAATTTACAGAGCAATAAGTCATACCAGTTCGAGTTAAAATCTATTCTACGCGTAATGTGAGGTAAAACCTGTTCGAAATTCATATGATATTTATACAATAGTCGATTTAGAAGATTTTGCAAGTGTAAAGAATCATGCTAAGACACGAATAACCGGACACCAGTCTCAACACTGTCTGGTTCATCGTGGCATTACTGGAATTCTTTAAAATTCTTATTTCTCCAAAGATACACATGCTATTAAGCTTTAAGTCATGCCAGTTCGAGTGGAAATGTATTCTACGCGAACTGAGATATACATACTGGAAGGAATTCATATGATATTTACACACTAGTTGAATTAGATGATTTTCAAGTGGAAAGACTCTTACTTAAACTCGAATAACCGGACAACAGTATTGACAATGTCCGGTTCATCGTGGCCTCCCGGAAATCTTTAAAATTCTAATGTTTCCACAGATATACATGCTACTATGTACTAAATCATACCAGTTCGAGTGAAAAGCTATTCCGCGCGAACTGAGAGATACATCTTGGAAAAAACTCATACGATATTTACACTGTAGTCGATTTAGATGCACCACGTCACAAGTCAAGCTCAGAAACCGGCTCCAGATCCCACCTTTTCAGTTAAGCTAAACTGAGACGTCAGTAATACGGCTCGAAACATCAAAGTTTTCCTTAAGTGAAATTGGTGGTTTTGGATCCGCTTTTTGAGTGTTTTTCCATGTTTCAGTTGAAGCCGTGGGCCCTTCTGTTTGGGGTATACCCCCACCCCCCAGTCCCCACCCCGAACCCCCAAGCAATGTCTCTTCACTTCTTATCTTTACTTTAATTTATTATTAAAAAATTCTTGCTGTCTTTTGGACTCAAACATTTAATTTACTCACCACCTTTTTATATTTTATTATGGAGGTGTACTTACACTTTGAAATTATCTGTTTTTAAGTTTTATAGCTTTCAGCTTAAGTAAGTACAACTTCCCAATGCAAGGCATAACTCTTGCCAGTCTCCATTACTGGCTGATTAAGGCCTTGCAGTATTTCCTTAAGAAATCTGTGTTTAGAAATTCAGGCCCGCTATGCATTTCTGGTGCAGCTATTCACTGTCTTGACAAAGCAAAGCGAGGGAAATGCCGCAAGGGTTAAATCAGCCAGTAATGCAGACTGGCAAGAGTTATGCCTTGCGTTTGGAAGTTGAAGTAAGTATAACTTCCCGTCGGCGAAATCACCAATGGCGGAAGTAGACGTTAAACTCCTATCCAACAGCTTTTTTTGCGTTGTACCCTACACATTGTCAATGGGGGTGGTTCCCGATGGCAGGTGGGATGAGGATGTAGTGTCTTCATGTACACGTTGGTCTATGTCTTCCAAGTCAGACTTCGTAAGCCAAATGGATTTGTCTGTACTGGTTGAGTGAATGGTACATTCCATACGGGTAGTTGTTGTTCACTCTAAATGGGAGAATCATAATTATGACGCTAATAGGCCTATACTTAAACAAATCGTTACACCACTTTGAAGATATGTGCATCTAAGCGCTACAACTAAGATTTATCTGCAGCTGAAACATTGGGGAATAACAAGTAACATTAAATAACTCCTAATGTTGAAGTTGAACATTTGAACAAGTTGGATTTTATTGAAGCGTCATGTGGATGAGTTGCTTCCCCTTGACCATCCTACGATGCTGTGACAACACTATCTCATCAGAGAGACGCAATATCAACTGGGAAAAAAGGGCCATTAGCACGATAATTTATATGACTAATGAGTTTTAAACATAAGTTCATCAAATTTGACTTTCATGTTGATGTGTGAACAGGATATTCACACTTTCGTTTTGGCGTACATTGTGTTGTTGGGGTCAGGCCTGTTATATATGGTGCTATTGTATCGAGAAGTACTGAATGTTGCCGAACATTACCAATTTGAAGACAGTCGACTCAGTATAGTGACGATATATATGTAAAAGTAGTTCTGGTCGAAAACCGGACACTGCATCACGATTAACGCACATGTATCAGCCAAAGAAACAGACAAATCTAGGTTGATTATGCTTGAAAGATCTGTGCATGTAAATCGGACTATAGTTTCGGGTCTTCAAATATTTTATATGATTCACATTGAGTGTAATGCACACAGACATTGGTATGCAATTTGTTATCTTTACATAATAGAGAATTATTAAGGAACGTAGCACGAGTCAACGAATTAACACTTCATTCGTTCATAAACAAGATTTTACTATTGTCATAGTACGCTAATTCCATATAAGGCAAGGTGTTTTTTTCATCCGCCAAAAGAGATCCTTGTCCATCATTCATACATTACGCATGTGGCAATTGATTTACAAACTTATCAATGAAACTGCGCTCGTTTTAAGCAAGTCTTTCACACAGTATACCTATTGTAACCATTCAATGCGTATTCTAAAACCAGCCAAGGGTAACGGATTTGAGACATCATTGTCTCGTATCCACAGACATTTATTCTGCCGTTTCTCACACTTTAAAGCCCTGTTCTACATCTTCATTGTCCTTGCATTTCTAAACTATTTCAATCCTATTCCTTCTCTTTTCCTTTTATTCAAACATTATTATCAACTGATATTCTACCTAACCAGTACGTCAATTGCTCCCTTTTGAAAATAGGTCTGAAACAAACACTTCCGGTCTATTCATTTACGTAAGTACACGCTCACACCATTGTATATAGTCACACAATTGTTCGATTTTAACATGTAAACTTTGGGTCTCAATACTCCTAGAGATATGCTAGAGACTTGAAACTTGTTTTAAAAAAAACGCAGCAACATAATAGGACAGATGTCTTAATTAAAACAATTGAAACGCTGAATCCGCTTGTCGTCGCTTGCGACTATATTTTTAGGTCTTCAAGACATAGTCTGGAAGACGTATTGTTATTATGCGAATCCTTATTATTATTATTTCCACGATTTTTGTTGGTCGTGCCCAGACCTAACGGCTTAACCGATTTTGATGAAACGTTCAGGGGTTGTAGAATTCAATGTGATCTGGATCTGTGTCGAACGGATTTTTGATTGCTGTCCTCATTAAAGGTCCAGCTCGATTCTAAATTTCGATTTTTAACATTGGAAAAAAATTCAAAATGGAGCTACAGACTTGAAACTTTTTTTAAAAGATGCACAATGACAATGTTAACAAAAAAGTAAATCATGGCGAATTCGTCAGTCACGTGGTTCAGTCGCCATTTTGATTTTTGTCACTTTTTTAAAGTGTCCGACCCCATGTACCTTTGACAATCTTCTTCTCTGAAGATACTTGCACCACGCATCTGACATTTATTTTTGTATGTAGCTGAGGCATTGGTGAATAGAATTTGAATTTTGTAGAAGGGTAATCGTAATACTTTTTGCACAGTGACCTTTCAAAGTTGGGCGACTTGTTACATTGGACCTACTTCAAGGGGACATTACTCCAACTTCCCGATCTTACAATTGCATGAAATTTTCAGGGCTATTAGATCAATATATTGGCTATAGGAATCAATAATAAAATCGCTCGCGAACAGTCATTTCCGGTCACAAATAAGGCTGAAAAATGACAGGAAATCACGATTTTGAATTTTAACATGGGGGAAATTTTAAAAATTGAGATAGAGACTTGAAACTTTTATTAAATGATGGGCAATGACAATGCAAGCAAAAAAGTCAATCATGGCGAATTCGTAGGTCACGTAGTTTTGGCGCCATCTTAATTTTAAAATTAAATTTATGATTTTTTTAGGTTTTCTCAGTACATTATAAAATGTTACGAATGGAAGTTTTGACAGAACAATGTTTGTGACATTCCTCGATCAAACATGGAGCTGAGGGTCAAGCAGAAGTCTTGAAGACCTAAGTATTGACGCGTCAATCCTAGTTTATTATTATTATTATTCCACGGATTTTGTCAGTGGCACTTTGGCAAGAAGGAATGCAGCTATAACATTCAAACTTTACAGTCTGATAGCCCTTACTATGTAGTTTTGCCGCGAAGCTTTTGGGCCCGATCGGTTCCACCATTAAAGGTCCAGTTCGAATCCAAATTTCGATTTTTAACATGGGAAATTTTTTTAAAATGCACTTAGAGACTTGGAATTTTTATTAAAAGATGCGCATTGACAATCCGAGCAAAAAAGTAAATCGCGGTGAAATCGTTAGTCACGTGGTTTAGCCGCCATCTTGGATTTTTTTACCTTTTCAAACTTTCGGACCCCATGTACCATTGCGGAAACACCACTCCGAAGATATTTGCACCAAAGAGCTGAAACTTTATTCATATATAGCTAACACATTGGGGAATAACAAGTTTGTTCGTGTTTGTACGAATTCCTAATACTTTTTCCACAGTGACCTTTCAAAGTCAGGCAACTTTTGAAAACCGCGAACTTTCAGGGGCGATAATTCAAAAACCTGACAATCGAATTGAACGATTTTTTCAGGACAGTGAGACAGGACTATGGTCTTTATGATCAAATAATAAAATCGCTCGCGTACAGTCATTTCCGGTCACAATAAAGAAAAACTTTTTACATGGGAATTTTTTTAAAAATGTACTTAGAGACTTTAAACTTTTTGCAATAGATGCGCAAGAACAATACAAGCAAAAAAGTAAATCATGACAAATTCGTAGGTCACGTGGTTTAGCCGCCATTTTGATTTTTTAAAATTCGTCTGATTTTGACATGTTAAAGTTCGCTCTAAATAATCCCAGTGACACACTAGAGAGTCGCAACTTGTTTTAAAAGATGCTTAATAACTAGACAAGCAAAATATGTTACCATTGCGGAGTCGTAGGTCAAGTGGTTTCGACGCCATATTTAAATTTTAACGTTTTCAAATGTTTTGACCCTGTGCATTGTTGCGGAAACACCACGCCGAAGATATTTGCATCTGAGAGCTGAAACTTAGATGTATAAGCAGCTGAAGCATTGGGGAACAACAAGTTTCATATCTTATAAGCGAAATCCTATTAACTTTTTCACAATTATCGTTCAAAGTATGATAACTTTGAATGTTTACCTAGGTTCTTAAACAAATCGAATTTTCTTATTTATCCAAAGATATACAATTTACAGAGCAATAAGTCATACCAGTTCGAGTTAAAATCTATTCTACGCGTAATGTGAGGTAAAACCTGTTCGAAATACATATGATATTTATACAATAGTCGATTTAGAAGATTTTGCAAGTGTAAAGAATCATGCTAAGACACGAATAACCGGACAACAGTCTCAACACTGTCCGGTTCATCGTGGCCTTACAGGAAATCTTTAAAATTCTTATTTCTCCAAAGATACACATGCTATTAAGCTTTAAGTCATGCCAGTTCGAGTGGAAATGTATTCTACGCGAACTGAGATATACATACTGGAAGGAATTCATATGATATTTACACACTAGTTGAATTAGATGATTTCAAGTGAAAAGACTCATACTTAAACTCGAATTACCGGACAACAGAATCGACAATGTCTGGTTCATCGTGGTCTCCCGGAAACCTTTAAAATTCTAATTTCTCCACATATATACATGCTACTATGTATTCAATCATACCAGTTCGAGTGAAAAGCTATTCCGCGCGAACTGAGAGATACATCCTGGAAGAAACTCATACGATATTTACACTGTAGTCGACTTAGATGCACCAAGTTACAAGTCAAGCTCAGAAACCGGCTCCGAATCCCACCTTTTCAGTTAAGCTAAACTATGACGTCAGCAATACGGCTCGAAACATCGAAATTTTCCTTAAGTGAAATTGGTGGTTTTAGATCCGCTTTTTGAATTTTTTTCCATGTTTCAGTTGAAGCCGTGTGGGCTTCTGTTTGGGGTATACCCTCACCCCCCAGTCACCACCCCGACCCCCAAAGCCACGTCGCTTCACTTCTTATCTTTACTATCATTTAATATTTAAAACATTCGTGCTGTCTTTTGGACTTAAACATTTAATTTACTCACCACCCTTTTTATATCTTTTTATGGAGTTGTACTTACACTTTGAAATTATCTGTTTTATAGCTTAATTAAGTATTATTCCCCATCGGCGAAATCACCAATGGTGGAAGCAGACGTTAAACTCCTATCCAACAACAACAGCCTATTTTTGCGTTGTAGCCTACACATTGTCAATGGGGTTGGTTCCCGATGGCAGGTGGGATGAGGATGAAGTGTCTTCATGTACACGTTGGACTATGTCTTCGAAGTCAGACTTAGTAAACCAAATGGATTTGTCTGTCTTTGGGTCTCAATACTCCTAGAGATGTGCTAGAGACTTGAAACTCGTTTTAAAAAAATACGCAGCAACATAGGACAGATGTCTTAATTAAAACAATTGAAACGCTGAATCCGCATTTTCGTCGCTTGCGACTATATTTGTTTTTAGTTTTTGCAATTTTCAAATATAAAGTCATAAAATCATTTCTCAGTAATATGTTTCACATGGATTGTGCAATGAGCATCTATTAATGCCATGTATAAGTGAACAGGAATGTCCTAACAAAATGCCCGATAGAACACCCTCTTTAAAACAAATACCGTAAAGGCGCAATGGTTACCATGTTCATTATGGCATTTAAAATGTTCACTTACCTTTGGATCAAAATCGCCCTTGCTGACTTGGCCTTCTTTTTCTTTGGTGAAGGCCATCTGGCCGGTAGCGTCTGATAATCTATAGGATACAAGAAATGGTATTCAGAAAGTGGAGTTTGTTGCTAACGTACATCTTACCTCTTTTCATTCATTTGATTATGTTACATTTTGTGTTGTAATAAACTATAAAATCATACTTTGAGATCATCATGGACAATTTCTATAGAAGAAACATTTCAGAAAGGAAATCTATTGTTTTTATTTATTTCATAACACCAAATATTATTCTCAGTCGATGCATCGCTCTGCTCCCGTCTTTCATTGAGTATTGAGTATTGGCATAATTACTGATGCACACAGGCGTACGAACGGTAAGGTCAGGTATAACCTTTTAGCATTGAATATAACTATTACTTCTATAATTTGACAAATGATTTAAGACCAGGTCATATTTTGCATGATGCATAGCTGTTCTGCATTATGTCGATTCACTGAACAAAATATCTCATCGGTGAGTTGGACCACCTTATCATGCACAATACGCACCTGTACAGTTCTGGGGTGGGGTTGGCAGCAGAGAACTGCTGTTCCTGTTCATCGTCTTCAGTCAGACTACCATAGAACACGTGCTGAAATAGTTACAATCCTAAAATAATGGGATGTTGGACAAGGATATAAGATTTCGTACTGTTGCATGTACTCTAAAGCTCTCTCTCTTTCTCTCTAATCAATGTAACTTCGTTCACGATCATGTCCATAAAACTAATCTTAACCTAATCGTAAACTATAACTCGTGGTCTTATTATATTTGGGATCACACTTTCTACAATAGTCCAAATTCTTGAACCCGCACCCTCAAGGTTAAGCAACAATCGCCTGCACAACTTATCTACACTGACAACTTATCTACACTGACAACGTATTTACACGGCAACTGAAAGTGCAAGAACTTGTACCAGTGCAGAAGGTATGACCCAAAATATAACACTTTTACATTTGTCTACTATATAAATGGCATGTATTTGTAAATGTTCAAACAGTGGTAAGGTCAATGTTTAAAATAAATCGTGATGTATATAAAAAACAAAATTAATATAGTTATAATGATAAATTTGGGCAATGCTTCAACTGGGCTGATCTTATATTTGGCATTGGCAGCAAGAGAAAAGAGAACATTCCATGTCCTTTAAGAGTTCGCGGATTGCCAAAGTTTGGAAGAAAAACAGGGAAAATACTGAAAGTTCAAATACGTTGTTGAATTATTTTTCGTAAAATTGCCATGTATCTTTGTATTAGTATATCGTATATGTAGTACATGTATTACAATCAATCTTATTCCATGACTATTATGAGAGATCAAATTTTGTATTTATATATCAATAGTTTAATATGAGTGTAAAGGATATAGTATTGATTTTCAACTTCTTTATTTCACAATGGTGACGTTTTGGTACAGTCTGATTAAAAATCGACGGTTTTCCGTGGAATAAAAATTGCAAAATAGTGCATCTACCGGGATACGAACTCATATCAGTCGTAGGTTCCAAACCTGTTCGTATCCCGGTAGATATATTATTTTGCAAATTGTATTCCTCGGAAAAAGGTCGATTTTAATCAGACTGCGTTTTGGTATAGATCCTTATATCGTTATCAATATGCTTAAAGTATAAGGACCTATACCTAAACGTCGCTATTATAAAATAAAGAAGTTGATCATCCAAAAATGCGCTTGTCTTCTCTACAACACCAACTTCTAGAATGCCTCTCAAACAGTTCTTCAATTGAACTCTGGCTACAAGATCTATACTTTTGGTCGACGCACCACAGCACCCATAAAATCATAATTAAAGTGCGTCAGTAAATATGCTAAAAGTGCCTACTAAAGCTTATGTAAATCGTATAATGTTATGTTGCTTATGGAATCCAATGCTTTTTCCCGGTCATTTTGTTGTGAGAAGGTTAAAGCACGATGCTAACATGTATGATATGCAACACTTTTTTACCAGTATTGTGTCATCGTTCGTGGTTATAATGTGACGTAAGTTTTTTTATTCTGATATTTTTCATAGGGGGAAAAGAATACTTCCACAAGTATATGACCAACTTCCAAACGCAAGGCATAACTCTTGCCAGTATGCATTACTGGCTGATTTAAGCCTTGCGGTATTTCCCTAGCTTTGTTGTGCCTAGATAGTGAATCGCTGCACCAGAAATTAATTGTGGGCCTGGATTTCTAGGCACATATTTCTTAAGGAAATACTGCAAGGCCTAAATAAGCCAGTAATGGAGACTGGCAAAGAGTTATGCATTGCATTTGTAAGTTGGTATAAGACTCGCTCATAACATTTAGACATTATTTGGTCCTTGGGGGATTCGGTCATAGGCACCCTACCCTAAATGCATATATAAGTATACAAACTATCTGTATAAGACATAAAGAAGGTATGATAGGTGGACCCTGCCATGGGACTGGAACTTGGATCAGTTTACGAATTTTCAGACTTTTACAAAGCGTATTTTATCCAGTAAACACTTTTCCGGTATCATATAATGAAGTTATGACACAGTGGATCCTACTATAGGACTAGAAATGGACACTTGGATCTGTCTACGAAATTTAGAAAATTAAAAAGCAAACAGTAAACCCTTTTCCAATATTTACGTATACATTGTATTAGGGCCTGGCGCCTGGAATCAGTAAATACTTTTGATAAAGAAGACATCGATTATATTGTCATAATAATTGAATGCATAGGATGTAGAATCATGACACTTGACCCCATCGGATATCATTAGAATACTGTTTATGTATTTCACTATTCATGCCATCTATATGAGGTGAGTTATTGTTTAACGCTGCTTAGGCAGTATCGCAGCCATTAGCGGCGGATTCATGCTAGAGCGAATGCAGTTACTGTAGCTTTCTAACTAATTGAAAATCAATTATACCAAAAGAAATGAAAGAAACCAAATTAAGACAGCCAAAATGCAAAACTAAAATGGAAAAAAGAAAGTTTCAAATAATATCTGCAGAAAAAGATGTTGACATCACCACTTTGGTAACCTGACCCTTGATACACTTACCCGTTGTTTTCTCCACTTCTGTGAATTATCAATAAAACTTACCATTTTTATAATCTAAACATACCTATTTCCGTGAAAAAATATGTGTCTTGTTTTGAGAAAAAAGGTAAAGACTTGTAATTTCATTAATTCAATTAGTGACATTCCTTTTATTAGTTCAATTATCATTGGTTTGTATACAACATACAGCTTGAAGAACGTGATCCTATATAAACTTCTGACGACTGAATGTAATGTATTTTACGTATTTAAATCATATATCAGAACTAGTCTATGGACAGCAACAGTTCATATAAACTTTATACATCGAAGAAGCAACGTTGTAGGTCCGTATTGTGCTATTACGAACACTTCAAATTCGCCTTTATTGAAACTTCTGAAAATGCCATCAATAAATGCTTCAATGGTTAAAAATAAATAAATGTTGATTGAAAATAGAACTTGTCAAAGGTAATTTGGCTAATATTAATATTATAGTCATTCTGATTTTTTTTTTTCAATTCTAAACGTAAGCTTCGAATTCAAATGTTGATATAAAGCAGTGCATGTCAAAAGTAATTTGGGTAATATTTGAATTTGCGTTAATCACGAATTTGATTTTTGGTCTAAAAACATTGCTGGACAAAAATAACTTACCGAAGAATCCAAATCGCGTTCATCCAGAACCTCTTTCTCGATAGCCTTGCCCGACCTCTCTTGTTCTAGAGCCAGTACGTACTGCATAGCCTGTACATAAGTACATAGGTATGATGTAGGTGAACATTGTTCATTGTAAAGATGTGATGCATACCACGGAACGTGTTTAATTGATTAACTGGACTAATCATGAACTCGTTTTGATCACAATAAGGCACTATACATGGTTTCTAACATATGTTATATAAGAAGGTTTGAAACATGTTCTTGCTCAATAACTCTGTATGTATTTAACAGCATCGTGAAGTGTTACGTTCAGAGAGTCTATTATGGATTATGGGGGATGTTATATTGGGTCTAATGGGTCCAGTATGTGGTCTAGTTGGTCTAGTAATTGGTCTAGTATGAAGTCTAGTATGGGGTATAACATGAGTGTGTGGTACTATGAGGTCTTAGGGCTCTGGTAGGGTCTAGATCGTCTGGTATGGGGTCTAAAGAGCCTTGTCTAGAAAGGGATTTGGAGGTCTAGTATGGATCTAGTATGGATCTAGTATGGGATCTAAAATGGGATTTTGGAGGTCAAGTATGGGTCTAGGGGTCTGGTATGTGGTCTAAAGAGTCTACTGGAGTCTAGACATACCACGTTTCTCCCTATTGTATCATGATATGAAACTATAGTTTATGCTGGTACAACGATGTGGAACCTACCCGAGTCCTCTCTTGCATATTAGAACCCGACCCATTCCACTGGTAGATGGCCAGCCCCAGGTCCAGGATATACACGTCCGTGGAATCAAGACGGCCTTTGCATCGAGGGATCTGAGGACAAGGGAGAAATGGTCCTGTTACATTTTGATACTGTGAGGTAAGGGGAAATTACTTAAAGATTCAACGTCACTTTTGGTTCATATCATGACACTATTACAGGAAGAACTCCTGCAAAACCGGTGCGGTTATGTATTGCAGTGAAACCTGTGAATATCGGCTTAAACCTTGCGATTGATCAGCGACATGCGTTTTTTTTTTAGATTATTATCAAGCTCATCATTATAACGTTATTTTAATCATATATATAATTATAATAATATTATATATAATATATTATAATATAATTTTAAATATATATTAATATTACTTATAAATTTAAATGTGCGTTTTTATGTGCGCTTACTTAAATGTTGTAATGTATTTGTATGATCGGCCTTTGGCCTTTGTACTGAATAAAATATCTGTCTGTCTGAATATAACATGGTGGTATTTGAAAATGTTAAATATGGATTAAAGAAGAATATAAACGGGTTGGTGTCTAGTGCAATAAAGGTCCCTGTTTTGAGCGCATACGGCCGTTTTATTAAAGTGAAGGAATAAATTAATATAAACAATATTGTTATAATAACAAGTGTGTCATTAACGAGAACAAATAACTGACAGGTCCAGCTGTTACTGTAATTGACATCACTCACCTGTTTGACCTCAACGTGTTTTCTGTCGCCATGGAAATGGAAGAGGCGTGGCTTATATTCCTCGGGCTTCACGTGTCTAAACCCAGTGTCTGCTCCGCCTTCGAGGATCCTTTTGACATTGTGAAATTTAAATGGTTAACATAAGATTATCTCAAGCAAAGCACATCTCAGACTTTTGGTTATAATTCATCTATTGATAACATAAAACTATAGTAGACATATTGAATATTTACGAAAACAGATTCAAGGAACAATGAGTGATTAATGTTTGAGTAAATATCTAAGTAGCAGAGATGACACCAAAGTGTTCGTTACAGAGAGAACATGCATGTTCTGTCGTACCTGTTTTGTCCGTCAAACAGTTATGTATTAAACACATATGGTTATGACGCGATTTGTTCAGTATAAGCTGCACACGATTGGGGAATAAATGTGTTAATGTACCTTATCCTGATCCCTTGGTGTACCCTACTACCATACCCGTATTCCCGGATTCTTATGGCTATAAATAACCAGCCAATGAAAGAATTTCCATTCAAGCAATATAGGCAGTACCACATGGGCCTGTATCGCTTAGAAACAGCGTTTGAAAAACATATACCTATACCTATATAGACCCTACCCTATTACTACTTTGTCTGCAGTATTGTTCTACAGGCAGTAAGTTTTGGGTGCTATTCTACACTGAATATCAGCGTAGTACCACCCATAGTTCGCTACTTCCAGCTGTTGCTCGCAAGTTTCACCGCAATGCATATCCACATTGCGTTGTGGGCTTTCCCCCTGCCATAATACTAGCAGCCGCGATATAAGTGAAATACTCTTGAGCCCAACTCACCTCACTTCACCTCTAAGCGATACACGCCCCTGTGGGCAGTACCCGAGTGAGAGGACCAATGAACGATCATCAGCGTTCGAAATCACGAAATGTCATTGGTTGGGAAAATAATGCTATAGATGTCGATGAGTAACCCAAAGCGACAGTTATTGAGCTCAGGGAATGAGGGTTGTGTAGTAGAGGGATGATGACTATCAGACCCTAATTTAAAAGAGTCGACTTCGAAAAGCATTCATTGGTTCTCTTCGTTATGTCTCGTCAATAGTAAAACCAACACACTTTGTTAACGAAATGAGGGGTTTATTTGAGTTTTCAAATGCTTATAGAAACTCACGTGATAGTTTTGAAGTAGCTCTTAAAGAGAGAAGACTCATGCCCCTGCACCTCTCTGTGCTGGATCGGAACATCGTCCAGGAACGTGTCCAGTTCCACCGTCTTGTAGGCCGCTGTACCATACTCATCCTGGATATACATAATGCAAAACAATTTTAACCCTTATAAGCTTGATTATCCTCCCGGATATACCGCAACCTTAAAAGCTGCTGTACCCACCTTGTTGCAAGCATATAGGCTATGTTAAAGTTCAATTTCAAACTTCATATGTCCAGGCATCCTCGGTTACCCATGGTTTTATATATGCTCCGTTACTCTCCACTATAATATCAGCGACTATATGGAGAGTAACGGAGCATATATAAAACCATGGGTAACCGAGGATGATGTCCAGGAGAAAGGTTTAATTTATGAGTTGGCGATATTATGTTATTGGTACACTATATATCTATATCACTATTAGCAATGATATTGGCAGTTTTGAACCACATAAGAACACATACCATTGCAAATTGTTATCAATAAACTAAGATTACCATAATGAGTTACGAATAACTGTTATTTTTGTGAAAATTGGGACTTGGTCCACAGTGGCCATGTTTCTCTATATCTAATTGCGGGGACCTCCCTCCTATTGTAATATAGTTCAACTTGACTGTGTTATAATCATGTATTAATTATATATACATAAACAAGAATGACCCCCTTCTTTCCACAAATACCTGAACAGAACCTTTCACATTTTACACAGTCAACGAATACAACTAAATCTCATTAAAGAATCATTGAAACAACCAACCTGTGTGCTGTATTTCCCGATCCAGAAGTGGACGTCGAATAGCAGCTGGTCAGACCCGTCTTCTGTGTATGTCTGAAAAGTGCCACACGATTAAAAATAAGCACGGTGGTCGAATATATAAGCTGTCGCATGGTATATTCAGTGCTGGCGATGGTGCCTGCCTCGAAGGGCGTTGGTTCGAATCCCGCAAGGGCCTCGTCCCGAAAAAATATATAAGAATGTGTACTATTGCAGATAGTGTGATCCCCCATATAACAATGTTACATGTGTTCACTGTGTGAATGGTATATTTTACTAACACATGCACTAAGGACACATTACACACATATTGTTAATAGCATTACTTTGTTCACTATCTCAAGAGTACATATTTCTGATATATGCACCCAGGGCACATTACATACATATTGCTAGGTAATACTGCTTGCAGCTGTGGATACACGCCCTACTTCGGTATATACTTGATAGGATATATAACCTGTCACAAGTATATAATATATGATCTTAATATAACGATTAATATGAAACGCACAGTGAATGACAGTTTCAACCTTGCGGTATTTAAAACATGGACATGAATGTATATTCTATATATACAGCATATACTAGGATAGGTAATAATAATAAAGTTACTCTTACATTGAGAATAATGTAGGAATCGCCATTGAAAAATTTGCCGTAGTCTTCCTTGGGCCATTCTGTGACTTTGAATTTCTGTAAAAGTAAAAAGGAAATTTATAAATCATAAAACGTGAATGGACCTCAATGGGAGGAATAAAGAAGGACAAACAATTAAGCTTAAACAATAATCGAAAAGGAAATTACGTGCATGTATTGGTGAATAAACACAAGTAAATGGATTAATAATGCACATTGGTGTATATCGCTTAGAAATAGCGTTAGAAAGACATATACATATATCTATAGTAATAGGGTAGTGTCTATATAGGTATATATCTTTCTAACGCTATTTCTAAGCGACACATGCCCCTGTGTTATAATGAACACTTTCAAAAGTTAATATTGAATTTGAGAAATTATATTTTTAAAAGCTTGGGTACGAACAGCATAGCATTTCGATATGGACACTTACCACAATCCTCCAGATCTGGACTCCCACCTTCTGTCCTGCTACGCTCCAAGCTGGCTCTGACTGGGCGGACTCCTCTGAAGACAGAAAGTTCAGCTATTAATGATTACAAATATATAATAGTCAATTTCAAATCATATGTACTTAATACCTTATTTAACACACTTACCAACGGTATCTTATCATAAAATTAAACATATCGAATATGACAATATTTAATCCTCTAATACATTTAATATCTGTAGAGTGTCTATAGTCAGTTCATGTTTGAACTCAACGAAGTTTGTTTTTATGTCATGAACAAATATTTAAGTAAATGAAAATGTAATGAACCCAGACAAAGGATAACTTTCGCGGTCTTAAGCTCCCGATAATCCTATTTAAAATATTCAAAGGCACAATGCATTTTTCTAACTAAATTGAAATGAGACGTATCCAACTAATTTAGATTCATATTGGTACAATAAATACTTAGAATTGATAACAACTTCCCTGGAGCAACAAAGGAAAGGAAATCATAACGCAATATCGTCAGACCCAGTCATACATAAAAGAGCCAAAAATGACTAAACAGCAAATAGAACTCTTATTTTGCTCTGTGGTAAAATGCATTCATATCAATTTTAAAAACAACTGATACGACAGATTATCTACAAGTTTGTAATTATTATCTATGACATAATTGCAGTAATATTTTATAGTATCAGGAGAGGGATTCAAGCGTGCCATATATATTGCCCAAAGATCCAATTATTACTAGATACATGAAATATAACTTGAAATCATTTGACAATGGAAAACCTTCATCAATACGTGTCTCCCATTCAACGAAAATTTTGATTATGAGTCACATCCGTAAAACTAATATGGCGATGTATGAATATGATTAATATCCTCAACAGTGTGATCTGTACGTACTTTTGACTTGTCGTTCCAGGTCAGACCCAAACAGGGCCAAATTGGAGTCCTTCCAGTCGTATTCCTTCTGTTTCCTGAGACCTGAAATATTTTCAACTCGTTTATTTCACTAGAAGGCCTTATATAATAAAACATATTTACCAAACAAACACCAGAGAGGAGAGTTACGTTTACGATGCAAGTGTGCAAATCAATTGGATGAGAAAAAAGTAAAGCGAAGGGCAAGTGCATCTCCTTTGTAATATGAATAGGATGAAACAAGTTCTAATTGTTGACTTTGTTAAACATTTTGCACGTCACATATATTAACATGAGCACGTAAATTTTATAATTATATACACCCTTCTTCATAAAAAATGGACCTTTGAATAAACTGTTTAGTTCATCTACAATTGAATATGACATACATGAGAGACGATATGTCGCCACTATTGAAAACTCACCAGTCATTGTGTTGAGTAAGATTTAGTTGTGTTGATGAAGAGATTTCTGAAAATGAAATAAAATTAGTTTTTGAAAACGTTACACACTTATTCAGAGTCCAGACAGCATGTTCAACACTTGTTCTAAATGTCCTTGGTGTGTGTTAACATTAACTCGCTGCAACTAGAGGTTAGAAAAAACTAACTTCGAGACTTCCCGAGAAACAAGAGTCCACTTCAGTGTTCTCGCAAAGAAATATCCGTTGATCGAAAAGCTGATGTATAAATAGCAATAACAAACAAGGAAATTATATCAGCGTTACTTTGCACATGAGCTCGTGATAAATGTGACTCGTTCTGGCTTTTATTTATGGCTATCATGCAGGGCCCACTGAAATGAATTAGTCAGAAAAAGTTGGTTGAAATGATTTGCACATTTTATATTCAAATTCACAAAAATCGTAAATTTGACATGACATATATACAGAGAAAGTGAAATGACGCATCCATGAACATAAACGTTTCAATCACATTTAAAGGGACAGTAGCACTTTTTTTGCAAGTTTTATTTTTTCAAATATCCCATTTATAATGATAGTTTATGTCATTTATATTTACTATAGAGGGTAAAACATCTTATTACACAAACCAATTATCCCTAGTGGTCATAACGGTGTTGCGTAGAAAGCAAAAATTGCATGGCAGCCATTTTTTGTGAACTCATTTTATTATTTCGAATGACAAAAACGATTCCCATGGCTTTACGGAACCATGTACACTAATTTTCAACTTTATTTTCCGAACAGAGAAGGGTCTTTGACTATTTGTGACATATACATGACAAATACATTTCATCGACTTATTTGGGCCAAAAAACGTGCTACTGCCCCTTAAAAGTATATCCACACGCGAATCTATATAGCTCATCCGGTTTCAGGGTAAAACGTTCCACCTCCGCTCTTTTTCACAGGTCACAGCGCGAAGACTTATATGGGGTTTGCACCCAGGGTATATAAGTGGAGAGGAGCGTAGACGTTTTACCCTGAGACAGGGTGCTATATATAGCTAAGATCGAGGAGGTAAACACTTGACGAACCACATATGAATGAGTCACTGGCTGATGATGATATATAACACTGGGATTTGTGGAAATACTGAAAATGTCCTGTATTACAGTTGGCACACGTCAGCCAAACGCATTATGTTGAAGGTTATATTTCTATCATAAATATTGTACGAGGTCAGAATTTTCAAAGACACACGGCAGCTATGTGTTCATTATCTGTTTTGTGACTATTGCTTTGTTGTCAACCGTAGTCAAATGAAATCAATAGACACTTCGTCTGATAGAAAATAGCGTTAGATGATATTGATGACAGCTATCAGCTATCAGAAATTACTCTATTGACACACACTGTCAACCTGTCTGGTTGAAAATAGCTTCGGATGTTATTCAACAAATGTATTTATTGAACATTCCATCATAGCCCCTATTACAGTTATCGTAATGTAAATTACACTTTTGACAAACACAGTCAAGTAGGTTTTGATATTTTGAACACACAAACTTGATAAAATGATTTACTTTGCTTTTAATTGACCATCAAAAGCGAATATCAAATGGAAATTACATTACATCAGAAGCCATAATCTCGTTTCCGCTTGACCTAAATATCAGTATTTCGAATACGTTACGTTACTATGGTAACTACTATCGTTAGTCGTGACAGCAATACAGTTACTCTGTGATATTTAATTAAAATGAGAAATATGCACTTTGGGAAAAATATGTTAGCAAATTAAATTCAATGACTCATTGGCTTTTTTTTAATTCTAAATTGTTGATTATTAAAATTGTAGATTTCGTTATAACCTTAATGTTATCATTAATTAGAAATTCATTTAAAAATAAAATTTATGCCATACGTTCGTGATTGTTATTTAATGTTTATATGTCTTGCTATAAAGGGTTCTCCATCGAAATTCAGAGGCTTTCTGCAACGACATTAATATTTTCTAAATCGTCTCATGAGACATGTCATTTTAAAAGAGCAGCTGAAATACCACGACCACAGGGCAAAAGGAATGCTACAATGTACCAACCGATAATGCAAGATGATAACATCCACGACGGATAAATACGACTGAAACCTTATAACATAATGTCTGATGATTTTTGTTTCTGTCTCGGTAGATTATATGCCATGGCAATACATGATCATGCAACCAGGAATCATTCACCATACAGAGAGACATGCAAAAATGTCATGCAGATAAATTGCCGTTTATATAATCAGAACAAGTGTTTTGACATTAAATTGCAAGCATGCAAGTTGGATTCATCAACAATTTGTAAAGAGAGCTATACAATAGATAAAGAGAAACTCAAAGGTTTTGACCTTTGGTAAAACACAGACTTACATCGCACAACATAGCACTTATCTGGAGCAAAATATCTAAGGTATTTGAACCCCCAATACCACGGTTACTACTACACTGCAATGTGAGCAGTCACGTACATAGCAATGTTTGTACTTAGTGACATTTAAGCGATAAGATAAGCCATGCTTAGAACTGTATTACAATCGTTTACGATTAAACCGAGTATTTTATTAAGTTCAACATAATTCGACGTGAATGATACACAATTTGATGACAATACACATATTCATTTATGGCGATGTTTGATAAAAGCCAACTTCGTTATGATAAATAGGTAATTGCACATGTTGAACAATGCTTTGTTGTACTAGTTATATCAATGTTCATTTACATTTATACATTATTTGAGTCTCAGAGCGGTGAAACAGTGGTTGTGTGTTAATATTATCAGAAAGTCAATTGCATACTTTAAAAATCCTTTCATAACGTTATTTTGAAATAATTTGCAACGTGTTGCTGTTATGATAATAACATTAATTAATAATACAGATCATTATATAAAACCTTTATGTTTTATCTGCAATAGGAGCATATTTCACACACATATGTACTATTGAATAAATAACGAAACATTTATGTTTAAGGATAGCTCAAACCATTTCGACTAGAACATGATTAACAATTTACTGAAAACATGGAAAATGTGGATCTCCTGTTTATATTCCTCTGTGACAAACGTCTATTGATACGGTGTGCTATATTCTCAATCTAATCAATATTCTCTTCCTAAGGTATTTACATCTCTCCTGTCAGTAATCGATTCTTGTTTGGCTGAGTAAACATGGGATACGTGACCAGGGTGGTTCGACAAGGATATCGCTTTTGTCCTTTATTTTTATCATCAGTTCATTCATTCCTCAGCGTTTGTAATGTTGGAAACATGAACTGTGGTTTGACAACAACTCAACTTAAATTTAAGTATAATGGTGGAGGTTTATGCTTTAGGTTACGTTTGTATATCCATTTATATCCATTTGATCAGATATACTCATTCTGAGACAGTTTATTTGTCCCCCCCCCCCCCCCCCCCCCCCCCGTTTTTGAAATCTAAAAGATGTAAAAGGAAGTTGAAAACTGTATCGCTTCCTTCCAGAGATTAAAGAAGTTTATCGTGTGTTCAGAGAAGGATATATCATGAAATACTCACGGCAAAGCTAAGCCCACATGAAAGAGTACATAAACTTGATATCCCGTCAAGGAACTAGTGTGTTAGAATAAACATGAAGTTTTAAAAACCTCACACGGAATGGACATGTATATGACTGTTGTAAATGGCCATAAAGTTGTATTGCGACATGTTATAAGGACGAGGGAGATTGTGTAATTATTTCATAACTCAACTTTAAATATTCATTTTAGCAATCTAGGTAACTTCAACGAGCCGAATTTACCTGCTTAACTGTCCATCGAAATGTTTAGCCTGTATTACGAGATACCCGTTAAACAATTCCGAAACGTTGATCCTTTCATATATGTCCAGGTTCAAGATTTTCAAATCTTTCTGCAGAAAGATAAAATAAAGGGGATACTAAACGAACTTCTATGTTTTTGTTATACGAGTTAATGAAAATTGTAACGGAAAGCGTCACCACTGCTAAGTCTAGTGTCGAACTAGATGATAATCAGAATGTTAAATGATAATCGTTTTTGTGATACATGGGATCCTAGATTGTATTGTTTGCGGCTCGTAAAGAGGTGAATTCTTTGTAGGCCATTGAGTGTATTTGTCCAATCACAAGGTATAAGCACGTATGCGTATTTAACACATAATAATTGGTAATAGGGAATCACTTTCAGATCAATTCGTCCCTATACACACATTAGTCGTTGTTGGCATTTCTTCTCATTGTACAATCAACATGAAAGACATTTATCAGAACGATAATATCAGTGATAAGTTGATAATACATAATACTGGATATTATATTCATCAAGTATGTGTATGACATCAACCACTTACATAATCAGTAGTAATAACCATATGTACTGGGCAAAATATTAGAAATATGTGTAACTTTTAAAATTATGAATACTGATTTATTTATTCATTTTTCAACTGATGAAATATCGATAATAAAAATTCCAATATTCCTAACTTAATTTTTTCAGTGTCCATCATATGATATTATATACAATTGTAATAATCATCTCATCATTATGCATAATAATGACCTGATTGCGGAAAATAACAGTTGATCAAAGATACAACGAATATTTGATTGATGTAAAATTGGTGTTCTTGTGACCATATTTATATATAATGCCAATGATCTCCATAGTATTATAATGACAATGTTCTCTAGTGGATTCGTTGATTGGACGAAGACGCCCTTTTAATTCTCCTGCAATTGTATGGTAGATTTATTCCTAAATACGTTATGTAGTAATACAATTCCGCGTTTAGAAAGCAAATAACAGTTAATGTTCTTAGACAAAAGAGAAATACGATATGTGCCAACTTAGGCTAACCTACATGTAGTTGTAATGGTATACGTCCCACGAGTCCATAAAGTACGTAGACTATAACATTACAAGTATAGTTCTATATAGTTTTAAAAAGTAACGTGGGACTGGCGACAGTTTGCGACTGTAGACAAGATGCTGAAGAACAAGTATTTGATCAACTTCCCCCGAAAGTCATAACTCGCCCCAGTCTCCATCACCGGCTAATTTAAGCCTTGCACAGCCTTGCCGCGTTTCCTAAACTTGTCTGTGCTAGTTTATAGGCCCGCTGCACCTGAACTACATCGTGCGCTCTGCTCTCACAGAAAAAATAAGAAAATGTGGTCAGTCATTGAGTTAATAAACCTTGACGCGGGAAATTGGTCTTTGATTGGTGAAAAGCTTACTTTCTGGCCCTACTTCATTGGTGGATCAATATTCGTCAAAGATCAACTGAACTTGATCTCAATCCGTGATTCCCTAGATTGAATGGCGGACTTATGGGCCGCATAACATTACAGTTAGTTTTACCTGGATTTAACATGTACACACAAGCATAATGCAATTAAACAATTACATATATACGTATATATATGTATACCTTTTACTCAAATATTCCAATACAAAAACATTACATCATTTCAAAGCCATTCAAACAAAACGTGT
Organism: Gibbula magus; assembly: GCA_936450465.1. Classification (NCBI taxonomy): domain Eukaryota; kingdom Metazoa; phylum Mollusca; class Gastropoda; order Trochida; family Trochidae; genus Gibbula; species Gibbula magus. Next base: position 67,007,704 of record OW388296.1, on the reverse strand, counting down.
AGACTATTATTGTTTCACTTTTTCATATGAATCATGCGAAAGCTTAAAGCCCTTTCAATTCAATCACCAACATAGAACATATTTTAAGAAATCTTGTCATACGCAGAGTTCTCAAACAAACAAGTTGTATTATTTCAATATTAAAAAAAATTAGATGACTCGAAATGACTGAAAGTTGTTGACTCTGCACTCATAATCGACGTAGCCTGGCTAAAATGATATGATGCCACATACCACTTTACTTCATTCAACTCAACTTGGCTACTTAATGAAGAAAATCAAAAATGTTTCCAAACCTTCTGAAAATACAAATCTAGCATACAGTTCGATTGAAAATGTAAAATAATAATATTATATGTTTTAAAGTAGAACGATTTTCTAGCGATTAGTTTGCATTAGAATACAAACGTACGGGCAACAGCTGCTGTTTGTATTAACATAAACAATGTAGATTACACAATATTATGTAAATACCAGTTGAACCCTCAATATCGATCGACCCAATCCAAGTAAAACAAACTGTTTCATAATCTAACGATTCGTAAGTGCGTTTATTCATCATGCGTCGAAATGATCGTCTAATATTATGCTGTCATGTCACAAAAGAATGGCGATCGTTGACATGCGATAACAGAATTGTTCAGTTTTCGATCAGTGTTTGATCAGAAAAACATTTGAAACAGATTTTCATACAACCACGAGAAACAATACAGGTACGCATTCGCATTAAAGTGGTGATGACGCTACAGATGTACGTGGTTACGGAGCGCAAGTTAATCAACCTTTGGGCGTGGTTTTCATGAATGTTATGGACGCGAATCACAGTTTTTCTACGATTTCAAATGACTTTAATATTAATTATCCTTCAGCACAACGTGGAGGCCACCATTTATTATATTTCAGAAATTATTTAATCTTTCATTTAAGGATAATGAAGTGGATGTTTCTTTTGATCGACAGTGTAGGTCTGTTCAAATACAATTTGGGTGATGAAATCGTCTTTTCAAGATTATTTTTGGTCACAATGTATGGTATTTAATTTAATTTTTGGTATGTAAAATAAAAAATTAGAAATTCAAATAAAAGATGTCGTTGATATTAATAACCTTCTTAGATGTGTTGACTAACATTTATTTCAAAAGTCAAAATGCCTTATTGACGATCTATACGTCGAGTTAAGAAGATTCCAATTCGACGATTTCTGAAAACGTGTTTTTCTCAGAAATACGATCAGATGATGTTTTTAAATGTTTTAAATTGATAAATACAAGTTTTAAATTCAGGTTAGTTTGCCTCAGTTCTGAAGACATTGTAACTCGATCGTATGTATCGCCCGTGGATTGAAATATCTTGTATTTGTATGGTGACGGTTATTGCACGAGACTATATATCATATTTGAAATCTGTAGTTGTGGTTTGGCTCCGGTCATGGACATATCTTTACAGGATGATTACATATTCATCTTACTTCCTAGTTAGTAGTTTATTCATAACGATGAGGACGATGTCACGAGGCGTGATAAAATTTAGAACAATTTATTAGAGCGTGAATACTACACTACACATACCTGACAACGCCTTCGTGTGACTGTATTCAGCTGTTACAAGAGCACCTTTTGACATTGCTTTGTGGTTCGACTCAAAGTATTCAAATAACTGCAATGTTACGCAGTCAACCGAGCTTACCAATTATAGCAAAAATGCTAACTACAATATATGCATTGGTAGATTGTGAATATGTTTTACAAATGTCAAAAGTTCTTCAGGTGCCTTTAAACCTTTCAACGACTTCTTCTCCAAAACCAGTAACATCTTTCTCACACGTTGTTGTGTTATACTTATTTCTGTAAAGCAGGCATATTTTACAAATATCCGGTTGCGCAATATTCGTGTATTTCCGGACATGTAGTGTCGAAAACAAGCGACAAGAAAGGCTATGCAGTCGACACCCAATTAAGCCTCTTATTACAGTATAAGGGGTTTGATCGTGGATTGCACATGCTTAAGCTTACTATCCGCATGTTTTCGACAATACATGTCCCTGTGTTCCCGTACATTCGGCGATTGCGTTGACATGTTTCATCAGAGATAGATTCGACCACTGTGTCCATTGGAATTGACAGAGGACATATTCCATGCAAATGTTAACATTTAACGATATCGTTGGTGATATTGATATAATGGCATCTGACATTATCTAAACACCAGCATCATGACAAGCGCCAATATGAGTTATTGAAAATATGATTGGATTGGCATTATTATATGCTGATTTTAGTATAATAAGTTATGTTTCGGCATTTATATAACATGTCATAACATTTATTCAGAAACTACTCAAACGGACTACAACGGTTCATTAAAACAGTGACAAAGTACGTAAATATACGGCTAATGTAATCACCTAGAACAAAGCTGGTCACTGGATGAAAGACTGTTTAAGTCTAGAATACTGTGTTAATTCTACATTATGTCAATAAAGGCTCTTTTCATTTTCTTTAAGATAATATCTTAAAAGGTAAAATATCACAGTGAAAATTCTTTTCCGGGGCAGTTAGGTAAGTCTAATGGTTAAATAACAGGACATCTTCTTTGTTATCGCTTTGTATATACAGGCGAGGAAACGGGTCAAGATTTGTGGTGTCATTTGATAACGAAGAGAGGTATACCTATGTTATATATCATTTAAAAGCTGAGATTCCACTGATTCAGAAAATATATGTTGTGGTAGATTAAACGTTGACAATTTTTCAAAAAATTGTGTCAAAGTCGATACCCCGAAAATAGTTTTCGTAAAACATTATCAGAAAAAGGACTGGACTACTTCTAAACAATATGTTAATATCTGTAAACAAAAAAAATCATGTTAGCAATGCCAGGCAGCTAAATCTGATGATTAAGTATGTTTGAATTACTGAGTAGCAGTGTGTAAGTGTGTAAACAGATCCAACATTTAACTGTTCTGTATTAGCGTAGTAACATGCACTGTGAAGTTCAGGTCCAACGCGCTGTTACACTAGCACAGAAAAGTTAACGAAATACAGCAAGGCTTAAATTAGCCAGTGATGGAGACAAGCGCAAGTAATGACTTGCAGGGAAGTTATCATCCGACATATCATTAACAGAGATTTAAAACATAAAACAAATTTCTGTAACAATACAAAATAGGTCTGCAACACGTAAAAACCTACCTGTCTTGGCGAAAAGTGACGACACAATTCAAGGTAAAGCTATAGTTTAACAAGCGTATCTTATCCCTTGTCCAATCTATCACCTATCATATATAGGACATTTCGACCTCTCTGATATTGAGCAACCCTGGGTTTAAGTGGCATCGTCTGTTGCATCAGATCGGACTCTATCACAGTCAATGTCGACATGTAGGACAGACCTCGAACATATCGCTCCAGGGGCGACACCGGTTGCTTCATATCAGTGAAATCTTGTGTAAGACTTGACGTAGTCGTCAGAGTAGTATCACCCCTTTAATCCACCGTTGACTTCAATAGGGCTGTGAATGAGGTTTAGATGCTCTTCAGATTTCACTAGCGGAAAGTCTTTTCAATATTTGGAATATTTCATATGAAATCCTGTGCTTTTAAGCGACATTTGTCAAAAGGAGACCAAGGACTAGTCTATATTGTGTACTGCTAGTTATCATTTCCTACATGTCGCGATTGAACCGGCTTTGATAACATCACCTACATGTACTCTAGTGTGTACAATGAATTCCAGTATAAAGGATGTAGCCATATTATATACATAATTTGACTTGAGTAAATAATTATATTTGAGTTAAAAATTCAGTTTATGCTATCAATTCAAATAGCAACTAACTTTTAAATATGATTTAGAATAACCTAAGTTAATAACATTTTTAAAAAGAACCTCACGTTGTAGAAAAATAAATTATTACAATGGGAGGTAATGCAGCTTATTTTGTGTACGACAATATTTAACTTGTGCAATACCGAGACACGTGAATATATTGTGACGTCACAATGATACCTTACTCACGGAAATGTTATTTCCACCACAATGTCGACTAATTCGATTTTTTCGCTCGTATGATACCAAATCTTTTACTCATTTACTAAAAATGTCATTATTACATGAGGATCGTTTAGTATCCTCTTTGTGCGTTAATTTCCCTCTACGTAAAACGGTTCTAATCAGGTTTTTTTTATTATCTGTAGGCAATTAAACGTGTGTGACAGAATCAGATACGTTATCAGAGACGGAATAAGGTATCTTATAAATTGAACATATGCCATAAAATTGATAATAGTTTCGGTCAATGAACACCTGTAAATGAGTGTTGATATCAGAGAGGCGAGAGCAAAGAAGTTATCCCAGGTTCCAAGTTCCCTATTCAAAGTGTCAGATTATCAAATTATTCCCACGTTCCACTTTAAAGACGGAACTATAAAGGTACTTTCGTACCTGTGATGCATGCTATTATCCCTACCTGAAACTACGTAATTAGTGACACATCATCACATGACGAATTTGAAACATTACATATTAAATACATCTGGTCCTGTTCCATTATTGTGTAAAATTAAGAGCCTTTAATACAGTCTAGATCTTTATTCAGCAAGTCTAGATAAACTGAATTGAAAGTATTATAAATTTGTAATAAAAAAGATGAAGGTACAGTAATAATAAACATTCCATAGACTAAATTTTAGTCTGAAGTATATCATGTTCGCGGACATTTCGCGAACATTGGTTTACTTAATTTTGTGTGTATATTTTCATCATTTTTCTGATAAAACATTCACAGTTCCTCCTTCAATATGCAAATAAAAGTTTATCCATCCCCTGAGAAACCAACCTATATGCACGTTATATTAGACATAATATATCCTACCTGCAGTGTAGACCTGTGAGAGAACCGGTGTTTATACAGCTACTGCCAAGTGCGTGACTGATATGCTGGTATATATCACTCGCTACTGTTGACTACAGCACATGTATATACACATGATGAACTAACTCTATTGGTCCGGAAATCAATGCTCAAATCCGATCATTTGTTAACCTGATTTTGTGTCCGTTGTCTTGATGAGTTATTGTTTTGACCCATGTCGTTCTGGGCAAGATTATTAATAATGAAAGTAGGAGACATTTATTTACAGTGAGCATAAATAATGACGAAAATTGAAGGGACATTGAGTATTTTTTAAATTGAATATTATTTGGTTTTGATACGTGCTACATTTGCTGATATTAAACTTGACTTTCATATGCATCACCAAATGTCATATTAATTATTAATTAATTAGTTTTCAAAGTAAATATAACTCTAGCCATGGCCTTATAAATGTGAAATGACACGTTGTATATACTAGTTTTTACCTATTAAACACGATCTTTTTGCCTGCTACAGATTACGTTTCACACACGATTAATTGGTGCACCATCCGCGATTTTTTATTTTAGAAATAACGACTTTTACGTTTAAATGACAATATACTTAACAGATTAGTTTAAAATGGCGTTTTCAACAACAGCCAGTGGTGCTAGATAAAACAACACCATTAATAACATTTGACATACGTGACTCCAACAACACATTTCATGCCATTTTAAACGATCGTGTTAATTATATAGTACTATGGTCAATAAGTATGGTCAATAAGTAATCTAAAGTCTAAGTTTAAACGTGATCGTGACAATAAAACAAGCAAATGTCACCCTTAATATATACGTAATTTATAGCAAGGAAAAAGATACTGGGTTGTAATGACCTAATGCCCATATATTTGACAGTTTCCTTAAAATACTTCCACATGTAAAAGTGGCTATCATTAGGAGGATTCCATTCATTATCTTTTTTTTATGTCCAAATTTTGTTGAAGTCCGATTGAGATGTTTCTTCTACGAGCATGGTTGTGATTGACAATCCATCTTATATGGAAATAAGTCATTTTCTGATGAACTTAACCAAAATATTGTCGCTTAATTGCATAACTATTTTCCCAAACTAAAAGTTTCTCTTAATTAATTTCCTTGTTAATTTGATGACATAATTACTATCATACTATTACGAATATGTTATCGCCGCTAATGGCTGCAATACTGCCGAAGCGGCGTTAAACAATAACTCACTGACTCACTCACGAATATGTTATCAAAATTAATGCTGTATGTTCTCAGCATTGATGAACGAATATTGTGTTATATATTATTTTGTATTGGAGAGGTATTTACGTATACATTTAGGCGTTATATGCCTGTTTACCAATCCATTCATTTTTCATGAATACATATTGTTTAAATCAGATACTGAGGGACACTAACCAACAGCTAGGTGTTTCTTGTATATAGCCTCTTTATCAGTGTAATCCCGAGAACGCATTTGCTCGAGATATGTGATACAGGCATTTGATGTAGGTAGGGATTATATAGAGAGAGACTCTCATTAGACAGTCCTTCATACGGGTTTGTTAACAAGGATGTTGGCAGTGCATGATTGAATTACAACTCTGGAGTATATGTCTGATGGATTGTACCAACAGTTATCCGTTTTCAAGTGTCACATAATGTAAAATAATTATAATTATTCAATTCATAATGAATTTGTTTTGGAAAGTGTAACCTTCACAATTTCGAAATTTCCTGTTCAAAACGCAGTTTCCATAATTCTTACTTATTGACGTAATTGGTAATAAAAACTACTGCAGGGAGACAGTGAAGTGAAGCGTAACTCGTTAGCAGACACTCTAATAAGCTTAGTAAGATAAAGATGGGACTCATTTTTATCCTCGACGCAGTGTCCCTTTAAGGTCATATCAATACTTTAGATACAGACTTTATAACAAAGACACAAAAAACTCTTTGTGGGAGTGAAATACAGATATAATGTTGTCAACCATTTAGATCGAGAGTTTTGTATCAAAGCATAACATGAAACTGTCGATCTAAATGTATTTCATGTTGAAAACTAACTTATCTTTTACGAGTGGTGTTCCAAATAATGACATACCAAGTTGTTTCTAAGTGTTCAGTGTAAAATCAACGCCCTGAGGATCATAACATATGTCTTATTCTGAATTCACTCTTTCCTTCGTAGTCCTAGACTATTTGTATATAGAATATGTAAAATTTGTAACAGTAATAACATTGAGGATGACTTTCTCACTGTCTGCAATTCTTACTCAGATTTTAGGTATTTTTTTTTTAGAAACGCATATCTCAATCTGCTGATCCCTCCTTTCTTCATCTCAGTTCGACTGACCAGGTTGTATATTTATTTATCGTGTAGTGGTCAGCTAGATGTAAGCCTCAGACTTCCCTAATATATATAAATACAAGAAGGAGGTTTAGCCTTAGTTAAATTATAAACATATCTAGTCCACCATTTTACCCAATGTCTTAATACCTATATTATATGTCCCTGGACAAGACACTTCATCCACATTGCACTCAGTCCACCCAGCTGCTTAAATGGGTACCTGAACACGGGAAGTACGGACCGGACCGCTTAGAAGCAGCACCGAAAGTACAATTTCCTTCAGGGTAATAATATGTGTAGCGCCTAGGGCAAGCATTCAATGCATGGATGAGTGCGCGATATTAAATATCCACTATTATTATTATCCCCCGCCACGAAGTGGAAGGGGGATATAGGTTTGGGCTCCGTCCGTCCGTGCGTCCGTCCGTCCGAGATAAAGGGGACAGCTTTTCTCAGAAACCGTTTAAGATAGGATAATTTGTTGTGTGGCTTGAGGGCATAAATACCTTGATGGAGTTCGAAAATGAGAAGCATGCCATTGTTTTCTCCGGAGTTATTGCCCTTGTTCCATATTTCTGGACTCTGTTCAAGGTATCTTCAAAGGGGACAGCTTTTCTCAGAAACTATTTAAGAGAGGATAACCAAAGTTGGTGTGATGCTGGAAGGCATAAATACCTTGATGGAGTTCGAAAATAAGCAGCATGCCATTGTTTTCTCCGGAGTTATTGCCCTTGTTCCATATTTCTGGACTCTGTTCATGGTATCTTCAAAGGGGACAGCTTTTCTCAGAAACTATTTAAGATAGGATAACCAAATTTGTTGTGATGCTTGAGAGAATAAATACCCTGATGGAGTTATTGCCCTTGATCTGTCTATTCAACACTGTTCCAGGTAACTTTATAGGGGACAGCTTTTCTCAGAAACTGTTTCAGATAAGATAACCAAATTTAGTGTATGGCTTTTCTCAGAAAATGTTTAAAATCAAATCATTTGTGAGGCTTGAGGGTGTCAATACCTTGATGGAATGAAAATGAGAAGTGCACAATTATTTCTTCTCAAATTATTGCCCTTGTTCCGGTTTCTTGAGTCTTGCGGGGGATGTTGATGACTATATATGTCTTCTTGTAACTATTAATATGATACAACCTGGTGTCTCATAGGCCCAAAATGGCCGGGTGCTTTCATGTTTAGCTGCAAGGTGTTATATCATGTAAAAGGTTGTATATATGTTTGTAGTACCTGTAACAGCACGTAAAAAGCTAATAAATACTCTCATTATTTTCTTTTTCTATATAAAGCCTGTGTCAACTGTTCATTACAGCTATAATTAGCTATACGGAGAATCATATGTTGTCACCTGATATCATCGACTCCTAAAGCTGACCACTAGAAATGAAGAATGACCACTACAAATGAAGAATGACCACTACAAATGAAGAATGACCACTACAAATGAAGAATGACCACTACAAATGAAGAATGGCCACTACAAATGAAGAATGACCACTGAATGAATCCTCAAATAGGATCCGGACAGATGAAAGTAAATATCACGTTTTGTACTGTAAGAGACTAAAATAGCTGGTCACCATGGAAACGAACACGCACGGCGTTGGGAGCGGAAGTGATGCGGTGTCAACAAAAACAACGTTAGATAAATTGATGGATTAAATCATGTGTGAAATACAGCATAATGTAAGATTTTCATAACCAAGCTCACCAAATAATGAAACCATGATACGCGAGAATAGGTTTTTCTTAAACGTAATTAAAAGTGGTCAAATGTTGACGTTTATAACCATTTCACCACATTGTTATATGTACATGTAAGTATTGCAGTATGTGTGATTCTTTGTTATACGTTGTCAGCGTCTATAGCGACATTACATCAGAGAACTAAAGGAAAACATCTTACATTTTAAATGTGATTCTAGTTTAACCATTTCTACGATTTAGACCAATATACATACTTCATACATAATTGATAATGTAATAAAATATTGAAATTGACAAACAAGTAGTCTTAAATGGGGATGAAATAAATGGAATATAATAAATGAAGATTCGAATTGTCAGATCTAGGATTGGCTATGAAATATCATCCACGAGTAATTCAATTGTCATTATTTATCAGAATATACGACTAATTCACTTTAACATAATATAGCTATAGATTTATTAAATTTTCAGTGGTGAAAAAACAGCATTTATCGGTTAAAATAAGATCAATATTTTCACTGAAATACATGATATTCTAGTCAGTGAAATAAATATTTTAGAAGATTTTGCTTTCCTATTACCAAAGTTTTTAGAAAGATAATATGATTTAAAAAAAATCTAATTGTTCTTATGACAGTGGCGACTATGTGAAAATACAATTAAGGGTATACCCTCGCTAACCAACTTCATATTTTAAAAAATCCAGACTTTTTAAAAACTATATTTAGAACTTCAATGTATTGAAGAAAACAACCTTTTCTTGATAGCAACTGCTTTATTGTGAAGTTGCACGACCTTTTGGTCTGTGGTTATTCTTTTATCGGGTGGATGGTGTGTTAAAGCAAGGCATAGGATACATTTATACAGGATTAACAATTGTCGGGAAACTGAGTCATGGAGATTAAAGTACAGTAAGTTATTCAATGAGGATTAAAACATGAGCCGATATACATTGAAGAATAAAGTACGTCATAGGGTATGCAATAAAGATTGAAGTACAGTACGTTATTTCAAAAAGGATTAAAAAACATGAGTCTGCTTGTTGCGAAATTCGTAAAAATAGACAAATGAAACTTTGTTCAGTGTGTAATAGTAGGTTGGCGTCGATTTACCGGTACACATACCTTTATAGAGTGTAGAGCCTAACGAGTCGATCCCGTGATGTATTTTTCAGCTGGTTTATAGCTGCCAGCTGCAGCTGGTCGATGCAACGATCAGTTGGGACTAGTGACGGGTCGATAAAACATGTCACCATCAGTTCATAAAGCGCAATAAAAATCTCCATTCTAACATTTTACACCGATTGTGCAGCGTCATATGATGAGATAAAATAAATCAAATATATCATATATATTCAAATTCAAGATATGATATACCATGTAAGAGTAATGATAAATACGTAATCAATAGCAATGACTTCGTGCCTGAATGGTTTTGTGTCACGTTGATTTGACCTGAATCTCGTTGTATACGACTGTCGTCATGATGAGACCAATTGATAAATACAAATAACATCGCGACATAATTATTCAGGTTGTGATAAAGCATATCATTGCAAAGTTAAAGAGAAATACCCCATTTGTCTACGGTGTTGTATGAATGTCGTCATTATCAAAGAATGTATGGATATGACATGATATGAAGTAATAACGCTTTACTTATAACATGTATACAAGGGCATTTAAGCGTAAGAAATGCCCCAGTTCTTATCCACACGTTTTATGTCCACTGCCTGGCATATCGGAGAAGGTCGCGACAAAGCAATAGTGAAATAAACACCACTACAGATAGTGAAAGGAGTCTATTGTTGACGGTCCTGCATGTGAGTTGAATATATACAGTGTGTATACTTTATATAAGTGTCCTACCTGTGTTGTTTATCAGCGCTGTGTTGATCGTCAACTGACTGTATGTGGGACGGGACGGTTTTATGTTAATCCTGGATTTCTCAATATAGGATGTCCGCGGTATACACGCAAACACACGTGACTCGGGAACACGCATGTTGCAATTTCATGCCCCGCATGAATAATCACATTTATCAAAAACTCAAATAGTCTAATGTCATACTCAAAATCTTGAATAAATAGAACAATTGCCAAATATACACTTGACACACCTGTGAAAGGTAAATTCGTCTATTTGTGGAGTTCGCGTATTGACCTTGCGACATTGCGTTCTTATAGCGAGGGGAATAATTACAGCAAGCAGCGTACAAATGACCAAGGTATTTTAGGAGGTGTTTAAGATTAAATTACAATACAAGTCTTCGAATTCAGTTGTTGATGTATTTGGTACATACATGAGGAAATGTAAAATAGTATATACAGCCGCAGTTAATTTAAAGGTGTGATATTGACAGGTATTGATAGTATTGACATGTATATGACAGTTACAGGTTCATATGAATCCTATGTTTAAGAATAAACGCTTATATGCTAGTTATCTTCCACCTGAAACTTATAATCCGATATTCGTTAACTGTCCAGGGATTAGAAACTGGCGTATCGGGATGACTCCGTGGCGTTGACGATTCTAAGTCGTTCAGGTATGACGTTCTCATAATGACTTTAATTAAAAGACAAGTTCAACTATTTCACACTTCATCAAGGAGTTCTACAAAAGGTTATCTCAAAATTGACAAGAACAAATATCGTGCTCTAATTGAGTTATATTTTAAGGCTGAATTATTAACATACCTAATTAAAGGACAGGTAGAAAGGACACCTACCTTGTCAGGTTCACGTAGCGATTGCTATCCGAGATAGCGTTGTTATAGCGAGGTAAGCTATTCACGACACAGCCACGACGTCAGAAATGGTAATACTATGACAGCGCCAGTGTTGTAATCACTCTGACGACAGTTAGACGTCACTGCGGTTATGACTGGACGGGGTGATACACGGTAGATGTGGTTGTTGCTAGAACTTGCTCCGAATGACACGTAAATGATACCGGGGGTTCACTTCGCGTCAGTTCTAAACAGGTCTACTCAAGCGGTACATTCCAAGGAACAAAGCGAATATCGTCATTTGAACTGGTCATGTGGTCCAACTAGTTTCAAATGACTGTTTCTATGCGTTTATGCACCACGTATTCGAACTGTCATAGATTGTCCTTGTGGGTAAATGAAAATGCTATACGCGATTTATCAAATATATAAATGTTATAAATTTAAATGTATGTGATTTACATTTTGGTGACCAAAATATTCAACGAAAATATGATCAGGTTGAATTTATTCGTAAGCGATAAGGATAATATTGTAACTCTTTACGGCTTATGCATGATTTTCTCCTTCTTAGAGACGAAATAAGTAAATGGTAAGTCGAATGAAACAATGTTCTATTATGTAAAATATAATGCAAGTTTTGAATTCTTAATTATGGTTTATACTACTAATAAAATATTACTGGTTTTTCGAATTACAAAGTTGATAAATAAAAATAAAAGTAAAATAGACCTTGCCGTTTCAATGGTTTTGTAAAGGATAAAACTATATATATCATTGCACTGCAGAAGAAAATACTATTGGTAAAGTTTGTATCAAAGTTATATCATTAAAACGTTTTACAATGGCAATAATTTTCGAGTTGACTTTTAAAAAGGCATTTTTTCATTAATTTGTATTTGATATATTTGAAGACCGTCAGTGCATGGCACGATCCCACATGAGCAATCACTTGTCCCCATCTTTCTAAAACAAATGCTGATATGCGGTAGTTTCCTTAAATATAAATTTACTCTGTAATACAAATACTTCCTCGTGTTTACCAAACCGCCACGATAAGTTGCGATCTTAAATCTGATATCGCACTGTCATGTATGACTAAATTGTTGCTGCGACTCCCTAACAATGCATACGTGAACTCTTATAGGGGAGGGGGTTGGCGGAGACAGCCCCGGGGTGGAGTGGTGAGTTCGCAACCCGTTTCTGGATTCACACATGCATTATATATAAAGTTGTGTCATAAATGTCGACTCAAACAATTACGTGTATAATGTAACGTTTTTAATCAATGGGGATGCTTATCGATTTCTATATTGTGTGTAATATATCTGTTAAAACATTAAATCATTATCGATATTGTGTATTCTTTAATCCAACCGGTTTCAAACAATGGGGATCGTTGCATGTAACAATGATCCTACTTCCAAATCTCGGGTCTTTTGTCCAGCATCTTACAAACGTTTTCTGATAAATATAATATAAATATAAATATAAAACGTATTAGACCCATGGGGCATTTAAAAGGTTATGTGGTCGTATCTAAACTCTGAACATGTGTATGTTTTATCTTGTCCAACCCTAATATGTATTGTGTATTTGCCAAAATCTGCAAGCTTTTACTTGACCATAGAATAAACATTTTTTATCGGTGATAAGTTTTATGTATGTTTTAAATACCATGCATTTCCATTCCCCTGTTGGTACATTTAAGTGTAATATTAGGGTGTTTGTTGTGTATATTTTTAATATGTATATATAGTCTCTTATAACCCTGAATCGGTGGCTCGAAAATACATTAACATTGTATTTTACCATGTATATGCACGAGATGAGACTTTAATAAACAATCGGTCTGTCTGTGTTCTGATCTAATCTAGACCGGTAGTACAGCTTTACCTTATATCACAGTTGTCTACAAGTTCATAGATGAACAATTTGAAGAGAGTTTTTAAAGCGATGTTTGGTAAAGCTGCTTCCTGGAGTATTTCACTTATATAACAGCGGCTAATATTATTGCAGGGGAAAGCCTGCAGCACTATCGTGGCTATGCATTGCCATGAAACCTGCGAGCATCTGAGCATTGGCTGGAACTAGCGAACCATGGGTAGTACTACGCTAAAAATTCAGTGTAGCATTGCACCCAAAACTTACTGCGTGTAGAACAGTTCTCTACTGCAGACAAAGTTGCCATGCCCGTCGGATTCGAACCGGACCTCCTGATCCGAAGCCGAAGCACTAACCACTGCTCTATCCCGCCCCTCGAAATGATATTCACTTGAATTGATGTACACATATTTATGACAGATGGTGATTCAATCAAACACCTTTAGGGTAGGCCTATTTAAAGGGGCAGTAGCACGTTTTTTCGCTCAAATAAGTTGATGCAATGTATTTGAAAAATAATTTCACCAATAGTAAAACCTCTGTCTCTTCGGAAAATCAAGTTAAAATTGATTGTACATGGCTCAGTAATAATAAAATGTGTTTACAATAAAATGGCCGCCATGCAATTTTTCTTTATACGCAAAAACCATTATGACTGATATGGATAATTCGTTTGTGTTATAAGATGTTTTACCCTCTAAAGTAAATTTAAATGCCACAAACTATCATTATAAATAGGAAATTGGGAAAAATAAATTTTGAAAGAAATGTGCTACAGCCCCTTTAAGATATTATTTTCTGTAAAATGATCGACCTGCATGATGGTCCTCAAATTGACAGATCACTCTTTATACTTCATACTTTCGATGAAATATTCCTTTTTGTGCATGATATATATATATATATATATATATCACAAGAGTTTTTCACAAAATAAACTGTCCTGTTAAATATCAAACATGAGTACCAGAGTATTTAATCAAATGTTCTGAAACTGTTGTATACAAGTCCACAGTCGGCTGCACTCAAGATTATTCTCAGAGGAATCTTACTTCACCTTATGATTGAATATGTTAACTGAAAGCATTTTACAACTGCTTCAATTCCTTCACATGTGCATCTTCTCAACACAAGGCAAAACATGTGTCAGTCTCCATCACTGGCTAACTAAAGCCTTATTGCATTTCCTTTACTTTTCTGTGCTAACAGAACTGCATAGTTGGCTCTGATTTGCATGAAAAGTTAAGGAATTGAGGCAAGGGATAAGTAAGTCAGTGATGGAGAATGGTGCATGTTATGCCTTTCAGAGGAGGTGAGGTGAGTTGGGGTTTAACGCTGCTTTCAAGAGTATTTCACTTATATCGCAGCTGCTAGTATTATGGCAGGGAGAAACCCCGCAATACCATGTGGCTATGCATTGCGGTGAAACCTGCGAGCATCGGCTGGTACTAGTGAACCATGGGTGGTGCTACCCTGAAATTCAGTGTAGCATTGCACCCAAACCTTACTGCGTGTAGAACAGTTCTCTACTGCAGACAAAGTTGCCGTGCCCCTGGCGGGATTCGAACCCCGGACCTCTTGATCCGAACGTGCTAACCAGTGCGCTATCCCACCCCATGTTTCTTAGAATTTCTACCACAAATCTTTCAAATGAAAACAAGAACACATTGCATTTCTGTATGGATTCTTTTTATTGGAAGAAAATGACTTCTACTTAACTAAATATCAAAACAAAAATACTGAAAATGGCCTGAAACATGTGAAGTACAAGTCAGGTAAGTTATCAAGGTAAGTTATCAAGGTAAGTCAGGTAAATCGATGTATGAGTGCATGAATCTTATTTGGTCTGTCAAGACCGTTAAGTCTGGAATGACATCTTGAGCTTAGGGCAACTTCAATAAACTGAATAATTGCTTAGTTATCAAAATTAACAAATAACAATCTAACAAACAACTTGAAAAGCTCATCACGAAAGATACCTGAAGTCATTTACAGGAAGCTCAGTTTGATAAAAAGTATCACAATAGCAGTGAACAGCCAATCAAACACAGGTATCCAAAACTTGTCACAATAACACAAAGTTGAGGCCTTCTTTGTGTGTAAAGCTTTAACAATAGCAAACCCGAAAGTTTCCCATCAAATAAAGCAAAATTTGTAGAAAATCCCCCCAAAATTGACAGACAAAAGTGAGGACCTTGTTGACTAAGCCTAGAAGCTTTGTATCTCTTAATAAAATATAAACTTAATAACAAAAAATAACAGGTTATCTTAGAACCTTGGATTGGCAAGGCTTCGACTTAAATTGATATAAAACTTGTACAGAAATATAATAAATTCAAACTTGTTCCTATATATAAATACTCAACCAAAATTAAGAACCACCCCAATTTCTATATTGAACAACTTCATAGCTCACAAGACTCATGGACTTGAATTTCGGATAGGTGGTGTTGCTTAACTTTTTGGTTGAGTATATCAAGTGACTAGACTGTAAATATGAATACAGTTCTGATATACTTGATAATAAATAGTTTGTTGTCAAGACTAGAACGTGATAATTCAAATATGAAATATATAAATTCCAACAATATTGTTCGGGTGCCATGTGGTTTCATCAAGGTCAAAGCATTTGTGGTTAAGAAGTTTAGAATATGGTTAATTTATATAAAGGTTTCCAAACTTTTTATTCATTGTAAAGTTAAATTTCTGAAAAATTATATATAAACTCTACACAGCAAAGATTGCACATTCACTACAGCCGATAGCACTAAAGCAAAATCCATTGAGGGGAAGTTGGACAAGTCTAGGCCGCTATGGTAAACTCAAAGAAATTTGAATATATTGTCAAGTGTAAAGTTAAATTTCTGAAAATGATATATAAAGTCTACACAGCAAAGATTGCACATTCACTAGCCAATAGCACTAAAGTATAACCCGTTGAGGGGACGTGGGCAAGTCTAGGCTGCAATGGCGGTGTTGAAGGCAGGAGACCTCTGGCTCTCTTTAACGCAGGTCACTGGAATCAGGGTGTGGTCGGTTTTCATCAGGTAATTCTGAAATCGAGGACATCAGCATCATTATCCTAACTCACGAGTGAATCTTCACTTCTGATTGGTCCAATTGAAATGCTTAGGCGGCATAAATTACATTAAATGTTTCAAGGCACATGTTGTCAAAAAGTGACAAGGCGGTAGGACATTAATTTTACTAATGTGTTAATCAAGTACTTAAGAAAACCTAAAATGATAACTATCCTGATTAAGGGCCTCATAAATATAGAGACCCTGCAACCAGGATTGATATCATTTTAGACTCTTCAAGTTTGTCGGGCAGTAGAATCTGACAAATTACCCAACTCAACCCAAATATTTAAAATTCTACTCACATGGGCATATGCAAATGCATTTTTCTTCTCATTTGCGGAGCTTTTATTGCCGATCCAAATAAAAACATCCTTCTTTGTGTCAAGGATAAAGACATCCTGCAAATAAACAATTCATGACATAATTCAAAAGGCATCAATGATCAAGTTACGGAAATGACGAACACAAATATTCTTTTCTTTTCATAAGATTTCATACACTGCAAAGCCCTAAATGACATTTAAATCAATCACAAGCTTGAAATAAGCAAAATATCCTGTTCTTATAAGCCCAAAATACAGCCAAAGATTATCTAAACTATCTAAACTCCTAAATATTGAAAATGTCATCCAAAAGCCATCAATGACATTTAAATTACCTCACACGCTAAAAGCCAAATGTTTTGTAAGAACCCCTATATATATATATATATATACCCCTATATCACCAGACTCACTGAACTGTCATATGGTAAGTTTGAATATCTCTATGAAGAGGGGTGACTTGGAAGTAAATGCCGCTTTTAAGAGGACTTCACTTATATCATGGCAGCTAGTTTTATGGCAGGGAGAAAGACTGCAACACCTTTGTGACTATGCATTGCAGTGAAACCTGCAAGCATCAGCCGGAACTAGCAAACCATGGTCTCAATGCGCTAGAATTTAGTGTAGCATAGCACCCAAACCATACTTCAAGAAGAACTTTTCAAGAGCAGACAAGGGTGCCAACTCAACCTATTCAAACCCTGGTCCTCTTGATCCAAGACAAAATTGCTAACCACTGCACTATCCCGTCCCCTTCTGTGATATGAAAGCAGAGAGAAGACGAGGATGCTAGGCATGTTAAGGACGTACCTTGCTGTCCAGGTCTCCAGCAGACAAATCTCCCTTCTTCTCCAGTGTGAACTCTGTTGATCCACTCGCATCAGACACTCTGGAGCGAGATCAGTGTGAAAGGTTAAGAATAGTCTGTTAGGATATAGACTTTCAAGAGTATTTAGAAGTTGAATGGAAGCTTTTTGTAGAGAACCAACTTCTCGTGCACATATAGCATTTTGGCGTAAATACTTTCTCCATCAGATTAATCCATCTGATGAAGTAGTAAGTATATAATCCGAAATCATATTCAGTATTGTTGACAAAAGAGAAGTTATCAAGAATTTTATCATAAACTACAGGATTGTTATTGTTTTGTGAGGTTGTAGAGCTGACAAGGAGAGAGACAACTTACCCGCACTACCTACACACTCACCTGTACAGCTCACATGGAGAGAGACAACTTACCCGCACTACCTCCACTCACCTGTACAGCTCACAAGGAGAGAGACAACTTCCCCACAATACCTCAACACTCACCTGTACAGCTCACAAGGAGAGAGACAACTTACCCGCACTACCTCCACACTTACCTGTACAGCTCACAAGGAGAGAGACAACTTCCCCACAATACCTCAACACTCACCTGTACAGCTCACAAGGAGAGAGACAACTTCCCCACAATACCTCAACACTCACCTGTACAGCTCACAAGGAGAGAGACAACTTACCCGCACTACCTCCACACTTACCTGTACAGCTCACAAGGAGAGAGACAACTTCCCCGCAATACCTCAACACTTACCCGTACAGTTCACTGGGAGAGAGACAACTTCCCAACAATACTTCAACACTCACCTGTACAGCTCCTTGGTTTTATCAGCAGCTTCTGACGAGAAGTCAGAAACGTCTTCAGCTGTCAGGGAGGTGTAGAACTCATGCTGGAACCAAGAGGGAGGATTCATCACAGATAGAAGAATAATAATAGTCCATATATATATATATATATATATAAATAAGATGAGTTGCTTCTCACGTGAAGTAAGGTTATATATAGAAAAGAGTAAACATCAGATGGTTTTGACTGGATCAATCTTCTTTAATACAATACGATGAGCTCATTTCGACCCTTATATCGGTCTTTTCAAGTACTTGAAAAGACCGATATAAGGGTCGAAATGAGCTCATCGTATTGTATTAAAGAAGATTGATCCAGTCAAAACTATCTGATGTTTACTCTTTTCTATATATATATATATATATATATATATATATATATATATAGTGCATTTATCCTTCAGATTGCATAAATTATTACAGAACACTCCATGAGAGAATACAACCGGTCTCCTATCAGATGCTCATTCAAATTCTAACTTCCATTGTTCCAGGTACCACATTGTTCCACTTATCCATTGTGACACCACAAGTCTCTCAACTCGTGTCTCAGTGTGGGGCAGGAAATGACCCTTCAAACTCTCAGTTTATTCAGCAATGAAGTGGGTCACCCACCCATACAGTGGTGGCACGTGGTCCTGTGCATAGCTCAGTCGACCGCTATCAGTGTTCAGCAACAATGGGCGCGGCTCGCCGCATGAGTGGGTTACCCGCTACATTGCTGGATAAACTGAGAGTTGAAGGGTTATTCCCTGCCCCACACTGAGACATAAGTTGAGAGACTTATGGTGTCACCCTGGGTAAGTGACTTAGTTCGAAGTGTGCCTCTGTCCACCCAGCAGTAAATGGGTACCTGGTATGATACGATGGTAGTCTGAATTTGAACCTTGAGCGCCTGACAGGCGACCGGTTGTATTCTCCTTAGGGAGTGTTCTGTACTCGTTGACCAGGGGTAATACGTCAACCAGCGCTTTGAGCATGCAATGTGCATGGATATATGCGCTATATAAATGGACTATTATATTATAATCCACACCCATAGTTGATGAACTTCAGTTAGCAGTTGACTGAGCTATGCATACGTCATTACGACTAAGATCACATGTCACAATCACCAAAACTAGATTATATCAAAGAGAAACTTCAAAATGTGCACACTTCTAGCAAAAAGAAATGTACAATTTTTTATATTTTATTTGATTGATTTTGAATTCAAACTTGTTATTTTATAAGGAGAAGTCAATTAAATGGAAAGATCACAATCTGAAAATCAACCAGAAAGAAAAACGCCTTTGTTGGGTTTGAAACACTAAGATATGCGACTCAGATGCTAACATGGACTGTTGTGTTCAGATTATTAAGTCTGAATAGCTTAGCTTCGAGATCCACTCAAGGATGCAGTGGTGAGACTTGTGCAAAAACATTCGCTTAAACTTAATCATTCGGGGTAAAGTCTTTTACAGTGTTGAAATTTCACAAAATAGTGTAAACTTTGCAATGACTGTTTTTGATGTGATGGTATCCCCTATAAGTTAAACACATCAAGTTCATTTTGATGAGTTGGAACATGTTTCTGTACAAAGTCAAAATGTCAGGTCATGAGCATGGGCCAATCCAAGAATTTTCGAAGGGGTGGGAGGTTCGTCAAACATACATAAACAAATTTCACAAGGGACGTAGGGGGGTTGAACCCCCCGTATGGCTCACCCCTGATGGGTAAAGTCAGACAAAATGAGTGCATTATTTAATCGTGTTCATAATTACACAATAACTAACGAGTGACAGGGAATGAGAGATTTAATCCCCCCCCCCACAAAGTTATATCAATAGCGTAATTCTCAAGCCTTGGAGAGAGAATTACACAATTGATATATCGAGGGAAAGATAATCTGCCATTGCCCATCACCATTTGGTTTTTGTTTATAACAAATTATAGTAAAAACGTGAATATTAAATGCAAAAGCCTCCGTAAAATGATCCAAGGAGGTGAATCTTGATATCGATACGCGTTTGACATGTCCCCGCCCCCCCAACTTTTGAACCGTTCCACGCCTATGTTGCTAATTAGTTACTTACACTCTGGTTAGTTTCTTCATCCTCAATCACTTCCGCCTTGGCGCGACCATTCCTCTCAGACTCCAGATTCTGGCAGAACTGCATAGCCTGTAACAAGAGTTGAGGTGAGTTGGGGTTAAACACCGCTTTCTGGAGTATTTCACTTATATCGCTGCTAATAGTATTATGGCAGGGATAAAGCCCGCAACGCCATGTGGCTATGCATTAAGGTGAAACTTGTGAGCAGCTGCTGGAACTAGCGAACCATGGGGGGTACTACGCTGAAATTCATTGCAGCATTGCACCCAAACCTTACTGCGTGTAGAACAGTTCTCTACTGCAGACAAAGTTGCCATGCCCCGGACCTCTTGATCGGAAGCCGAACGTGCTAACCACCGCGCCATCCCGTCCCCCATTAGCGACGACAAAGCGGGTATAATTTGTACTGACCTTGAACTTCTCATCTTAATCACTGACCTTGAACCTCTCATCTTTGTTGCTACCTTTCCCATTGAATTGATAGATCTTCTGTCCCAGATCCAGAATGAAGACATCCCCTGAGTTTACCCTTGATTTATTCAGAGCAACCTGTAACAGACGAACAGTAAATCATAAAATGTTGGTCCCAGTCTAATTCTGTAATAATTAAGATGTTTCACATGTGAATATGCCTAGAGAGGAATGTCTGAAGATGTTTATATATTTCACTCCCCAGATGCTCAAGTGAGGAAACTCATCATGCACTCGAAGGACCAACCGTGGATCGTGTCCACGTTCCAGTGGAACAACGAGGTGTCCATGTGGACAAATGCTTAACCCTAAGCTAGTTCAACAATGTTAAACGTGGTGGTAGGCCTAATTTATTATTGGATGTTGATAATTGGCCTGACCCCACGTTTAACCGATGAAGGCTATCTTCTTTGCGCCAAATTCCAATGCCGTGATCGTCGGACCGAAATTGGCTTAAAAATAACTGAAAATGTTCATGACAAATTACAAACCCACCTGATATGCATAGTATAAAAAAAGGTTTCTTGTCATTATATTCATCATAGCTATTTTAGTTTTGAGGATTGAAACTCTCAAACATGACTACCCTCCACTTTGAGCTTATAGAAAGTGCCATTTTGTATCCCACAATGCAATGTGCAGCAGGTATTTTAGGTAGACTTCTTATAGGACAACACTTACAGTTAGACATTGGTGCAAGTATGAGATCTTAAATAATCAAACTGACCTCCCTGACTTCCACATTCCGCCTAGAGCCTGAGAAATGAAGCAGACGAGGTTTGTATTCCTCTGGCTTCACATGACGGAACCCAGTCTCAGCACCACCGCTCATGATTCTGGAACAGAACAGATCAATTAGAATCCTTAACAAAATCCTACTGCTGCATTTATTTGAAAGCCTTAAAGGAACTGTAGCACGTTTTCTAATGGCAATAAGAAATGGAAAAGAAACGTTGCAAAACAATCCTCCTCAATCAATGAATAGAGATTCTAGTTCAGTGAATCCATTTCCCATTCTCCAATTATTAAAAGGTGGCCGCTAGCAGTTTTTGTTTTATAGTGACACCGTTTTTTACGACTACGGATAATAGGATTGTGTAATGGGCTATTTTAGTCTCTAAAGTAAAGATATACAGCATTAACTTTACTCTAAAGGCAAAATTTTAACATATGTAAAAAAAACGTGCCACAGTGCCTTTAAGGTTTAAATGATGTTGCTGGGTTCAAACAGTAGAGAATCCATAACATACTCTTCATGATAAGGATTCTACAAGGACATAGGAAACATGTCAGATCTACTAAAGGAACTAAGAGGTACCATTAAAGCTAGTCCTTAGCAACAAGATAGGTCATGGTGTGTATCATCAAAACAAACGACAAACAGGGTTTACTGAGGACTTGTTAACGTAACGTTATGGGCCCCTCAGGCAACCCTGTTACCAGTTACCCAGGGACACCACAATTCCTATCCTCTTACTACTTTCCAGGCCTGGAAAACATAATTTTAATTTCCCAGGTGTCCATGACCTACATGAACCCTGTATGTGACTTGACTTTAGTGGTACGACCCCATGTCCTTTAGTGGATCTGACAACTTAAACGAATGACAGCGCCACATACACTTCGAACAGTGCCACAAGTGTGACAGTTCAAGGTTATGTGGTGTTTTCTAGCATCATGTTTCGTAAAATGTTTCAAGAATATTACACAAAGCTATGTGATAGTATGGCTCTCTCATAAAGAACTACACAATGCCGATGTGCCGATGTGCCAATAAACATTAGATACTAGGGACGGTACCACGTAGGGGTGACTATTGCTCTAGACACTATTGCAATAGCAATAGTCTATTGCGATATATACTATCGATATAGTACTATTGCCAAGCCAACTATTACGATGCATCGATAGTTTGATGTATTGTTACACCCCTAGTACCAAGGTCATGTCAATGACAGGAAGCTAAAATGTGACTGATGAAATGAATCTTTATCTAGTACCGGTAGATCAGGACCCATATTTTCGAAGCTCTCTTAGCGCTAAGATAGTCGAATGTACTATACATTAACATGGACTTGCCACTATCTTAGGACTAAGACAGCTTAAAAAAATATGAGCCCTGCTTATCAAAGACTGAGAAGCAGACAGTCAACCATATCCCCCGCCAAGTGGGACAAAGACTGAAAAATATTTGAACAATGATTATGGAATAAAACCTTAATCATTCACATTTTGTGTTGACATTTTTTATAAACTATTCAAATCATTGGCCTTACAGATATTGAGTTTGGTCCAGAAACGAAATGATAAGTTATGTTTCCATCAGGAAACCAAACATTAAAATCAAGTTGAAAACCCCAAAAGGAACACCTACAAATTTGGACCCTTTCGACATACAAGTTTCAATGAGCTAAGTGTTTTGTTTTCTGGTTCAGAAATGAAAGCCCGGACGCACAGAGAATGGTCATTTCAATAATACCCTCCACCTTTCAAAAGAATAGGTAAATATTTGGTCATCTACTACGAGTTTCTGAGAAAAGCTCTCCTTTTAACATCAACAAAGTGACAATACCCCAAAAACTCAACAATGGCAATAACTCCAGAAAAAAATAATCACACAATTCTCATTTTCGAACTCAATTAAGGTATCGATACCATCAAGCCATACATCAATTTTGGGTATCCTATCTTTTACAGTTTCTGAGAAAAGCTGTATCTTATGTCAGATGGACGGACGGACACACAAACAGCTAATTCCAATCCACTTTATGGTAGGGAAGAATAAATGCCACAGGCAAGAGGTTCTGACAAAGCATTTTATTAATACTGAAGAAACAATATTATAAAAAATGCGACAAGCTCAGGTGATGTCTCCAGGTAAGACAGGTTGTTAACCACCTGGGTGTCCCACCTGTGAAGACAAACAATTGGATGAACATTAAAGTTTAATTTAAGTTAAAAATACAGAAACTTTACAAATTGCATTCTTAATTACTTGCAATGCTAAGCTATATCTTAAAACTTGTTAGCAAATATATAGTTTGGAAAATAAGAATTCATCATTCATTGTTAAAAAATATTTGGTCCTACCGCGGACCCCGGTAAAATAATTTATTTTTGAATGATACAGGTGATAATAATGCATAAAAGATAAATGTGTTGTAAAATATTATTTCCCATGTATAAAGGACATGCATATTTTTGCTGAAATAAAGTCAAGATAATTATCCATTCATCAATTATATCAATAATAAAAAATACTTCAAACACATTTAAATAGTATAATAGTATTATATTATTAATAATTTTCCAAAAAATTTAAATTTCCAAATTAATTTAATGAATATTTCAAAACAAAATTAACTAACTTTAAAATCATGAGATTTAATTCATTATTACCATTAAGATAAGTAAGAGGAGTTATACACATAACATGTTTATATAAATAATATTACCTCACAAGGAAAACATTCTTTTGGATTATCTCCCTTTACTTACAAATTGAAACCAACCAACTTCCTGTACTAAAAAAACCCTAGATAAACAAAAGGAGCAGATGTAAAATAATAAACAATCGTAACCATGAACTTAAAAACGTTTTAACAGTTGGAAATACGTAACAAGAACCTGAAATTAAATTTCGAACCCTCAGTGCCACAGGAAAGGTGGTTATGGAATCAGAGTATTGAATTAGCTAAATGGAGCAGAATCAAAGGTACCCCGTCAAGAGGAAGTAGACTGGCCTGTTGTCCTTTCATGGTGGTAACAAAATCTCACTGGGTCAGCCAGACCCTCTGGGAAGTACCTTCAGTGTTCACCTAGGTGGCAGATCTCTAAGATCCCTTCTTATCGGTCCAAATAATCCGCAAAGATTATTAAATGTCTTTCAGCAACAGATAACCTGCAAAAACTTGGAAATGTGCTGAAATTATCTGTAGAGTAACAGGAGACAGACAGATGAAAAAAAATCTCAAAATCGGGGGCATAAAAAAAAGACACATAATTAGTTTAATTCACCTTTTTTCTCTATAGAATTTTGTTCTCAGATCTGAAATATCCCTCTTTTTGTAAACGCTAACGAAGGCAATGCAGTGACGAAGTGAAAGAATACTTACCAAACTCTCCAAAGTTTTCTTCTATACATCAACACATTTCTCACGAAGAGACCGAAAATTTTATAATGCCATAAATGATTAATGAATATTTAATTACTGTTTCTGTAATCTGATCAAAAACTAAGATTCGGAAGTAGAATTACGATTTTAGTAAAACAAGACATTGCATGCAAACCTATTATCAGCTGGATAGTAGAGCAGAACATGTTGACGACGAGTGATTAAAGTGATCAGTACAGCAGCTTTTCAGGGTGAGAGCTTATGGGCAGAGCAACAAACATTGTTAGAAAAAAAGAAATAATTCGCTCGACTACATAACTTGAATGCTGTAACTGTTAAGGGTACAACTGTATTACAAATTTGGAAGTTTGTTCCCTTTGATCCTCTCCCCACAGTTTACTCAAATCATTTCTTCCTATGTAATCTTTGTAACACATGGAGCACTTTTTTGTGATTATGTTTGTAAACATCAAGATTTGAATTCCTTCTTTTCTGCGATATGCTCATATTAACAAAAGCTAGCTTTGTAAGAGAACTTTTGATTTGATAAAAAAAATAAAGACGGTATACATGTTTTCACTGCTAGATGATTTTGATAGAAGCAGGAAAAGAGGTCAACCAGAGTAACATCTGTGGGCAGAGAATATCTGATTGCACCGACTACTGTGTTATCCCGCCCCATTATAGTTTGGAGATTCTAGACAATATCGTGCTAAAAGGATCCTAATGTTTACATTTTCCTAATTCATTCAAAAAGTATTTATTTTCTCACGTGATAGTTTTGAAGTAACTTCTGAACAGTTCCGACTCATGCCCCTGGACTTCCCTGTGCTGGATCGGTACATCGTCCAGGAACGTGTCCAGTTCTACTGTCTTGTAGGCCGCTGTACCATACTCATCCTGGAAAAAGAATCAATTTCATTAATGCTTGAGAATCCAGTACGATATACAAAAGCTTGACTGCTGCCGACCCATTCTGTTCTTGAAAACATTAGCTTGGTGAAAATGAGGTTATTAAATGGGAAATTCATCCTTATCTATATAAATCATGTAACTCTCTGATTATTGTAGACTTAAGGACATGTCTGATTAAGTATTCTCCAAATGAAATGTCAGAATCATCTGACTGACTACAGACTTAGTTTCTAAACACAAACAGAAGAGGGGAGGTGATGCGGTAATGCTGTTCTCATGATTCATCTGAGGCCTGCGCCTTTCGATTCACGAAAGTGTACGTGTGGTACATGTGTGAAGTGAAAGGAGGGTCTCCGACCAATGTTCTGGGCGTGTGGAACATGTTCCGTTGCTGTGCGGCTTGCACCTACTATTTCAAGGGAACATGTTCCCCATGTCCAGAACTGTGTTCGGAGACCCTCCTTTCACTTCGCACATGTATCAGACGTTCGGAACAAACTTCAGAAATTGAAAGGAGCAGGTCTCTGGAAACCTGAAACTGTGACTGAACTGTGAGCAAGGAAATGATACGGTATTCAGAATAGTTCTCGTTATATTAACTATCCACTTCATTTCTGCTGTAAATCATAGACCCATTTCATTATCCGGTGCCTTGTCCATAACACACAAAATGCTTTCATTGGTTAGCAAACAAAAATGGCCGACCTGAGTGCTGTTTCGACCGATCCAGAAGTGGACGTCATGCTGAAGCACTTCATTGTCATCCTCCTTGAAGGTCTGTAAGCATGCAAGAGTTATTTCCCTTTAGTCATTACAGTTTATATCTTCAGATACTAACATAGCAAAAGTGAACATTGAAGAAACTGTTATTTGAATATACACTGACTTCTAAAAAAGACATTGGTCAACCACAATGCATAAACAAAGGCACTGTCGTTTGGTAAGCTACAAATGCTAAAATATGCAATTATACCAAATTGGTATAATTGCATATTTTAGCATTTGTAACTTGAATTCTAACCATGTGATACAAACGATCTGTAGTTTTTTAAACAGACCTTGGGTGTTCATTTTCATGAGAATACTATCATCAGAATTAAAATGAACCTTTAATCTATTCACATATAGGACATTATAATTATGATCATGATTTTAACAATAACCTACATTGAGGATGATGTAGGAATCCCCATCATAAAAGTTGCCATAGTCTTCCTTGGGCCAGCTCTTCACTTCAAATTTCTGGGAAAATATTTGCAATATGGTTATTTCAAATTTCTGGGAAAATATTTGCAATATGGTATTATAGCTTACCAAGGTAAAGTAATAATTAAGATAACACAATGTTACTTCATACCATACAACTGAAAATGATATATATCTACATTTACTTCACATTTACAGAAGCACGTTCCTTTAACCTCTTCAATTACTGGAGAACAGTGGGGCAGCGGGTAACTTGCTCGCCCCTCATGCCAAAGGCCTGGGTTAGAATCAATTGCACTCAGTCTACCCAGCTGTTTAAATGGGTACCTGAACAGGAAGTATGGTTCACAAGTAGGGCTTAGTAACGGTACGGACAGAACAAATCCATAAATGCGACTCCACCAGGATTCAAACCCAATCCTTTTAATACAAGAGGCCAGCACTCTATCCACTACACCACTGTGGTTTCATGACTAAAATATAAGTTTCATTGATATTAAGAAAGATTAAGCTTCATTTGTTAATCCTTTAAACGTTAAGATTTTGCATTTGTAATGTAGGTGGCCTGAACGGCTTGGGCCAGTGCATTTAGAAATTACCCTTGTTCAATCACAATGGCTGCATGATGAGGTTTAGTGCTCTGATGAGATCAACATTCAACCTCAGCTGACCTCCGTCCACTCACCACAATCCTCCAGATCTTGAGCCCAACTGACTGACCACTCCCCTTCCATGCTGCTTCACCTTGGGCAGATTCCTCTGAAAACAGAAATACAAAATCTTGTTATAAACACTCAACTAATTTTTAGTCAATCAGATGTCAATTTTGCCTTTGCACCAAATCTCTTTAGTTTTGACCTGGGGCATGTAGGACTACACCTTGTTTAGCATGCACAAATTGAATGGTTCATAAACATCAACGTGAAGTGTTCTCACTTGGTGTTTTGAACATATTAGCATTAATTTTTTTCTTGAGTTTGTGTTTTCAAAAGTTTAAGTTGGTATTCCAGGTGACCTTAATTGAAATCTTTCTTTCAGAATTAAGATTTTGTAAGTAGATTCCGCAGTGAGAAATCAATATACATATCTCAATGCAACTAACATAAAAACCAAGGAAGGGTGAGGTGATATAGAGTTGACTGCCACTTTCAAGAATATTACTGCAAGAAACACCATTGTGGATATGCATTAACCAATGGAGGATTTGCTAGGAGATATTGCAGCTCACTTGTAACAGATATTAAGTGGGAAGAGATGACTTGACTAAACTCTGGACAATAATAATGAGAAGGGTTAAATCTAGTAGTGGATAGAGAACATGGGTAAGTAATCTGATATTTATACTCACTTTTCACCTGTTTCTCTGTGTCCGAGCCAAACAGAGCCAGGTTGGTATCCTTCCAATCATACTGCCTTGCTTTTATCATCTTGACGGCTTACCTGTAAACGAGCACAGGTAATTAGAGCAGGTCTCCGATTCTATATTAACTTAGGTACTATTCTTTTAAAGGCGAATTAGTCAGCACAGCTCACTCATATACCCCCGCTTTTAAAGGTACATCCATTGAGTTGTTGGGGGTCAAATATGCCAAACGTTATAACTGGTCTTACTTTATCGAGAAGTACCAACTGTTACCGAAAACTACCATTTTGATGATACTCGACTTAGTATATTGACGATATGAAGGTAAAAGTGTCGATTTCTGATCGAAAACCGGACAATGCACTGCGTGTGGCGCGCGCCAATGAGTCAAACGTAATTTTAAAATCTTATTTAAACCAGATAAAATAAAACATTTGGGTTGATAATGTTTAATAGGTCATATAACTACTGTACGTAAAAATCGGACATGCACTTTCGGTTTCTGCACATGCATAATGATGTTACTCGGTTTTATTTGGAAACTAGTAATTATGATATATTTGGCGATTGAGGATGAATATGCAAGCTTAGTGAATTTGTTTGTATTGTAAACAGCACATATGGTGTGTTCGAACGTATTAAAGCCAAATCAAATTTTATGAAACACAATGGATGCACCTTTAACATTGGTCAAAGAGTTAAAGTTTCAAAATAGCAGATAGACATCAATGTTTTGTCTGCTGTACAAACAAACCACAGCAGTACTATGAAAGCAGAGTATGTGTGTTTTCATAGTAAGTATGTCTTCATAGATACACTTGTAAAAGTGCTTTAGAAGTAAAAGTTGAAAAATCAAGAAAATTTGCATAAATTATGCAAATGAGGGTATTCAAATGGCAGATGTACACATAGTGATTCTATGTACCAAGTTTCGAATTGTACATATCAAGTTTGTAAAATTGAACAACTAGTGTCAGAGTTATGAGCGGAACAAAACATTCCAGATTGCCGCACGGACGGACGCACTGACCGCTATATATCCCCGACTACGTCGTAGCGGGGGTATAAAAAAACATTGTCAATATATTGATATAATAATATATATGTATTTTTATCATTTATGAAAGGTGGCATATACCAAAATTAATAATGCCTAAATTGTCTCATTTTTAATCAAATTTAAGTAATGTTTAAAAGTATTGTCATTGAATCAGGGACGCTCCATTAAACTCTTTGATCTAATGGAACAGATGAAATGGCAAATTTTTACTCCTGCTAAATCTTACATTATAACCCTTTAAGAGTAAAACTGATGAAGCTAACTAAGAATCTAACTCTCGTATGTCCATACTCCAGAACTTATTAGGAATCCAAAACCCAGCTAACAACAAGATGTGTTTATTTAAATTATTAAATTAAACCTTCCTTTGCTTTATGAGAACTTCAGAAATTAATGAGATATTTCAAAATACTAATGAATTTTATCAAATTTGAAATTTCAAAATTAATCTTCCAATGTCCGGTAAAATTCAATTTAAAAAACATTTTCTATCAATTATCCAAGTTAACTCTTTCAAGCCTCTATCACTAATATATGAAGATAAAACAAAATTCCAAATGGCAATATCTTTTTTTATGGCATATTTAGAATTAATCTTAGCCCAGATGTTCACTCATAAAATTATTCCTTGGCTCATAGTGAAATCAGTTTTAATTTAATGTATATCAGTTAGTTTAACATTCTCTATGAATTCAGGAAATATTGCTTGTCAAATTCTTTCTAAATGACAGGCTCTTTATGCAGGCAATTTCAAGATGTCACTTATAGAGATATATAAAAAATGATAGAAGATAAACTATTCTGTTGTTACCCTAGCCGTGATAAATCGGACGACCACATTACTATGGTAACTTGTTACTGAGTTACTCAAGTTACTGAAGCACTTCCAGGGTGGTCCAGACAAGGGATATGTTTAGTAACGGTAGTTTGGGCAGAGAATGGTATGTAGTATGGCAGTGGAATGCTAGTATCTTGACGACTTATCCGGATCATGTTAGTGTTTTTGGGCATTTTTATTACATGTTTGTCAATGGAGACTTAAATTACTATAAGAATTTCATTAAAATTTCAAAATGATAATCCAAAAACTAATAAATTGCATGTTGGTGTACCACAGTAAACCTATTTCATGTAAATACCGCAAGATTTAAACCCTTAAATCATTATTATCTCATAGCGTTAATTTTTCAACCATATGTTCATTGTTTTGTAGAAGAAACTTAATTTTTATACGGCATTAAAGGTATTTGATGAGGTGGGGGGAGTATTTCAAGAGTTTTTCACTTATATCATGGCTGCTAGTATTATTGCCAGGAGAAAGCTTACAACGCCATATGGCTATGCATTGTGGTGAAACCTGCGAGCATTGGCTGCAACTAGCGAACCATGGGCACCCAAACCTTACATGTAGAACAGTTCTCTACTGCAGACTAAGTTACTGAGCGCCTGGCAGGATTCGAACTCAAGACCTCTTGATCCTGGGCGAATGTGCTAACCACTGCGCTATTCCGCCCCTACAAAATTTATTTAAGAAGCAGAGATTGCATGATCCCAATGGGTCAAACACAGTTGTCTATAGCACTTGTCAAATAAACATTAACACAAAATATCCAGTAACATAGGACATTAAATTTTCATGAATTTTAAAAAAGATTTCAATTCATTATGAAACAAAAATGTTTCTTTGAAAAAGTAGATGAGGAAAAGTCAGTAAATGCTTGAAGTGTTGAATTGTACAACATACCTGACAACCTGAGAAATAACTTCCTTACCGGTATGTTACCTCATACACCGATAACACTGATAACAGATACAGGGAAGGTCCAAAGCAGGAAGTTTATGGAGTACAGGTGTAGCATATAGATTTCAAAATACATAAAAACACTATAAAGCCTGTCCATTAGCCTAGGTGTGAAATAATTATTGGCGTTTTCAAAAATGGTAAATTATTTTACTTATTTAAGTTAGATTTCAGTTTTTAATTGCTAGTTTCAAGGATATTTCGATCGTATCTTAACTGGGTGGGATGAGGTAGGGTTTAATGCTGTTTCAAGAATATTCCACTAAAATCACGGCTGATAGTATTATTGCAGAGAGAAAGCCTGCAACACCATGGTGGCTATGCATTGCATTGAAAACATTACTTCAAAAGGAACTGAAAAGTAAATGGGTGTAATTGCATTGAATGTTCTTCAAAACATTTCACCAAAAACAAATGCACGTAGAACAGTTCACAGGTGCAAATAAGTCATGTCAGACCGACATTTTGATATCAATGCAGACACGTTCCAGCAGGTGAGGTGAGGCGAGTTTAAGGCTGCTTTCAAGAGTATTTCACTTGTATCACAGCTACTAGTATTAAGGCAGGGAGAAAGTCCGCAACGCGTGGTGGTTATGCATTGCGGTGAAACCTGCGAACATCGGCTGGAACTGGCGAACCATGGGTGGTACTGCACTGAAAGTGTAACATTGCACCCAAACCTTACTGCATTTAGAACAGTTCTCTACTGCAGACAAAGTTGACCTGCCCCTGGCGGGATTCCAACCAGGACCTCTTGATCCTAACACGTTCTAGAAAGGAAATTTAGAAACTTATCATAACTTGTGGTGCTCACTTCATCATATCATTCATCATAGAGATATTTCCACAGCTACAACGAAGATGCTAACAGTTAATTTCCTTCTCTGTTCATGAACTTGTGTGTATGACTGATGTGTATGACTGATGTGGAAAGATATCTAAACAAGGATGTCACGATGCTAGGAAATTTTCTTAGAACATCACTGCATACCAATCTCCTGATCATTGATAACAATGTCCTGGTAAAGTTTTACTTTCATTTATATTTATTTACATTTCGAAATCGGACCACAATTTCTGGAAAATAATCACTTTTTCACACAAGCAAAAAAGGTTAGCCATGTGCAATCTCTTTGGGTGAGGTGATTTGGGGTTTAACGCCACTTTCAAGAGGACTTCACTTATATCACGGCTGCTAGTTTTATGGCATGGAGAAAGACTGCAACACCATGTGACTATGCATTGCAGTGAAACCTGCTAACTGGACCTAGCGAACCATGGGTTCAGTGTAGCATTGGACCCAAACCTTACTGCGTGTAGAACAGTTCTCTACTGCAGACAAAGTTGCCGTGCCCCTGGCGGGATTAGAACCCCAAACCCCTTGATCTGAAGCCGAACGTGCTAACCACTGCACTATCCTGCCCCCCGAAATTTATTTGGATCATAACAATTAGTTCGAGATGATTTCATATAATCCCATGAGATTATTGTATTAGTGTCCAATCTAAAACAGAATTGTATTATCAAAGAAAGGAAGGATTTCATAAAAATTCGAAGCTATGAATATGAAATGAAATGAAAGAAAATCCCTTTCAAAATAACTTGTAATTTTGCATCACACAACCGCCAAGTTGAAAAACATTGAGTTGCCATGGAAACTAACATGGACAAATACCAAAATCATGGAAAAATGCAAAATGAGAAGAAGTTGAAAATCTCAAAAGGCACATCTAGACATGATCATTATTCCACATGCCAAGTTTCGTCGAGTTCTGATCCAGACTAAATGTTCAGAATAGACAAACAAATGGATGAAGTTCAATTCAATATCCCCCCAAACAAATAAGTATGACAGAAATAAACATTGTGTATAAGGCTTGAATTGCCACTATAATTTTCTATTTTAAAGTTCACCAACTCTGGTTCAACGAAGATTTAAACAAGATATTCCATGATAAGCAAGTCTAGATTTTGGTTATAAAACATTATAGCCTTGTAGCTCCTTTTCAATATTTAACTTTATTCAAAAATCCTTTCTTCCTTTAAATTAACAAATAAAAACAATTCTGAGAAATAAACTTTTCATGAAACAAGAAGCACAGAACATTTGGCTAAATGCCAGAGAACTCTCTTAGGACACATAAGTAATCATGCTTATAATGGGCCAATTTATTTCTTATCAGTCAGCCACTTCCCAGTGACCACACCATATGCACTCGACAGAAAATTGCCACAATCAAAGCACTGATTAAAGTGAGTGAGGTGAGGTGAGTTGGGGTTTAAAGCCTCTTTCAAAAGTATTTCACTTGTATCAGGGCTACTGGTATTATGGCAGGGAGAAAGCCTGTAACGCCATGTGGCTATGCATTGCAGCGAAACATGCGAGCATCGGCTGCAATTGGCAAACCAAGGGTGGTACCACGCTGAATTTCAGTGTAGCATTGCACCCAAACCTTGTGTGTAGAACAGTTCTCTGCTGCAGACAAAGTTGCCGTGCCCCTGGCGGGATTCGAATCAGGGACATTTGATCCAAAGCCGAAAGCGCTAACCACTGCGCTATCCCGCCCCACTGATTATAGTGAATAAACAAGATATGGAAAAGCAAATACTGTTGAAATGAAATACTGGACAAAGTATGGGGTATAGTTACTGGTAGGTGTTGCCCTATGTGAAGCCTCTCGCTGCAATGTCATGCCATATTTGTTTACACTTAGCATCTGAATTAGGTTGTGCACAAACCATTCTGAGAGACCAATTTACTCTCAACTCAAAGGGAAATAATCTGGATTTGTCATTAGTAAAAGAGGCTATTCAGCAATATTCAATGTACCACACTCGGCAGTTAATATCAACTTTCTGGCAAAGAGTGCTGGAAATATGCAATATACAGTACATCAAAATGGGAGACAGACAGATGGATAGGACCAGCTGAACACTATATCAAACAAAGTCACAAACTACTTCAAAAGTTAACCAATAATGTGTGACCAATAAAGCAAAATGTTACAATACAAATATAAAAGAATATTCCATGAATGAAATAGTTACCAACTTACCAGTATGTATTGTTCTAGAGAAAATCTCAGTTATTTAGGTCAGACACCACAACACACACATGTATAATGTTTTTATGACATGGCAAGCTGACACAAGAGGAATTACTGCCTACCACGCAAGTGTAAGTGACAATTAGGTCTATATGTATCAACTGAAGTAATTACCATAATGTGTTGAAAAGGAAGTCATCACAGACTAAAAGCACTATCTTTAAGTGGCAACGTTTTCAACAACAAGCATGTTTACTCTTTGAGGATGGTCTTCGGTTTTATAAAAGCTAAACCTCTGCCGTCAATCTTTAGAAGATAAGCGTGAGCAGAGCCTCCAGTCTGAACCCTGGCTCCTCCCCACTTGATCTGACACTGATAAATACAACCGGATAAGTAATGGGACATATCAAAATCTAACATGCTCTCCGAGTTTTAAAGGAAAGCTACCGTAAGTGCAGTCAAATTTATAGACTAGAATTAAGTCTATGGAATTTTTATAAATCGCCTCTACATTTATCAGATCATTATTATATATTTGTTTTAATACTTTCAGTTCCACATTCATATATGTGTATTCAGTGTATCTATAATAAGGATCTAAACTGTATTACCCGGTAAGACTTTTCTATATTCATTGGGCAGGACTATCAAAGTTGCAATCTTATTCAAATCTTCAATGATGATTGTCTACTGAGCTGCTTCATACATTTGAGTGAGTGAGTTATTGTTTAATGCCGCTTTAGCAGTATTCTAGCCATTAGCGGCGAGGCATCATAAATTCGAGGTGAGGTAAGTTTTAACGCCGCTTTCAAGAGTATTTCAATGGCTATGCATTGCGGTGAAACCTGCGAGCAACGGCTGGAAAAAGCGAACCATGGGTGGTACTGGTACTATGCTGAATTTCAGTGTAGCATTGCACCCAAACCTTACTGCGTGTAGAACAGTTCTCTACTGCAGACCAAGTTGCCGTGCCCCTGGCGGGATTCGAACCCTGGACCTCTTGATCCGAAGCCGAACGCGCTAACCACTGTGCTATCCCGCCCCCTTATAAATCCGAAGACACTGAGATAAATAATATATATATTGCCAAGATTGCATTTGATTTCATTTTACGTACAACTTACTTGTCTTGCAACAAGGAAGCATTATACCCATCTTCATGAAATGCACAACAGTAAAACAATGACTAGAAATAACGTCTTGGAGAGGCATATATGTTGACAATCATATTTTCATGCAAAAAAACCTGTTGTAAATTAGTCCAACTTAATACAATGAAACTTCAAAACAAAGTTCACTCACAAAATCAACCAACAACTTCTATTACGAATTTAAGATTACTGGCAAAACTTATACATACCAGAATCCAGTTGATGACCACAACAGAGTGGAAACCAGAGGACTACAACAGTGAGAAAGCCAGAGGCCCACAACGCAGAGTGAAATGTTAGATCCTACTCAGCGAGCTATGTACCCTCCAACATGACTAACACTGCCTTCCTTCCTTCCTGTATACGCCTTTATCTCTCAGCCTCTGTAAACACTCGCTATAAACCAACCACAGTGATCCTGATAAACATGGCTGATCTGTCTGGACATTTAGAATCAACCAATTATTTTATACAAACGCCTCTTCTTTCAAGGTCACTATGAGTTTGCTTTGCCAGAATGAGTATAGAGAAGTATTATTTTAATGAAAATGCTTTTCATCTTTTGGTTTGAATAGAGACATAATTAATCCTCATTGCAGGGATAATAAAATTCATTACGCTATAAGGTAGAAACTGACTTTTAAATAATTTTGGACATTCTGAAAACTTTCATTTGTCTATATCAAATAATATGCTGGTCTGTGGACCAGTTGGATTTCTAAAAGGTACGGTTTAACGCTGTTTTCAACAGTATTTCACAGTATCTTCACTTATATCACGGCTGCTAGTACTACTGCAGGGAAAAAGCCTGCAACACCATACTGGCTATGCATTGCAAAGAAACCTGTATTTAAAGCATGGATTGCAACTAGCGAACCATGGGTTGTACTGCACTGAAATTAAGTGTAGCATTGCACCCAAACCTTACTGCATGTAGAATAGTTCTTTACAGCAGACAAAGTTTCCGAGATCCTTGAGAGATTCGAATCAGACCTTTTTTATCCAAAGCTGAATGCACCAACCGCTCCGCTATCCCGCCCCTTATCTCCTTTAAAGATTCTAAATACATCTGATCTGCCTGGTATGGGTCAATGACCATTCTCTTTCCACATGTAAAGAGGTTACTCCTTTCAGATTAGGATCGGTGAGCTGAGGTGAGGTGAGGTGAGGAGAGGATCGGTGAGGATTGGTGAGTTGGGGTTTAACGCCGCTTTCAAGAGTATTTTACTTATATCACGGCACCTAGTATTATGGCAGGGAGAAAGCCCGCAACGCCATGTGGTTATGCATTGCGGTGAAACCTGCGAGCATCGGCTGGAACTAGCAAACCATGGGTGGTACTGCACTGATATTCAGTGTAGCATTGCACCCAAACCTTACTGCGTGTAGAACAGTTCTCTACTACAGACAAAGTTGCCGTGCCCCTGGGGGGATTCGAACCACGGACCTCTTGATCCGAAGCCGAACGCGCTAACCACTGCGCTAAATCAGAAGAAAGTAACTTTTGTGGGAAAAGAATGGTTAATGACCTTCGTTGATTAAAATGTTACGGTTAGATAATCATTTATACTGGAACATGTACATGAACATATATAATTTGTAAATGTCTTTCAACCCTTTTATATCACCAATATTGTATAAGTTGTTTTGTTAACGGGGTACGATTACTGAAAAATGGCCACTCAGCAGGGGGGGAAGGGGGTTGGGGGAGGGGATAAACATTGTCAAGTCATTCCTGAAGTATACTTTGAACTTTGAACTCATATTGGCGTGGCAATGAATAATTCCCCAAATACACGGTTCGGCTTTCTCAGAAATAAGGAAACATGTGCAAGCCGATATCACCAAGGAGGAAGGAGCATGATATCAATCTTGTAGATATCAACATGGTGCACGAGGTTCTTGATATTAAATGTGCTATAAATATAATAAACTTAACACGAACATGACAGTTACATTGGAACATAATTATCTAAAACTCATAGGAGCCTTGCATTTTTTCCCTTAATTTGCTATTTGTTAATAAATTTACTCACTATATTGTCATGGTACATGAAACAATAAGCCAGTATCTGTATTTGAGAGAGTGAGTGAGTTGGAGTTTAACGCCTCTTTCAAGAGTATTTCACTTATATCACGGCTGCTAGTATTACGGCAGGGAGAAAGCCCGCAACGCCATGTGGCTATGCATTGCAGTGAAACCTGCGAGCATCGGCTGAAACTAGCGAACCATGGGTGGTACTACGCTGAAATTCAGTGTAGCATTGCACCCAAACCTTACTGCGTGTAGAACAGTTCTCTACTGCAGACAAAGTTGCCGTGTCCCTGGCGGGATTCGAACCCCGGACCTCTTGATCCGAAGCCGAACGCGCTATCCCGCCCCCATCTGTATTTGAAGAAAATGGTGTATTTTCAGAGTGGGAGGTAGATTTGTAGGTCTCATGTGAATGAGATATCAGACAGACATATGGTTGTCAACTTGATCATTCAATCATTCAGCCATACCTAACACTCGGGAGTGTTTAGGTGTAACTACATCAGTCAGATCACTTTAATTACCTTCGAGCAGCCATTTTAATGTTAACACTTTAAAATGGCCACTCGAATGAAAATGGACTTGCATGGCTCAACTGAACCACATTCATTTTATAACTTTTTTTTTTATTATTGATTCAGAAGTATTATTTAGCCATTTGTCACATTTATTAACATTTTCTTGAGAGCACTTTATTTCAGAAAGAACAGCGTACTACAGCACCTTTAATATTAAGTACGTTTCAATTTTACCTCAATGAAGTTGAAATGTAATCTAGTCTTACAACAGTTATGAAATGTTCGAAAACAAGGACATAGATGGCAGATTAGGTATCAGGCTAAGACAGCACACTGAACGGACAGACAGACAGACAAGTTGAGCATTATACATCCCCGACAACTCATGAGAGGGAGTAAAACAAGGATGTAGATGATAGATTAAGTATCATGCTGAGACACTGGACGGACGGACAGACGGACAGGCAGGCAGAGCGATATACATCCCCAACTACTTCGTAAGTTTGGCAATAACAAGGATGTAGATGATAGATTAAGTATCAAGCTTAGACACTGGACGGACAGACGGACAGATGGACAGGCAGAGCGATATACATCCCCAACTACTTCGTAGGTTTGGGTATAACAAGGATGTAGATGACCATAAGTATCGGGCTATGAATCAGATTTCAGATTTGTTTCTTAATTCCTCTCTAATATCAATTATCTTCCTTCTGCAGTCTTAACCCTTTACTTGTAGTTTAACAGCATAGCTGTCTGTAATCACGGACTAACACTGTAGTTATCTTTGTTAGCAATTATGATTACTGTATATTGATCACTCACAACGGTTTTCACTTACATTGATTAAATAGCTATTTCACATTGCATGTTTTCTTATACTGAAGGGGTATCATATGAACTCTTAAGCATATAATTTTATCAAAATTTATCTTCTATAGATATCCATTGTACAAAACAAATGTTTAATCAAATTCTATTTATGGTTATAAAGACACAAAGCAAGTGTAAAGCGTGTACGTGTAGTACTACAATCAAATCAATTCAATGAACTACAAGCACACAAATAATGCAGGTAAAATGAACAGAGCATTTTATTGATCTTCTCAACAGGTGTCAAACCTGATTCCCAACAGTACGAAGTTAAGAAAATCCTAAAATGATAACTATCCTAGTTACAGGGCCTGTCTATTTATGAGGAGGCCCTGAATCAGAATAGTAATCTTAGATTTCTTAAGTTTGTCAGGCAGTAGCACTGAGCTTTATGCTCTTATACTTTTTGAGACTTAAGTCTCATAAAACATTCTTGAAGGATTTAGTATTAAACCTTATCTCACATTGTGTTATAACAGTGGCCTACACAATATTTTGAAAAAGAAAATTGCTGTATTATGATTTTATTGAAACAGATTTACTATAGTTTATTTACAAACTTTTCAGACAGCTCATTAAGTTAGAACATGAGCATTAAGTTAGAACACTGCTTTTCAAAAGGAAGAACACTACTCAAAAGGTACAATTCTTCAGCCAACCCCCATCCTTTGAACAATTTTGCATGTAAATTTGCACAAACTCCACTGGTCAACCCAATTTAGAGTGTCAGTAGCACGTTTTTTTGCAACTTTTATTTTTTCAAATTTACCATTTATAATGATAGTTTATGTCATTTAAATTTACTTTAGAGGGTAAAACATCTTATTACTCAGACAAATTATCCTTAGTGGTAATAACGGTGTTGCATATAAAGCAAAAATTGCATGGCGGCCATTTTATTGTGAACACATTTTATTATTTCGAATGACAAAAACTTTTCCCATGGTGTTGCGGAACAATGTACGCTCACTTTTTAACTTGATTTTGCGAGGAGAGAAGGGTGTTTTACTATTGGTGACATTATTTTTCAAATACATTTCATCAATATATTTCACCGAAAAAATGTGCTACTGCCCCTTTAAAAGTTGTATATCCATAAAATTGTCTCTATTCTAGGTCCTCACTGGTAGAAAAAAATTTCCTGCTGATATTGCGCAACCCAACTTAAAGGGAAAGTTCTATCACTGATCTAATAGCATCCTCGGTTACCCAGGGTTTTATATATATCTGTTACTCTCCACTATACATCACCCATGGGAAATTTCATCAGAGAAATCTGTACTCAAATTACCTGCCCTTGGCTGGCGTGAGCCAATCAAACCGCTATGCAGCTTGGACCTGCGAGCCAATGACAATTCATATCACTTTGTTGCAAAGCACGCGAGGTCATTTTGTTAGCCATCCATCACCGGTTAGCTCCCTTGACCATTTCCGTCTTATCGTATTGAGTATTTTCTTCGTCACGCCGGCCAAGGGCGGGTAATTTTAGTTCAGATTTCGCTGACAGTTTCCCATGGGTGATATAGTGGAGAGAAATGGACCATATATAAAACAATGGGTATCCGAGGATGATCTAATGGAAGCATCTGTCATCTTGGTTTCATGGCATTTCGTGAAATGAAAACACGCTATATTTAACCCAATTTAAATTTGTTAATAATAAAACATATACACTGATAGAATATTCACATAGTAACAAATAACATATCATAAAACTAATAAACAATACGCAATTAGGCCATAACAAAATTTTTCTCAATCGCAGCGCTGATGAATGGCTTCAGTTTTCATTATTTTTGTTTTTCAACAAATGTATGCTCGTGTTTATCAAGTTGTGAAATATAAAGTCATCAAAATATTACCTTCATTACTAACTTTCAATTTGACTGTTTTAATCATGTATAATTATAACATATGTGTAAACAGGAACATCCTCTCGAATTTCATTTCCACAAAAAATAACCTGATAAAAACCTCCTTTTAACCCCTTCACTGCCAGCATATTAAAGAGGATAACACTTCATTATCAGCACTACTCAGTAGTACTATCACCGCTGATCACATATACATATGGATTCTTCCATAATTTTATATTTTCAGTATATATTTTACAAATTCTAAACCAAACAATCTTTGGTTATGATTACAATACTTATTATCAATATCAATACCATTACCAATTGTTCATTTAAAGTAACAATCCTTAGAAAAAAAATGTCTACGTTTTTTTTACATCTATCCAAAAATGATAAAAACAAATCTGTGAAGCATTTATTCCTTCTAAGACTGAAATTCTGACGGGGCTGACACCAATTTGCAGATGCATTGCATGTCCTTGATTCGAACAAACATCGCTCACTCAAAAAACATCATTCTAAACAGGGGACCTTTTCAAATTAACACTTGCCTAAATGCCTCTTAGTCTTACACACTGTCCCGGGCGGCAACTACAACACCCACACTGGCCACAGGGCGACAGTGGCGATAATTATAAAATGACTCATATGTTTGGCTGGGACGTTGCAACAAATGGCTGTTGTCTCCACTCAAGTGTCCTAACTGACCCAACCATAACACTACCGTAGGCGTGTGTAATAAATAACAGCAGCAGTAACATTACTGCATGAGTACTGTCATAACAGATCATCTTCGTAAAAAAACATTGACCATAGAAGTCAAGCAAAACGTGTTCATGAAATTTATAGCTGATTACGTCTACTTACAAAATTGCAGTCTGGAAGAGTGGGTGAGGAACAGAGGACAGTCTGGAACAGTGGGTGAGGAACAGAGGATGATATGACAGAACAAGCGACACACAACTACTGCACGCTTTGCACGAATTTCACAATACCGCCCTTCAGCCGCTTCCTGTTTACAGCCGATCACGTGACATGTTTTGATCACCGACGCGGTTAGAACAAAATAGCGCTTTAAAAAAAAAAAATCGATATTGAATATTTCGCTTAGGCTTTGGTTTGTGGTTTGAATAATAACCGGCTCTGAGTCATCGTTGAAATTAAAAAAAAACAAACACACCTGTCTATAAATATCGTCTTTGATAAGTCTACTCATATCTTGCTTCCGACATATAGTTTTTCCTCATATCAAGAACTTCTACTACAATATTGACAGTAACACAAATCTGATAACTTTGATCATGTTGTTTCTGTTTCAATTTGTTTAAAATATACATGCGTAGCACAAAAAGCACGCGCTTACACTGGACTATTGAAAAACTGAATTACGATAAGGCAAAATATAACATTAAATTTATTTATTTATTTTCAAGTTTTCTGGGCGGTGTCCAGTGAAGTGCTGTGACACACAAAAGCAATTTAACTTGCTTCGCGGATCATACACTCATATGTATCCTGTATTAATTCTTAATTAAGATAATGAAAATCAGATTTAATTAGAAACGTTACTTTGCTACTAGTAATCTTTACAATAGTGATTCTCGGTAAATTATTTCATAACGTGTTGACTTATGTCCCATTAAACATACATCATTGCATAAGTAAAGACTGATAGTTAACTGATTATGGTTGTATCGATATCCACATGTTGTTTTTGTGCATAGCATGAAACTAATGATAAAAAACGTTGTTGTTTTTTTAAATAACTTTACAACTTTTAATATTAAAAGACATGTACTAATAGAATATTCCCA
Organism: Gibbula magus; assembly: GCA_936450465.1. NCBI lineage: Eukaryota > Metazoa > Mollusca > Gastropoda > Trochida > Trochidae > Gibbula > Gibbula magus. The sequence goes on along the minus strand of OW388296.1, from coordinate 66,964,737 downwards.
AAGTAATAAATATTTTGTCATTTGGCCGATAAACAATACCCTAGCAAAGCTTTCAACACTCCTCGCCCCGATGATTGGTTGCACATCCCATGGTATTTATTTTTAAATGAATTTGTGCTATTCTTGAAATTATTAAATAAAGAAGTATTGATATATGTCATTAGTTATATATTTCAGGTGAATTAATTGTGCTACAATCATGTATTTATATCATATTTGTGTTATCAGGAATGTGCTCTCGAATTTCATGTTCAGAAAATACCCCCATCATTGTCAGTGATTGAGATTCTTGAACCAACTAATAAGCAGAGATCTCATACGTGCAATATCTGCAAATTTCCCATAAACAGCCACAATCTTAACAACTTAATCTATATTGTATCTATATTGTATATCAAATTTGCCATTCATTATTAAAGTGTATACAGTTGTTACGTTAGAGGGTAGGCCTACAGCATCTCATTACACTACTCGATAAGCCATATGCACAGAAAATGGACATCCGTATTTGAAGAAAAAAGTGGGAAGTATAAAGCGAACATTTTGTGAAACTCTTCAATGTGAGAGGTAGATTTGTAGGTCTCGTGCGATTTTGAGAGTTCAAACAGCAAAATGGTTGACCATTCCACTCTGCGTGATTAGGTATCGCTAAATCAGTGAGAACACTTGCAAAACCTTAACATGGCCATTTGAATGGAAATCGACTCGCATGACTCAACCTAACCAGGGATATTCGATTTAGAAATTATTTTTACTGACTGAGGAGTATTATCTAGCCATTGTTAACACTAGTTAGTCTTATTTACATTTCCGCGAGGGCACTTTATTTCAGCAAGGACTGTGCTACAGCGCCTTTAACAACATGTCTCTTCACAAAGTAAAGACGAAAACTTGACATGTATTCTTGGGCATATATATCCCTTTGAAGACAAATCTCTAGTTAATACACTTGCTTTCTGTACACCTATATCACGTACAATCTACAGGTATGATAGTCATTATAAAATATATATATAACATTTAAAAAAATAAAAATAAAATATATATGTCACTCAAAATGTCAGTAGGTGCCTATGTAAATGATGAATCCCCTTCCGTTCGGGATATACAAACTGACCGAACGGGGTAACTACTACACTGCCGTTCTGCTTATTTTTAATAGGCCGATCGGGATATATTGAAACATTTTCCTAATCACCCCAAACGGTAAGTTTCTCCAACCTGTCTAAAATCACGAGAGAATAATCCGAAAGACACGATGTGCATGAAGCGGTCATATAATACCTTCACTCTGCCATGCTGCGATATAGTAGGCCTATAACAATTTTACTGCACAGGGGTTTGTATTGCTGAAACAAAACAGTTCGTGGGTCCAATACTTAGATACGATACACCCCTTTATTTATTAGTATAGGGCACGTATCGAAATATTGGACCTAGGAACTGTAGGGTGTATCGTATCGAAGTATTGGACCTAGGAACTGTTTTGTTTCAGCAATACAAACCCCTGTGCTTTACTGTGTTGTCTCTAATTAATGGATACCATATTTGCCAAGATATTGCTCGGTTATTAACCTGGGCCTAGATTTTCGAAGCTCTCTTAGCCCTAAGATAATCGTAAGCCAATGTTATTGTAGGGTGCTTACAACTATCTTAGCACTAAGGGAGCTTTGAAAATCTACCCCCCTGGTCTGTAAAAACCTGCACGGAACCGTGTACAATTTGATAAGGTGAACATGTAAATTTGTCAAAATGTCTGTAATTGTTATAGGACATGCATTGCAAATGTGTCACTATATATAATCTGAATCGATATTTTAGTTTTATTATACATAACGTAGCGATATGTGTTAATTTTTTTAATTTGTAATTAGATAAGTACAAATACTGCCTTTTTAATCATTTCATATACCGTATTTTTAAAATCGTGATTAGGCCTATTATATGTGATAAATGAATGTAGGATCCGCGAAGCAAGTTGCATTTTAGTGTCACATACCGGCCACGTTCGCCAAGATGAAAACTTTTCGTTTCATCTCTGTTGCGCGACGTATTTGAGCTAAACATGGCGTGTGTGTCATTGCACTGTACCATTTTGTTGCCTAAGATCAAATTTAATTGATACCTATCTGAGTGAGTTAACAGTTTTGATTAAAGTCGCCAACGGGCAAGTTACAATAAACATTCTAGTTGCCGGACCCCCGTTTGTAGCCTTTCACTGCAAACACAAAAAAAGGAGCTAGCTTAAATAACAATTCATCATTTTGAGTAGTAATGAGATATTTGAATTTTAACACTTATGGGTACTTATAATAAAATACCGGTTAATATATTTTACGGGGCTGCTGATGATATGGACATATCAGCAAAACATGATTTTTATCTTCCTCCCCTTCTGTACAGAATTCGCACGAAGCGTCATTAAAATCTAGACCATTGGATAATCTTCATCTATTAATTCAAAAACCATTCGAACATCTAAATTTCGTTGGAGCCCATATAAATTTGATGGTAGAATTGAACTTAAATATCAGGTTGAAGGAGAGATTTAAAAGTAGAATACAGAAATAGAATTATACAAATTTTGGCTGAAAAAATCCCTTAATCTCTATTTAAATGTATTTATGCATATTTGAAAACCCCCAATGTCCAGCATTTGCCAAATACTACCAAATCCATAACTGAATAAGTATATATCTAACAAAAGAAAATCCAATTATTATATTCTAATTAATCATATTTACAAAGCATTGAATAACAATGTCTGGACTGGCACTGGCATTTTTAGTGGTCGAATTCAACATTTTACAACCTTCATTATGAGATGTTCATAGATTCTCACATTCTTCCCACTTCACCTAGTACAGCATTATTGGATGATCTACATGTATATGCTATTCTCAACACATATTTACAGTATTTTATAAGTACAAATTAAATAGATTTTCTTATTTCAGTACACCATATTTCAGCACCATACAACGGTTTACAATAAAATATTTTCATATTTATAAACATCAACATTCAAATTAGGAAATTCGTACATCAACTTTTTCACTGGGACAAGTGCCTTGGTTGCTTGATTAGCCAATGTTATACATGCTTGTGAAAAGTTATTTCTACATGAAAAAAAACAATACCAAGATATCTGTAATATGACACAACCTCTATAGCTTTACCATTTATAAACCATTTCTAATATCTAATATCAATATTTGTAATATCAATATTTGTAATATCAATATTTACAGTTAAACCCAATATTTTACAATAAACTTCTAGACATAATATCTGTTTTTGCAAATCAGCAACTGTATCATAGCAAATAGCAGGAATATTATATCGTAAATATCACAATCAATAAATATGCCATTTAGATCATCAGTTTCCATTGCATTGACTAATTCATCAATGTATAAAAGAAACAATAAAGGGGACAGTATACAGCCTTGCCTAACTCCACAAATAGTATTAAATAAATCTGTTAATTGATTTGAACTAAGTTAAATTGAAGCCTTGACATTTTTATTCATACTTTTAAGAAGTTTAAAAATATTTCCGTGTATACATCTTTGTACGCTTATATAAGGTAATTTTGTTCTGTCCACAATATCAAAAGCCTAATCGTCTCTAATAATTCATTTTGAAATGTCTCAACCATTTAATGTGATGTTTTATTTTTGTATATATTCTATTTTTGTAACATGATGAGACGAGACTTTAATAAAAAACAAAATTGTCTGTTTGCCAGTCTAGTGAATATTTTTACAAAACATGCAGTAGACGCGCACATCGTGTTCTGTCATATCAACCTGTGTACCCAATGTCCTGGACTGTAATTTCGTAAGTAGGCCTAATCATAAAGTATTCATTTAATAAACACGACCTGCTTGACTTCTGTGATCGATGCTTTGTTGCGTATGATGATGATAATGGTAATGATACTCAGTACTGCTTAATTACGCGTATGCCTACTGTAGTGTTATGGTTTGGACATTAGAGACATTTTCGTGTTGTTTTTCCCGTGTGCGGTGTTCCCTGTTCGAATCAATATACATTCTCTTCCAACAGGAAGAATGTAACCGACTCTCAGGGTCCACAATCGCTGGTAAGTCCGAGAAAGAGGGGTTTGTCCATCTCATCAATCGTTGTTAAGTTTAAAAGACGCTTTGTTATCGCGTTGTCGAAGACACCTGGTAAATGTAAGAGTAGCTCGTAAAATCTTGGAATTCGTATGAAATCCTTGTTACGACCAAGCTATCGTGTGAGTTGCTTAACTACTGTTGTTCTCCATCTGCCGCCGTGGCGCGATAGGCTAAAGCGTTAGCTCACGAAACACAGGTCTTACTGGTTACGGGTTCGGGGCGCACTTTCGTCAAAACATTTGCGGTTCATGTTGTACTATATATTTGAGAACTTTTTCAAAATCAGTCTAAGATAGTTTCATTTAGTCTATCCTCTTAGGAAACATGTCAGGGTTTACAACCAGTGTATTTCCTCCAAACAGGGTTTACAATTGACTCTGTAAACCCTCCCGGAGGAACTTAAACCTTGTAAGCCCCTCGTACCGGGTGATTCTACATGTATAAGGAGAAACCATGATACCGTGGATATGGTAAGATTGTGGACCCGAGGTTGATAAATTAGTCTCAGATAGTTTCTTCAGAAGTTTACTTTTAAGCCGTCATCTTAGCAAAGATATCAGGGTTTACAATCATTGTAATTCCTCCTAACAGGGTTTACAATTGTCTGTGTAAACCCTTTTGGAGGAACTTACAATGTCCTCGTATAGGGTGATACCAGAGACCATAAAATAAATAATAATAATACGTATTTTATGGTCTCTGGTGATACGGTTTAGAAAGGTGGTTTCAAGTATCACGTTATATGGCCAGTAGGTTAATAAAAAATACAACCAATGCTATATATTTTACGATCTTTAAAAGAGGTAAGTTAATACTCAAATAGATTTCTACAATCACAGCGTACTAATATAAGGATAACCCATGATACCGAGGATATGGTAAGGTTGTAGACCCTGATAGGAAGGAAAAACCCGAGGATGCGAAGCATCCTAGGGTTTTTCCTGACTATCAGGGTCTACAACCTTACCATATCCGAGGTAAAATGGGTTACCTGTATTATCGACCGTTTTTAAGTGTAAAACAGGCTTTTTACTTGTTATCGCGTTATATTGAGGATCTTGCGGATCCCTGGCGTTATATTGAGGATCCCTCGGTGATGTCAGCCTGTTAACAGCCGCGCTATATGAGTTTCTTTTGTACCGTCAATTCTCGTCTGTCCCCTTAGCTCAGCAGTCTGAGGCGTTGACTTATAACTACAAGTGATGGTGGATACGGGTTCGAGACGCACTTTCTGTAAAACATTTGCTGTACATATTCTGTCGTAAACTTATGAAATTTTTCAAAATTAGTCTCACTTAGTTTCTTCAGACCTTTACTTTCAAGCCGTCATCTTAACAGATATATCAGGGTTTACAATCATTATAATTCCTTCTAACAGTGTTTACAACTGTCTGTGTAAACCCTCCTGGAGGGAATTACAAGGTTGTAAGTACCTCGTACCGGGTGATACGGTTTAGAAAGGTCGTTTCAAGTATCACGTACGCGTTATATGGTTGGTAGGTTGATAAATATACATGTGCTATATGCTTCGATACTTAGCTGACTGTACGTGAAGTATACTATTCAGAGAGGAACTACAGCAGGAACATGTTATTAAAGAAAAATGTATCATATGTTGCTAAAAACAACAGAAATCATGTTTAAGCCCGAGCTGTTTTTCAGAATGGTAGCTACGCCCTTGCTTGGGTGATCAATCATTTAATTTATTCTAACAATCCTAGAGCATGAATTTCAGTTTACGAATTGCTTAATCAATTTCCAAGTGTATATTTTCTCTGTTGGTTCCAGCATAATGCCTCGTTTACATTTTGCCCGAAAAACGGCTAAGCTGCATTCCGGTGTGTTACGCATATTGCGGAAGAAATCGTGCAGTGAAATCAACAAATGTCAATCAAATTTTTCGTGAACGCGCGTACTCCGTTTTACAAAGTAAATTATTATGACCAATTTAAGCGCTCTTCCGCGCTCTTACGCAATTGTCCGCATTTTTTAACCGCTAAACCGTACGCAATGCTCCGCCTTTATCCACAGTCTGCCGCCATTGTCCGCCAAAGCACACTTCGTATTCGCCAATTTGCAATGTATTCCGCCGATGGTCCATCAAACCTCGACTCGATCCGCCTTGGTCACAAGAGAATCCTCCACCTGCCACCGGGTACAACTTCCTTACCGCTCATAATCACAGTATTCCTCGCGAAAACACATTTTTGGGTTCCGCGTGGGCACGCAATACAGATACCGACTGTTCATCAACGACGTTGACACTTAGAACACAGTCACATCATGAGACCAAATACATAGAGGGACAGTGAACAGTTAGAGAGTTTGAGAAGCATGCAGGACCGAAATTACATAAAAAGAGGCCAAGGCCAACGTGATTACCTGTCTCATTACTATTCATCAGCTGCAGGATCTGTTCCTTGGCAGGAGAAAATGGTGTTCCCAGAACAGAGACTCTAAATTATTGCATTGCTGAAAGACTTCATCCTCGGTTAGCCAGGGTAATTTTAGTACAGGTTTTTCTGATAAGGTTTCCCAGGGGTGATATAGTGGAGAGTAACGGAGCATTTATAAAAACCTTGGGTAACCGAGGATGGAAAGACTTGTGATACTGGGATATTTTCTAAGGTGCTGAAACTTGTTGATGTAAATATGTGTACATATTCAACTATGTTGTTTTTCCAGCGGAGTAAACTTTCGGCAGAATTTCCAAGAAGATGTGTTCTATATGGTTAACCTTTTAACTTAACTATATTGGCGCTAATTGTAAGTAATTTATATCCCATTAGAAACGCAGTTAGCGCCGACATTGTTAAGCAAAATGCCATACCATACTTTACCACAAGTTTCGGTCACATGTTGAGATTCATGAAGTTGACCTGAGAGTTTACAACTATCAAGGATGGTGAAGACATATGTAAACCTATACTATACTAAACTATTTTGGTGCATATATAATACTGTAACCCCGGAACTAGCACCAACATAGTTTATTAAGAAAGTGGTAACATTTTACAGCAGGTTCTCTTGAAGAAGTTTGTTGAAATAACCTAACATCCTTTCACTTAAAGCAGCTGTCACTTGAAGAATTTGAAATCTGAACACCGACTTAGAGTACGACAAGAATGAACCAGCCAGACATGAGACCCATCCTTAACGTACTAATGTTAACGCATATATATTTCAAATTTAAAACATCCCCTTACTACAAATTGTAGAGTCAACATATTTGAGTTAAAGAAAATCCTTACCACGCCGAGATGAAACTGCAATTAAAGAAATGAAGACCGAGGCTGTATGCATTCATCACAAGTGTATTACATATAACGAAAAGAAATTAATTAACCTATATTAACATATTTAAAAAACAATATAAACATATATATATATACTTACAAATGAGGCACTAGTCACAAGAGGTCTAGTCCTCGTTCCCGTTTGGGTATGGGTAGTGGAGGGACTCGTACTCCTTGATTACTCATTTTATTCCGTTTTAGACTGGCGGACAAAGGCCTAGCCAGGCTAAAGCGGAGGAGCACGAGTCTTTTTGTCAAAAGAATTGAGGAACGCTTGTCAACGACTTACGCTCGGCGGTTATGAGCTGAACTGTTTTTGTCTTTAATGGCGGCAGAGAGCGGAAGAGAGCTGAGAACGGCGGAGGACAGCGTGCACATTTTCACGGATAATGGCTTGGAAATTTTGCGTTTACACTTGTCCGCGCTGAGTAAAACGGTTTGCGCATACTTCACGCGATGTTCCGTAAGCAAACCGGGGGGATTTGACCTTTGTCCAGGTTTTGTACTCCAGGACAAGATTTTTATCGGTCCCTTCGCGGAGGCATTTTGAAGGCAAGTGTAAACGAAGCATGAGTTCTACACCTCCCTGACAGCTGAAGACGTTTCTGACTTCTCGTCAAAAGCTGCTGATAAAACCAAGGACAGGTAAGTGTGGAGGTATTGTGGGGAAGTTGTCTCTCTCCTTACGAGCTGTACAGGTAAGGGTTGAGATATTGCGGGGGAATTGTCTCTCTCCTTGTGAGCTGTACAGGTGAGTGTTGAGATATTGCGGGGAAGTTGTCTCTCTCCTTGTGAGCTGTGCAGGTGAGTGTGGAGGTAGTGCGGGGAAGTTATCTCCTCCTGGTGAGCTGTACAGGTAAGTGTGGAGGTATTGCGGGGAAATTGTCTCTCTCCTTGTGAGCTGTACAGGTGAGTGTTAAGATATTGCGGGGAAGTAGTCTCTCTCCTTGTGAGCTGTACAGGTAAGTGTGGAGGTAGTACGGGGAATTTGTCTCTCTCCTTGTGAGATGTACAGGTGAGTGTGTAGGTAGTGCGGGGAAATTGTCTCTCTCCTTGTGAGCTGTACAGGTGAGTGTGTAGGTAGTGCGGGGAAGTTGTCTATCTCCTTGTGAGCTGTACAGGTGAGTGTGGAGGTAGTGCAGGGAAGTTGTCTCTCTCCTTGTGAGCTGTACAGGTAAGTGTGGAGGTAGTGCGGGGAAGTTGTCTCCCTCCTTATGAGCTGTACAGGTGAGTGTGGAGGTAGTGCAGAGAAGTTGTCTCTCTCCTTGTGAGCTGTACAGGTGAGTTTGGAGGTAGTGCAGAGAAGTTGTCTCCTCCTGGTGAGCTGTACAGGTAAGTGTTGAGGTATTGCGGGGAAGTTGTCTCTCTCCTTGTGAGCTGTACAGGTAAGTGTGGTGGTAGTGCGGGGAAGTTGTCTCTCTCCTTGTGAGATGTACAGGTGAGTGTGGAGGTAGTGCGGGGAAATTGTCTCTCTCCTTGTGAGCTGTACAGGTGAGTGTGTAGGTAGTGCGGGGAAGTTGTCTCCCTCCTTGTGAGCTGTACAGGTGAGTGTGGAGGTAGTGCAGAGAAGTTGTCTCTCTCCTTGTGAGCTGTACAGGTGAGTTTGGAGGTAGTGCGGGGAATTTGTCTCTCCCCTTGTGAGCTGTACAGGTAAGTGTGGAGGTATGGCGCGGAAGTTGTCTCTCTCCTTGTGAGCTGTACAGGTGAGTTTGGAGGTATTGCGGGGAAGTTGTCTCTCTCCTTGTGAGCTGTACAGGTAAGTGTGGAGGTAGTGCGGGGAAGTTGTCTCTCTCCTTGTGAGCTGTACAGGTGAGTGTAGAGGTAGTGCGGGGAAGTTATCTCTCTCCTTGTGAGCTGTACAGGTGAGTGTGGAGGTAGTGCGGGGAAGTTGTCTCCTCTTTCTTAGCTGTACAGGTAAGTGTAGAGGTAGTGCGGGGAAGTTATCTCCTCCTGGTGAGCTGTACAGGTAAGTGTGTAGGTAGTGCGGGGAAGTTGTCTCTCTCTTTCTGAGCTGTACAGGTAAGTGTGGAGGTAGTGCGGGGAAGTTGTCTCTCTCCATGTGAGCTGTACAGGTGAGTGTGGAGGTAGTGCAGGGAAGTTGTCTCTCTCCTTGTGAGCTGTACAGGTAAGTGTGGAGGTAGTGCGGGGAAGTTGTCTCCCTCCTTGTGAGCTGTATAGGTGAGTATGGAGGTAGTGCGGGGAAGTTGTCTCTCTCCTTGTGAGATGTACAGGTGAGTGTGTAGGTAGTGCGGGGAAATTGTCTCTCTCCTTGTGAGCTGTACAGGTGAGTGTGTAGGTAGTGCGGGGAAGTTGTCTATCTCCTTGTGAGCTGTACAGGTGAGTGTGGAGGTAGTGCAGGGAAGTTGTCTCTCTCCTTGTGAGCTGTACAGGTAAGTGTGGAGGTAGTGCGGGGAAGTTGTCTCCCTCCTTATGAGCTGTACAGGTGAGTGTGGAGGTAGTGCAGAGAAGTTGTCTCTCTCCTTGTGAGCTGTACAGGTGAGTTTGGAGGTAGTGCAGAGAAGTTGTCTCCTCCTGGTGAGCTGTACAGGTAAGTGTTGAGGTATTGCGGGGAAGTTGTCTCTCTCCTTGTGAGCTGTACAGGTAAGTGTGGAGGTAGTGCGGGGAAGTTGTCTCTCTCCTTGTGAGATGTACAGGTGAGTGTGGAGGTAGTGCGGGGAAATTGTCTCTCTCCTTGTGAGCTGTACAGGTGAGTGTGTAGGTAGTGCGGGGAAGTTGTCTCCCTCCTTGTGAGCTGTACAGGTGAGTGTGGAGGTAGTGCAGAGAAGTTGTCTCTCTCCTTGTGAGCTGTACAGGTGAGTTTGGAGGTAGTGCGGGGAATTTGTCTCTCCCCTTGTGAGCTGTACAGGTAAGTGTGGAGGTATGGCGCGGAAGTTGTCTCTCTCCTTGTGAGCTGTACAGGTGAGTTTGGAGGTATTGCGGGGAAGTTGTCTCTCTCCTTGTGAGCTGTACAGGTAAGTGTGGAGGTAGTGCGGGGAAGTTGTCTCTCTCCTTGTGAGCTGTACAGGTGAGTGTAGAGGTAGTGCGGGGAAGTTGTCTCTCTCCTTGTGAGCTGTACAGGTGAGTGTGGAGGTAGTGCGGGGAAGTTGTCTCCTCTTTCTTAGCTGTACAGGTAAGTGTAGAGGTAGTGCGGGGAAGTTATCTCCTCCTGGTGAGCTGTACAGGTAAGTGTGTAGGTAGTGCGGGGAAGTTGTCTCTCTCTTTCTGAGCTGTACAGGTAAGTGTGGAGGTAGTGCGGGGAAGTTGTCTCTCTCCATGTGAGCTGTACAGGTGAGTGTGGAGGTAGTGCAGGGAAGTTGTCTCTCTCCTTGTGAGCTGTACAGGTAAGTGTGGAGGTAGTGCGGGGAAGTTGTCTCCCTCCTTGTGAGCTGTATAGGTGAGTATGGAGGTAGTGCGGGGAAGTTGTCTCTCTCCTTGTGAGCTGTACAGGTGAGTGTGGAGGTAGTGCGGGGAAGTTGTCTCCTCTTTCTTAGCTGTACAGGTAAGTGTGGAGGTAGTGCGGGGAAGTTGTCTCCCTCCTTGTGAGCTGTATAGGTGAGTGTGGAGGTAGTGCAGGGAAGTTGTCTCTCTCCTTGTGAGCTGTACAGGTAAGTGTGGAGGTAGTGCGGGGAAGTTGTCTCCCTCCTTGTGAGCTGTATAGGTGAGTATGGAGGTAGTGCGGGGAAGTTGTCTCTCTCCTTGTGAGCTGTACAGGTGAGTGTGGAGGTAGTGCGGGGAAGTTGTCTCCTCTTTCTTAGCTGTACGGGTAAGTGTGGAGGTATTGCGGGGAAGTTGTCTCTCTCCTTGTGAGCTGTACAGGTGAGTTTCGAGGTAGTGCGGGGAATTTGTCTCTCTCCTTGTGAGATGTACAGGTGAGTGTGGAGGTAGTGCGGGGAAATTGTCTCTCTCCTTGTGAGCTGTACAGGTGAGTGTGTAGGTAGTGCGGGGAAGTTGTCTATATCCTTGTGAGCTGTACAAGTGAGTGTGGAGGTAGTGCAGGGAAGTTGTCTCTCTCCTTGTGAGCTGTACAGGTGAGTGTGGAGGTAGTGCGGGGAAATTGTCTCTCTCCTTGTGAGCTGTACAGGTGAGTGTGTAGGTAGTGCGGGGAAGTTGTCTATCTCCTTGTGAGCTGTACAGGTGAGTGTGGAGGTAGTGCAGGGAAGTTGTCTCTCTCCTTGTGAGCTGTACAGGTGAGTGTGTAGGTAGTGCGGGGAAGTTGTCTATATCCTTGTGAGCTGTACAGGTGAGTGTGGAGGTAGTGCAGGGAAGTTGTCTCTCTCCTTGTGAGCTGTACAGGTGAGTGTGTAGGTAGTGCGGGGAAGTTGTCTATCTCCTTGTGAGCTGTACAGGTGAGTGTGGAGGTAGTGCAGGGAAGTTGTCTCTCTCCTTGTGAGTTGACAGGTAAGTGTGGAGGTAGTGCGGGGAAGTTGTCTCCCTCCTTGTGAGCTGTACAGGTAAGTGTGGAGGTATTGCACGATTACAGACCGTCGAGCTGAGCGGACGTGTTTGCGGGAGCTCCGCTTCTACTATGCTACATGTGATAATGAGCCTTAACCCGAGGAGTTAAACATGGACCCGTATCTGAAGTAAGCAGTTACTGTGTTTTTCAGAATGTGAGACTATTGATGTGAAATGCACATTTGGATTTATATAGAGACACAGCGACTTCCACGGAAATAAGCAGTGTAAACAGGTAAAATGTCTTCTCCAGAGCCAATTGACTATGATATCTTAGATGAACTATCTGGTGTTCTAGGAGAATGTGATAGAACGACGTGTGAGAGCAAATTGATGGACATATATGAAAATGATCTGAAACGAATGAATGACGTCAGATTTTCCTTCTATGATATATTGCTAAAGATGAATGTACAGATTTCCCAGAAGGAGAGTTGGCCAGAAGAGTTAACCGAGGCGGTCAGAGGTTTGCTCAGAAATATACTTCAGATGTGTATCTTCTCTACAAATACATAAAGGGATCTATTCCGGGACATGTTATTCAGAATGATGTCTTAAGTCGTCATAAACTACATGTACGTGGGAAGAATGAAATTATTGATATGACTGCCAGTGACATTTCAGAAAACAAGGACGTTATGTGTGATGTTATGAGAAAGTTGATATCGTTTCATGATGATGTCAAGGAACAGCTAAGGTCTGTAACTGTATCCCTCAATGAATTCAAGGGCAAATATGAAGGTGATATGCGAAGAATGATTGATTCATGGGAGGAGAAGAATGATGATCTCAAATTACATATGTTAGAAGCCCAGAAACTTAAAAGCGTTGTCGAGAAACAAAGGACTGAGATTACAGGGCTTAAGTGTGAACTGAAAGCTAAAACTTTGGAGAACACTCACTTAAAAGACAAGCTATGTGATACAGTGGTGGCAATCAACAAGCGCGCTTCGGCAATCGACGCCAAAATTGATTGCATGAACACACGCAATAAGCTCCTCTACTCTGAAGCTGTCAAGAGCCCAAGCCGACCCAAACCTGCCCGTCAAGAAATAGAGACTACTGTACAGATACATTCACCACCACCCGAACCTGTTCAGCAGCATGTTCAAACTGTACATTTATCAGAAGTCCAACATGCGCCGGAATCATGGTCTAACAGTAACAACGGCGACGACAGGGACCTACCAGAGACATCTACAACGCATGATGATAATAGAGAAAGCAAGACTCAACGGACAGTTCTTTTTCATCAAGAATGGAAACGTGCCTTCTCAGGAGCGTCACGTGCACGGACAAAACGTATTGTGCTGTCTTACGCCAAAGCTGATGAGCCGTTTGACGCCATCACTAACTACGCTGCCGACAAAGAGGTAATAATTAAAAAAGTAACACTTTTAAAACACTGGAAGGGATATAATCCCACCTTTACCATCTCATTGACTGTACAAGCTGAGTGTATAAATGTTGTTCTGAAAGATAAAACATTTTGGCCTGAAAATGTTAACTGCCGTGAATGGGTGCCACGAAAATTCTGGTATAGTCAAGAAGAAGATAACGTACGTGAAAACCAAATCGATTACTGATGTTGCTGCCGGCTATATTAATATGCGTGACTTATGTGCTGTTACAAACTGTTATAATGCCGCTAACCACACTGGGAACATGGAATATTCGAGGACTCGTACATAGTGAAAAAGAACTTAACAGTAGACTTGACCACTGTGATGCGCTGTTTCTCTGTGAAACATGGCTCTCTCCTGGTAACGCTGAGACTCTAACAAACCTTAACCAGAACTTTCACGTGTTCCATAAACTGTCCACTGAGCACCGGTCATACTACAGAGGCGCGGGAGGGGTAGCACTTCTAGTGAGAAAGCAACAATCTTGCACTGTGAGTGTCATAGATACAAGTAAATGTGAACGTATTCTTGGTGTGAAGATCAGCAATAAAGAACATACTAACATCATAATTGGTGCGCTCCTCCCATCATCAAACGTACTGGACTGTGTATATTTTGAGGCACTTGACTATGCAATAGCCCTTTATGACCAGTATTCACAGGAAGGGGAAACTATTCTCCTTGGGGATTTTAACGCGGACATTAGAGGCCATCTGCACCCACTGAAGAAACGTGCTAAGTGTCTACAACGTGCACTGACTGAACGTAATCTTGTGTCTGTTGTTCCTGTGCACAACACTCAGGAGTACACCTATGCATCCAAGAATAATGATGTACGGACTATGATAGACTATGTGTTTGTACATATTGACTATCTTAACAATTTCCATGATTACATCATCGATTCCAGCGTACCCTACTGTATATCTGATCATAAGCGGCCTGTACTTGTTTTCTTACGTGAACATCACAATGTAATCAATTGTAATACTCAAAGGGTTAATTGGCGTAAGGCCACTGTGTTAGACCTATCATTGTACCGTAACGAAACAGAAAATTACTTCCGGGATGTTACAATCGACATTGCTTATTACCCATCGCCTTCGGACTACATTGATCATTACAATGATTACATTGTGTGCTCCCTCCATAATGCTGCTGGTGTTAGCATTCCTAGCTAAGTTAGGTATTGCGGGTAAGTTGTCTCTCTCCTTGTGAGCTGTACGGGTGAGTGTGGAGGTAGTGCGTTGAAGTTGTCTCCTCTTTCTGAGGTGTACAAGTAAGTGTGGAGGTATTGCGGGGAAGTTGTCTCTCTCCTTGTGAGCTGTACAGGTGAGTGTGGAGGTAGTGCGGGGAAGTTGTCTCCTCTTTCTTAGCTGTACAGGTAAGTGTGGAGGTAGTGCGGGGAAGTTGTCTCTCTCCTTGTGAGCTGTACAGGTAAGTGTGGAGGTAGTGCGGGTAAGTTGTCTCTCCTTGTGAGCTGTATAGGTGAGTGTGGAGGTAGTGCAGGGAAGTTGTCTCTCTCCTTGTGAGCTGTACAGGTAAGTGTGGAGGTATTGCGGGGAAGTTGTCTCTCTCCTTGTGAGCTGTACAGGTGAGTTTGGAGGTAGTGCGGGGAAGTTGTCTCTCTCCTTGTGAGCTGTACAGGTGAGTGTGGATGTAGTGCGGGGAAGTTGTCTCTCTCTTTCCGAGCTGTACAGGTAAGTGTGGAGGTAGTGCGGGGAAGTTGTCTTTCTCCTTGTGAACTGTACAGGTGAGTGTGGAGGTAGTGCAGAGAAGTTGTCTCCTCCTTGTGAACTGTACAGGTGAGTGTGGAGGTAGTGCGGGGAAGTTGTCTCTCTCCTGGTGAGCTGCACATGTAAGTGTGGAGGTATTGCGGGGAAGTTATCTCTCTCCTTTTGAGCTGTACAGGTGAGTGTGGAACACACGGGTTCGAATCGCTGTTTTGACAATATTTTCAAATTCAAAATCTAGATTTTTGCATTCATATACTGTTTATGTACGACATTGTGAGCTCATATTCCAAATTTGAGCGAAATCGGTTAAGAAAGAAATATTTGAGATAAATATCCCCGCTATTTATATAATGACACACGGGAGGACACTTGCGCTGCCAAGTTCTGATCGAAAACCGGACTGCCAAACTATTCTAACGTGCGGTTCAATCAACCTTTGCTTTTCTCACAAAAATGTATTGAACATATAGACCCGTCTTTTGCCTTTCTGTGTGTCACATTGAATTTCTAGAACTTCATTTCACATTTGACCACTGTCCCTCGCAATAAGCCTACCCTCCTTTTTGTACATAATAGTGGCTGGCGTCGGGAAATCATCGTTTTTTCCCGTAATTCAAACACGCCGCTCTCAATCGCTCGAAGATAGAAAACGCCTCTAATTGGTCAAATATGACGTCAGTTTATCATGACCTCTCAATCAAGGGAGTAAATGTAGTGAATTTGCAATCTTGGCTGTGTAGACTTTATCTATCATTTTCAGAAATTGAACTTTACACTTGACAATATATTAAATTTTGTTTACATCTTTTTAATATGAATTTACCATTGCAGCCTAGACTTGCCCACGTCCCCATAACGGGTTATTCTTTAGTGTTATCGGGGCCGTGTTCAAGATAGGTTTCAAAGTAATCGCTCAATGAGCGATTACTTTTAAACCTCTCTTAAACGCGATTGCTCAATGTAGCGCTACGTAGCAAGGCAGCAAACTTCGAGGAATTTGTACTGTGTCGTTCAAGAGAGAAGAAGCGCTCATATGCATTGAGCTCATTTTGTTGAACCGCAGGCTGCTGTAGTAAATGTGCAATCTTTGCTATGTAGACTTTATATATCATTTTTCAGTACCATTTTCCTCATTCTCGATAATCCAGAGTATACGCTCCGATAAATCTACTCTATATTTGACGGGAAAGCTTTGGGTTGGCTATATTGTTCAAGCTTGTTTTATACACTAATATGGCCTCGTCTTTGTGTAATTGTGACATGTTTATAATTGGTCATTACTGACTTAGGGGACGTACAACATTACAGCTAGTTGTAACTAGATTGCATGTTTCGGATACATTTAGTCAAATGAAGCTACCTGAACGTGACTTCAGTTATATTTGGATAGCTGTTGACGTTGTTTGTTAGGTTGTTATTTGTTAATTTTGGTAACTAAACAACTGTTCAATTTATTGAAGTTGCCCTAAGTTCAAAATGCCTTGACAGACCAAAGTAGATTTATATACACTCCATAAACTATATACATGTACAGTAACTGTTTGTTTCATTTCAATTCTCTTCCAATAAAAAGATCTGGACAGAAATGTAATGGGTTCGTCTTTTAACATTTTAAAAGAGCTGTTATAAAAATCCTATCGAACACAGTTTGTACAGACTTCTACTGCCTGACAAACTTCAGAAAACCTAAAGTGATAATTATCCTGTTTAAGGGGCCTCACTATTTATGAGGAGGACCTGAATCAGCACAGTTATCTTTTGAGTATTTTCCCCAGTTTGTCAGGCACCTATGCAAATCAGTACTCTGAAGTTTGCCCGTGTCCTTTCCCCGAGATCAACATTTTCCCATCATGAGAAGGAGTTGAAGCAGTTGTAAAATGCATTGAGTTTTAAAGAGCCATCGAGTATGTTGATAAACATTTAAGAAAATTGCCAAAGTTCTCTCATACTGGAATTATATATATTGTTTGGCGTTTATTTATTTACCAATTTCTTCAATTATGTATTTCCTAAAAGACATGTTAAAGGTATTTTCCAGTCTAAATATAGGTCAAGTCTATTATTTTCAAGCGCAAAACGTTTTGATCTAACTCACACTGAGTCTGTATGCAAATACACGAGAAAAAAAGTTTATGAGTAGGGAAAGAATTTAAAATTTATAAGTTGTGGCGATCATTTATTTACCATTTCAGTTAAGTATGTATTTGCTAAAGATATTGAAATAAATGTTTTCCCCCAAAAGGTATTTTGCTTGAATTTTATAATCTATGAGAATATATTTGTCATAGTTTGCTGGTATGATCACAATAAAAAGTACATTAAACAGGTCATGTTACTAATGTGTATATTCACAGTTAGAAACATATCAGGAAATTGCCAAAAATCTCCATGAAATATATAAACTTAATTTTCGCAGATTTTTTTTCTACCCAAAATAAGCGGATAAATCGCACAAATTAGTGAAGGTATTTTCCAGTCTAAATATAGATCAAGTCTATTTTATTTTCAAGCGCAAAACGTTTTGATCTAACTCACACTGTATGAAACGATGCTTCCGGTTTGAATTAAAACTGATTTTATTGAATATTTAATGCTCGATTCAGCAATTTCCAAAGGGGTTGGTTCACATACATGTAGCTTCTCAGATTGTGCAAGATATCACACTCAAAGCATTTATTTCAGTTGGTCTTTACGATGTTTCAAAGGTGGAGTTAGGAGATTTGGGAGTCGAACCAAATGAACTCGGACCCTTGAGTCGCCATTAGAAAGGACATGCTGGAAATAAATCCAAGTAACGTCCCAAGGCTTGAATCGATATTGAATATTTCGCTTAGGCTTTGGTTTGTGGTTTGAATAATAACCGGCTTTGAGTCATCGTTGAAATAAAAAAAAACAACACCTGTCTTTATCGTCTTTGATAGGTCTACTCTCCTGTATCTTGCTTCCGACATATAGTTTTTCCTCACGTCAAGAACTTCTCTACAATATTGACAGTAACACAAATCCGATAACTTTGATCATGTTGTTTCTGTTTCAATTTCAGATATAACCTTTCAGCATTGAATATTACTATAGTTTGCTAAGTAATTGCCCGGTTCCTACGCCTTTGATATATATCCTTTTGAAGACAAATCTCTAGCTAATACACTTGGCTTCTGTACACCTATATCACGTACAATCTACAGGTATGATAGTCCACGAGGCCGACATTATAAAATATATATGTCACTCAAAATGTCAGTAGGCGCCTATGTAAATAATGAACCCCCTTCCGTTCGGGATCTATAAACTGACCGAACGGGATAACTATTACACTGTGGTTCTGCTTATTTTTAATAGGCCGATCGGGATATATTGATCAAGAGCAGGTCTTGATTCAGGGGAGGAAAAGGAAAAGAAAAGTAAACAGTCGGGTGACAATATTGACAATGAATCAGACAATTGTCTGGTTTTCGGTCACACACAAACAAATGCTACACATGTTTCACATGAGGGCAGTGCAGCAAACATTCCCCAAGAACCATATGGGACAGTTTTAAAGGCAGTAGAAATACTCTCTGGTGACCTTAAAACATCTTTCCTTAGCCTGAGTAGCAGAATAGACTCAATGGAAGAAAAACTTGAAAATTCCATCGAAAATAAACGTACAACAATATTCACAGAAATTGCATCCAAGGTTGTTTCAGAAGCAATTAAATCAGTGAAATCAGAATTTGATGAAAAGTATAAAAATCTTGATAAAACAGTGTCTGAACTGAAATAGAAATGTGAACAGATGAATAGATCATATGCCACTGTGACAGCGAACCGGTCCTCCAGTACTATTGATAAAAACATTGTGATACAAAACTTTAGACAAGATCCAAACGAATCAAGTGATCCAAAACAGTTGCAACATAAAGTGACAGGCTTGATAAAAGATGGTCTGAAACTAAACCATGTTAAAGTCAAACATGCTGAGAGGAAACAAAATAGAAATAATAAACCAGGGATTGTAATTGCAACTCTAGATACAACTGAGCAGAAAACTGATGTAATGAAATCCAAGAGCAAATTGAGAAATTCCACGACGTACACATCTCCAGTGAATTAACCCTAAAAGAATTGAGAAATCAACACTCACTCCGAACCATCCTAAAGGAAATTGGTAAAGATTCTAAATACAGAGCCTATGGATCAAGACTTGTTACAACTAAACAATAGGACATGTTAGAGGTTTGCTCCTGGAACTGTGGGGGATGGTCGCTTTTAAGGATAATGTTGAGAAGAAATATAATATTGTGTGATAACTCCCATTTAATTGCACTATGTGAAACTTTTTTAACAGGCAATGATAAATTGTCAGTCCCAGGTTATACATGGTGGGACAGAAATCGAACATCAACACACAGAAAAGCTCGACGTGGATCAGGAGGTGTAGGCATTTTGATTAGAGATGATGTTTTAAATACTTCTGATGTAACTGTTTTAAGTGACCGTGAAGAAGCCATTCTATGGCTGAAGCTAAAATCAAAATATAACAATCTAACCATTGTCTTGTGTGTGTGCTATCTCAGCCCTGCTGGCTTATCCCATGTCCAAGATACTGAAGAATTTTATAATACTCTACGCAGTCAACTTTGTCAATATCAAAATCTTGGAATCACATGTCTCTTTGGTGACTTTAACTCAAGAGAGGGTATTAATACATATTTTATTGAAGGAGGCGATATTGTTCCCCTTCGCAAGGTTTTAGATTATAATGAAAATTGTCATGGACATTATCTCATGGACTTTTTAACAGACTGCAACCTTTGTATGCTGAATGGTCACCCACCTAATGATGATTTTACTTACATTAGTAAGAAAGGAAAATCTGTTATTGACTATGTTTTAGTACCCCGTGAACAATTGCCTATATTCAGTTTCAATTCAGACTTTAGAGTGCAACCAATTACAGAAGTAATATCAGATTATATTGATATACTCGTGTCATTACCTGATCACTCCATTCTGAAGTGGAATTTGTGTGTAACAGGACTCAACAACAGCTCTCCAGATTAGAGGTGGATATTGCTAAGATTTTTCATATTGCGATATATTGCGATTTTAACTCATGTATTGCGATATGAATTGCAATATAGTGCAAGACATTTCTTTAAGAATAAATAACTTGGTATAGTTATTGCTTGATTGAGATATAATGAAAGTAATATCCTTGGTGAATAAATCTTGAATAAAACCAGAATACATGACTAAAATTATTGAAAATTCATAATTTTGGATTCGGCATGCACTTAGTCTAGTTTCTCTAAAGAAACTATAATCGTTTTAGTCAACTGGACTGGCCAGTCCAATAGTCCAAGTACGGAAATAATTACATAAGAAATATTATATCATTATGAGTTTACAAGACCCCCTTTATCAACAGTACCATCTGCTCTACAGTCCCAGGACTGGAAATGAACACAATTTAGATCTAGTACTTAAATGTTTACACAATAGGACAAAAACGAGATGTTACCGAGTACATGACCACATATTATCGTGTATATATATTGTTATAAAAAAAAGCAATTTCTGCATGTGACTGATGTGATAATTCAATGCCCGGTTAATTTGTTTGTAAAAGACTTGCAGTTTGCTGTCTAAATTGACTAGTTCTGGCTGTAATGTTAAACTTTGAAAAAATATATATTTGTGTTTCAGATTCATGCCATTATTCACGTCATACTCTTGCAACACTCCCCTATACCAAAGAACAACGTGCATGTTATGCAGTGTATAAAATAGTTTCAAAATGTTGCCAGTCCAAGGACTAGTTGATCCATAAGCTTGTTAGTCCTAAACAATTATTGCCAGTCCCAGAAACTAGAGCTGACAAGTGTGAGGTAAGTAGACTGGCATTATTGGCATAACTGTGAACATACATGTATATGTATACACTAAAAAACAAAATCACAATGCTTTCGTTTCCATATATCGAAGGTCACCTTCGTCTACTAATGCCTACATAGAATAAAAGCTACAGGGAATGATAGCTACACTGTTTGTTGTGATAGTGATACGTTTACCTGCACACAAGTGAACTGTTCCAATTAGGGTGCATTAGTGTGCCCAGTACGGTCGTAACATATTCACACAACTCAAGAGATAAGTGGATTAAGGAGCAATCTTAGCTAATCCTGGACGTTGACTGAGACACTTAAAAGTATAAGGATAAATCACATTAGAATCGGGGACACACACGAATACTGTGTTTATAATGTGAACAATTTATACAGGGAAATAAGCAGCGAATAACAACAATTAAGTTTCCAATTTATCACTTAGATATGTGATTTTAAATAAAACTAGGTGTTATATATCTCCAACATGTGTCGTCTGGGGAATCAATATTTCTTAAGTTTGACAATAATGGTTAAGTTACGAATGAGTACGTCAATATGAATTGAAAGAAAGTTTCATTGAGTGTCTATTCATATACAATAGATGTTGGGAACATATGTTACAGGGCTGTACAGTAATTGCATGAAACCTGAAGCCAATATTTAATATAATATCATAACGGTTAAGGTATTGTCAAATTTTAAAATTTTTGAATTCGTTCGTGTGAATTAAACAAATATTTTATTGATTATTTAGTTCATATACTAAATATAGACCTTAGGGACATATCTTAAATTGATATGACTTTATTAAATGAAACTGGAAGGCATTATAATTTATATATCATGATCACATGAGTCAGAAAGTCACAGCAACTATTGAGACTCAGAAGTTGTCCTTCACGTTTCAACAACAACGTAAGTAAACCGCTAAAAAGATAATTTAAATATTGATAACTGTAGTATTACGTATGGTAATTATTTTAAAGTTTTCTATATAATGTTTCTGATTATCTGTCAGTTGTGACGATAGATTTGTTCTCAAATGGACAATTACAGGCCCGATGTCATTAACAATTTAAAGTAGAGTAGATAGAAAAAAGCAAGCGGTGAAAAGAGGTTTTGTTGTTATATGTTCACCAGACGTGTCAATTAAAGAGCAACATTTAATTTCAAATGACATTATAACTACTTCGTAGCCTGTTTGTGATTTGCAATAGATACACGTGTATCTTATATTAAGGAGAAGGTGAATGCGAATGTATAAAACCATAAGAAATACATAAGAAAACAATATTTTCGGGATAACAACTCCTTAATCAGGGGAGATGATATTCCACCTGATGAGGGACTTTGTGAGAACTATTTCCATACAGAAAAACATCAAAATGTTAAGCAGACCTCATTTTCTCATATATAATAAGCTGCTACCAAGTTTTAATCTGTGTAATCCTTCATAGTTTACATGACTTTGTTAACGTCTATGCACTCATTACAAAATGTGTATGCTTACATCAGTCCCAATCGTACATTTACTTTGATAGTTGACGAAAACTGCGACACAATAAGCCTTACTATAGTATATAGCATGTCGTAAATGTGTATCGTCTACAATCACCATTTTATGAGAAAGCATGATATTCGTTGTGGAAAACGGGAATATATCAGAAGATTTCCGAATATTACAATGTGTTCTAAAGGTATTGTAAAAACCGGTTTTCAATATTAAGCATATCGCAATACGTATCGATTTCATCTTTGAACCGGTAAACCGGTTATATTGCGCACCTCTACCGTTCACTGTACAAAATCGGCAGATCACATCCGACCTTCGAGTGTGCAAGTCGAGCGAGAGAACACTATGACGACGTCACAAGTGTAATAAAACACTCCCTGGGTAGGCCCTAGCGGAGGATAGCGGAACCTCATACTCTATCACTGCTTCTTAACCAATAAAAACTCATCTTTCAGCGACCATATCGACCGATATACTTCAAAGATCTAGGCAATTTACTCTTAAGGGTCTTGCTAATTAGCATATGTATTTCGAATATATCTGATGTGAATAAGGAAAAGAAGACATTAAAAGACCAAGTCCATGATCTTGAGGACCAAATTATTCGTTTAAACTATCAGGTTGATGATCGACTCAAAACTATTAATGGTAAACTTGGCAGTATTGGCAAGCAAACACCGTCATATGCAAACGCTGTGAAATCACCAGGGAAGCAGAACACACATATCTCAACCTCACCTGTAACTATCACTGACACACCCAAGAAATCTCAGACCTGTACAGTGAACAGCAGTAGTAGTGACCAAATCTGTGTTGATGATATAACAGATACGGTACCTTCACAATCCACGAGTAAACACAGTAAGCACTCGGTCTTAAATAATAATGAAAACTCATATAATGATACACATAAGCGTCATGCGGACAAACAATCCAACAAACTACGGCAGTACTATGCAGATAATATACATGGCCTTGTGTTCGAAGGTGATGTGGACCCGAAAGCACAGCCTCAACATCCTGTACAACCAACTGGACATCGACAACACTCTCTACAGGATCACCATGCAGATAACTCAAAGTCTACAACGTACCAGATCAAATCCTTAGCAAAAACCTACTCCACACTTGAAGGCGTGGATAAAGAGGAGGATAAAGACTAGACGTGTAGTGCTTTCTAACATAAAAACTGATAAACCATTTGATAGTGTCAAACAGCTGATTCATGACTATGCACATGCTCGCCATGTGCGTGTGACGTATACGAAGCTGTCAGCGCACACACTATGACGGAACAGAGACCTTCACTGTGCAGGTCAATATGGCATGCGACGACTACAGTGATGGTATGAAGGACAACTTCTGGCCAGCTGACATTACATGTCGTGACTTCATACATCGACAAAGGAAACGGGACTACTTTGGACAATATAGTGAAAATGGACATTCATACTAAAATGAGTAAGTTTCTATCTCTGTGCTTTTATATCATGTCGTTAAGCTTAATAACATGGGATATTCGTGGTTTAACACACAATTTTCGAGATATTGCAAACAGCATACCAAATGGTGTAGACATTGTTGCTGTGCAAGAACACAGGCTAAGCCCAGATATTGTTCACAGACTCAATGAACTTGATGGTTATTCATTGATATCTTCAGTTTGTAGCAAATCAACCTCTGCACGTGGTGCTGGAGGCGTTGCAATATTACGTAAGAATAACTCTAGATGGCGTTTGCGCAGTATTCCAACGATGTCAGAATTCTTTGTCGCTGCTAGTGTATATGCAAATGGATACTCTGATACATATGTGATATCATCTCGACTACCTTCAACTAACGTTCTGCACTCTGTGTATGTAGGTGCAGTTGAAGAACTCTTTGATATGTATGATATACTTAGTGAAAGAGGTGATACTCACATTTTGGGTGATCTTAATGCAGATATATGTAAAAGCGCGCTATTACCTCGTGGCAGTGTGCTTTACAACTATATCACACAAAGGCATCTTGCACATGCTGTTAGTACATTACGTAACAATGGGCCTGACCATACATGTAGAAATAAAGACAACAGATTTAAGACACTGATTGATTATGTACTCATTCCGTCACACATGACTGGTCAGCTTGCCTATTGTTGTGTAATGGATAATTGTAGTTACGATGTTTCTGATCATTACCCATGTCTTGTCACTGTATCGAGAAAGAGGGAAGACACACGTAAATCTGATAGCCTCTACTTTCCAAAGTGGCGAAAAGCTGACCAATACAACATTGATCTATACAGGGAGCAACTTCCAAACGCAAGACATAACTCTTGCCAGTCTGCATTACTGGCTGATTTAACCCTTGCGGTATTTCCCTCGCTTTGTTGTGTCAATCAATCTTTATTTGGTACTCAAGAGGCCTCAGGCCTATAGTACATTATACATACTATTGCTTCAACATAATTATTTATGAAACAATCTGTTTTCTCTGTACAAATGCGTAGAAAATATACATGGACAGGTTTTCAATTTCTTTAGTATTTGAGCTGTTTAAAAGTTGCGCAAACGTACTTTTGTTTGGATAAGTATAATATTTTTCTTTTATATATTTACTTCGAATGTTATTGTAACAAGGGCAAATCAAGAGGAAATGATATTCATCTTCAACTACATTTGAGTGACATAATTGACAAGTCCTTTGCTCTCGTGCCATATTTACATATCTACCTTTCTCGATTAGGAGTTCGTGAGATGAGCATCGGAATCGTGCAAGACTAATTCTATATTTTTTAACATTTAAACCAGAAAGATAGTGTTCGGTATGGATATTGCTTTTAAACATTAGATAGGTGTCACATTTACTTGAGATAGATAATTTTGCCAGCCAATTTTGAAAGTATATATCTTTAAGTCTCTGGGTAAAAGAGTTTATGAATTCCGGATATATTCCAGTTTCCTGGCTCTGCCAAACATTTCCAAATCCAGTTGAGAATAATAGTTTTTTTTTTACATCTGTCACCCAGTTTGTATGTCCATTTCTATCGTATAAAATCATCATATTATAACACTTCTTTGGTAAGCGATAGGATGGCATGTGTAATAGCTTTATCCAATACCGAATCGCTTTACAGTATGAATAAATATATATGGGAAACCTGCCACATTCTCCATAGATCATGACATTCGGGGTGTTTTGCTTAACACCTAAGAACTTTTTGCAAGCATACAAATGTACCATTTCTAACTTTGCAAATGTATTTAATCCCCAGATCTCAGCCCCATATAAGAGGATAGGGTATATTTTTGCATCAAATATTTTAAAAAACGAATTCATACTTAAATCGCCAAGAATATATATTCGCCTTAAGATTCCTAATAATACTTTCTTTGCCTGTACTGCTGCATAATTTGCATGTGTTTGCCATGATAATTGATTTGTGAAGTATACACCAAGATATTTGTACGAATTTGTAGCTTCAAGTTTACACTCATTATAATACCATTTTTCATTTTTTGCCAGTTTCCCACCATTCTTAAATACAATTACCTTTGTTTTATCCAAATTAACTGTTAATTTTGACTGTTTACAAAAACTTTCCAGTTCATGTATTTGGTTTTGTAAACCAATAATAGAACTTGATATCAAAACAATGTCATCAGCAAATAGCTGGAAGATATCGGGTCGTAATTGTATGCCGTGGGTACAATTTTCCTCGATCTGGGTAGCCAATTCGTTTATGAAGAAGGAGAATAAGAACGGGCTCAGTACACAACCCTGCCTGACACCTATTTGTATCTGAAATGTTTCTGATATTATATTCTTATTTCTTACACATGCTTTAACATTTTCATATATATGTTTCAGTAGATTCCCAATTTTGGGGCTAAGACCACGTATGTTGAAGATATTCCATAATTTCTTTCTTTCCACAGAGTCAAAGGCTTTAGCAAAGTCGACAAATAAAGCATAGAATTTCGCCCCTTTGACGTTAAGGTATCTCTGGACAATACTCTGTAAAACAAACATGTTGTCAATGGTTGTGTACCCTTGTCTAAAACCTGCTTGGCATTCAGTAAGTTTTCCATTGTTTCTCCCCAGAAGATTAGTCTCTTGTTGATAATTGAAGTGAAAATTTTACTAAAGACGCTAAGAAGAGTTATCCCTCTATAGTTATTTACATTGTTTAAATCTCCATTTTTGTGGAAGGGAATACTTATCCCCATTGACCAATCTTAAGGAAAGTGGCCCTTTTCAAGTATCAAATTGAATAATAAGTCTAAGTATGGAGTTAAAATATCAGCTGAATAGCTAAACAATTCAGGTTTAAGTTTGTGTATACTGTCTAGTATTTCCTCTCTAGTTATAGGAGAATCGAGTATCTGCTCTGTGAGTTCACAATCTACATTTGATTTGAGGGGATTTACATCATTTTCACATTCTTCTGGTTCTCCATCAGGTAGTTTTTCACCGGAAAATAAGTTTTTAAAGTGGTCAAACCAGTGTTTTCTATCAATTCTATTTGTTTCCATAGGTTTTGGATTGAGACGTTTTAACTCATTCCAAAATGTTTTAGAATCATATTTGCTATTCTCAATTTTTGCTTGTTTATTTCTATAGTATTCTACACGTTTTTGTTTGCAAACAGATTGGTATTTATTTCTTATGTTATTATAGTTCGCTAATGTGCTTGAGTCTTTATATTTTCTCAATTTGTTCAAAGCTCTACAGCGTTGAGTTTTCAATGTTCTGCATTCTGAATCAAACCATTTATTTACATATGGTTTACATTTCCTGATGTGTTTCTTCATGTCAGATGCAGCTAGACTTAGTGCCTCTACAATAAAATCGATGCTTCTATTTGTTGTGTCAAGACAGTGACTAGCTGCACCAGAAATGCATAGCGGGCCTGGAGTTCTAAACACAGATTTCTTAAGGACATACTGCAAGGCCTAAATCAGCCAGTAAAGGAGACTGGCAAGAATTATGCCTTGCATTGGGAAGTTATACAGGGAGGCGAGCAACCGTTTGCCACGAAATTGAATCATACACATGTAATATAATAGATGCTTTACATTCGGCCACTTCAAGGTCTATACCTATAGCTAGTGGAGTTTTTAAGGCACACTTAAAGCCATAATGGAAAGCAGATGGGCTAAATGATTCGCACTACGAAATGCGTGTAGCTAGACGGGAGTTGTTGGTTAGCTGATGGCAAACCAAGGGCAGATAACTTCCCTTTGTACTATGTTTATAAATCAGCTAAGAGAGAATTTAGACGATTACATCGTAAGTCTAAAAGGAAACAGCGATCAGATATTAATCAAGAATTAGAAAGATGCTCCGATGCTGATATAGATACCTTCTTTAAATCAGTTCGCAAAATGAGGCGACCGAGTCCTGTGGTTAAAGAATTAGTATTTGGTGATAAACGTGTAAACACATCAGAATATATCTGCGAACTATGGGGAAATTACTTTGCAGATCTCGCTAAGCCCCACTGCTCTCCATTATTTGATAATACGTTCCAAATATCAGTTGACAGAAAAGTGACAAGTATAAGTCAGGAACTCACCTGCGGTAATGACGATATTTTATGTAAATGTATTGAAGCAGACGAAGTAAGGGAACACATTAGTAATCTCCATAAGAATAAATCCCCCGGCCTGGATTGTATTCACAATGAACACCATATATAATATTTATGGTAGTGGTACTATCATACATGTGCTGACAGCGCTCTTTAATTCTGTCCTAGAATCTGAAAACGTCCTCAGCATTTGAGAAAATTATCCTGGCAAGACTGGAAAGCTGGGTGAAAAAGTATATGCCCACGTTTCCAGACAAGCTACAGTTTGGATTTAGAAAAGAACATGGAGCAACTACTTCAGTCTTTACTTTAAATTAAAGTTTATCCTATTTTCCTAACAGGGATTCTCCTGTTTATACAGCCTTTATGGATAATGAAAAGGCGTTTGACCACATATGGCATAATGGACTATTTTAAAAACTTTACGAAATGGGCATCAAAGGTAAGATCTGACGGCTTCTTCACCAAAGCTATACATCAAGCTCTGCATTTGTGCAATATTGTGGCTTAAATTCAAATGAATATGCTATAAAACAAGGTGTTGGACAGGGTAGAGTTTTATCTTCTTGGTGTTTCCTCGTTTTTATCAATGACCTAATGTGTGAACTTAAAACTATGAAAAATGGTATCCATGTTTATGGTATTGACATTCCTTTCATCTTGCTTGCTGATGACACTACACTTGCCTCTACCTCCCCTAAAGATCTTCAATCATCTCTTGATACTGTCCATAGTTATGCCTGTAAGTAACTCTTTCAAATTTGGTGACTCAAATATACCAATAAGTGATAGTGTAAAATATGGAGAGATACTACTTTCATCTGATTTATCCCAGAAATCTAGAGTGCATGAATATTGTCAAAAAGCAAGGCAATCTGTTAACTCTCTGAATAGTCTCGGCCTAAACAGTAGAGATTTACACCCTACATCATC
The DNA here is from genome assembly GCA_936450465.1 of Gibbula magus. Classification (NCBI taxonomy): domain Eukaryota; kingdom Metazoa; phylum Mollusca; class Gastropoda; order Trochida; family Trochidae; genus Gibbula; species Gibbula magus. The sequence goes on along the minus strand of OW388296.1, from coordinate 66,935,808 downwards.
TGTAAAAATATGGAAGAGGATGATACTACCCACGAGTTTCTATGGCTGTGAACTTCCACCCATTCTACGGGGTAAAGACTTTGATATGGTAGAAAGCACTCAACGATACGTTGCCAAATGCATTCAGGGCTTCGGTAAACGTATCTCCTCTGCTTCTGTCTTAGGCAACCTTGGTCTGTGGACTATGGATGGATACATAGATAAATGTAGACTACTAGTTCTTGGCAAGTTATGCAACTGTCGGTGTAATTCTTTGTTTAAGGATTTATTCTGTGTTCAGTTAGCAACATTTCAACATAGAACAGCTGCATTACATTGTATATGTGATACACTCATTCAAACCAGTTTAAAATATAATCTTTTTAAGTACCTAACTGACTATCTTGACACTGGAAGGTTTCCATGTAAGTCGCTGTGGCGCAAACGAGTTATCAATTTTATAAACGAAACTGAAACTGTACGATGGGCTACTCAAGTCTCTGTAAGACAAGATATGTCAAGATATCACACAACTCATAATACCTTTGGTGTACATAGATTTATTATTTTATGCATGTACATCCACAATTTAAAGATATTTTACAATTTTGTGTACAAATCAACTCCAGGGCAAAATGTTCAAAAGATTGTGAACTTTGCGAAAGATATTGTAATGATTATGACTGCCACATAATTCTTCATTGTGAACTGTACATGTACAACAGAAACCAATTCTTCTCAAAACTCACAGATCTTTTTGACGTTAATGTTTATGTTGAAATAGAACTATTATCTGAAGATGGAATGCTGTCTCTCTTTTCTGGAGGTGAAATACCAATAACCAACCATATGGATGAAACATCATTGAGATGTATGATAGTTCTCTTCTGTAAATATCTGTTTTCTATGCGAACATCACTGAACTGTACATTTTAGATCTTTTTCCTATTGTATTCCCTACCTGTGTGATTATGTTATTGTGAAACTGTTATTGTAAATATTTAATGTATTTATGTGTAATGATCTTCGGATCGCAATCTGGAGGAAATAAAGAGATTCATTCATTCATTCATCTTCAGTGGGACAAAGTTGTCTTCCAAAAGACAACAAACAATTGAAGCAAGCAAAATAATTGATGTTTTCTGCTACACTACACTTTTAGTGTACATAGTTTTTTTTTATAGGCTTTATCACTTGTCAAAAAAAAACCTATGTACATTTTAATATGGCCGTTCACTGTTCAAAATCGGCAGATCACATCCAACCTTCGAGTGTGCAAGTCGAGCGAGAGAACACTATGATGACGTCACAAGTGTAATAAAACACTCCCTGGATCATGGCTTTTCACACGCTAAAAATTGAGAAAAAAATTTGAGACGACCCCTGAACGGATTCAGACATCTAATCTAGGGCTCTGCTTGATTGAAAAACTGGCATACGCCCCCGAAAGCGGCGTAACGGGCGGTTCACTTGATTGGAACCCGGCGTACATCTAAGGGACCGGCCATTATTGATAGGGTGCACGTGGAGGTTTGCCGGGGGTTTTCAGGGGGAAAGTAAAAAAAATATACAGTCATAAGGGGAGGGTCATGAACAAATACAAATTAGGGTGGTGAAGGTCATATTAAATAAACAGTAATAAAATGTAATGTCTGAAATTTTTTAATATAATAATTAGCTCATCAGGCCTGAAAGGCCCGATGGGCTTATGGCATGGGATGGCGTCCGTCCATCCGTCCGTCCGTCCGTAAACTTTTCACTTTTTCGACTTCTTCTCCAGAACCAATGACTCTAGAGAGCTGAAATTTTATGTACAGACTCCTTGGCCAATGGGGATTCTAAATTGTAGATTTGGTGATCCCGTGACCCCAAATTAGGGCCCGAGGGGTCATAACCTTCAAAGCTATTTTCATCTTCTTCTCCAGAACCAATGAGTCCAGAGAGCTGAAATTTTATGTACAAACTCCTTGGCCAATGGGGATTCTAAATTGTAGATTTGGTGATCCTGTGACCCCAAATAAGGGCGACAGGGGTCACAACCTAAAACGCATTTTTCATCTTTTTCTCCAATCCCAAAAGCTCTAGAAAGCTGAAATGTTATGTACAGACTCTTTGGCCAATGGGGATTCCAAATTGTAGATTTGGTGATCTTGTGACCCCAAATATGGATCACAGGGGTAACCACTTAAAACAGCTGTTTTAATGAGCTGTGAAGATAATGAGATTTTATGTGCACTTCATATGTCAACTTAAGAGTAATATTACATTATGGACATGTTTAGATGTAATCAATGTGAAATAAGAACTATTGAATAGCCTGTGAACTGAATATTGTGACAGGATGCATAGGAATTTTTTTAAAAAGGGTTAAGAAATGTTTTATTTTACATTAGATATGTGAACTAAATATCACTGGTGATGAAGTAAGATAAGACTATTAAAACTAGCTACATAAGTTTGTGATACCACATCTTCTTTTCCAATAAAGAAAAATAAATAAAGATGGGGAAAACAAAATTTAAAATATATAATTTACTGGCTGTGATTCCAGGGTCTGCATGTTGTGTAATTGCAGGTGTTGACCTGGGGAGTGACCATGCACTCCTTGGCAGAGATGCAAACAGCAGCTAATACACGGAGGTTTCAGGTTACTTCTCTGCTGTGTTACTGATTTAGTCTTACACTCAGATGCTCAATAGAATTTATTATTTAAATATTGAAAAGGAGCCTATGAAACTATGAGCCTATGAGAAACAGGGTTTTTAGAAACAAATAGGGGCTCTTTTTCATTATGTAATAAATGTTGATAATTCCAGAATAAAAATAAGAAGTAAAACAATAAACTGCAAAGGTCTACATTATTTGAATGAATGAATATGGATTAATGTGTAACCAATTTTGATAATAAATTTGATGACTGATGACTTATTAAGTGATATCTTAATCTTTTCCTTAGGGATAATTAATAACATGATTCCTGATGAGCTTCAGATAAAAAAGAAGTCTAAAATATGTTTTGCTTTGAGAAGTTTACGATTTCAAATCATAGCAAGACTGCCTAATATTTAATTCTGAAAATAGTGCTAAAATCCTAATTGTTCATTATTATTTATAGAAACAAAAGTAGGGAAAGAGATCTACTGGACTGTCAGTTTGTTCACACAGATAATTTATATTCAAGGCTTTTATTACTGTTTGGTTTATTTTGATAGATGCATTTAGTCACTGCATATGCATATATTTATATTTTCATATTTTCCTCAAAAACTGTTGCACTCCTAAAACTGAAATTTTGTGGGGGAGGGACTTTGCACATAGGGAGTTTAAGTTTTATTCAATTGAAAGGTTTGGGCCCTAGCGGAGGGTAGCGGAACCTCATACTCTATCACTGCTTCTTCAACAATAAAAACTCATCTTCCAGCGACCATGTCAACCGAGATACTTCAAAGATCTAGGCAATTCACTCTTAGGGGTCTTGCTAATTAGCATATGTATTTCGAATATATCTGATGTGACAAATGAAATATTTTAGTATTTGTCTCTGATTTGGTCTTCTTTATTCATAAGCATGTTTTTGATCAATAGTTTTCACAAAATCAAATAGCATATTTCGAGGACAACATATTAACGATAAAACGTTTGTGTTACGTTTATCTTATCATAATGACGTGTCATTGGCAAATATCACTTTTACAACGGCGTCGCTGATTGCACAACTAGATTCAATTGCAACCAATCAGGATACTCCCTTTCTGCCCTTAATTTCAAGCGAAAAACAAGAGGTTAGGGTCGGTAATCTGAAGGGAGTAACCTATGTGGGAAGAGATCAAATGCCTTTCATCAGGAGGATGGCGAACTTTACAACTATACCCGTTACTTATTCCTTAGAATGTAAAGGTCTATGATAATAAAGTGTTGATGTACCTTGACCAATGTGGATTGTAAATGGGAAATTTGGTGATTTCGTAATGCCTTACTGTTTAATACGTTGCTGAATTGTTTAATTACATCAAGTCTGGGACATTCACATTTTTATGTATACCCAAGTGAACAGCCCCCCCCCCCCCCCTTCTGCAATTACTAACCTGTTCCTAATACACCGTATTGCTTTGTGAAAAAATACCCAGTTACATTCCTGTTAGAAAAAAACAAGTCAACGTTATAATCCACCAAATGTTAGGGTACCAAACATTACAGCAGTTGTGAACACGGCGACTCAAGAGACGTCACATTTAAGTAAGCTTGAATCAATAATTTCAGAATCCATGACTTCAGAAGCACCAACTTCGGACCCCAACACTACCTCAGCAACACCTTCGACAGCTACAATTAATCAGATACGTAAGCCACCATTCAAAATGCAAAAATCACACCTTAAAGCCTTTATGTTGTAGTTACAAGCAACCACAACTCGCCAATTCACAAGCATCCACTCTCCAACTCGCCCCTTCATAAGCAACCACTCTCCAACTCGCCACTTCACAAGCAACCACTCTCCAATTCGCGACTTCACAAGCAACCTCTCTCCAACTCGCCACTTCACAAGCAAACACTCTCCAACTCGCCACTTCACAAGCAACCACTCGACCACTCGTCTCTTCACAAGCAACCACTCTCCAGCTCGCCACTTCACAAGCAACCACTCTCCAACTCGCCACTTCACAAGCAAACACTCTCCAACTCGCCACTTCACAAGCAACCACTCTCAAACTCGCCACTTCATAAGCAACCACTCTCCAACTCGCCACTTCACAAGCAACCACTCTCAAACTCGCCACTACATAAGCAACCACTCTCCAACTCGCCACTTCACAAGCAACCACTCTCAAACTCGCCACGTCATAAGCAACCACTCTCCATTTAACAAGCAACCACTCTCCAACTCGCCACTTCACAAGCAAACATTCTCCAACTCGCCACTTCACAAGCAACCACTCTCCAACTCGCCACTTCACAAGCAACCACTCTCCAACTCGTCACTTCACAAGCAACCTCTCTCCACATCGCCACTTCACAAGCAACCTCTCTCCAACTCGCCACTTCACAAGCTAACACTCTCCAACTCGCCACTTCACAAGCAACCACTCTCCAACTCGCCACTTCACAAGCAAACCCGTGAACTCTCCAACTCGCCACTTCACAAGCAACCACTCTCCAACTCGCCACTTCACAAGCAAACCCGTGAACTCTCCAACTCGCCACTTCACAAGCAACCACTCTCCAACTCGCCACTTCAAAAGCAACCACTCTCCAACTCGCCACTTCACAAGCAACCACTCTCCAACTCGCCACTTCACAAGCAACCTCTCTCAACTCACCACTTCACAAGCAACCACTCTCCAACTCGTCACTTCACAAGCAACCACTCTCCAACTCGTCACTTCACAAGTAACCTCTCTCAACTCACCATTTCACCAAAAAATCACTTTCCTACCCATCACGTGACAAGCAGTTACTTTCCCAGCAACAACTTTCCCTTTTTCTTTATATAGCTAATTCGCAAAACTAAAACTCATCTTTGTCTTGAGATGAATCTTTTCCGAATGAGATGATCTTGCTTATTTACAGGCATTTACATGATGAAGCCTTACATTATGGTTTGAACTAAAAAAACAAAGAAACGTCACTATACACTACAAAATACCATATATTTAAATGCACGAGTTCAAATTCGACTGAAACATAGTTAAAGTATATCTTCAGAAACCAAGTAAACTTAATTTTAATTTCCTCAACTAGATGAGATAGGCGAGTCAAACAGTTATGACACTCTATGGTACTGATGCCTCTACAAATTAAAGTCCAAAACGTTTTTTTACGTGGACAACATACTTATTAATTAAATTATGAAAATTAAATTTGGAAAAGCAACTCTTTGTATAAGCGATGTTACCACCCCAATAACCAAATGAAATTCGGGTACAAAACATCAACAGAATGGAGGTTTTGCATTAAACTATACGATTGCAAGCGACGAACATGGCTTTTTAAAGTGCTACAGAAAAAGAGAGAACAATTTGCACCCTGCAGGTTGGAGCGACGCTTAACCAAGTTGCCTAATCATGGATTGCATCAAGTGTACAGTAGACAGACTCGCCAAACTTTACAGACGAACTGACAGCATTGCGTACAAGCCACGGAGTGGAAAACCAAAGTTATCCACTCCGTAGAAAGACTGATCTGCTGACTTGTCACCCATTGAACAACTTTTGCAATTCCAACCTCGGCCATTAACAATAGAGATTTGACCTATTCCTCATGTGTCTATTAGCCTTCTTACACAATTAAGCTTAAAATATCGTTATTCTATTCAATGTTCTAAAAATCCTGATGATCGAAAACTGGACAATTGACCCTTTACGTCACGTCAATTAATGGTTATTTTTACTGAAATACCCTTCCAATTGTATGTATTTTCGATACATACTATTATAATATGAGTTTAATTGATTTGGGACCAAAAATGTTTTGGTTGCGTTTCTTTTGCAAGTCAGTTTATTTATCGTAAATGCCAACTAAGCTGGCAAAATCCATTTTGTAAAAACGATGTTACCACCCCAAGTGTATTTGAATTTACAGTTTACGTCGTTTACATTTTATAAATTTGTTGCATCTTAAATGCCAGATTAGCTGGCAAAAAACATTTTGTAAAAGCGATGTTACCACCCAGAGTGTATTGGAATGATAATAAATATAAAATTATGATACTCTGATGAATAGTCCTTCTTCACAAAACATGGATCACAGGCGTTAAATATTTCGTTATTTCACTATATAGAAAATGCGGTGACGTTTCTGGTTTTGGTTAGGTACCTTAGAAAACAACATGCACATGATATAGTGTCCTAATTTACTTATAGCCTGGTGGAAACTGCTAGTGGAAAATCTGAAAGATGGGGTCCTTGGCAACGACGAGGACATTTGTGATTATCTTTCATCACATCTTTCATCACTTCATCGTCCGGGTGTAAGTATAACATAGCAGCCATCTCATTAAAATCAGAGCATATACGTAACACTCGTACCTCGCTGAGTTATAGATCCTAGCACTGCTCGACGGAGTCATGTTCACTTCATAGTCTGTTGTCACACTTTCACTGGTCCTTCCCCATGAATGTGTTAAAAATGAAAGCCTTTCATACAACCTTATCGTTATTCAACACGTCTAGATAAACTGAATACACTTATTGAACATATAATCTTAATGATGAAGGTAAGCATTTAAAATTCCATAGTCTAGATTCTACACTTCACGAACGTTCCAGTCTGCAATGGACTTGCTGTTGTCAAAATTGAAACTTAACCTTCCTTGTTTCTTTTCAGAAATGGCTGATTGTGTACCGGGTGTATCGGGTGGTGCTGCTAGTGTACTGTGTTGTTATCCTGGGCTGTTGGCTGTTCCTCGACACCCATCTGAATCACTACGTGATTGCATACGTCACCACCTGGACATACATCATCATGTGCGTGTACTTGCTCTTTGCAGCATTAGCTCTTATCACTTGTCTGACCTGTGTTTGTCAGGTCATGTGGTGGATGTCTGCGAACATTTCCCTCATCTTCGGCATCTTAGTTACGTCCGTCGCCTACATCTACCACATTGACGGGGACGATATACACAACGTTATCAATCTTAATGTCCATGGGTTCAATACCGCCATCATGTCCATCGATACGATCATTTCTCGACGACCAATGAAGGTGTTTGGAGTATTACCACCAATCCTATATGGCATTGTCTACGTTTTCTTCAACGTACTATACACGGTATACGGTGCCCTAGATACGCCAATCTACAGTTTCTTAGATTGGAAGAAGTCGCGATCACAAGTTGTTTGGATTAGTTTTTTGATTCTTTTGGCGTTGATAGTAATTCATGTTGTATTGTATTTCATCAGATTTGTGATTAAGAAGATCTATAACTGCTGCGGCCCCGCTTCAGATACTGAGGCCCAACATTTGTTCCTATCCTAGCGGCTAAAAGGGCAAAATGTGCCCTAAACAAAACGTCCCGTGTGGAAAAAGTTGAGAAACTTCTAGTTTCACTCTTCCGTTTCCTTAGATTGAGCCAAGGTCAAATAGGCCGAGTCCTTTTATTGTTAGGGCAAGGCGAGTTGCTAGGACATTAATCTTCTTAAATTACACTCACAGTATTGCTTATTCCGCAAATTTTCTTTTAAAAGTCTGAAATATGAAATTTATTTTTAATATACTTGATGTACATGTAGTGTTCAATTGTCGATGACTGAAAAATTATAACGAGAGAACAAGAGGATGACGTCACAAGTGTAAACGGAGGGGGTTGCAAGTTCGAATCCTGGCTTATTAACTATTCAAATAAGCTTGTCCTATTTGAGATAGTTTAATATCCTATCAGATATATCACATGAGTTGTTTCTCACGTGAAGTTAGGTTATATATAGAAACGAGTAAACTTCAGATGGTTTTGACTGGATCAATCTTCTTTAATACATCTTGACATTTTGAAACTTCGGCCTGAGTTTCATTACTGCTGAATTTTGCTCCAGTGAGTATTTTTTTCAAGTTATTGTGCTGTGGTTTACTTTTGATTATAGTGGTTTTATCAAGCATAGCTTTAAGCCTTTTTATCTTGTTTTAGAATGTTTAGGTTGTCCCGTATTAGGGGGTAGATGTTAGGATTGTTAGGGTTATGGGTAGTTACAAATGTTATGATACCTGTTGGTACTTTTTTTCTATGGGCGTTCGCAATTCAGAAATGGTGTGACTAGTTGCCTTTTCAATGCCTTTGTCAATCATATTGTGAGGAAAGGCTCGTTTTAGAAGAGCAACTTTTAATTCTTCTGACCGTTTTTGTTTTCATCCTTAATTAATGTTTATATGCGTCTTGCTAGACCATAAGGTAGATTAGTTTTATATGTTTTTCATGGGAACCTTTGAGGTGAAGATAAAGCTGTGTATCTGTAGATTTGTGGTAAATGTCAGTAAAAAGTTTAGTTCCTTCTTTTATGATAAGAATGTCCAAAAAGGGGAGCTTACTATGATTTGTTTCTGTTGTATATTTGGTATTTGGATGCATATTCTGATGAATATTGAGAATATCTTGAATATGTCCCTTTGATGTTTGCCACAATAGAAAACAGTCATCTAAGTAACGTTTCAATTTTGAGATAAAGTCATCTGTAAATTCATCATAGACGTCTTGAGGTTGTAAATAAACATTTTCCTCATGGTAGCCGAAAACCAGGTTTGCATATACAGGTGCAAATTTAGTTCCCTTATCTATACCTAAAACTTGTATAAAAGAGGAATCATTGAACTGGAAAGTGTTGTTTTCCAAGATAAATTTTGCTGATTCAATGATAAAAGACTTTTCAGGATGTTTGTCAATCCAGTATGCAAGTGCTTCAATGCCTTGTTGGTGAGGGATATTGCTTTAAAGTGATGTTACATCAAAGCTAACCGATTGAGTGTCTTCCGGCGTTTGCTCCGGAATGTAATTCAAAGAGTCCAAATCGTCTCGAACATTACTCTATTTTGTATTCTGTAGGAAGGGTTGCAGAATGATATCTATTATGTTGCTTAGTCTGTGAGTCGGACAGGCTGGTCCAGCTACACTACTGTGTTGAATTAAGTACACCGGATTTCGCGAAATGTTTGCGAAATGTCCGCGAAGTGTTCGCGAAATGTTCGCGAAATGTTCGCGAACGCGGTGTACTTAATTCTGCACAGTAGTGTACTATTGGTCGAAATTAGAGATGTTGCTATGAACAGGAGTGGCATGAAAAACTTTTTAATAGCCGTAAATATTACACCTACTCCATGTTTAAGAATGTTTTCCAACTTGAGTTTTATCTCACTGTGATTATCACTAATAAATTTAGAATTGCACTTTCACAGTTTCGCTGTAGCTCACACAAATTAGTCGTTGAGACTGACAGGTATTTGGATATTCCAAAACATGATAGACTTTGTAAGGTTTGTAACAATGGACACGTTGAGACAGAGTATCAGACAGAAACTTATACTACTCTTCGACAACGATATATACCAGTTACATATTATGAAATCCCAACAATGTCTAAGTTCAATATACTCATGTCGTCTCAATGTGAATTTGAAACTACCAAAATAAATTTAGCATGCTTCATATTTCATGCAACAAATCTCCGGCTAGGAATCCTTCATGTATGATTGTTATTGTTTCTATATGTTGTCCATAGGGTCGATGGCCCACACCTGTACTGAATAACGTTTTCGAAACTGCTACGATTTAAGATGTATATTGTAATTCATTTTACAGTTTGATAAATTCTAAATATGAGGGGAAATTCAAAATGAGGTGTTAAATGATAATATCACCTGAAATCTTCTATATATAAACTGACTGATATGACAATTCCCATATTCAATTTTATTTAACATTTATTCTTCAAGTACTAACATTTTAAATCCTTAATATTTTATGTTTTAACACTATCTTCCAGTTTTCTAAACAGTCCAAATAGTTGGGTAGCAATACTACCTACCACACAACTTATTCCTCGTTTGTGTACTTAGCTGAATCTTACATGTAGTCAGTGACAAAATTGCCCAATATTAATTCCATATATTATGATTGTAAAATATTCAAAACTCCAAAGGATTATTGTGAGACATGTACATTTTTTAAGGTGAATGTACAGATTTTGCTTGGCATCTGGAGTATAAGATTATAATTATGTTTGCAGAAAGTTTAACGCCAATAAATCTCTTTCTGCTTAAATTATTTAAATTATTTTTCTAAAACTTCGTGGTATATGTTCTTAACCCCATGCTATGATATATTCTGAACGACATAATTGCAGTTAGATTACTAAGCAAACTTGCTATTATTCAACAAATTGTAACTTTTTCAGTCCTCGAGGGGTTAAAATTTCAAAGAATTTTGTCCATGGAAATACAAAATTAAATAATTGTAATGAATCCCATTTATATAATTATGTTATAGTAAAGCCATGTCTATAAATTGGATAGTATCCACACCTTTCTATGAAAAAATAGTTAATTTCTTGACTATGTTTACACAGGCGTTGTAAAACATTCGGTTTGACCGATGCATATTCATATCCGTGACATGTCATTCAATACATATAGAATACTAAACGACGTCCCGTTTGAAAACATGTTTATGAAACGAGTGGATGGTTTGGTATTTTAACGAGCGAAAGCGAGTTAAATACCAATGCCATTCACGAGTTTCATAAACATGTTATCAAACGGGACCGAGTTTAGTATTTTATTTATTACTCAATGATGTAAATAGCGCTGAATTGCAAGAAACTCGCTTTTAGTGACTCTTACTTGCAAAAAGGTCACCCGCTATTGCATTCGCGCTGCTTACATTGTGACGTCAACTAAAAACGACTATGACGTCACGCGCCGATTATGACGTTACGGCAGCACGCGGTGGTATCACACATGTGTGTAACCAACTCATTGTTATCTAATGAGTGATCTCACCACGGTTGAGTAATAAAGATGGATTTTTAAACAGAGCAATCGAGCTAGGCGCTACAACGTCTACGTAGGGATGCTAGTCAACTGAGGATATCATTATTAGCGCTTTCATACTTTGAAGTCTTACACTCAGACTATAAAAAAGTATTTATTCTGAAAATATCACCATTTTATTAAATATTGAAAACGAGACTGTAAGAAATGGAATTTTCATATATATATATATGTATAAAAAAGGCTCCTTTTCAATTTTATCTTTTTACAGTCTAAGTGTTAGACTACATACTTTGTTGCAATCTTTTTTTTCTGTAGAAATAAAACTGGTTTTATGGACATATTGTGTTGGCCAATGTTTTATACATTTATAGGTGCCTTAATATGATGTATAAATATGAGTGGGTCTTATCCTGGCAGAGGTTGAAGGTAAACAGGGATTACGAAAGATGGTGTATGTAAATGGAGGAGGAGCTCTTTCAGAGCTTAAAGGGATAGTAACACGTTTTTTCCTTAATTAAGTCGATGAAATGTATTTGAAAATAATGTCACCAATAGTAAATTATAACCACCCTTCTCTCTTCGGAAAATCAAGTTTAAAAAAATGAGTGTAAAGTCATGGGAGTAATAATAATAAAATTTGCAAAACACGCGCTACAGCCCCTTTAAAGAGCCTTTGAGTATGTTATGTTAACTTATTTTGAAACACTTGACAATAATATCAATCGCTGGGGAAATCTTTCATGTACAACATGACATTTGAGAAATAATGATCATAACACGACATCCCGATATTCGATTTGCGCGCACTACTTAAAGAGTCATCGAGTATGTTAGTATTTCAAATACAAACTTATTTTTGGAAAATATACATATAACGTCAATCACAAGAGACATATTTTATCAAAAGCAGGACATGTGATATGTTCATATCATGACAATCTAATGAAATTTGTTTTCAGTAAGCCTTCGATTAACGCACGTCAAGGGAATCTGACGTCACATAAACAGAATTCCCTTTATTGCATAAAACGTACTACACAGCAACAATTATTAAGCGTTTCCGAAGCGTGAAGGCTCGTTTATTGCGAAAGTCGCCATAGCAACCCACGTGCTGCACGATCTTCTCTTGCAAGTTAGCCTTGTCACACATTACTGAATGTGATGATTCTTAAATTGACAATGTTTCTAACTGTGAATATACAAATTATTAACATTTTACTTGTTTAATGTACTTTTTATTGTGATCATACAAGCAAACTATGACAAATATATTCTCATTGATTATAAAATTCAAGCAAAATACCTTGTTATGTAACCCGTTCATTTCAATATCTTTAGCAAATACACACTTAACTGAAATGGCAAATAAATGATCGCCACAACTTATAAATTTTTAATTCTTTCCCTACTCATGAACTTTTTTCTCGTGTATTGGCATACAGACTCAGTGTGAGTTAGATCAAATCGTTTTTGCGCTTGAAAATGATAGACTTGATCTATATTTAGACTGGAAAATACCTTTACTAATTTGTGCGATTTCTCCGCTTATTTTGGGTAGAAAAAAAAATCTGCGAAAAGTAAGTTTATATATTTCATGGAGATTTTTGGCAATTTTCTGATATGTTTATCAACATACAATGTATTCGATGAGATGTCATTAGACGGATTTTCCTTGATTGCTCTATAAAAAGTGTTTTCAAGCAGGCTCGTCACTGTCACAGTTCCTATGGCAACGCACGTGAAACTGCATTTTCTCGACTATCTTGGCCCTGCAGGATAATCTTGTCACTGATTGCAGATTATGACCACAGTTATATTAAGATGTTTTAAAAATGTTTGGTAAATATGTATATTATTGGTATTTTTATTGTGAGTATACCAGCAACCTGTGACATATGACATGTATATATTTCCATTGATTCAAGCAAAATACCTAGTTTGAAAAATATTTCAATATATGTAGAAAGTTAGAAACTACATTGAATCAAATGATACATAGATAAACACCAAACACATAACTATTTCCACGAGTACTATTGACTGGCTTCGTTCTTTAATTTCTTTGTTTACAGTTTGCCACAATGATTTGCGCGGTAAAATAACAGACTCGATTTATATTTAGACTGGGAATTACAGTTACTAGTTAGAGCGATTACTCCGCTTGTTTTGGGTCGAAAACAATGCTAACAATTATTTGTACATCTTTCAATGAGATACAATGTGCATGTAGACTTATGTAATTTTCCTGTATTTGTATCAACATCCTCGATGGCTCTTTAAACCCACAGATGAAGCATCATAAAATACTCACATACACGCAATGGATATGGCTGTCTTTGAATTTTTTTGACGGCCCTCTGAAACTTCTTAAAGAGCCATCACGGATGTTAGTGTTTAAAATTTTTGGAAAATATACTTATAACGTCATTCGCCAGAGAAATCTTTTATCTACAACATGGCATATGTTAAATAATTTTCATATCACGACAATGTATTGCAATTTGGTTTCAAAGAGCAGTATCACTTCGACTAGCGCGCGCTACGGGTATCTGACGTATATAAACAGAGTCCCCTTTGTTGCGTAATACGTACCGCACAAACAGCAAGCGCTTCCGAAGCGTGAAGGCTCGTCTCTAGCGCATGTCGCCATAACAACCCATGTGCTGCACGTGCTGCACGTGTCTCTCTTGCAAAGTACCCTTGTCACACATAACTGAATGTGACGATTGCTTTACAAACTTTGTTTCTAAATGTCCTGAGAATATACAAATTATTTCCCGTTTAATGTTATTTTTTATTGAGATAAGACCAGCAAAATAGGAAATTTTTTTACTCTCATCAATTATAAAATTCAAGAAAAATACCTAATTAGGTAAAACAATTATTCCAATATCTGTAGCAAATACATAATTAAATGAAATGGTAAATGAATAACCGTCAAAAAATTATATATTTCGATTTTTTTCATTGCTCATATTTTGTGTTATTCTTTCGTGTCTTTGTTTACTGTGTGTGAGCTAGACCATAATGCTTTGCGCTTGAAAATAATAGACTGGATCTATATTTAGACTGGAAAACACCTTTACTAATTAATGCAATTTCTCGGCTTATTTTAAGTTGGAAAAATTAGGGAAAAATTAAGTGTATTCATTTCACGGAGATAGATTTTTGGAAAAAAAGTTTATATTTTTATCAACATCCGTGATGGCTCTTTAAGGTGTTCAAGTCAGGAGACATACGTTTTAGCGTGTGAAAACAATGACCCAATGACTTGTCTAAATATGCATCATATAATATTATACATTATATTTTGCAACTGAGGAATATTTTCTAATTTGTATGTGTACACAAACAATTAAACATGGTACATGTGTAGTTCAAACGCATTATGCCCAGGTTTGATATCTGATGAAAATGATTTCTTACTTTGTTTACTTGAGATATATAACTCTTGAATTTACGGTTCGAATTGAACTATGTACTAATTCAGTACTCCATTACTCGAAACAGATCTTTTCACAGCGGAAGCGTACACTGGAGAACAATCCGAT
Source organism: Gibbula magus (assembly GCA_936450465.1). Classification (NCBI taxonomy): domain Eukaryota; kingdom Metazoa; phylum Mollusca; class Gastropoda; order Trochida; family Trochidae; genus Gibbula; species Gibbula magus. The sequence continues at coordinate 66,920,803 of OW388296.1, read as the reverse complement.
TTTAGGGCCGTCGTGCGTACACAATATTTCAAATCGTACAAGTTGGCAGCCCTAATGTATTGAAGTTTAAACAATTCAAAATAACGTGGGTGAATTCACAATGGTGCTGACTAAACAAGAACTATCTTAATATGCCATGGCTTATGTGACCGAAAGTGCGATCTAACAAAGACTGAATGATCCACAATGCTATATACTTGATAAGTTTGTTTATCAACAGTTCCTGGAAGTTTGTAAGAAAAACAAGAAATTTGTCTGCGCACTTCCTTGTTTGCTGTGGAAAATCCAAACCGGATCTTCGTTTTTTTGCAGCGTTTGCCACATTACATCCATTAAAAGCTTCGCTAAACCGAAGGCAAACATTATATGACGGATGTGTCAAATTTGTGTTTAAAGTTTTGATTTCTCTGTCTTCCTGTTTTACAATAATACCATTTTTAACAGTACCTCAAGCTACGTGTTAAAGAACAAAGAGCAATGCAACGTGAACATGTGCCTATAGTCAATGGAATACACATTATACACACACTTTTAAATCATGGGAGATGACAAAATATGTTGGATGAATCTATAAAAAAAGATTGTATTTAACATTAGAGTATTTACTCTTGATAAATAGTTTAAATTGCTAATACGTACATGTATAACAAGTCCATGTGTATAGCGTTATGACTATGCATGAACAGGCCCAAAGCGCGCACTGTGTATTATTTAGGGGTAACTATTGAACCAAAGAGACTATTGCGATAGCGATAGTCTATTGCCACTTACTATTGCAAAAGCGATAGACTATTGTAACTCACTATTGAAATAACTATAGTTTTTTTTGTACAAATACGCAATAATCAGCTAGATGTTTTATAGGTTTTAGTTGAAATGTTTAATTGATGTGAGGAATATGGAGCCAAAATCAGTAAAGAAATCATAAATGAAAATACTTTTTGTCATTTTGCTATTTCCTATCTCTAGTTCTTCACTTTTGACATTCTAAAATGAAAAGATCTTGAATAAATGTAGTGAGGCTTGTGTAAATCATTCATAATTAAGGGAAATTTAATAGTATCGATAGTTAACCGTAACGATATAGCGATGGTGTTTTTGTATAAACTATCGATATAGTACTATTGCCAAGCCAACTATTGCGATGTATTGTTACACCCCTAGTATTATTACCCTGAAGGAATAATTTGTATTTTCCGCACGACCGTTTAGGTCCATAATTCCCGTGTTCGGGCTTAAGTTCACTTGCTGAGGTGAGGTGAGTTGGGGTTTAACGCCGCTAGCGGCTGCTAGTATTATGGCAGGAAGAAAGCCCGCATCGCCATGTGGATATGCATTGCGGTGAAACCTGCGAGCTCGAACTAGCGAACTATGGGTGGTACTACGCTGAAATTCAGTGTAGTATTGCACCCAAACCTTATTGCGTGTAGAACAGTTCTCTACTGCAGACAAAGTTGCCGTGCCCCTGGCGGGATTCGAACCCCGGACCTCTTGATCCGAGGCCGAACGCGCTATCCACTGCGCAATCCCGCCCCCTCACTTTCTTGTAAACGGTAACATGTTTTCATTAAATTAATGACTTCTTTTAGACGCTTTTGAGTAGCTGGTGTAATGTACATGTAGAACATGTGGTGTGAAACGTGTGTCAACATTTAGTCTTTGAGTGGCATTTAGCAATAGATGTCGAATACATAAGAAAGCAAGAAGTTGTTACCCAAAAATCTTGTTTTCTCGTTAGTCAACATAACTATCCATAGAGCGTGTTCTACATCATTTTAGTTTCTAAAACGAATCTCAAAGAAACCATTCTATTTAAAAGAAGTACACGATATCTACACCACACACATATGTATTTATTTATTTGTGACAATTATCCCACAGTAGATTATGTATTGTTGACAGAGGAATGTAGGGTCGTTTCATCGCAATATATCAAATGGCTAACGTTTTTTTACAAATCAACATTAAATGTTTCTTTAAAACAGTGTTTGGTTCGAAGCAGAAATGTTCGTCTCAGTTGCTAACAGTCAAATACCCCTAGTTTGAAAACATATTATGATATCTAAACAAACTTAATATCAAAGGTACATACATAATCCATTATGCCTGAGAACAAATACTTTTTTTCCTGTGAAAGATTGCTTCACAAAATGTCAAACATGGGAATATTTTACCATACTTCCTATATATCCCGGATCTAGAGGTTGCCAAACAGGTTTGTTTTTGGGGGTCCGCAGCCTCACGACCTCACAGTATAAATAGGACATGTTCCGTTAATTTCGTAGTTACACAGAATAGTGAAGGTAAGATGAGGTCTCCCTGCTGTATCCTCCTAGTTGTTTTTCTGACGCTGACTCCTAGTATCCATGGCTGGGTAAGTACATTACAATTGGCATCTATCAAAAAGGGGACTTATTATACAATAATTTTGACTACCATTAACTTTTTTGATAAAATGTTACATTTATTTATCTCTCGCTTACTCATGTTTGATTAAACATGGTAAACAATTACTGATGTACTCAGGCATAATTATTGTATTGTATTTAGGGTATTTGTTTTCTTGTCTCGATCGTTACCTGAAGAGAGTTTGTTTAGGGGTAAATGAAACGGTACCAAATTTGCAGCAGAGTTTGACATTTATTTATTTATTAATTAATTAATTTATTTATTTAAACAATTGATCTACATTGTACCGTGTCGTAATTAAATTTCGTTTATATAATGTACTGTTTTCACGTTTATAGTTAATAATGCAAAAACATGCATTTTGAAAATTTATCTTTAATTAATTATTAAAACTTCTCATTATATATTGTGAATACTTTCAGCTATGGAGGTCAAGGTCGACATCGAACTCAAATATTGGTGACACTATTGCCCGAATTGCAGACCAGTATGTGGGCAATACAACATGGTCTTACGCTTCAAGTCATTCAACTGGGCGCAACACTAACAAGTGTAATATCTTCGTTGCCGATGTATTGAGGGAAGCGGGAGTAAACGTTCCACAAAGGTAACGAATCCAATGAAAAATATCGTTTCTCATCAGTTTGGGTCAACAATTACATTTAACAGCTTTTAATATTTTAACTTTGATACATTTCCCGTTTGAGCTTCACAATGGTAGATTTGTTCACCACTATCTAAATGGCATATTTTTATAATGCATCCAGCCTTGAAGCTGTGCCTATTTACATCTACCAGACGGGTACTGAATGTAAAAGTAGCTAATTCATCGATTGTTGAACCTCGATTTTTTTGTCAAGGCCCCGTGTTCGTGTGGTAAGCTGTTTGTACGGGAAGTGCTTCCGATAGTTGCCTTTTTCTAAGGGTGTGGTTTGAATCCCGCAAGGGAACACAATGATTTTTACTATTGAAGGTAGTCTTAACCCAAATGTAACAATGGTAGATTTGTTAACTATGTAAATGTCATATATTTCTAAGTTACGAGTTGATATAACCAAGATTTGCCAAGAATGTTTTCCCTTCTATCAAGGGTTGGTATATTTGATATCTGAAAATACTATCGTGAACTCCTATTAAATATCGAAATCATTCTGCATTTATTTTCAATGAAAATAATACATTTCTGAGGAGAGTCATGCCAGTGGGGGGATGTACTATGATAAATAAACTGTGTTCCACAAAAGATATCAGAAGTATCACATAGGAGATAGTGTTGCCACATTTTGAAAGTCAAGTCAGGTCAATTCAAGCTTTATTTCCAACAAACCACCATTGGCGGTACAGGAACAGTACACACACACTTACATTTTAGTCTCCCTTTGTCCACAGACGGATCTGGAAATGGAGTCCAATCGGAGCAGGAGAATGGGGGAACTCTCGCTCTTCCTATCTGACTAGTGCCACATGCTGGAGATTGGTGACGAGTCCCAGGCGAGGTGACGTCATCGGTGATGGCGTTCATGTTGGCATAGTAACCGGGCGACGCCTGACAACCAGCGCTGCTGCAGACAACGTGAAGAAGAATGACTGGGGCTATCGGTCAAGCAACAGTGGCATTATCTACTGGAGCTATCAGTGTTAAAGGGACACTCTCACCTCGAAAAGTTAACGAAAATAGTCACTCCACCTTATAAAGGAGTAAGCATATACTCTGAAACGTCGTCTATGATTGATATCCGTGTCATGTTATTTCATACAGATGCATTTTTAAACAGAACAATCATGATAAAAGCTGATGTACAACATCTAAGTAGCGATTGATAAGGGGAGTGAACTGAGAATTATATTACCGGTTTCAGAATGAACCATACTTGTTGTAATCATTGTTTTTAGGAGAATAAAACTGGTTTTGTGGTCCAATTTTGTTGGTCATTGTGTAACACCTCCAACGGTGCCTTAATATTTTGACGTTATTATCAGCAAAGAGTCACGTGCAAAAGAAACCTCCCACAACATATTACAAATGATATCCCCCCACGATTGACACCCTCTACTGCATAGTTACATCATGTTTACATACGTCAACTAAACTACATTTGAATTAAAAAACGTTACCCGTTCATATTTGTGAGAGAGACACGTCGTTTTGGAATCTCCTTTAACTAGACGCGACGAGATAGGAGAGTCAAACATGATGGCCCTTGGCTTGTTTTGTGACGCCATGCAGTGATGTTTCAACAGATGTAAGCCCAAGCAGATTATTTACGTTGATTGAAATAAATGTCTACATTTCATAAATTTTAGAGTTTTAATATAATAATTATATGAAACGATATGATTGGTATCCTGTGACGTGATGTGTTGTGATGAAACATGTAGTGTACAAATGTGTAAATATCGTTTTCACTAAATGTGCTATAGGCCTGTTGCCTTTGAGTATTGAATAAATCTTGAATGGTACCATTTATTTACAGTACCTCAAGTTATGTTTTACAGAACAAAGCATAGCAACGTGAAAAAGTGTATAGTAAATGAAAGAAAAAAACACAAACTTTTAAATCATTGAAGCTGCTAAAATGTTAGATGAATTTGATTTCAGACCTCATTCTATTAAAATTAACATAAATATGTTTACTCATGATAAAATAGATTAAATTGATATTACTTATACTGCTAATACAATACATTTTTTAAATAGCGTCATGTATGAACATGCTTTACCCGAAAGGGATGATACCTTCCGCGCGATCGCTTATAGGTCCATGCTTGCCGTGTTCAGATTTAAGCTGCCCTCGATTTCAAGCGAAGAACAACAGAGGTTAGGGTCGGAAATCTGAAGGGAGTAACCTCTGTGGGAAGAGAATGGAGTTCCACACACACAGACGATTTCAAAAGTGAGCACAGAGATTCACAGAATTTCTGGGGCGGGTAACAATCGAGCTCACAATATGATCACACATTTCTGTATTTCTTTTATATATTAATGTTCTTTAATCTTGGATGCAAAATGTCTTAACATACTGAAACTTGCTTCTGTTTTCTCTAAACTTTGACCATATTGACATAAGCCATGTAGTTTATGGCGTTAGCGAGATGCACGTGCATAACGATGGAATGAATACCGTCATTGGGCCATATCAATGAGATTTCGAGCCCCGAACATGGGTAACCATAGAACGCAGCAGGGCTGAGCGTACCCGGGAGTTTGCTTTAAGAATGTCAAACATTTTATCATATTACCTACATCCCAGATCTAGGGGTTGCCGTACAGGTTTGCTTTTGTGGGCCCGCCCATCCACCAACAAAAACATCGGGGCCATGACCAAAGCAATACGTATACTTAGGCCATGTTCCACTAGAACTTCTTTCGTTGTTACACAGAATAGTGAAGGTAAGATGAGGTCTCCCTGCTGTATCCTCCTAGTTGTTTTTCTGACGCAGACTCCCAGTATCAATGGATCGGTAAGTACATAAGATTTGTATTTTACATTTATCAGAAGGGGTACTTATAGTAATGGAAAGTAAGTTCAACTATCAGCTATAGCGATTGGTGACTCTGAGGGTATGTGTTACAATCGTGTCGACGGTTCGGTTCATGGAGTGGTTGAGCACAGTTCACTGATCACACTATCAAACACAACATAGGCAGCTTAGCGCGTTATAGAGAGACACTTTATTACAACGTTTTCCTTTAACAAGGCATGACATTCAGTAAGTTTGAGTTTAAAATAATCAATATTCAACCATAACTTTTCGAAATAGTCGTTTCTGATTGGCTACTGTGAAAAATCCGAGACGGTATAATTTGGTTATACAATGCTCTGTTTACTTTGTCTTTTGCTCAAGAATACACTTCGTTGTTGCCAGGCAATACTAGCGAATGCATTAACTCTCCGAATACTTGCATGCATGCTCGAATATATTTTATATGAGCTGTTGCTGTGAACAACATGACATGAATAAATTTATTACCCATATGGTTGAAAATAACAGAGTTAATATTATTGATATGAGCACATGTGCACATATCACATTTGCTTAGCAACCATTGTTTCACCGCGCCTTACCGTATCTTATCGTCTGTGACGTCATAGAACGATTGTTCGTGACGTCACCGTAGCTTGTCGTAGCAAGAGAAGTGGGCCTTTTTCCTGACTATTTTTACAGAAATAAAAAAGGATTAGAACGGGTAATAAAGAAATTATTACATTCGGAAGTGTGTCATATGACTTTTACGACGCTCGTGCAAATTTCTGTATAGCCCTCGCTCTCGCTCGGGCAATACAAAAATTCACACTCGTGTCGTAAAAGTCATATGACACACTTCCTCGGGTAATAATCTATACGTCACATCTTTGTAAATGTCGAGCCGTGGAATTTCGGCACGATGTCGAATGACAAATCACTACCGATTCAATACGTCTGAATATAGTTCAGTACTAAAATCGGTGATATGGTAGAATGGAGATAAACATACTGTGTTTGAAAATCAGCGGCATATAACTGACTTATTATAGCTCTAAATTATCCATTTAAAGTCTCACGCTACGCGTTCGACTTTAAATCAAATTTAGAGCTATAATAATTCAGTTATATATGTGTATCTCCTAATTGACATCAACAATTTCTAATAAATAAAAACGTTTTAAAGGTTTAAAATGATAATTATAGACTTTAACTTATGCAACGATTTCATAAGATGTCAAGTAATAAATAATGACTATATTTATGGAGAATTTAACAATTTTATCTATGAAATGGTAAAACTTGATTTGATACCACTGGCTTGGCAAACAGTTCATTCAAACTTTAACAGTTGTGATACATGATCGGTATAGTGTAATGGAGTCAGCATGTTGTTCTGTAACAGGTCCTTGAGCGACAACAGTCTGGAGTCTATTATTCTTTATCATCCAATGATCCAAAACTGGGTTCCACAGGAGATATCGCTTGTATGAGATCAAGCGATATCTCCTAGGAGATATCGTGTTGACAGTAGATTTTGAACAATGCCCTGTTTGCGTCAGCTACATGACATCATAATGGTTTTGCATCATCAAGTAATGACATCACAGTGCTATGACGTCAATGCCATGGCATCACGACACTGGAAGCCAAATGGCAGTTTTGTGTTCAGATATGTTCATTTTTCATTAAAAACTAATGAAGAATGATTTTGGATGATAAATAGAATCTCACCCTCGTGTCTTCTGATATCAAATATATCAACACTCGTTTATAAAAGTCAAAATATCCTCGGCAAGCCTCGGATATTTGGATGGGCCTTTCTGATAACTTTGTTCAATTTGTAGTGCCAACCTTCAAGATGATCGATGGCTGTGACTGTCATAATGGTTCCATATTTTGCGATTCCAATGTCCTTCTATCAACAGGTGAAGTTTAGCGCAAATACGTTGGCAACAGAGATGAACGACCAGTTTTCCCTATGTGCGAACGAACGATCACTTGGTTCGCACAAAGGGAAAACTGGTCGTTCATCTCTGTTGCGCAACATATTTGCTCTAAACTTCACCTGTGTTCTATCCACGTACTAGTCACAGTTGTAACATACAGCTGCGTAAACCGAAGGTTTGTTTAACTACTGATGTATTTAGTGCAAATATATCATGTTGCTGGGCATGTCTTTGAACCATCATATCAACTCGAAAACTAGACCGATCATTTTTCATTTTTGCATTGTAAGAAGACAGCTAAGTGTTCCATAACATAATCTGTTTTGACATCTCATACTAAACGGTTAGAGTTTTGGCAGCTCTTTGAAGTGACTAGGGGTCAATCTTTTCAAAACTACAGTTTTTATTTTCTTCTGAGAAATATTCAATCAGTGATCAACTGGGTCAAACATACATCTTCATCTTATACATGTCATCTTATACTATTCCAATGCATTTGTGATGAATTTGTTCTCATTTAGACAATATTATATGAAACCTTTTATTAGAAAGTAAAGGAAATTGGAATTTTCAAAATTGGACCCTTCTGTCTATTTCATTATGTCAAATTTCTAAAACATGCACCAGTGCCATGATGATCACATGATACGTTTGCGAATGATTGTTTTACTCATAGATATATGATTATTCAGTGTCATTGTGTCATTGTATGTGATGAAACCTGATGAAAACTATATATACACAGATATACCTGTAGGTGAACAAACTTTCGGTACGCAGCTGTATGTCTGCTCAGTTCTATTTGGTAATAAGCATTTCATGAGAGTAAACACAGTACCATCTGACCTTTGGCATAGGTACTGTACACTTGTTCAAATAATGTTGGACAAGAACAAAATGTCCCATCAGCGAATAAAACGGTTGGACACAAAAGTTCAATTTAACTTGAATAAACTTTATCCTTGTAACGTCTGTTATAAAGATTTTGATCACCTGGTGTATTCTCTAAAAGTAAACTTCCTAACACTCCTGAACTTATATACCTAATTAGTAAACAAGCAAGCGAGAGAATAACATTACTTACAAACCTCCAGTGACGTGACACCACTATACTGCCTGTAACATTATACTGAACAATTCCTATGTGGGTGTATTATCCCGGGGATTGTCACATTATCCCCGTGATTGTAACGTAATTTCCCCTCTACCCATTAATAATGTCCCTCTTCAAATATCTATGTTTAATATCGAGATGATAAAGTAAATTTAAGATAAAAGGGGGATATTTTACGGGCGACTCGTTTTGTTTTTCGTACTATCAATTAGAATAGATGAAACATAACATTTAACCATGGAGACAGTTTGTAAGCTTGATAAAACATGCCAAAGGGTGTTAATAAGATTTAAATCCCTTACCCTCGAGATAAACATTCGGGGCTGACGCCCCTCGTTAACACCCTTTGGCATGTTTTATCCTATACACAAGTACGCTTGCTTTACAGAGTACAAGCTGAGCTTTCGCTTTATAGCGAGGTTGTAACTAAGTATCTGCGCTCGATTAATAATGAAAACCTGAGAAAATGGTTTGTCGACAGTTTGGTCCCAGTATTTTGTCATTTGTCTACAGATCGGTCTGACCCCAAAGAAACGATACCAAATCTTCAACAGAGTTAAACACAACATATTTCTGCCGAATAAAGTCGATTTCGAATGTCTGTGATGAGGATGTATCTCGTAAAGAGTTCTATAACATTCCATTCATGAAAGTTTGATACTTATACTATTTTGTATCTGTTCAAACTGCTGAAATTGCTATTTTCAAAGAAGTTTCTGGACATAATGTGTGGTCAATTTTATGAAATGGAAACTATGTAAGTGGGGAATGATGTCGGCATGATGTACAATTTTGGACTCAAATTTGTTGACGCATCATTACTGTATGACGTCATACAATAAGCATAAAAGCCATTTTGGACTCTCCTGTCTCGTCTAGTTGAGGAGATTCGAAAACGACGATTTCTTTAAATAGAAGAAGAAGAAGAAGAAGAAGATAAATAGTTTATTTTTGTGTCATATGCTAAAATTCCATACATAAAAACATATTAAAACAGTATTATATAGCACCCGGCCATTAGGCCTATGAGACACATATAACTTTTTGTTCTAAAATACATGTAAAAATGTAAAAGTACACACAATGTACAAAACCTTAAGTTACAAACCCCGTATCCCTTCCAATCCCACCCCTCCCCACCCAAATTGTTACTCACACACACACTTAAATATAAACGTGTGTTTCTCATGAATATGAACAGACTATTTTTTGAAATTTCAAATTTAGTTTAGTTGGTTTCTGAAGACAAGATGTACATGTATCTCTTTTTCAGTCGTTTTTATCACTCCCGGATTGATATAACTAGCATTTTTGTATGACATCGGTTCTCCGTGGGTGTCTTTATTGTGTATACACTTTGAATTATCATTCCTTCACCATGTATCCAAAACTGTTTAGCTACATTGTACTGTTTTGTAATTGCATTTGGTTTATACTCGTTGTGTACTATTTTCATGGTTTATAGTTGATATTGCAAAACATTGCATTTTGAAAAAAATATCTGTAATATATTTTTGTAAATGTTTTTAATTCTATGCAGCTCGTCGCGGTTGTGGAACTCAAATACTGGTAACACTATTGTCCGAATAGAAAGATTTAGTCTATGAAAACATTATAATTACTGTACCTTTTGAATTTATATGTATCTAGTTTATCTATAATTGTTGAATAAAGATCTAGACTGATTAAAGACTCTTATTTTTTACAGTCAAGGGGCGGGACCATTGCCGAAACTGCAGACCAGTATGTGGGCAGTACAAGATGGTCATATGCTTCAAGTCATTCACCTGGGCGCAACACTAACAAGTGTAATATCTTCGTCGCCGATGTATTGAGGGAAGCGGGAGTAAATGTTCCACAAAGGTAACGAATCAGATCATACATAACGTGCGAGCAGCAGTTTTGACAGACTGACAGATATGTTATGCAGTAAAAGGCCAATGGCCCAAAATATATGTACATAAATTAGCAGACATATATTTACATGAACAAAGATATCAGCATTTTAAAAAATAGGCATAATTTTTTAATAACGTTTTTATTTGTTGAAAACATGAGATTAAGAAAACCGAGTTATGATAACGTGCTTCAAATATCTATTATAAAATATAGTCCTTATATCTACTTAAGCTTCACAATAAAGTAGAACATGTATTTTGTTTTCATTTAAATTAAGATTAGATTTGTTTACAAAACGTACAAAATCTTAAATCGTAGGGTACATTGGTTTATCTACCAGTTTCTGAAATAAGTTAAACTTTACCACATCTATAAACTTTCATCAGTAAGAGTTATAAGCAACATTAAACAGGTCAATGCTTCTTTTGGTATGATAATTTAATTAACGTTCTTTTTCCGTGTGTTACTGTTATACGTACAACCAATCTAATTTACGAGTTGATAAAAATTACAAATATCAAAAAATTGCCTAGGATGTTTTCCCTTTCATCAACGAGTGTTGATATATTTGATATCTGAAGACTAGAGATTGAGATCTATGTTATCATCCAAATCATTCTGCATTTCTTTTCAATTGGAAAAAGTACACCTTGGGGCACATCATTGCCATATGACTTCAAGTGTGGTGACATATCATTCTATCATCCAAACTCCGCCCTGTGTTCAGTAACACGAAACAGTCTGATTAAAATCGACGGTTTTCCGTGGAATAAAAAATGCAAAATAGTGCATCTACCGGGATACGAACTCGTTCGTGGGTTTCTACGCCAAACCGTCTGAAAGCACCCCGTACACTAGCGTGTTCGGGCGCAATTCAGCTAGCCATTCAAAAGATGCCCAACAAATGCTTTCGGTGCGAGAAACAGGGGCAGATAACTCCAAACAGCTATCCTTTTGTCTGTTCCGAATGCTTTCAAAACCGCAACCGTTTAAATACTATGATGTGATTGGTCAGCTATTTGACTGGGTTTTGGCTGCGCTAAACTGGTTCTGAATACACGCCTATACGGGGTGTTCTCAGACCTTGTGGCGAGGAATCTACAGAACCTGTTCGTATCCCGGCAGATGCAAAATTTTGCAAATTTTATTCCTCGGAACAAGGTCGATTTTAATCAGACTGCACGAAATTTCCCGGGATGTTCGCGAGCGTTCGCGAACACTCAATGTTAAAAGCAGGATGCCCGCCGCGAACAATGTGTTACTGAACGCAGGGCTGTTCTACAGGTGATATCACTTGTGCTAGCTCAAGCGATACCTCATAGGAGATATCGTTTTGCACAATGTACTGTCAACTGTCACCTGTCACCTGTCACATGACACCAAAATGCGTTAGATCATTAGGTAATGACACAGTGCTATGACATAAACACCGATGACATAACAGTGCCATGACGTCATAAACATGATGGCGTCACAATGCTATTGATATGCATTGATAACAGTCAACTATCCTCGGCAAGTCAATGATATTGTCACTTTAATCAACTCATGTTGATATATTTGATATCAGGAAACACCTTGGTGAGTTTCTTTATGTGACAACATCTTGCTAGTGACGTCATGGCATTGTGATATCTTCTGGTTTGTGAAACCTTAATACGTTGACTCATTACTTTCTACATGTATGTGCATTGTGATGTCATGTCAAAACGATCTCCTGGGTATTGTCACTGGCTCTCACACATATATCCTGTTGAACCCACTTTTAGTTGACAAATCATTATCTGGTATTCACTTGATTTAATCTTAATTTCTTCTACGACATGTTACTAAAATATGTATGTATAATATTGATACATGTGGTACGAGCATTTTTCTCTTTTTAAGTCTAAGTTGTAGGTCTGTTTCACTTATAACCATTCACCCTGGAAACATTGGCTATATTTCCGTCGACACGCTTGACATACCACTCTTACTTTGGATAGAAATCTATGCAGATCGCCTTTAGAGCGAGGAAATGCAAATATTATGCATATATTTGGTTTTTGATGTAAACATATTTTATTCACATAGAAAAGGACTAGAAACACGTTCTCCAACTTAAAATACCTGCTTCTTGTCTCTGTGATGTTTATACAATGTCAGATATTTGGTTTCTGACGGAAGCGAAACTTAAAAAGAATTGTAAATGCCCATCAGAATCTTCACTACATTCAGAAACATCGTTTTCAAACAATAACATATGTTTTGCAGTGTTCTGTAAATGTAAATGTAAATGTTAGCCCCTCTTTGTTCACAGAGAGGACTATACATGGAGTCCTATCGAAGCAAGAGAATGGGGGAATCCTCAATCCTCCAAATTGACCAGCGACAGTTGCTGGATAATACCGAATAGCCCCAGCGTAGGTGACGTCATCGGTGATGGCGTTCATGTTGGCATAGTAACCGGGCGACGCCTGACAACCAGCGCTGCTGCAGACAACGTGAAGAAGAATGACTGGGGCTATCGGTCAAGCAACAGTGGCATTATCTACTGGAGCTATCAGTGTTAAAGGGACACTCTCACCTCGAAAAGTTAACGAAAATAGTCACTCCACCTGATAAAGGAGTAAGCATATACTCTGAAACGTCGTCTATGTTTGATATCCGTGTCATGTTATTTCTTACAGATGCATTTTTAAACAGAACAATCGTGATAAAAGCTGATGTACAACATGTAAGTAACGATTGATAAGGGGAGTGAACTGAGAATTATATTACCGGTTTCAGAATGAATCATACTTGTTGTAATCAATGTTTTCAGGAGAATAAAACTGGTTTTATGGTCCAATTTTGTTGGTCATTGTTTAACATCTCAAATGACTGGAGCTTTCGGCCAAGCGACAGCGGCATTATCTCCTGGAGATATGGGTGTTAAAGGGACACTCTCACCTTGATAAGCTTACGAAAGTTATTCATTCCATCTGATAAAGAAGTAAGCATAAATAAAGAAGTCCGTAGCTATCCAGAAAATCTTGTTTTCTTAACGATAATGGCTTTTTAAGCTCACTTCTTATTTGCCTGGTTATGAAACGTCGTGTATATTCACAATAAAGAAGTTGTAATCCAGAAAATGGTGTTTTCTTTTTAACACAGTGTCGTTAAAACTCACTTCTTATTTGACTGATTATACTGTCTTCTGTCGTCTAGTGTTCTATCAGTTCATACTGTTCCACGAAATTGAAGAGTTCATGATAATCAGCTTTAACTCACTTACCATTTTACTGTCTCCCATTCTCTTGACCTGCTTCCCAACTTATCCAAATCTTCAACTGGAGTAAGTTAACTATGTACATAATGAAAATTCACATAACTTACAATTTCACTCATTGGTCCGTTTTTTTAAAAAAAATGTTACTTGCCCCGGGTGACATACATTCTCTCCCCAGGTATCTATAACCCAGGTAACTGTACATAAATGTCTTGAAGAACCTCTGCGGAGAGACAATGGGGGTGAGTGAGGGGCGGGGAATCCTCAGACCTTCAAACTCTCAATTTATCCAGCAATTAGGCAAGTCACCCATCCATCTATTAAAATTATGGTATAAACTATCATAATTCCCTTGTGATGGTAAATGTATATTTTATGAGAAAGCATGATTCCTTAACTATTTAAACAAATAACTGAAGTCACAAAAGTTTTAGAGTCACCTGGATTTGAATTATATCTTCAGTGACAGTAACTAGTTTCTACATGCAGTTAGTTCCCTTCAAGAAACTACTCCACTGATCTAGTGTTTAGGAGAATGTTCTCAGACAATTTTTGGATCCATCTAGAACTTTCTATCTCTTTCATGAACTAGTTTTCCTATATATAGGGCTGTAATGAAATGCTTTTTTCATATTTTGGACACTATTCTATTGGATCTATCTTTATGCCATATCAACTTCGATTTTCTGCATCTGTCAACATCTCATCGCTCATCAAGAATATTCCTCTTGGTTATTATAAAGAGGTGTAACTACAATAAATGTTAATTATGTGACACCAAGATTAATTCATTGGATATGTTACAAGTAACTACTCATGAAATGGAGCAAAGGTTCCACGCCAAGCGATGTGATTGGCAGCTAAAACTCTGGCTTTCAGTCCTATCTCCGTACGTTATGTCTAGAGATCACGGGATTCTTACCAGTCTGATTAAAATCGACCTTGTTCCGAGGAATAAAATTTGCAAAAGTTTGCATCTACCGGGATACGAACAGGTTCTGTAGATTCTGGCGTGGAAACCTACGAACGAACGATACGAGTTCGTATCCCGGTAGATGCACTATTTTGCAATTTTTATTCCACGGAAAACCGTCGATTTTAATCAGACTGGGATTCTTACTGACAAACAATCATATGATATCTAACAGCGTTTCTCAGCCTAATGGCTAAGAGCGATGACTCAACGAAGGGTTACATGTTCAAATCCAGGTTCATGCATTAACATTTTTTTTTATCATAACAGATATGTTTTAAAGTCCTATTCAGATACACAAAGACAAAAAAACATCGATCTCGAAAATTGTACTCGGTCAGCCATTACTGAAAATGTCAAAACCTAACGCCCCTCCTGACTGGGACAGTCAATGACCAGTAAATTCTTAAGAATAAATAATAATAATGTTAACACAATAGACTGACGTCATCACCGTGGATTAACTTTAGAAAAAAAACTACATTAATAATCATATTTCCTGTGGTTTATTCAATACACTTTCAATAATATAAGACGTGTTTGTTTGTATTTGCTAGTTTCCTCTTGTGACTGTATCTCCTCATTCGCAAATCGTAACAGTTTGGAAAAACTTTGAAAGAAAACGCGAGAAACAGGATACAACAGGTTAACCCGCTGTAGATGGCCGCGTCTTTACTAATTAATGGACAGGTCTAAACGCTCACTGTTGCTCGTCATGAAAACCGTCTTCTCCTTCACTTTCAGGTTTCTAAATACCTCCTTAAAATCGAATGGCTACTACAGATAGCAAAACATGTTTATGATGAAAGTGAAAGGGAGAAAAAAGAATAAACATTACAATTTCTTGATAATTCCTTATCACAAGCTGACCGTATATTATACTCGGTCAATTTATTTTTTTAAAATAATCAAAATGTCAGATTTAAAACGTATCCTCTCCGACGTTATCTGTAAATGCTACTTAATTAGTGCGAGGCGCCATACTCCATAATAATTCAAAATGTCAGTTTAAAACAAAATATTTTCTTACATAGATATGAAACTCCGCGTCAGCAGTGTGAGATAGGGCAACATCAAGAAGTTTGTTGTGTCATGAGGTAACGTTACACCACAACACGGCTTATTTTGTCACGCTACACCGGAACCAAGACTCACCCATCTGGAAAGTTAAGTTCATGTATAAAAGAACATACATCATAAATTTTCAAAAAATGTAAACAGATTTTTAAAATCTCATAGAGAGGAGAAAAAAACACTCAAGCAGAAATACACATCTGACATGCGAAGAATCGGCTGCGAAATTGCGTTCATTTCAACTCTTATCTTTTTTGACAATATCCTCTGCGAGTTATGATTTTTATCCGGCGTTTTCCTGTGTGACTTTCTAAGGCATCAACATTGCCATCTGTCTGTGGGTCGAATCCCAGGAATATGTCACTCTGACCTAGCACAACTCTAAAGGTCTAAACTTCACGCCACATTAAAATGTCAGGCAGACAGGTTTTGTACATGGAGGTCTCCTATTCCCCGTTTTCAATTATACTTCGACAAGGCGATAGACTTGGCCCCTGTTTCTTCTGCCATCTATTTCTCATCTCGTTTCGCGGTTTTCTCGTGGAACATTTTTTTAAAGAACTGTCTCACTCATGATTGTGGAACTATTGGTTCCTTCGCTGCTTTCGACAAAAAGAATGGTTTAGTTTTTTTTAAATCGGCAAGTTGGTAAATCGTTTAATATTGTAGCCTGGGAATATCAGACAACTAAAATTGGGTGACTTTAATTTTGCCCTGTTAAAATTCTCAGCCTTTTTATCTCAATTTCTTTCTAGACATCCGGCTTTTCAATATTTCAAACATGAATGTTTGCCAGATATTACGTTTCGATGGAAGCAAGAATATAAACACTTTTTGTTGGTGAAACATTAGACCTTTTTTTCAAACTTTCTTGTAGATTCGGAATTATAGACATTCGGCGTCCAGAAGTAAAATGAAGTATTCATGTTTATTCAGTTATTAATGACAATTAGAAAATGATTTAATTACATGAAATGTTAAATAAATAATGTTAATAGGGAAATGAAATTATAATGATGCAAATTATCTAATGCTATGCAAATTTAATCTCTTGATATATAGAGAATCTCACCCAAGTGTCTTCTGATATGAAATATATTAACACACGAGTTGATACAAGTTACAAATGTTTACTTTTATCAACGAGTGTTGATATATTTGATATCAGAAGACACGAGGGTGAGATTCTATTATCATCAAAAATCATTATTATTACGTTTAAGTTAAAATAGTGTACATCTCTGAGCACATCTCTGCCATTTGACTTCCAGTGCGGTGAGGTCATAGCATTGTGACGACATCATGTTAATGACGTCATTAAATTGTGATGTCATTACTCCATGACGTAAAAGCATCATGATGTCATGTAGTTGACGGTGACAGGCCATTGTGCCAAATTTACTGCCAAAACAATATCTCCTAGGACATATCGCTTGATCTCACACAAGCGATATCTCCTTCGAAACAGTTTAAGGTGATTTAAGGTAATTACTACTCCAGCGAAACACCGACATCGTGACATACGCTGGCTTGTTTTAGTCCGACCATACAGAACGCAACTTCACAGAAGAAAAGTGACTTCATAACATTGTTCCATGACAAAGTGATTTTTCTTAGGGCATCGTATTATTACGATGATGATTGTACAATTTCAAGCAAATGATACTGTATTAACAAAGGATAATTAAATCAATTGTTCGTGATAAAGGTTCGTCGACTGCGTCATACCTAATTAAGACTCTTAATCCAAAGTTCTTCAAAAGCCCAAGTACTTCCAGGCTTTGTCGAGATAAACAGTAAGTATATATAGGCGAGCGACAACAAGATTAACCGAGTTGATTTACTAATGAATTGGTAGACATTGTGTCTGGAAAATTCGTTGATGTATTATTATATTTCATAAACAAAGTATAGGATCTCCTATGACACTTTAATCACTGAGCAATGCAATAAAGTTTTTTTACCTTCAAGCTAAAAGTTAAAAATCGTCTGTTTGCTTTGGGATCCACAACAACGTAAGACGTACTTACAGTTATTTTGGCAAGTAAACTAATCGGAATCAAACGAAAGATGAATAGTTCAAAGGGTCAATCGAGGCATTTCCTTCAAAATACAGTAAGAACATAATATTTACACTCCGTCAAACGCATCGCTTTCGTTTTTGTTAAATGCCAAACATTCTTGTAAATAGCCATTTTAAAAAAGCGATTTAACGCCCCAAGAGTACTTGAACAGACATTGAATTAAAAGTATTATACTATGATTTATGAAATTGGGGGTACCTCCTTACAAACCATGTCCCTATAAAACACATTCAAAATCGATGTTCGCCGGCAGCAGTATTTCACACTGTTGAAAATGTGGTGACGTTATATACAAATCTCGTGAGGTAATGATATCTATATATTACACTAATATGAAGTGTCAAACGTGGAAATGTATTTAAGGAAATATAGATTATACACTGACGATATATATTTTGGACGTAATTACAAAGATCTAGGTATCTAGGTTAGGTAGAGATGCCTATATATCACAGTCATATTCATGTATATAATATTTAAACACAGGTATGAAGTGTCAAACGTGGAGAAGTATATAAGCAAATTCATTGCAAAGAAAATTAGACAATCTCGAAGACTTTTGCAACAAGTGGAGTTTCGAAGTATATTTTGACAAATCAAAGCTGGTGGTATTTAGAAATGGGGGACGTGAAAAGGGAAATAAAAAGTGGTTTTATAAGGATTTAGCAGTAAAAGAAACACCATATTACAAATATTTAGGAATTGTATTTCAATTAGTTTGGTATGGTCTAAAGCATGTGAAACTGTGTCTTTACACGAGTACATGTTTCCCTCTGTTCAAGCTGTTCACCAGATACCAACATATGTCCCTATCTATTGCTCAAAGAATATTCGTCAGTAAAATATGGCCTATTATAACATATGGAAGTGAAATCAGGGGCTAAACCTATAGAACATGTATTGACAAGGTCCATAGTGAGTATGTAAAAGGTTTTTGTCTATTTGTGCTGTACTTGGAGAAATTGGTTGTTGTAATTTGTGTGCATTATTAGTCAAATTGTATCAAGACTGGTCGTTCATCTCTGTTGCGCAACATATTTGCGCTTAACTTCACCTGTGATTAAATATTGGTGCCGAATTGTTCGTATGGACGAAAATAGATATCCATTTTCCAGTTATAATATGTTAAAAGTGTATGATGATAACGCTGGGATAAATTGGGTCTCACATGTTAGTATGCTTTTGTTTACTACATGATTTTCTTATGTCTGGTAAGCCCAAGACTGTGGCGATATAAAAAAAATCCTGTTAGCATTTAAACAGCGTTGTATTAACATGCATTTAAACCGCGTTGTATTAACATGCATTTAAACAGCGTTGTATTAACATGCATTTAAACCGCGTTGTATAGATGTTGATATACAACGCTGGAATAGTAAAATAAGTCTTGAATGTACAAAAGCAGCGTTTTTCAAAGACATTGGTTCCATGTATAGAGAATCTCACCCTCGTGTCTTCTGATATCAAATATATCAACACTCGTTGATAAAAGTCAACTTCTATTTATCATCCAAAATCATTCTTCATTAGTTTTTAATGAAAAATGAACATATCTGAACACAAAACTGCCGTTTGGCTTCCAGTGCTATGATGTCATAGCATTGTGATGTCATTACTTGATGATGCAATATCATTGTGATGTCATGTAGCTGACGCCAACAGGGCATTGTTCAAAATCTACTGTCAAAATGATGTCTCCTAGGAGATATCGCTTGATCTCATAATAATATTGTAATGTTGTATATTTGCTCTAAACACCATACTATTGGCCACATGGACTTCAACTTCAATTCTGAATAAATGAACGAATATTATGTTCGCATACCACAAACCCTAATAAAGGATATTTTAATAATTATATATTATATTATACTTGGTTAATACTGTCTTTTAAAAACATTTAGCACGTCGATACAAACGAACTTAAAGTCTTACAATTACTTTCAAGAACACTGAACATCTCCATTCCAAACCCGATATTTGCTACATTTCATACAAACAAATCATGTTCACTGATTCATGCTGATAATGTATTTAAGGGTCAAGGTTGACATTGAACATGTCCTTCTTAACCTTTGGCACTTCCTCCGTAAACGGCAGACATGAACTACTTGAAAGTGAAGACGAGCTTCTAAATACATTATACGTTTACAAATACATGTCTACATGAATAACGAATCAGCTGACAATCTGTTTATTCAGAAAGTGGTAGACACACGAATTGCAAACATCGTGCATTTTTACATCCTTGTGTTTATAAGCTTAAAGAACACTATTCCAAATATTTGCAAGAAGAAGTAATCAAAACAGCAAGAGATGTCTAGCTCTGCCTTCATTTCATTCAACTACGCGATGAATCAACGGAACTATTTCCTGTTGGGTTACCATGACTCAAACTGCGCATTAATATTTCTAAACGTGACATTAATTGCAAAGAACACATACATCACACTTAGGCCGAGAAAAAGCATGTCTGCAATTTTTGTCTCTGTTGCTGTGGAGAAAAAGTAACTGTCTCTCAAATGTGCGTTTATTGGCAGCATGCAAAACATCCGAAGACGTGTACAGTGATTCTGAACGTTAATTTGATGTAAAGGTATGAACAATATAAACTGCATGCCAAGCAAAAGGAAGTAATCACCTCAGTTGATACCATATGTATGATTTTCAATTTCAAATATCTCAAGTTTCCGATGTCATAATCTGAAACTAAAAAAGTACAGGTGTTTAGTCAAAGAATACTTCAATCTACATGTTCTATAATTTTAAAAAAAAATTAATTTTTAAATTTTAAATTTCCTTAAAACATATTTTTGATGATACACAACTGTTCACAGACATACATGTATAAGGCATATTGATGTGAAAATTAATAGATAAAGGTTGTCAAGTGTACATGAATAAAACCGAGATGTAGCTCAGTTGGTCGAGTGTTCGCTCATTACCCAGAAGATTGGTGTTCGATTCCCAGTCGCGTCAAGACAAAATACGTTAAACGATTGGAGGTGTTGCTTCCTTGCTTGGCACTCTTATTACTATCGACAGAACAACGCTACAATTGGCGCTGCACTTTGGCTGCCGGTCGCAAAATGTACACTGTATTGCAAAAATATTTGTTATGATTATAACTATCATGTGTTGGGCGAATAATAAAGCTTAAAGCAAAGGCAGAGTTAAATAATTCTTGAAAATTTGTACCAAACAAAGCGACAAATTCTCAACATCAAAATTAGATACGGCGAACCGGGTTCGAGTGTTGGGCGGAGGTCTGTGGC
Organism: Gibbula magus; assembly: GCA_936450465.1. Lineage (NCBI taxonomy): Eukaryota > Metazoa > Mollusca > Gastropoda > Trochida > Trochidae > Gibbula > Gibbula magus. The sequence goes on along the minus strand of OW388296.1, from coordinate 66,899,311 downwards.
AAGCGAATATACTATCTGATTAATGGTTACAAAGTTACGCGGGTTATCGGTGTATCTAGACATGTGCTATTCATTATGCTAAATGAATGGTTAAATTTATTAAAGTAATTTGTTTATGTTTGCATAGGTAAACGTTGTTGAATTATTTATGAAGTTATGATATCTTCTCGTTTGAAATTATAATACCCTGTTTGAAAACGACCTTCACTATATGTTCTAGACTTCAACAGGTTCCTCTACAATTATTGATATAAATTCTCTGGATAGCTGATTAGATTCTGTTGTAACCGCCACTACTGTGAGTATATATTCATGACCTTGGATAATACAGTCAAGATCAGAGCAGGTATGGGTTTATGCATTAAATTACTTATGTATGTGTACCTCCTACATCAAACATATTTTAGCGTGTAAGCGCTTTTAGTATGTGTGTCGAAGGCCATTGTTGGCCAGACGGTGTACTGTCGATATGTTAATGTAAATCTGGATTTCAGAATATACACTGTGTGACATTCAAATAAAATATGTTTCATCGTCTTCTTTAGTAACGGAGAAGTGTGCATGGACCTGCCACGTCATTTGTCAATCGGTGACAAGCCTTGAGAGATTTACATTCAAATCATGACAAATGCATGACTTCTGTTAATCCCAATTACATAAGTGGTAAGAATGTTATAAAAAAAGATTTTAGTTAACATTTGTAAGTTATGGATAATTTTCATATACTAGACACAGTCTAGTCCAATCACGTATGCAAGAATTATGTTAAACGAAATAACATTTAACTATTTAGATACTATCTTAAGATTATATTGTGTCCTGTTGCACGACTGTGTATGAAACTAGCGCCTCTAATACACATATATTGGTTAATAATAATATACATTTTAACGCCTAATATCCAGTCCAAGCACTGCTCAATACATGATTACCCGGAACTTTCGGTGCCGCTACTAAGCGCCCCGCGCGATCCAATAGGTCCTTATACTTCCCATGTTCAGGCACCCATTTTAACAGCTGGGTGGGCTGAGCGCAATGTGGATGAAGTGGCTAACGCTAACCACGACACTACTGTTCTCAGTCAGATCCACATACTGTTTACATATGAAGGTTAAAGAAATAAAATCACGCGGATGAAAGGACCAGTAATTATTTAAAATATTTAGTCTAAAAATTACTCTAGCTGCACCCTTATTATGAAAATATAATTAAACCAATTTCGAAATGTTATTTAACTTGATACAAATTGAAGGGCGCACAGTCGATCCTTGACCAGAATAGAGTCTTCGAAATCTAAACAAAAACATTTGGCAAATGCATCTTAATTTTCAACTGCACCAAATGCTTGACAACGACATTAGTATCTATGTCGATACGTCGCCTACACAGAATAAAGAAGTTGTGTATCCATTAAATTGTTCTTCATTCTTCATCACTTCAACTTCTCGAATGCTTTTCAAAGATGTTACCTTAATTTGTGTTTTTGATTTTTACAATTTCATGTGTATTTTAAGATTGTTATAGACTTACTAAACTGGTAGACAAAAGAAAGTGAACACCTCTTTTTAAATCACTATAATTAAAAAACTAAATATTGTAGAAATTTGAGATAAGGTACATTTAATAGTTCATTCATGTCGGAAAACATCAAAATCCTACACTTTAACCTTTGATTAGCCAGTTTTGCACACAAGAAAAAAAAAAGATGTAGGGGTAAAAAAACACAACCAAAACACGTTAATTTTAATTCTTTCTCATGATTCTCTTATGTCTTTCAATTTGTGAAATTTGCCACATGGGTGCCAAATGTGGTCGATTCGTGTGTCAACGCATTATGGAATGCACTGTCTAATCGAGAATTAAACATGTCTTATGACGTCACCTGACAGCTGTTTCTGTCTTCATGCAAAACCTGCATCGACGCTTGTTCATTAACTGGAGGATGTGATTTGATTCTAATATAATCTAATCTATTTGATTGAGGACCGTCTGACAGTTGTCCAAGTCTTGAGAGAATAGAAATCATTGTAAAGCTGTAACGTTGCATGCAAAACCGACGTTGTCACAGCCATAATGAAATTAGCCATACATCAAGGATTCAGGGGTCAGTACCTGTCTATTGAGCAGTCATAAACATCGACTCTACCAGTCCAAGGTATTCTGGTGCATGTGTACATAGTGACACGCCGATCTATGGTGGTCGCCGTCAATGACGTCACTCAGAGATAGCGTTGGCGGCGGTCTAACGCAAGTAGATATCAGCCTTGGTGGGGCAAAAAGACCATTGTTTTTTTGTGTTCTGGGATTGTCAAATGTCTCCCCAACTCGGCTGTAATGTGACAACACATTGACATTAGAAATGAAGGAACAAGGGCGATTCTTGTAGCTTTGGTATCCGTTGCCCAGCTTTTGTCAAATTTCAGAAGTTATTCACGTTTTTCTGGTGTTACTTTTGACGGTTTTTTAGATGGTTTTTTTCACAGATGGATGTCCAACATTAATAATGTGTAGCAATTTTACCTATGTGTCACGTCACTTTACACCAGTATGAAGGTCACGTGATTATCAATATTTTCCAATTTTCTCCAAAATGTGTTGATATGGTTTTATTTCATCTTTAAAAAACAAAAGTTAATGTTTAGACCCTGTGTATCCGATGCTTACTGTCAACATCAATAATATAAATTTTCATAATTTTCCATAATTTCATTTTAAAACGTGTATACTTTCTTTTGCCTGTCAGTTTAGTAGAAAATTGTAGACTTCAACTTCAACTTCAACTTCATTTATTCTCTAAAAACCAACTTTGGTGGTATACGAGTACATTATTCATCATCAATCATATAATATACAATGTGTCAAAATGGCGGTGGCTTATAACAGGATATTTTCAAGTACACTCATATATACAAAAACGTCAGGTTTCTCAGCTTTTGAAATTGTAGAGAATATAATGTTTATGAACTTTGCCGGGTTTCTTAAAACAATAAAGTCTTGTGTGGTGAAGATTTGTCTATAAGATGAAATATTTGCGAATTTAAGTGATCTTGCTGAACATAATTTGTTCTGGTTTCATGGAAAGTAGGACAACGAAAAATATAGTGAAATTCAAGTGAAAAACAATAACAACAACTAATCTAAAACAAAACTTATAATTAAAAGCTATGGGCTCGTTTTCCCCGTGAATTTATAAAACAAAATCATCGAATATAAAGTATCGATTTCCATTTACCTGATCTTGCTATTTGATATGAAAAACAAAACAAAAACTAGTTTAAAATTAATTTCAAGGGCATTTAGAAATTGAATACAATATCAAATCAATATTTTATAGTTTAAGAGAACGAAGTTTTTTATCCAGAATATCAGGATAGTCTTATAAGAAAATGTTCTTTAAAATCTCATATAGACTAAATTTTAGTCTAGGACTTGGCAGGCTTGAAATGGTAATGAAGAAGGCTAGCGCTACTCCGACTGGCTCAAGTCGACAAGGTGCAAGATAGTTATCAAAACTTACGTTTATTGGAACGGAAAGTGCCACTCGTACATTTCCCCTTATCGGACTGGGGAAGGGTACAATAGACATAAAATACCGGCCTATCGTAATGTGTAGAGACGCACAGAGCCACATTTATCATTCACAGGTGTAAATGTACAGCTTGATATTCTCCAACTGTTACAGTCATCATTATCAGAGAAGTACATAACATTAAAGAACATTGTTTATACACCGTGCTGTGTTATTACAGCGTGATCCTGAAACTGCCCATTATTATTGGGTGTTTGCCTTGTAATCGCACCCAGAGATATTACCTTTTGAACTGAAACTGTTAAGATCTTTGCTCCCGGATATAATTTACTTGTGAAACTTAAGCTTTGAGTTGGAGGCTATGCTACCCTCAGGATGCATAAGCAGTGATGGAAAGATAGTGGACATGGGAGTGTAGAGATGCAGAGGGCAGTGTGGCAGTGTGGCAATATCCACAGTTGGATCTTTCTCTGGCGACAGACTGTGTTGCTGTAATTACTTACGGAAACCTGATATCACATTCTAATTGGATTGCCTTTATTGCCCAAACACGATAAATTCTAGTCTTTCTAATTACCAGCAACCACGTGTTTCTTTTCACAACCACGTTATTATGGGGTAATGTGACCCCATGTACGGTTACATGATAATCTAGCTGGACCTATAACAACCCCTTGTCTTAAACCTAAGGTATATTGGACAAACTTGTATTATTTTCAAAGAGGGGGAAAGAAGCTGCATTATTTATTTGGAGAAAAGGAAAAATATAAACAAACACGATCTCACTTGGAAAAATATAGACGAAAGTTCAAATCCGCCCCTTGGCTAATTTAAACCGGGAGAGGGCCTGAGAAAACCCAAAGTCGGGACAACTCCACAGCTGCTCAAGAACTTTAATTTTCTTTTTGATTTGTCAACCATACCTATCTTAAAGTATTTTCGATTTGAACATGTGTGTTTGTGACTCGCTGCTTACTAGAGCGTGCAGCGTCGGTTGACTGTCAAATGGGGCAGGCCTGGAACCAATGCTCCATCAACGCTGAACGCTGACCTAGAAATCCGTGCCTAAACACAGGATAAGATTTCATCTTCATATCGCGGCAAATAAACATGAGCAGCTGATTTCTTCAAACGTACGACTCGCAGCCTGATTCGATAACACTCATTACTGACTAGCGCTGCCGGTGACAGACAGAACGCAGTTGAGACGCCGTTTGCGCTGGGAGCCAACTGGGAGAACCAGTTCTTTGACAGACGACATTACAACCGTGGCGCCTTAGCCTTGAAGACGCTTGGAGAGATATCTGAAGACGTCAGAGAAATTTGTTCTTGAAAAAGCAAATTTATTTTGAAGTTGCTTGATTAAAGATCATCGTGTGCGCAGAATACTATCAGTCTGTGCTGTGTAACTTCATCGTCTTCAGGGGCTACTTCCAGTTTGGAATTTATTTTAAATTTGGCGTCGGAACTTTGTTTGAAGATTACAGGGCTGAGCGGCAATCAGTTGGAAACCCTGCAGATACAAAAGGTTACGGACAGCACAGTGTGTGAAGAAAAGCCTGACGTTTGGAATTGAACGTTTTATTCTCACAATTCAACGCTGCATATTAGCTGTCAAAGTAAAACGGCTTCAGAGATATTATCTGCAACATTTGTCTGCGGCTGTCAAATACTTTTCACTGATTTTACGTCATCTGCCTGGAGAAATCATATCAAGACAAGGAACATTTCCAGTCACAACCCAAGCCAACAGCGTATTCAGACTAACGACAGACCTAAACAGAGGTTTCCGCAGAACTGTCATAAAACTTCAGTTGTCGCATATAAACCATATCTAGACCGACGACATCATACATCCCGGAGTCCTTAGTCTCATATCACTTCGAGAAGCAAGGAACACCAACGGATCCATTGGAGTTGCTGGAATCTTTCATCAATTTCAGTTGTCACTCAAACGAAACATCGTATTTGAACTACAGCCATCATTCGTGATTTTTTTTAACCTCTCTATCTCTAATCTTGGCACTTTCTAGCACAACTCATTTATACTGGGACATATCATATCGTGGAACTTTATTGACTTAACCGAAACGTCAAAAAAGTGTTGTTTCAGTAGAAATCCAATCTTGCCTGATAGAAGAGCGTGGTACTGTACCGTGTTAAAGTATCGGACCTACTACACAGTACACAGGTGAAAGCTGTTCCCAGTCTCTCATTGTTACCATCAGGGCCAAGTGACTGGAACAATTGCTCCTAGTTTTACACAATGGCCAACTCAGGATATGGGAGAATTAACTCGAATTGTAAGTACATCGCAAACGATTTCTTGAATATTTTTTATTTTATGTACATTGTAAACTGATTTTCATGAAACGTTTGTTTTGACGTAATCATAAACATATGTACAAATTAAATGAACATGTTAGAAAATTGCAAACAAATTTCGAGAAATGTGAAGTGCAGTGTTGGTATATATCCACAAAGGGTTAAAACCAGTAATGATTGGCATATATTCAAAGTAACAATTAAGTAATTGGTAAGTTTTATCTCGAGAGTTACATACACATTTGAATATAGTGTTTAAATAACTTACGTTGTGATTTTGTTTTCAAAAATTGTTACTAAAAGTACCTGCCATGTGTGTATGTGAACTTCATAATTCTGGTTCTTATTCTATTCTTATCTAAAGTGAGCTTTAATTTTTCATTTGATTTTTAATATTTCTTTTGGAATTTATTTACTTTTCTTAGTTTTGAGCTTATTGGCATTTTTGCCTGACAAAATAACTTTATTGACAATAGTTTTAGATAAAAAAAATGTTGCCCATTGTATGCCAACTAATCTAATGAAACGTGTCATTTAATCATCGTGTGTTCACAATAAGAATATTACTATAATCTATAGTTTAACCTCTTTTTCAATGTCATGTTATCTTGCATAATATATTACCACATTTTAAAATTCCTGTTCATGATGGTGCCAAGGTTCTCTAAGATTTAAGTTAAATAAGTGTAAGATGTTGTTTGCAACGTAAAACGAGAAGTAAATATTATGTTATGAGGAGCATTCTTGAATAATGTCAAAAACACGCACCAATGTTTTCTAAACTTGAACCAATTACCGCGCCGTTGGTGCCATTGTCATGGCTCAATTGCGTTTGATTATGTATGGCATCCCAGGGCTATCGTCTAACAAATACACCTTAATCAAATCAATTAAGAAAATACCTTAATCGTTTCCAGATGCAAATGGAGTTCAAAACATGCCCTCTGAAAACTAGACTGTCCAACTGTCAGTAATGCTTCGTAGTTATATTTACTGCTTTGGGACGTTTGTTGGCTTTCTAATTTCTTATCGAAAGCGTCACGTTTTCTTATCAAAAGTTTGGCTTTATTGTGATGGTTCAAAGGATATGTTATGAAGACAGAGTATCTCAGTACAATATATATATTTAATATACGTAAAGAATGTCTGGGATTGTCAAAATGTGTTGTATGTTGTAGATGCACAAACTATAAGGAAACGAAAACAAAGGACATAACTAGTCTTGCTCTATTATAACTATTTATCATACTTTTGGGACCTCGTATACAGTCTAGATGCCATTGAAACAGTCTACAAAACTGAATTCATATGAAAATTTAAAAATGAGAAATTGGACTTTGGTAATCCATCATTATGATATACGTTGTTTAATAGCTAATTAAATTAAATTAAAGGTCGGGCAGAATATGTGAACTTCCATTGTTTAGTATACCCCCTGACCATGTATCGAATCTCTTGTCAAATTGCATTATTAATTCTATGTTGACTAAGCATTCTCTTTTGACAATGACTATAGGTTTGTTAACTTTCTGGAGAATTTTAAGACGATTATGTCAGATTTCCTTTCGGTTGTACGCTACAGGGTTGAACATGCATTGTGCTTGCTAAGACTGTTTAATTTTTTTTTTCAATTTAATTCACTTCAAAATAATATATACTTCTGAAAAGCAGTTTAAAATTTAGCTAATCGTTTTTTTAATTGTCCTTCTCCGAATACCCTTTCCAAAAATGAAGAAAAATAACATTTTGAAATGAATGAATAAATAAAAGTTTAAAACTTAACATTCTTAACGAAGTGAATAAACTCTAGCTCGATGGAATAATAATGCCATTCTTACTATCCTAAAACGAGAAGATTTTTGAAAGAAGTACATTTTATTCCAATGAAAAAGGACATCAAACTGACCAATATTACTTAAAATATGTGTTTAAAAGAAATGAATAATAATATGAATTCTAGCTCGAGTGAGCAAGGAAATAAGTCTGATCATTTTGTAAACTTTAAGATATGTTAACAGCACCAGAGACCGTAGTCTGTGACGGAAAGTAACGAGATTGAACAAGGACAACCGTCATGGTTAATCAATTCCATTTTAAAGATGTACGAATGTTCAAAAGAAATAAATAAAGTCTAATTCTGCAGATATCTTGCCATAGTCCTTCTGTAGAGATATGTTTACAAAATTTAGCTCGGTCGAAGACAATGCATTCTGCAGTTATAAGTTTTAAACGCGAAAAAAAGCCTAGCTCGGAAGTCCAAGGCAACATTATCACCATTTTATAGAGACATGTTAACACAAAGCTCAGCATGCTAAGTTTTTAACGCGTGAACAAAGTCTAGTTCTGCTGAACAATTCTCACTATTGTATAGAGATCACCTTCCAAACGCAAGGCATAACTCTTGCCAGTCTCCATATATAGCTGATTTAAGCTTTGCAGTATTTCCCTCGCTTTGCCGTGCCAAGATAGTGGATGGCTGCACCTGAAATTTAATGGGCCCCGATTTCCTAGAAACACTGCAAGGCCTGAATCAGCCAGTAATGGAGACTGGAGACCTTGCATTTGGCAGTTGTGTAGAGATATGTTAACAATGCTAATAAAGTCTAGCTCATCAGACAACAACAGACATGTTGTAGATATATAAGTTTCAAACGCGTGAACAAAGTCTAGCTCTGATGAACATGATCATCATTCTCACCATTGTAAACTTAAGGACCCATAATAAAGTCTAGCTCAGTCCAACACAATGCAAATGCTATGCATGGTGTAGGTAGAAGTTATAAACGCATGGACCCAGTCTAGCTCGGAAGAACAAGAACATCTTTCTCACCATTTTATAGAACACGTAATACGGTCTAACTTGGCTGAACACAACATAATGTTGTAGGTAGAAGTCTTAAAAGCGTGGACAAAGTCAAGCTCGGAAGAACAAGAACATCTTTCTCACCATTTTATAGAACACGTAATAAGGTCTAACTTGGCTGAACACAACATAATGTTGTAGGTAGAAGTCTTAAAAGCGTGGACAAAGTCAAGCTCGGAAGAACAAGAACATATTTCTCACCATTTTATAGAACAACACGTAATAAGGTCTAACTTGGCTGAACACAACACAATGCTTAGCATGTTGTAGATATAAGTTTTAAACGCGTGAACAAAGTCTAGCTCAATGGTGCTAGGACGTTATGCTTGCTATGTTAAAGGATCGTGTTTTCAGCTCGAACAATCGTCAACAGAAGTTTGAATATACAAGACAACATCGCTCGTGCTCCCATAGAAAATAAACTTTAATGCAAAACGCTTGAAGGACCTTGTCAAAATAAAAACATGCTGCGCCCAATGTACCACGATATGGCGGCGATCACTTCAATATGTGCCACAACCAAAGGGCGAATGTGAACTTGATTCCAGTAGATTTTTTAATTTTTGAAAAACTATTTATTTTCACAATGGCCCTCCTACTTACTGTCCATTGTATTAATTGAAGCTAATGGAATATGAACTTTTTACATATTAACATAATAAATACAAATTTGATTAAAGAAGTATTCCACGCCTTGGTTAAGCGTTTGCTGTTGTCATGGTAATGGCAGATCTTTGCTTATAACGTCCAAGGCATCCTATGATATACGAGGTCACGGGGTCGGTTCATAAGCTGTTGGTACAACAAATGCTGGCGGTTGGTGCCTACCTCTAAGGGTGTGAGTTTAAATGTGGAGACTCGTATCCAAAAAGTACAAGAATTGTAGCTAATGTGACTCTAAAATATAACAATATTTAACGTTCACTATCTAAAGGACATGTATTTCTTAAAATACCATCTAAATCATCTACATGTATTAACAATACATTTGTGTAGATTTGTAGATTACATTATTATTGTGCTAATATTACATCTGATATATAGTATATATATGAGAATAGGTGAGAATATCGAATTATAGGTTATTTATCATATCATTTAATTTCAAATGTTCATGATTAAATTTTCAGTTTTAACATTCTGGCTTCTTGTTCAGCTTTAGTGTGTGTTATTTTAATTGTTGTATTGTATTCTAACTTTGGAAAAGGACCAAACCTATGAAAAACGCACACTTGGCGTACATATTCAAATTGAATAAACAGCCTATCTTCTGTTTAACCACATGTGTCTGAACCATTGGCCAAACCTACACACTGATACACACAATCCGACGTTGGCAGTTTCTAATGTCAGAAATGTATATACACTAATTACACGACTCCCAGATATCAAATCTTGTTGACATATTTATGTTTCATGATTTAAAACATAGATTCAAGGAATTAAGATTAATAAATTTTTTCAAGAGTTAGCTTATACACACACGTTGATATTTTTAAAATCATAAAACAAGATATCAGTCGTAAAATAGCCATAACACACACGATATGAAAACAAGTTATCAAGGCAGACATATAAATATTTCTATATAATATCTTTAATTCAAATTAAGCGTTAACTTGGGGTATCAGCCCATAGCCCTCCGTGTGTGCGCTATCTCTTATCTCATAACTAACTTATCTCTTTGGAAGTTCGTATCTCCTTTATCTCTGCTGTCGTGAGTTTTAACCCCCTCCGCCGACCTATCCCTAGTTCATATCACGACGTTGAGAAAGCCGATCACAGATTCCCCTGTATGTTTACATAGCTTATCTGTCAACTTTCAGCTACCCTTTGCTTTCCGCGTTATCTGTTGTTACAATTGCATTTTTTGCGAATATCCCCCGAAAACACATGTGTCTCCTAGCGGGAGAGACTTGTTTATCAGACGTTTTAGAAATGATAAGAGAAAAATCGGTTTAAATCTTCGCTGTCGGCATCGACTGATGCCATGCTAAATGACAAGCGCATGATTTAAGAGAGCGTACAGTAGCGACTGTTCCCCCTTCGGCGGATAATGTTCCCAGAACGGGGGACGGCGTCTTGAGAACCGTCTCATGCTGTTAAGGTCCTCAAATCTTTGACAGCTTCTAATAGATGTTCTTGAAACCATTTTGAGTTTATCGACTGAGACCGAAAATTCATTGAGTCGGCAGTTTTGTAATCTAAAGTCGTCCGAAGTGGTAATTTCGTGTGCCAGATTCCTAGAGTTTCGTTCAGTAAAGAGTGTGACAGAATATGGTTCCAGGATGAGCTGATATGAGAGCCATTTCGATCCGTCGTTTCCAATTCCATTTTACCAGAGTTTAATAAATTCTTTTATTGTATTTGTGTCTAGAAATGATTGTGATATCTGAAACGTGTTTCACTGTTATTGATAGTTTGTGGCAGAGTTTATCATTATGTATAGGTCAACGTCGCCAAAGACCTCGTCTTTCAGTGATGAATATTATTCATTCATACAGCTGCATCCTAAACGTGTTTTCACCTACGTGAGTATCTTAATGCAAATTTCATGTAAAATGGTCCAATTAAATAACATCATGACTTGCTTTGCACGGTGATGTTTTAAAAGACAGGCTGTTAGCCCGAGTGCCTCTCCATAATAATGAAATGAAGGGCCGAGATATATTATAATCCAGGATTGAGGAGTTAGATAACATTCAAACTTATCGTTTACCTTTTCAAGAATGACCATAAAAGCTCCAAAGACACAATTGTTTTTTCAATTCCATATTCACATATAGAATACTAAACGATGTCCCGTTAGATAACATGTTTATGAAACGACTGGATGGTTTGGTATTTTAACGAGCGAAAGCGAGTTAAATACCGATGCCATTCACGAGTTTCATAAACATGTTATCAAACGGGACCGAGTTTAGTATTTTATTTATTAGTCAATGATGTAAATAGCGCTGAATTGCAAGAAAATCGTTTTCAGTTACGCTTACTTGCAAATAGGCCACCCGCTATTGCAGTCGCGCGGCTAACATTGAGACGTCAACCAAAAACAACTATGACGTCACGCGCCGATTATGACGTTACGACAGCACGAGGTGGTATCACACATGTGTGTAACGAACTCATTGTTATCTAATGAGTGATCTCACCTAGGTTGAGTAAAAAAAATGATATTTACCTCTCGAATCCTGAAATATGAACAGCGGGGTAACAATAGGATGACGTCACAAATGAGATTTGTCTTATACTGTGTCTTAAAGCATAAGGGGTTATTCCTCTTTCAACCTTGAAATTACCTTATTTGGAACATATTTGTGAACTAGTTCTTCTTATAAATGCATCTTGATTAACAACATGTAGAGCTTAAAGGAGCTGTACCACGTTTTATTATGGAAGTAAAGAGAACTCACAAAATGGATTAGAAATGTTACCAATAGCAAAACAGTCCTCCACAATCAATAAGTTCTAAAACGAATGTCTCGGTTCGGTTAAGCCGCTTATCGACCCCCGATCCTCGAATTAAAAGGTGATCACAGTAAAATGGCCGCTAGCAGTTTTCGATTTTGACCAAGCTTCCAACTACTATGGAATAAGTAAAGATATACTACATCAATTATCATTACAAATGACAAGGTTGAACATTTAAAAAATAAGAAAAGAGCGTTTTTCAGTGCCTTTAAATATACGGTATTCAAGTTCGGTTTTATAGAACGGCAGGGTTATTTTTCTGACAAAATCTGACAAATCTGAGATTCCCTTTGCTGATGCCGACCAAAAACGGGGTCATGTCACGTCTTTGTCTCGAAGAGGAGAAGTTCTATGCAAGATCACCTTCTGATTATTGCATAATGAGAACGTTGACGTTTGTGACAAAATCTTAATAGTTTCTTGCAATGTTCGTGTCCGGGTACTTAAAACGGTAGTTATCGACAAAGGCCTTTGATATGAAGTCATCCATTATATAGAGCACACGGTTTCTTTCGTCTATATATCTTGTTACGTTTTATGGTAGGTATATTGCAGTCTTTGAAGAACGTTGCTAACGAAACTGCCAGGATTATAAGATTCGATATAGTAAACTGTTTCACACATGTAGTGAATATTTAGTGCCCACCTGCTGTACCGGTATAGTCTTGTGTAGTGTCAGTAATACGGATCCTTAAAGGCACTGTAGTACCTTTTTGGCATCTTTATTTTTTCTCAAATTTTGCGTTTATTATTTAAGTTTAAATAATATATTGTTGCGTTAGAGGGTAATACATCTCATCAAACGACCCTATATATCGTATCCATAGAAAAACCCTTTCCCTCTGATTGGAAGAAAATGGTGCGACGTATAAAGCGTCAATTTTGTGGAACTCTTCAGTGTGAGAGGAAGATGTGTAGGTCTCATGCGATTTAAGAGTTCAGACATCAAGATGGTTGACTATTCTATCATTGTATTATATTTAAAACTATACTCTGGGTGCTGAGTCATCGCTACATCAGTCAGATCACCTAAACTACGTTCGAGCGGACATTTTAATGTGAACACCTTAAAATGACTGCTCGATGGGAAATGGACTCGCATGGCTTAACCAAACTATGTACATTCGTTGTATAATTATCTATATCGATTCGGGAGTATTATTTAGCCATTTGTAACATATATTTACTTGTTGGTGTGGGCACTGTATTTAAAAAAAACGGCGTGCTACAGCGCCTTTAAAACTTATTCTGATACTTACATTATAATTATTTCATATATCATTATATCATATCAAATATCACTTTATCGAATATTGCATAGGAGCCTCTGAGAAATGAGTGTTTAGTATTCAAATATTCAAAGGTTCAAAACAAAAGCGGAGTACTTTAAAGGTTTGTCAAATCAAGAGCAGACCACTTCCAGGGAGAATTTCCCTGCAGAATCTCTGGGTGGTCACGTGAAGTATGTTACTTTCAAAAGAACTCCAGATTTTTTAACTGACGTTAAAACCGTAAGCCGGAATCCCCGTTGTTTAATCTGAGCGAGCGTTGACGACATGTAGCGATTCTCAGAAAAAAAAATCCTTAAATAAATAAGGTCTTTAAGTTGTAAGTGTCAAGTTGTTGTTTTAGAAAGTCAACGCACACTTGTCGGGTTTGACCTCATGTTGTTCTATTTTTGACATTCTGCGTTTTCGGCACGGCATTCAATACGCGAGAAGCACGTGCATTATGTGTATCAACTTTCCCTTGGCCTTCAGTCAGAGGTCACGCCGCGTTTCCCGCCTTACGACCAAAACACGATCACGCGAGATGTTTACCGTTAACTCGCCCTTTCTGACCCTTGACAATACATATTGGTATGATTGCACGAGCCAGATGTGACAGATGGGCCAACAAACTCCTAATCCCACATGCTCATAACCGAACCGTATCATCGTGGCGGAGAGTTCAAATAGTAAGGATCGTTCCGCGTCAAACTCGATGTTTACACTAAGTGCGATTAAAAGATAACCTTTGACAAGTGCGAGCCAACGAGATATTAATAATATTGTGAGGGAGCGTCATATTAATAATGGTATGGCTTCTTCACTCAGCGTATTTATCATCTTCGCACGTGCAAAGAGTTCAATAACAGGTTCTCCACTCTACGTCGCAAGTGCGCATGTGCAGCCGGATGTTAAACAGATGTGCGTACAACACGTGCGCAATTAGGTCAACGTTATGGCCATGCTTCTGACTGATTAAACAGATGTATATATCGTGTTTGGACCATAACAACTAATGGAACCCATTTGAGTTGAGGTATGAGAGACAATTAAGTAGATACATGTCTCCCAAACTCATTTGACTTCATCTCGTTGCTTTACTTTCGTTTTCGCGATTAAACGAATCTTTTAATTTACTACATTAATAAATCTAATCTCAATATGCAATTATTGTAGACTTTTTACGCATGTCTCTCTCGGCAAATGCTATTAAATAGACATTTAAAACGTGTTGAATGCATTAATGACAAACTTAGTATGTTTGTAACCAGAGACCATAAAATTAGTTCATGGACTCTGTTGTAATATTTTAGAAACAGGTTCTTTAACATACAAATTTTAAATCTTCATCACTTTTAGTATTTGCTGACTTGGTGATCCCTTAGAAGTTGGTCAAATACATGTTTATCTAATACAAACATGCATGTACATACTTGACATAATTTGCTCGAAACACCTCGATATTAAAATCTATCCGGCAAACCTAAAACACTTATCAACTTTATTAAGGCTTGCTTAGAAGCCATGTCAATGGTATATCGGGGAAAATAAATCAAGTTGTTTTAAGCGGACGCGATTGTTCTGAAAAACTACAGAAAACTGATCTGTTTCCGAACGCGGAGAAGTGGCATGGCTTTGTTATATGAGCTCTCGGGACCCTATTCGCTTTGTTTTCTTTCCTGTTTAAAACTAACTTTGACAAAAAAAGTTGAAATTCAAAAGTCGGTGGGCGTTGTCGAAAGAAAGAGAATTAGTTTATAAGGATAACATTTAAAACTTTGCAGACTTCCTTTGATATCAATACGTACAGCTGTTGGACATCTTAATTCTCAGCGTAAATTCAACCTTTTATCAGTTGGGGTCTATTTGTATTGCTTCAATAAAAAGGAGCCTCAAGCTTTTATCAAAACTTATTTTTTAATCTTAAAAGTCGATTTGAATTCACGTCATACTTGAGTGGATAAAGAGAAGAACCCTTTGAAGTTAAAATACGTGCTCATGAAATCCAATGGGAATTATTTTCTTGTACATGATTTTTAACTGCTAACGGTTAAGTAGGACATGTTGCTTGATATTACGTTATGTCATTTCAGTGATTACTGAAACTAGCCTTTCATATTTTAATGACAGTTGAAGTAACTTTATATCTGACTGGATAATTAACTATTTCATTACTTCCCAGTAATTCGGATTCTCCTCAAAGACGTAAGACGTTCATGGCAAACTTGACTTAGTCATGATCGCGTATAATTGATCAACGTTGTAGTGCCTTTGAACCATATCAAATCATGTTTTAAATTTAACGTATAGTGATATTGTACGGTTAAACGAGTTACATAATATGTCATATACATATATAGCAAAAAGTGCAATTTCATACACTTGGAAGACGCACCAAAAATTCTCGACATAGGATAGCAATTTAGGATGGCCATGAACTAAACATACATAAGCTACGCTTAGCATTATTGGCACAAAGAAAATTTATATCATTTAAAATGGTTATTCAAGATGGACATTGAAGCCGAATGGTCTTTTTATTAGTTTAAGTTCGGCTTATATGTATTGCATGATCAATCAGACTTATCTCTGTTTTGATTCTTTCTGAGGGCGAGGAGAGAGAGCTCAAACATCAGAAAGCATAAATCACTGCTCAAGCTCAATGTTTTCAGATGGAGAATAATTCGACATTTCATGCAAAGTCAAATGAGCAACAGACAAGCTTAAGCTTCATTTTCAATTATTTGTCTAAACTTTATTTCAGCATCCAGTGAGAAGGAGGTGACATCCACCTGGTCCCACACCCTCAACCCGAGCTGTGGACAGAGGTTCAGGTCAGAGTTCCAGACACGCAACTTCCTCCTCAACCACGACACGCCAGGACTGTTCGCTAGAGCTCAGGTATGAGATGACTTACCTGAATCTAAAATCTGAAATATGAAATCTGAAATCTGAGTCTAAGTCTGAGTCTGAGTCTGAGTCTGGGTCTGAATCTGAATCTGGAATTTGAAATTTGAATAAAATCGGAATCGGAATCTGAGTCTGAGTCTGGAATCTGTATCCGATCCGGAATCTGAAAATTTGTATAATAATTAATCTCTTTGAAAGTCACTGTGTATTATGATTTAGGAAACATGCATACAGTCTAAGATCTCTTGAAAATATGTTTTGCTAAGCAAATGCAGAAATTTAAATGTTAAAGCTTTGCATTCAATGATAGCAATACTTATTTCATCGACATTTATTCTACCCCTGAGAGTTGCACGTATACTCACTTCTGGCTTCAGGCATTTCCGTGTCTGCAAAAGCACATGGAGCACATTTGCTCACATGCAGAAGAACAGAAAGGATCTCACCATGCGCAAAACCTTCTCCAAATGTCAACTTCTGTTTGATTTAAATATACACATGTATCGTTATAAGAAACACTCATACATGAGAGAATGCACTTTAAATTGAGAACATGTTAGGACAACAATGACTTTACCCAACGGTCCACTAATTGCCTACTACCAAGACGAAATGCAAAATCACTATTCCAATCTTTACAGCATTTCTCCACGTTTCTGAAACCATTGTTATGGGGTCTTAGGAATCTGTGTAACAATAATTTGAAGTATTTTACTCCAAGTGTAGGATTGTTTTCTTAAGAAAATATTCCAATGCCGTGACCATCGAGTTATGCTAAAGGCCTTTTCTCACAGTTCGGTGTGTAGATGAGAGCAGAGCGCCGATGAATTGATGATCTCAGTATTTTAAGTTTTCAATGAATATGCGCTTGTCAAATGGTAAAATATAAATCATTTACAATGTTACCCTTTGTTATATGGTTAAGATGGATTGTGATATAACCATGTACTTATAACATATATGTGTGAGCAGGATTCCCCTCGAACTTCGTTTCCACAAAAAGTACTGCTTTAAAGGGAGAGTAATGTTGCCATCTTGGATATTTTTGCATTACGTGAAATAAAACACGCTAATTTTGCAACTTTGTAATAGCTAAAGACACTCACTGAAAGAGTATTCACGTTGTAACACATAACATATCATAAAACTAACAAACACTTTCCTGATATACTTTAGCGAAGTCTTCCCCACTCGCAGCGCCGATGAATGGCTTCACTTCTCATTGTTTTTATTTTTCAACAAATGTGCGCTTGTCTTTATCAAGTTGTTAAATATAAAGTCATCAAACTATTAACTTCATTTATATCTTTCAATTCCACTATGTTTTAATCATACATAATAACATATGTGTAAACAGGAATATCCTCTCGAATTTCGTTTCCACAAAAAGACCCCGATAGAACCCTCCTTTTAAATATAAAATCACAAAAGTGTCAGTTTTCAACAAAGTCTTTAAATATTTCATGTTTTTTTTTTCTAGTGATGCATTAAACTCTTTCAGTATGTCTTCTGCACTACAGGAGCTTGCAGACATTCTGTAGTTATATTTTAGTATGTTTTAGTAACTATGTAAACCATCAAAGTTACTAAATTCAAGTCAGGAGAAAGAAATAAAGAAATAATAAAAGGTTTTCTCTTGTTGAAATTGGAACATAATCATATACTAGCTTTTAGTTTATTGTTGCTTCAATTACCGTTTGGTTTTTGAACTAGAGAAAAATTAAGATATGATGTCTTTTAAACTACGCGGCAAAAGAAAATTTTGCTACAACACAACATATTTCAATCCACGAATGATTGACATGCCTGGAACATAGTTACACCATTCCTGTAGAATCCAACTTAAGTTTTAAATTTTTAAATTTATCTGTTCATATTTCTTAAATATGCCTTTTAAAAAACATCGTTTGGGATCTTCTAACCCAGTCGAAATAGGAGAGGGAAATTTGGCATGTTTGCTTCTTTTATGACGTCCTTCATCAACGGTGCGTCAACGATATTAAAGTCCAAGAAGGTATATAATGCCAAAAACATCTTGTTTTAACAATATTTTCATAGTTTACAATCGGGATATAGTTTCTTTCGTCCCTTAGTTTATATTTAATGTATGGTTTGAAATTGTGCTTTCAATAATGAACATAAACTTATATTGCGGAAAGGTCCCTTCCTATATTTATCGTACCAATATGGCGTCAATTATTAAACATTAATTCCAATAAGAACCTTTTACACCATTTATGAAATTCAAAACCTTCCCTGTAAAGGTTTAAATTTCTGCTAAGTACATAATCAAACTATGTAACCTAACACCTCTGCAAGTCAAGCACACCATGTATAAGGTTAAATTGATAGTTAAACAGCCATAACCAAGACCGTTAACAGTACATGACAGTTACATTAACGCCTAACTAACGAGCGGTAACTCTAAACGGTAGTTCGTCTTACCACCGCGTGTTATTCAAGCCTGACGTTCTAAGTGAACATTCCTCGATGCGTTAAACTAGCGCTAAGTCCTACGCGTGATTATCTCTGTAATTACACCGTAATTAACGGTTAGTACCCAGATGCTTATCACTCGACGGTGCACTAGCTTTAGTTTGATTCGTACTTGCTTTTAGTACTTCAGTCACACCATGGACATATATGCACATAGTTCTATCCTATGGCTGTGTTATAACTAAGAGCCTTAATTCAGCCTTTATTTCATCCTACGTCCTTATTCAGCAATATATATAAACTGAATATATATATGGAACTGAAAACTTAAAGAAATAGAACCACAGGGATGAAGGTACAGTAATTACTCAAATTCTCGCATAAAGATTTTGTAGTTTATTGTACTGAAAACATAACGAAATGATAGGGATGAAGGTACAGTAATTATCAAAATTCCATAGACTACATTTTACTCCAGTTGTCACAATATATCACCAGCACTACGCCATTGTTCAAATTGATTTTGATCTCTGCTAAAGTATATTTTTGGACGTTAATCTAAAGGGTTTTAATTGTGTAAGTAAATCTCATTTTGTATTAGTACACAATCATGTTATATTGTGTAAATTGAACTTTTACGTTACTCATTCGTGAATCTCATCACCCACTTGTATAATCCAGTTAAACAATAACGTATTGTGTAGTTTTCCTGATCACAAAATAAAAATGGAAATGGTAAGTCGTCATACATGTATATTAGTTCTTAATTATCATTAAAGTGGTTTAAATTTTCACAACTTTGTTCTAATTGTATTCTAAGGTTTCACATACCATGGGTTTTCTGTTACCTTCAGCTATTTGAAGCGATGATGAACATCTACCACACGTCTTCACAAATCAGTGGAAACCAACTGATAAGAACTAATTCAATAAGCTCATGCTTATCAGAGTCTTGAACCTTGAAATGAAATCGAACAGGTCAGAAGTTCAAGTTCTAATGGTTTCCAGTTGATGTAACTGAGAGCAGAGTCAGGTAGTTCCGGAACCTGCCAGCGTTACATACAGTTAATCTAAATATTCCATAACGCTTCAAATATACTGACGGGCAAAAGAAAGTATAACACTCACTTGTTTTCGATTAATTCAATATCATAAAGAAACGAGATACATTTGATTATGGCACGATACAAAACCACCTTTCAACAGTAGTTTGAATGACTTAATTTGTGACTATTTTTTTTTTTAACTAAACTATCATTATTTAAAGTAGACAGGGGTAAGAAATGAAATCGGAAATTTTAAAAACTGCGTAGAGGTAATCCTTGACTGATTTAATGTTTTGGACTAATTTTCCAAACTAGTCAGTTTTTGATTACGACGTCGAAAACTCGAGATATTTGACTTATTACATAATACATTATGCATTATACATTTTACATTATAAATTATACATATGCGGTAAATACAACTGAGTGATATACTTTCTTTTGCCCGTCAGTGTATGTGTTCGGCGTCCTGCTGTTTGCCAGAAAATCCATTGACTGACTTTCCAAATTTGGCTGACTGGCCTGTTAAATTAACCACTCCCACAGAATTTGAAAGTCTATATCTTTCCTATTGATAATGTTTCTCACGGAATTGTGTTTGGAGCGACAGTAACAGATACCCTGAGGGGAAGCGAAACGATAGCAAATTTTCAACAGAGTCAAACACAAAATATTTCTGCCGGACAAAGTTGATTTTTAATGTTTGTGATGAGGAAATATCTCACAAAGAGATATAACAAATTCATTCATGAGAGTATGATCTTTTTATTTTATATCTGTCCAAACATACATGAGGTGCTGGTATTGGGATATCAAGTTGCAAATTCCAAAGATTTTAAAAAACATAATATTTGTCAATGTGTTATTAAATATGTAAGTTATGTTAGTACAAGATATTGTCGGCATAGCGTACATTCTTTGACTTTAAATCAATGACGCATCGTTGCTGTAGGATGTCATTAAACATGCAGGAAAACCATATTTCACTCTCCTCATTCGCCTGGTTAAAGAGATTTCAAAACGACGATTTTTAAAATTCCGTGTTTTTCTGAAACATGAACAGATGATGTTTCAAGGATAAAACATAAGTTTAGTTGGCTTTTAGAGAAATGGTGTAAATTTGTTTCAGTCGTGTCTGTCTCTCGTGGATATACATATTTAGTATTTTTTGTATCGTTTCTTTTGCCCCTCGGTGCATGCATATATCATGTTAGCCATAAAGCAAATCAGAGATTCAAATATGTTGCTGACCCAATGCCCTCTTGTCAAAGACGTCGTTTTGCATATAATGCACACACAATTCGTATGGTATTACCACATTCATGAGCAATAGATTTTACAAACACAAACACGAATGACCACAAGATGCATTCTGGGAAAGTATGTTTTAAAGCCTTTCCACTACTTCCAGTGCGGTTCCTCACCCGTGTACATCGTATGGAGAGCATTGTGGGCCATCTACCACATCGGCGCCATTGTTACATCCGGGTATCTGCAGAGGTTCTTCGCAACCCGCGAGGAGAACCAGATCAAATGGTTCATCTTCCTGACCAACTGGTGCTACTTCGCTCTCACCTCCTGTGCCATCTTGGATCTCATCATCTCCCTCCACTTCTACATCAACCGGAAGGACGTTCTCAAAGGTAAGCAACATCTCCAAATTCTTGTAAACATCAAGCTCTTACCAACTCCAAATGTTTATACATGTAGACGGGTGATATGTTCCAAACTGTGAGAATGACATAAATGTTTGCAAATCTATTGTTCTTCATGATCAGTTGATTATATATCTTACTCAATACAACAAAGAGAATACTTAACGATTTTCCGTTTTATACCAGTTACAAATTTATTCAAATACTTGTCACAATCAATTGCAAGCTCTTTCTGACTCAATATGGTTAAAGACGGAGACAAGGAACTCGTCCAATAGAATCTTACAAACTACCTATGCTTCAGAGCGATAGTAAGACATTATGTTCCAATCAAATCTGCGTGTATCATTAAGAGAAATGTTCCGTGAAATGTCATTCGGACGATTAAATACACGTGCAAACTGCAGCTGGAGCTTATAGTTTCTGAGATTATGCCAATGAAGAGTGCTACCGGGCGGGTAGAACACGTTCCAGGGATATGGTAATAGTTCATCAGATGAAACCTACATCGAAGGCTCTTATCTCCTTTTGACACTATGTTGATGTGGATGACAAGTGCTCCCGGTCACGCAAATCATGTTATTGGGAATTATATATGATTTGAACTTGATTTATCAGTTACATTACATGATTGTATGGAAAAAAGAAAAACAAGGTGCTTTGGAGGGTGGGGACACAGTGATGCATCGGTTAGCGTCCTGCATTTGTGGATATGACGTGTTAAATTATCATTATTGTTATTATTAAGGCACATACTGAAAGTGAAGTCTCTCGTTCAGTTGGTTTATAATGGAATCTTATTTCGTTAAATATACGTTGATGTTCCTGATGTTTCTACAAACTATTATTTGGTAGATCATCCTGACCAATTTCACTTGTGAATGGTTTGTTAGCAATCAAGCAAGCCATCTCATGTTCCGGAAATCTGCCTTGTAAATACGAACTCTTCGTTTGCGGGCGATGTTACAACATTTATTCTAAAACTTGACTCTGAAACAAGTGTTTGTTCTGAAAATATAACAATTTAATTAAATATTGAAAAAAAGAAGCTCTGTTATCAGATGTGAAAACCCCAATTCTCATAGTGAAATGAGGATGTTTTACGAATAAATACTTTTTTCAGAGTGTGAGTGTAAGATTACTACTACAGCAGTATGCAATGACCGATGATAACTATCTATCCTCTGTTCTATCCTCACTGTTGACCAGGTGCTGAGGGCAAGTTACCATGGTACTGCAAGGTCTTCTGGGTAATGACGAACATCAGCAACGCTGTAGGACTGGAGATCAGTCTCATATACTGGCTTCTGCTGCATGACTGTAAGTAATATGTTGACACCATCTACTTAAAGGGGCTGTTTGCAAAATTTATATTTCAAATTTCCCATTTATAATGATAATTTGTGTCATTCAAATTCCCTTTAGGGGATAAATCATCCTATTACATGTACACAAACCAATTATCCGTAGTGGTAATAAAGGTGTTGTGTAAAAATAATTGCATGACGGCCATGTTATTGTGAACAGCTTTAATTATTTCGAATTACAAAAAAAAACGATTCTCATGGCTTTACCGAGCCATGTACACTCATTTTTAACTTGATTTAAGAGAGAAGGATGTATTACTATTGGTTACATTATTTTAAAATACATTTCATCAACTTATTTGAGCCAAAAAAACGTGCTAGAAAAGTATCTAGTGTGATACGTCTCACATTTTCACTTAGGGTAGATTTAGCTTAATCTCCTTTAAAGAGTTACACCTGTTTGTAACTGAAATAGAAAAGGTAATTACGCTTAGGAGTCTCAGAAAAATATTTATAATTAATTATTTTTTATAAAATGATCAGTTTAAATTAAATAGTCGGGGAACCTCTGACTCTGAAAATTCGATTTTTGCAGACTCAAATGTAGACTTGTTTCGAACTATGGTGAAGTAAAGGTTGACATGTTATTAATCATCTTTGAATAAGTCATGGTGAATCGTAAAAGTATAAATTGCAAACTCGTTCACATGTAACCGTCAAAACACGAATTTTGATATGTGAATTTGCAGGAGCCTTGTGTAGTGTATATGACCTCTTCAAAACAATGGAAGCCAGGCAGAGAACTGGCATCGTTAACATAAATTACATCTGATCCAAGGACCCCATTCTAATGAAGAAAAACCATTTATCTCCAGAGGAACAATAGAATTGGTCCAATTCCGTTGTTCTCAGCAATTAATATCTCCACCATACCTGGATTCCTTCTCTGACACTGACGCTAACTATGTGGCAAATACACATTAACGACCTTGAATTGTTCTGGTATAACTGTATTTGTTTCTCTTGGTTATTTGACTTACGTAAAGGGTCACTCAACGTTAAAATATTTCTTTTTGAAAATTTCCTCTCACTAGTTACGTAGTACGACCTATATTTATCAAAATGAAGTCACAAGGAAATCGAAATCGGTTATTGCTTCAATACAAATTTAAGTGTCATTCTAATTAAATTCAGAATGTAATAAGTTGAAGTACGTGGCACATTGTATATTGTGTAACGTAGTGCAACTAATTAAGGTCTAATTTTAATTAGTCTGATATAAATGCGTATGTCTTGTTTCCCTAAATTTGAATGCTGATTGTATTTTGTTGTAGTACACATTATGTATGTACAACTCATTCTTGCAGTCTCTAAAGGTCTGACCGGCCACCTCATTCTCCCCTTCCTGACTCACGGCATGAACGTCATCTACATCCTGCTCAACCTGCTTGTAACGGCAGTGCCCGTCCGACTCCTACACTTCTACCAACCCGCTCTGTTCGGCATCATCTACGTCATCTTCAGCGTCGTGTACACCCTGTGTGGAGGCAGCAACGACGTGGACGAACCTTACATCTACTCCATATTGGACTGGAACAATACTCCTCTTTTGACTGCTGGTATCACGACAGGGGCGTCCTTTGGGGCCATTGTTATTCATGTTGTAATGTACATCATTCACACTATCCGTGTTTCTATGTTCCAGTGCTGTCATAACACTGATGATGATGATGTAATGGTTTAAATGAAATGTTTCACCTGTCTATTTGAAATAGGATTTAAATTGAAATGTTCACTCAGTAACCTATTTTTCTGAAATGTTACCTTGCCACAGTTCTCTTCTCCTGCATTCAAGAAGTCAAGAGACGAAATGTTTAATCTCCTATTGGGGTACCAACAAAACTATGATCATTTTGGCCTGGTTCCCTCTGAGGCGCTAATAGTCGCATGAAACAGTTGTCCTGAAATTTGGCAATGTATATGCTTTCCATTCTCATCCCACAGAGGTTACTCCCTTCAGATTTAAAACTGTAGGGAGTAACATCTGCGAGAAGAGAATTTATGTTTTTGGAAGGAAGAGGTTCGAAGCTGTTTAGATTATATGAAGTTTTAGTGGATTGTTAACAATTTAAATATGTTCATATAGGGACGAGCTATTTCAAATAGACGGCATAGTATTTCAAAATGTTGTTAATTTATTTTTGTAAGATATTGTTTAAATCTGTATATTTTGTATATATACTTTTCATTTGTTTTGGATAATGATGGCATTATAGATGACAACATATCATACGGCTGAGGAGAATTTTCCTAATTGTTTAACGAAGAATTTAATTGATTGATTTTCGATTTTGTTCTGAAATATCCTACCCAACGTATTCCTTCTCCCAATATATTCATTCTCTCCACACACAGGTTTCTCAAGTCATTTCAACCTCATAACCTCTGATACAAATGGAGCGTGTCTTTGATAGAAATAGACAATACTTATTTGTTGCAAATCAAAGTTGTTTGTGCAATCAGTGACGTTGTTTCAAACTTAGCATTCAGTAGCAATTGAGGTGACTGGTTTTTCTTCAACCGTGCGATACGTACATGTCTCATACAAGACAGTAGTCTATCGGAGATGAATGAGGATTTTGATTGGATAGAAACTAGAACGGTATCCATTTTGCAAATTTTCACCACAAGAGGATTCGAAACTAGAAATGTTCACTACTTATAACAGAGGTTAAACAAGAAGAAATGACTTGAGGAAGAGCTTTGTGATACCACACATGATACCAAATGGATGCCATACGTCATACCAGTTAGAGGGCATACATTCGAGATTAATTATCATGACCAGTTAAAACATTCCCGTGAAGACTATATTGTTATCCAAAAATGTTTTTGTCACTTTATTTATTAAATGTGTGCGAATATTTTCAAACCCCATTTTGTATCCGACTACAATTTTCTACTGACAATATATATCCTTCTAATTTCCTTTATCTGGAATACATTGATTGAAAAAGAACGAATTTTCTTCTCTCGAAACAATACCATGCTGTAAGGAGAACAATGTCTTAGTTGAAACATCCATAAAATCCTTTTATCGGGACCAATTTTCGTTGTTGAGAAAAGGTGATACGTCACATGTTTTCTGTAATTTTGATGTACATAATAAAGTATTATTGCATTTTAACATTGTGTTATTGTATCGTTCTTTTCCTCCGGAAAGTTGAAACCAAGGATCATGCATTGTACGGTCAAGTGTTCAATTTGGGATTGAGAAGTGAGATACATATGTCGCCAGTTTAGAACCTTAGCAGCTATTAAGCACACTATAAAAGTATTCAGTAACGGAAAATGCATGAGGAGCTGTGGATTCGTTAACAAATAATCAACGAGCCTCGAAGGGGCGAGTTGATTATTTTTAACGAATCCACTGCTCCGAATGCATTCTCCATCTAAATCCATGTGTGACGTCACGAAACATGTATATGTGATTATTTTACATTTGAAACAATAAATTTCAATTATGGGACATCAAAATCAATTATTTTGCAAATTTCGGTGCTCATTCGGATATGGTACAAGTAGCTGCGACCCTCATGAAATGGATTCTCCCACGCACGTGCAGCGCAAAACTTCCACGCGAAGCGATGTGATTGACAGCTAAAATTCTGACTGTCCATGCCTTCCATGCGTTGAAAGTCTTGACAAACAATCCTAAGGTTTCTAACAGCGTATTGTAGCCTAATAGCTAGAAGCGCTGACTACCAAGCAAAGGGTTGCATGTTCGAATCCAGGTTCATGCATAAGAAAAAATAATTTGTCTAGTTGAGAGAAATTTTAAGATCCTATTCAGATAAACCAGGACAAAATACATCAGTCTCGAAAAAAGAATTTGATTAGCCATTACTGAAAATGTCTATAAAACCTAACACCCCTCCTGACTGGGACAGTCAATGACCAGTAGATTCCTAAATAATAATCAACAATAACACAATAGAGTGACGTCATGACCATGGATTAATATCTAATAATGTTGGGCATGTTTTCTCGTTTATCCAGTACATATATTGTGTGGATAAACGGGGTTGAAGAATCCGCGCCAGAAATATAATATACCGCACTTAAGCATTATTTTGCATTAAAATATATATTCAATTGGAGTCTCAGATTCCGTTTTTATAAGCTGTTGCTTTGATAGTCAAGAAATATCCGGTCATCTTGATTTGAAACAAACAAATATTTAAACACTTTGCATATGAACCTGGTTTCTTGGTTGTTATTCGTTCAAACATAGCAGTGTCCTTAGTCTATTGGTAAACACTTACATTTCATTTTGTTGATCTAAAAATGTCGTTTTTGCTTAAAGTTTAAGCAATATTTGGGTAAGATTATGTGCAATGATGTTATTTTAGCTTTAAAGAATCAAATGTTAATATTTCAGAATAGTTTGATTCTTAATTCAATAAGAGATGTACGCCAAGTATGTATGCTCAGTCCAATATTGTTTAGTATGTTTGTCTGACCAAGTCGGCATTTTCATCATTGTTCCGCAGGCGATTTATGTTTGTTTGTGATATCTATCAAGGTCTGTAAAGGAAATTTAATAGTGTAAGATTTTACAAACAAAACCTTCAGATATTACCGTTTTTCGCAACTTAGATTTATATTAAAGGGGATTTGAAATGGATGACTGATGATGTGAAATCGAAAACTGCAAGTTGTTACAGTTATATTTAGCTATAGGTTATTGTCGTACACCAGGAAATTATGGAAATCAATTTGTGTATATACTAAATTTCACATTAACATTTCTGAAAGTGATACAAACAATTATACATTTCATCTTTTTCGCACCATGTTGCCACATGCCACGCCACGCCAGTAATATGTCAAAATACATATGGAAATAGTGCTTCTCGAAACGTCCGTTGTATACGAACTTCTTAAATCCATGAACACATGGGCTACAAATGTACGATCAAAGTTAAGAATTATTAAGGCTACGAACGTTTCGAGAATAAGGGAGCATTATTTTTCTATTGTCGCATAGTGAGATGATGGTATCGAACACCAATACAGGAATTTCTCATTGAATGAACTGACCATAGGTTAAAGATGCATCCATTGCGTTTCATAAAATTTTATTTGGCTTTATACATGCGAAAACCTGCTGATTTCATTTCAAAAGATTTCACTAAACATGCATACCCCCAAACACGAAATATATCATAATTACTAGTTTTCAATGAAACATCGTTACACACGTGCAGAAACCGAAACAACACGTATGTCCCGTTTACAAGCACAGTAGTTATTTGACCTATTAAACATTATCAACACAAATGTGTCTTTCTGCCTGTTGTGGATAAGTTTCCAAAATACTTTTGACTAATTTACGCGCGTCAATCGCGGAGCATTTTTCGACTTTCGATAAAAATCAATACGTCATTATACTGTCGACTATCATCAACATGAGGATTTTCCGCAACAGTCAGAACAGTCGAAAAAATAACACCATTTATAACATTTGGTATATGCACGGACTTAAATTACATGTAATTTAAGTCCGTGGTATATGTGACCCTCAACAACACAATGGATGCACCTGTAATATTATTAAACACTAATTTGAGCTTTGTACTTTGAGTATATAATAATATACATTTTAACGCCTAATATCCAGTGCAAGCACTGCTCAATGGCGGTACAATTATTACCCTGAAGGAATTGTACTTTCGGTGCAGCTACTAAGCGCTCCGCGCGACCATTTAGGTCCGTACCTCCCGTGTTCAGGTACCCACTTAAACAGCTGGGTGGACTGAGTGCAATGTGCCCAAGGACACAACACAGTATGAGACCCAGGTAACAAATTTTTGGTGTCTCCACCGGGATTCGAACCCGGGCCTTTGCGGTGAGAGGCAAGCACGCTAACCACTACACCACTGTGCTCCACAAGGATAAAGGAAAAATGATACATACATCCCCTTATGATAAGAACAACATCACTAAGCAAAAGAGGGTTATGAACATGAACTTTAGTTTTGGTAATGTACAGTCATGTTAAAATCGACGGTTTTCCGAGGAATAAAAATTGCAAATTAGTGCATATAGTTTCCTCGCATAACATTTGATACCTCTGATACCAGCCCGTACGCTTGCCAGTTCTGACGCAATTCAGTTAAACCAATTACAAGACCTCCAACAAAAGCTTTCGGCGCGAGAAGCTACGAGCAGATAACTCCAAACATAGTTCATTTCGTCTGTTAAGAATGCTATCAAAACGGCGACCGTTTAAAAACTGTGATGTGATTGGTCAGCTATTTGACTGGGCATTTACTGCGCTAAACTGGTTCGGAACACGCGCTTATACGGGGTGTTCTGAGACCTTGTGGCGAGGAATCTACAGAACCAGTTCGTATACCGGTAGATGCATTATTTTGCAAACTTTATTCCTCGGAACAAGGTCGATTTTAATCAGACTGGGTAACGTAAAATTCTTACCCAAGCGGGCACAGATATGGCGTGTATTAAGATTTTCATAATGGTTATGGGAATTACAGTTTTTCTAAATATAACTTGCATTTTGATTGGTTGACGGAACTTTGAGCTCATTCATGAATTGCTTAGCTCTCCTGTTCAAGCTAAATCACATAATTGAACAATTTCGAGCATACCTAATTGAAGTCACACGTCAGTAAAACATATTAAATGTTCAACCTATGTTTCCGAGACCGTATTTACAGTACTAAACTTGCAAGGCGAAGCAGCATGCAAGAGTCGCCGACTGCACTGCCGTGACGTCATTGTTTTGTGACGTCATTAACCATGACGTCATTTGGTGACGTAATTACACTCCTGTCTTGCATTCCAACAGAGCGATTATCAATTTACGTTTTCACAAATTTTCTCTCCTTCTGCGACATTGTTTACGATATTAATGAGTTGTTTACTACGTCAGTAAACCATTTTGTGAATAAAATTCAACACTTACTTTAGAATCTTTCTGGAAAAAAGAGCACAAGTTGTAAACCATTTAGATGTGCGCATCTTGAAGGTGTGAGAGAGTTTATGAATGGCGTATGAGTACAATTCGTATTTTGCAGTCTAATCAAAGATCGTGAATTCGCGTCTTGTTTTTCGATTTGTATGCATTTAAATGATCTTGGGTAAGAAAAATAATAACCAACTCGGTGCTCGGAATTACCAAATATCGCTAAAGCTCGGAGTTTATCACAATAATTAACTCGGGACAGATAACCCGTAATTCCTCGCAACTCGTTGATTATTCATATTGTAATAAATGCCTGCACAGAGAACTGTGATTTTCTCTATGTTTGACTGTTTTGCACATTAGAAACTTAAATGACTGTCTGGAAATGTGATAATAAAATCGTTGTATTATAATTGTGAAATATTGTATTTGTTTTATGATAAAGATATTAAAATTATATATATTTTTTTATATTTTTATATTTTATATTATATGTTCCTCTGTATTCTATTTTAAAGAGAAACGGTCGTGCATATTGAGTGAGAGTGATCTCCCTTGCAACTGAAAATTGACAAATTGAGTTATTTTTCAAATTATTATTCAAGTTAGCCTGGATACATACGATGTTTTGGGGTTAATGGTGTTGTTGAATTGTATTTCTATCAAACAGTGATTTTTTTTTAGCAAACCTTGAAATTAATTGACATAAATATAAATCTTTAATATAATGAAAACAAGAGTCATCAGAAGATGCCATATCCAACCGGTTCCACAAAATTTGTAAAACACATCTTTGACAGATACTTGTGTATCTACTACCGTACTTCAGTTAGTGGGTATTACAGATGCTGAGTTTCAGGTATGTTAAGGGTTTTAGACTTCTGTTCCAGAAGCAGTCAAAATCAACAACAACCAACATCCCTCTCATGTTTCTATGGAAACAGAAAAAAAATAATTTTTCAGAAAAAATCTGAAAATATCAAAAGGCACCACTTCAGTTAGTGGGTAATACACATGCAAAGTTTCAGGAAGATATGATGAACGGTTTTGGAGCTGTGCACCGGAAACGAACCTGTCTCTGAACAAAGTCCAACTTCAACATGTTTCTATGGAAACGACCAAAAATTAAATTTTCAATAATCTGACAATATCAAAAGGCACCACTTCAGTTGGTGGGTAATACACATGGAAAGTTTCAGAAAGATATCATGAACGGTTTTCGAGTTCTGCTCCGGAAACGAAATGATTACGGACAGACGGACGGACGGACGGACGGACGGACGGACAGACGGACGGGTTGATGACTATATCCCATGGTATTACATACCGGTGGGATAACACAATTCAATTTTAGGTAAAAAAAACTACAAAATAGCAATAAAATTGCATTTTCGTCTTGCATAAACGTGTAACCATAACCCTTTTATTAAAATAATGCCAAAATCATGAAATATGTTTATTGTTTTATCATGATGATAGTGTGAAATGATAGTGAAAAATGTATTTTTTTGCGCACCCCCACCTACATTGGGAGCTCATATTTAAAAAACGATAACGATATAACAGAAATGGAGTTAGCATATCTTTTTCTTTTATATAATAAAATATTAGTAATTTCGTATAGAGCCATCAAGGATGTTGATGAACATATCGGAAAATTGCCAAAAATCTAACTCCGTGAAATATATACACTTAATTTTTCAT
Source organism: Gibbula magus (assembly GCA_936450465.1). Classification (NCBI taxonomy): domain Eukaryota; kingdom Metazoa; phylum Mollusca; class Gastropoda; order Trochida; family Trochidae; genus Gibbula; species Gibbula magus. The sequence goes on along the minus strand of OW388296.1, from coordinate 66,867,806 downwards.
AGAGTTTTTCGACCCAAAATAAGCCGAGAAATTGCACTAATTTGTAAAGGTGTTTTCCAGTCTAAATATAGATCAAGTCTATTATTTTCAAGCGCAAAGCATTGTGGTCTAGCTCACACACTGTACTCCTATCCAAAAAAAACGAAAGAAAAATAAAGTTTGAGCAATGAAAGAAATCGATTATATAATTTTTGCTGGTTATTTAGTTACCATTTAATTTGATTACGTATTTTTTTACAGATATTAGAATAAATGTTTTACCCAACTAGGTATTTTGCTTGAATTTTATAATCAATGAAAATATATTCGTCATAATTTGTTGGTCCTATCTCAATAACAAAAAGTACATTAAACAGGCAATAATTTGTATATTCTCAGGACATTTAGAAACATTGTTTACATTTGAAAGCAATCGTCACATTCAGTAATGTATGACAAGTGCAGCCTAACTTGCAAGAGAAGCACGTGCAGCAAGTGCATTACATGGGTTGCTATGGCGACTATGTCCCTGGGTAAGGCACTTTATCCACAGCATTCAGTCCACCCAGGTGGTTTAATGGATACACGGGACATAGGGACCTACATTGTATACGAATTCTTTCAGGCTAATACGTGTTTATTATAATTACTTAATATACCACCGGTACCATTGAGCAGTATTGCGTCGGATATTAAGCGTTAAAAGAAGTATCATAACTAAGTTTATAGGACCAAACGTTTTGATACAAAATCATGTCTCAAAGGGAGGTTCTTAAACGTTTTATACATCGAGAATGTACGACATGCATGGTCGCACGTCTATAAGACCCCGCAGACTTAGTGTTTATTTAGTCCAAGGACACTAGTTGTGTGAACAATGTAAATATTCATTATCTTTATATACGTACATGTAAGAAATATTTCTGCTTTATCCCTGTAGATTATTATAGATAAGCTTTCTGTAGATACATATTTCATATACAATTATGTTGTGTCAAGAAATATCTTGGTGAACTTTATATGTAATAGAACAACATTCCCCGTTCAATAAAAAGAAAGTTGAACTATATAAAAAGGACTGTCTATCTACATGCCAAAGAGATGTTCACACGACGATCTTGGTGCGAGATCTTGCTGTCCGACCTTGCTGTCCGACCTTGCTGTCCGATCTTGCTGTCCGACCTTGGTGCCCGACCTTGCTGTCCGACCTTGCTGTCCGACCTTGCTGTCCGATCTTGCTGTCCGACCTTGCTGTCCGATCTTGCTGCCCGACCTTGCTGTCCGATCTTGCTGCCCGACCTTGCTGTCCGATCTTGCTGTCCGATCTTGCTGTCCGACCTTGCTGTCCGATGTTGCTGCCCGATCTTGCTGTCCGACCTTGCTGTCCGATGTTGCTGCCCGATCTTGCTGTCCGACCTTGCTGTCCGACCTTGCTGTCCGACCTTGCTGTCCGATCTTGCTGTCCGACCTTGCTGCCCGATCTTGCTGCCCAACTCCTCCGTATCCTCCCTTATTATAACATAGGGGGTTAAAAGCAAAAACGGCGTTAGTAGAAGTAAAAAAGCGTCTAATACCTAAGCAATCGGTCAATACAATTAGGCTAAATAAAAAAATGCTTGCCGCATCATTTTTGTTATTCTCCAATATCCATCTGTCCACTATAGCTAGTATATGGCTTTGCCTAAAAGGACGTGCTTCCGTGTTGTATACTTGTACAACGTTCAAGTTTTATTTTAATGGGGAAAATAAAATATTCTCCTCCCTCGTCATTATATTTTCCAACAAATAATAAAAAGATAGGCCTAGTCTTTTCTGAAAAAAGAATTGCCAGAGAATTGTATATATTTTTTTATTTCCTTGAAGGATCATAAAGAAAGTATATCCAGTTTGGTGTCACAGCAGTGCCGACAGGATAAACATGACTTCACGCAAATACCAATGACCCAGATACGATACCATGTCAGTCGCCTATACAATCATACAGGTATAGAATGCAATCATACAGGCATGACGGGTCAGTATAACTAGCTATAGGTGTCCTGGAGGGATGTGTACGTTATTTATGTAGCAAGGTAAGTGGTTCTTCTACGGACGCATATATCACGATTTTCTAATTTGAGTCGATCGATTGTGATCAATAGATGAAGTGCGTCTGAGTTGTCTTGGTAGATATAAGGTAACATTGATGGGACTGTTTCGTTTGATCCCAAGGAAAACGAATCAACGCATTTCTATGTTCACGCATTCGTTAGTGACACTACATTGACGATTTCCAGTGTTTGGGAATAGGAACATCATTGATACTTTCCTTATGAAGGATTATGCTATTTACTTAGAGCATGTGGAATGCGGAACTATGTTATGAACATAATCAGAACATGTTGTGTATGTTTACTCGCACAGTACACGCTTCAGTGATTTCGCACGGTAAGTGATATTTAGTGAATGCTATGCCTTGTATTGCAATTCGGACAACAAGACGATCAATATATTCCCTCATGGAAATAGGGACATGCAAAACTGTGGTACGTTTATCAACGAAAATATCTCTACGCAGCATATATATTACGACTTCTCCCTATATGGACAGTAACAGTCAATATTTGATTGTGACAAGTGGTAAGGAAGTGGACATTTGTCGTGATAACAAGATAACAAAACGATCAATTTTCTCATACTTAGCGAGGCGCCTTCTTACCTTGTCGACACAATAAGAAATACATGTGTACATAATTTATCATCCAAAACTGGCTCCCACAGTATATATCGCTTGTGTGAGATCAAGCGATATCTACAAACGATATCTACTTTGTAGATATCGTTACAATCAAATCGTCATTAACCTATTACATCATCAGTCAATGACATCATAAGGCTTTGACATCACTGAGATCACTACTGACAAAGCTGTGACGTCACAAAGTTTTTTGTTTCAGATATGCAAATAATTGTTGAAGAATGATTTTGAATGGTAAATAAAATCTCATCATCGTGTATTCTGATATCAAATATATCAACACTCGTTGATTAAAGTAAAAATATCCTCACCAAGTCTCGGATATTTGTAACTTTAATCAACTCGAGCTGATATATTTGATTTCAGAAGACACGAGGGTGAGATTCTCTAAATATCCTCCGAACAGAGATGGCACTGAGCTGCAGTATACCTACATTTATACACGTAAATGTAAGTAGATATGCCACTGAATTGAGAATGTTGACGTGGCCTCCAGACACATCGGTATTGAAGCATTGTTGTTCATTACAGTGGCTTAGATTTACGACAGTGATCTTTAGAAACCATAACTTAGTATTCGTTGATCAATGGACTTACTATTTGAATTTTCCGGTGAGATTTATACTGTTGTTGGCAGTACACGATGTTTGTTTCATCTTCATCATCAACTTTTCTGGTGAATGAAGTGATGTGTACAGTACTTTGATTGAGTAAATAAATACCTTTCCAATTTCCTACCTTTCCTACTTCAATACCTTGATTGTCCAAGCGGAAAACTGGTCGTTCATCTCTGTTGTGAAACATATTTGCGCTAAACATGGCCTGTGACCAAACAAGCTAGACAGATTATTAAAAAAATGTCTCTTAAAGGGACTGTACCACGTTTTCTAGTGGAATAAAGAGATCTCACCAAATGGGAAAATAATGTTACCAAAACAATCCTACCCAATCAATAGACAAAGTTCTTAAAGTTCATGTTTCTCATCCTCGAATCGAAAGGTGTTCAAACTAAAATGGCCGCTAGCAGCTTTGGTTTTTATAAGTGACACCGTTTGCTCCGACTGCGGATAATCGGGTCGTGTAATGGGCTGTTTTTCTCTTTTAAGTAAAGATACACTTCATTAACTTTTAGTATAAATGTCAAATGTGTACATATAAAAAATGGGGGAAAATCGTGCTACAGTGCCTTTAAATTCCCCTCGAAGATTGATGATAGAGTTGTGTGTACCGCCCGGGTCAAGACCTCACAAATGAAACGTTGTCAATTGTAGTAGGTCAAATTTACGACTTTGATCTATAGAAACAACCTCGATCTCGATCTGTTGATCAATACAGGACCCGATTGTAACGTGTGAAAATGATGTTAGATACAAAGCATTTAAGATTTCCATTTCTTAAAATGATCCTTATAATGTTTTGGTATATTGATCAGTGGACGTTGCATGTGAAGAACAATGTGTACAAAGTTTCAGACCAGGGGCCCATAAAATACAATATGATACAAACGGCATAGAACAAGAATATTTTCTGGATAACAACTTCTTTAATGTGAAAATACACGACCTTTCGGAGTACATACTCACTCCTTCATCAGGTGGAATGTAAGAAAATAACAAATTAAGATATTATGATACATTTATATAGCAAACAAAACAATGGTGAATAAACTCAATCAGGCATAGAATTACACAAACACAAATATATAGTATAACACAAATATATAACATATGTAAAACGTATACATATAGCTTTTTCCAATTTGAAATGGGTGCAGAATGTTTTGACAAACAAAGGTTAATTGCAACATAACTGTTAGTAATAATATAGAAGGTTGAGTATAGGTTATTGAACTATTTCGATTTATAGACTTTACTAATTAACAAGATAACTTCGTTAAGTAGAGTCACGTGAACATATTTAAATCGTATATTAACTGATATTGGAGTACTTATGCAATTTTTATTCATTGCTATATTTAAACAGTGCTTTGACACACAGATGTGTTGCATATATAGTCGTCAATAGTATCGATTTCAAACATTCTCAAAAGCTTTTTGTGACATATTTAGCCTGTCATATTGTATCGATTTCGAATGTAATGAAAGGGAAAGATTTCTGTTCCGTGCCATGATTCACTCTTTATTCAATACTTAGAGGCCACAGGCCTATAGTACATTTAGTGAGAAACATATTTACACATTTGGACAATAAATGTAACAGCATAGCACATCACTTCACATATTTCTGTTATTTGACATCTATTCATGCTACATATAAAATACATTATATCATTTCAAATCTAATGACGTCATATTTTATATTTTCATATCCTATACATCACAACCCAACATATATAGAGATTATTATCCTAGGAAGTGTGTCATATGACTTTTACGAAACGTGTGTGAATTTTTGTATTGCCCGAGCGAGAGCGAGGGTTATACATAAATTTGCACAAGTTTCGTTAAATTCATATGACACACTTTCGAGTGTAATAATTTCTTTATTACCCATTTTATTCCATTTGAATAGCGTAAAATTAGTCAGTAAACCACCCACGGCAAGCTTCAGTGACGTCACGAACAATCGGTTTATGACGTAACAGACGAGAAGTCGCGGTGAAACAATGGTTGCTAGGCAAACGTGATATGTGCACATGTGCTCATATCAATAATATTAACTCGGTTATTTTCAACCGTATGGGTAATAAATTACATTATTTCATTAAATCATGTCTGTACAAGGAGGCATAATAAATGAACATAGAACGGTTTTGTAAAATATTACTATTTGTGTATGATAGCAGGGCAGAACATTTTATAATATTTGGGTTTTTATGATAATATGCTTGAAGACAGTTTTCTCTAAGATGTGAGTACACAGGGCATATAAGTAAAAAATGACATTCGTCTTCTATTAAATCTAAGTGACAAAGCTTACAGATTCTTTCTTCGCGAGTAAGTTTTATACATGTATAGCGCCCTGTCTCAACACAAAGGCCATGAGATGAACATCTAAAACGGGAAAGAGCAATTCGAATTTTATTTATAGTAACCTTTGACAAGTAATCTTCCTTGATTATTTCAGATTTAATAATTTTGTAATAAAACACTTGTTTGTTAGGGTCATTGATGCTGTCCATGTCTGCATATAAATATCTTTTAATCTCTGGGTTAATGAAAGGACAAAACTCGATTTTGAATACACATTTTGGTTATTCCAAGTATGACTAAAACCGCAATTGAAAAGTAGTTTTCTTACACCAGTCACCCAGTTTGTTTTGCCATTTTCATCATAAACTAACATCATGTTATAAACGTTTTTCGGTAACCTGTCTGAGGGCATGTCAATAAGTCTCAGCCAATATTTAATAACTTTCATATTCGAATATATATAAAGAGGACATCTTCCACATTCTCCATACACCATCGGACTAGATGTGTTTATCTTTACACCCAAATACTTTTTGCATGCATGGAGATGAATCTTTTCTATGGCATCAAAGTGGTGTACGCCCCATACTTCTGACCCATATAATAGAATTGGGAGTATCTTTACATCAAATATTTTAAAAAAAAGATTGGTATGAAATGTTTCCTAAAACTTTCAGATTCTTAAATATGCACATAAATACTTTCTTTACTTGTATAGCAGCCTGATGTGAATGTTTATTCCATGATACGTTTCTGCTGAAGTGGACACCAAGATATTTATAAAATCCTGTAGCTTCTATTTTTTCTCCTTTAAGGTACCAATTTCCGTTAATTGATAACGTACGTCCATACAAGAACTTTTGTTTTATTCATGTTTACTGTCAACTTCCATTTATGACAGTAACAATCAAGTTCATTAATTTGACTCTTTGAGTGTTGACGAAAAAGGATAATATCATCAGCAAACAATAGTAAAACTATCTGGGTAATATCCGGATGAAGCTGAGTGCCATAGTCACAGTTAGTATTTTTATGCAGCTTATTCATTTTTGAAGAAGATAAAGAGAAATGGGCTTAAAATGCACCCTTGTCTTACTCCGAACGGACTAATAAAGGTTTGTGAAATCTCGTTATTATTACCTACACATACCTTTACGTTCTCATAAATGCTACCCAATAGTTTATTCATTTTGGTGCAAAGACCATGGAATTTCAAAAGGTTCCATAGTTTTTCCCTCTGCACAGAGTCAAACGCCTTGGCAAAGTCAACGAAGAGCTCATAAACTCCCACCTTTGATACTGAGGTATCTATTTACTAAAGCTTGTAGGATAAATATGTTGTCAATAGTTGAGTGACCTTCTCTAAAACCAGCTTGTTCTTCATTAATTTTGTTTAATGTATCTGCCCAAAATACTAACCTTTTGTTAATTATGTATGTAAATACTTTACTTTACAATTATCCCCAATGACCAAGCCTCTGAGAGTGTACCCTATTCTAAGACAATATTGAATACAAGTTCAAAGTGAGGCACAATAATATCTGAAGAATGTTTAAAAAAACTCAGGAATTATCTGATCTACCCCTGGTGATTTGTTACATTTAAGATGCTCTTATGTATGCTCTCTAAAATTTCATCTCTTGTGATGGGGGAATCCAGTATATCATTAGCAAACTCAGTGTCTAAATGTGGATGAGTATCTTGGAGGAAATGACGTATAAAGATACGGACTGAATTAACAGCAGTCAGCTGATTGATAAAAATAAAAATTTAGCCAATCAGCTGAGAGCTGTTAATTCAGTGCGTTGGAAATGTAGGTCACCATACGTCACTTCCTCCAAGATGGTGGAGGTGGCTCTCAGATTTCCTTGTAGTTACTATAAAGTTGCAATAAAATTGTTATGGTAAGATACCACGGACGTTTTAAGTATGTCAAATGTATCAGGGATGTTAAGTGATAGGAGAAAACTCTTTTCGAGATTGATTGCTTTTGCTAGGAATGAAATATCGACTTTTTTCTCGACTTTTTTACCATTTTGGCCCACTCGACGAGTAAAAAATCGTGTTTCAAGTGCCGTAGCTTGAAATGTAATGCACAGATTTCGTTGATGTTTGTTTTAATGGAAAGAGAAATCCCTTTGCTTTAAATCTGAAATATGTATTACATGTAAAATGCGTGATAACAGGGGGTAAAACTCGCGTTGCATCCCTTTCTTTATTTATTAGTATAGGGTGTATCGTATCGAAGTATTGGACCTAGGAACTGTTTTGTTTCAGCCATACAAACCCCTGTGGGCACGATGACATTTGACAAGGAGAGCGAACAGAACGAGGGATGCTGTCAGAGTTTCAAGAATGAATTCAGAGCGAGGAATTTTCTCCTCGACTACAAGTATCCTGGCTTGTTTCACAGAGCCAAGGTGGGGGTGCTCTTGATTAGGTGAACTTTGAATGTGTTTCTAGTTTGTTTCATAGAGCCAAGATGAGGTGAGCTCTTGATTGTGTGATCTTTGAATGTATATCCTGGCTTATTTCACAGAGCCAAGGTGAGATGCGCTCTTGATTAGGTGAACTTTGAATGTGTTTATAGTTTGTTTCACAGAGCCAAGATGAGGTGCGCTCTTGATTGTGTGATCTTTGAATGTGTATCCTGGCTTGTTTCACAGAGTCAAAGTGGGGTGTGCTCTTGATTCTGTGAACATGAATGTTGAATTTATATGGTCCCATAGGACTTAACCCAACAGATTGAATAGAGCTGGAAGTTTTTATCTATATTACCTTCATCAAAGAATTTTAAGCAACTGCCATTACTTTTCAATAAAATAATAGCATGTGACATCAACAACATACTTGATGTCCCTTTAAAATTTGTTAACGTGTATCTTCCTGTTTTCTAGCAAGTCAAGTATCCGTCTGTTTTGTTAACGTTTATGTTCATGTTCTGCAGTTAGCCAATGGCCCGTCTGTGCTGTACTTGATTTGGCGAGTGTTCTGGGTGGTGTACCACATCACGTTGGTCGGTCTGTCCGGACATCTCAACAAGTTCTACGCAACCAGCGAGTTTAACCGACGGAAATGGCCGATATTTATGACCAACTGGGCGTTGTCCTCGCTTACTATATCCACAATACTGGACATGATCAACTCCTTCTACTTCTACTTCAACAAGAAAGACTTATTGAGGGGTATCTATAGTATTCATGTATTCGCTATTAAATGTGAAATAACTGTAAAATGAAGGTATTTCCACTTTAATATGAAAAACTTATTGTGAGGTATATTGTATTCATGTATCGTTATTAAATATTAGATAACTGTAAAATGAAGGTATTTCCACTTTAATATGAAAAACTTATTGTGAGGTATATTGTATTCATGTATCGTTATTAAATATTAGATAACTGTACAATGAAGGTATTTCCACTTTGACATGAAGAACTTATTGAGAGGTATATTGTGTACATGTATTCATTAGTAAATGTGAAATAACTGTAATTATTATATAACTAGCAATGAAATATGTGATTATACAATGAAAATATAATCCATATTTTCACATAAGCAGTAGAAAGTCATAGTTTTACTGCAGTGAAAATATAACTCATATTTTCGCTGCAGTGACTAACGTGTGGCCGGAATTACTTTTCATGATTGTCTCCCTTTGAAATGGAATAATCTCCCTTTGTAAAGTGATAACCTCCCTTGCTTTCCACGTCTGACGGTGAACGACGCTGTTGTGATGTTTCAGTCAATTACTGTTGACCTTTTGAGGTGTTAATATCATATTCAATATTCCATAACATTCTGATCTTCATTTATTCTTGATATGTTGCATAGTAGTTCTTTTACTAGTGAAAAACCTGGTGAGGCGAGAGGTACGTGACACACAATAACGAACGTTACTCGCTGTATCACTTCGCGTTTGAATTAACGACAAAACTTGCGTTCTTCAATGTCTTAGGCATCTTCATTTGACTAGATGGTATCGTAACATATTATTGTCTTAAATTTAAAAACATTCACAACAAATTTATTTTTATAAAACATTGTCCTGTTTTATATCGACTTATTTCAGTCGAATTATTTTCTCACTGCCGTAAGTTGTTAGGATTATGACAATCAATACCGCTCTAACCTTTCAATGTCACGTTTTAATTGTTTTTATACAGATTAAAGTTATATAATAAATAGACTATTTCATTGTTTTTGCCGGATATCATTTCTATCTCATCTCGTGGAGTGAGAAAATATCACTTTCTCACTCCACTCGATGAGATAGAAATGATATACGGCAAAAACAATGAAATTGTCTCTATTTAAAGTTTATCTACTTCTAAGAACAGGAATATTTTCTGGACAACAACTTCTTTAATGTGTAAACGCATTCCCATACTGTTTTTTCACATTGAAGAAGTTGTTATCTAGAATATCTTCCTGTTCTTATGTATGCCACTTCTAAATGCCCTTCAAATACCCAACTAAGTCTACTTCAACAAGAAGGACTTATTGAGAGGTATCTTGTATACATGTTTTCGATATTATTGATAAATAACTGTACTATGAATGTTTTCTACTTCTACTTCAACAATAAGGTATATATACTAGAGCTATCTTGTTTACATGTATTCATTATAAAATGTGAAATACCATCAACGGCACTTGATAAGATCAAACTGTTTGTCTCCACTTCCACAAGAAGGACTTATTAAGAGGTATCTTGTGTACATATTTAATTCTTCCACCCTTAATAACAAAAAATTCATATGGTCGACCCTTTCCTTTTACTTTACCAGAACGGGAATATTCCCTTAGAAATTGTGAAAAACCTGGACATTTTCGGTGAGAGAAAATGTTTTAATATGGTCCCTATATATGACATTGCTGATGAACCATAAACACCCAACCAAAATCAATCATTGGCAAAATGCATTTTGGGGGCAAAAGCCTTAAAACATGAAAGCAAATGGGTATAATTAAATAATTTTTAAAAACATATATATGTTAATGGTGGACCCTGTTATAAAGGTATCCGTGTCTCCTGGATTGTTGTGCTCATTGTAGATGTTTATACTCTACTTTATTATTATACTTTAGGAGTTGAAGGAGCAATGTTTATACTCTACTTTATTATTATACTTTAGGATTTGGAGAATGTTTATACTCTACTTTATTATTATACTTTAGGAGTTGGAGGAGCAATGTTTATACTCTACTTTATTATTATACTTTAGGATTTGGAGAATGTTTATACTCTACTTTATTATTATACTTTAGGAGTTGGAGGAGCAATTTTTATACTCTACTTTATTATTATGCTTTAGGAATTGGAGAATGTTAATACTTTACTTTATTATTATACTTTAGGAGTTGAAGGAGCAATGCCCTGGTATGTGAAGATGTTCTGGGTTGTGATGAACATAGCTAATGCAATGGGATTCGTTGTTGGAGTCTCCTGGTGGGCTTTCCTCTTTGATTGTAAGTACATCACTTCACAGAGGCCATGCACGATAATATACGAGTGTCCATGTAATACCATTTCTATGGTAGAAGTGCCAATATTATGATATTCATGTTATTATCATAAATTTAAATTTGGAATTACTTGCCACTTAGATAGTGAACAAATATAACATGGTTATATTTGGGATAACACTACCTTTATATATATACATATATATTAGGGATCCGTCGCTCATGAAGATGCAATGACTTGTTGATATAAACAAATGTCATGTCTGTTTCCAAATGTGAATTATGTTTAAAAACGATAAGAAAAACGGAAACCAATGTTGAAAGAAAATACATTTTGAATGTGTATCTTTTTTAATAATGTATATATTGCCATTAGTGTATGCCTGTATTATATGTTGCTTATGGTTGTGAGTACGTGTAATATATCGTTCATGTAACGTAGTTTATAGTTGTCTATTGTGTGTACGTGACCATGACCATGAGACCATTTTGATGTAAAACGAATATCCTCCGGGATAATAAAGTCTTATTTAATAGGCCTGATGAAAAAAAAATGTCAATGATTAAACATAGTTTGTAACAAAAAACAGTATTCTATGAACAATAAAGAGTAATTTTGTTGCTTTGGTGGGTATAAAACGTTAATAGATACATTCGAAACACACAAACGTTAGCATTTCACCATTTTGCTGTGATCCCTGTAATTGAATTCAGGTTCGTTTCTAAACCGTTCCACAATAATTTCACTCTTGAGGTCATGACCAAAGATGACGTCTGTCAATTTCCTTCAGAGAAATGTCGTTAGTGACTAATTAAATGTTGCTGAAAATTAAAGAATTTTTTTCTAAGGTGAGTCATGGATCGGAAATTGTAACCATAGAGTTGATCTTTCGATACGTGTAACGATTTATGTCAGATGATTCGTATTTATTGACAAACATGCTCGTCAAAGGCGATAACCATCGTGGGTGATCGTTCGCCAGTTTTGTTTTGTTTGTGAGCAACACAAGGGGAATTCCTACACATATAATTGGTTACGTCACGGATTATGGGTTCGTTTTCGGCTGCAGCCCGTTTTGGAGGGAACTTTGGTTCAAACGTGAAAATATGTACTTTATCGTTGATTTAGAATTTTAAGTTAGAAATTACACTTTAAAAGGAATGCAAATATGAGAATGCATCTTTAATGAATTTAAATTATCAAATATCGTCACCCTATTGAAGCGTCCATATAATCGAGTGTCATTATTATTATTTCAGACAGTCTTGGAATCGCCGGATACCGTATCTTGCCTTTCTTGACCCACGGGGTCAACATGATGTACATCACCGTCAATCTGCTGGTCACAGCAATGCCTGTCCGGTTTCTTCACTTTCTTCATCCTGCTATCTTCATCACCGTCTACCTCACCTTTAACGCCATCTACGTCGTCGCAGGTGGAATCAACGATGTGGACAAACTCTACATCTATCCCATAATGGACTGGAACCAGAAACCTGGACTCTCTGTTGCTTTTGCCATCGCTGCTATAGTTGGAGCTTGTCTTTGCCATGTGTTGATGTATCTGATACATCTGATACGTAATTGTATCTGTAAATGTTCCTCTGCGGATCGTAATGTTGTTGTATAATGTTCTGACCATCATTGAAGTGTTTTATTTATCTTTTTTTTGTAAAATCCATGTTTTCTTTTGGTAGTATTACTGTCAAAAAAATATTTTTATAATTGTTTTAAATTGCTGTTTTTTTGCTCTTCTCTCTCATGTATTTGCTCTGTTGGACATTGATACCTGGCGTCTGTTCAATAACGGCGCTACATTGAGCAATTGCGTTCAAGAGATGTGTAAAAGTAATCGCCCATTGAGCATTTACTTTTAAATGATTTTTGAACATGGCCAAGTATCTGTGGGTGTTCTTCTCTGGATTACTATGTTTTCGCTGGACTCTATGGAATTAATAACATTAGGATGACATGATCCCTCGCCGCAAATTAATACTTCAAACTTGATAAATAACGTCATGGTCACAAAAATCCACTGGGCCCTGAATTTTCCCTAGACGAACATTGGTGTAAGATAATGATGCGAATCAAAATCAGCTCTTGTGATATCTCGCCCACAAGCTAAACATGTTTTGCCGTGACCTTGAGAATCATGTCAAGGTCACCAAATTCTAATCAACCCTTTGTTTCCCCTAGAAGTTATGTGTGAGATATGATGAGAATCCAGTGGACAGGGCTGTGATAGCAGGCTGACATGCAAGTTCAAATACGGAAAACTTCAAAGTTCTTCTGTGACCTTGAGGATAATGTCAAGGTCACCAAAATATATTTATTATCGTTCCTTTGTTTTCCACGGAGAAGCTTTATATAAGATATGAGGGGAATCCAGTCAACGGTTCTTGGGATATCCCACTTACAAGGGTAAAATGACAAAATCTCGTGACCTTGAAATGAAGGTCGGGGTCACAAAACTCTACTGGAACATTGCTCTCACTATGAATGATGTGCAAAATATAAAAAAAAAATCCCGTGAAAAGCATTTGAGTTATTCCATTTCGTACGAATATACGTACGTACAGACCGACACAGTCGAATACTATATTCGCGATAAACGTTCATGCTAAAATTATTTCATTGTTAAAAATGTACATTATTGTTGATATTCATCAGCACATTTTTACTACAAACTATAACACCACCCTTTTTATAGGCAAGGTGCATGTCCCAGTCGTTTTAGGCGACATTAAGAGTATGTTTAAGGTCACAACGAAGCTTTTTAGTTTTCAGCTTGCTTTGTCTCAAGAAGTCATTCGATTCTAGAGAGATGGCGGATAATTTGAATACAGATTTCTCTGATGGAGTGTCCCAGGGGTAATATATCGGAGAGTAACGCATATATAAAACCCTGGGTAATCGAGGATGTTGTCAGCGCGGCACTCCAAGAACGGTTCATTGGTTTCACAAGATGTATTTCACCATCGTTCTTCCAAGGAAGACGCAGGATTCAGTAGAGTTTGGTGACCTTGAACATATTTTCAAGGTTACAGAGAAGTGCTGACATTTCCATTATTGGTTCGGCATGTAAAGCCTGTCAGCGCGATATCTCAAGAAAGTTTATTGAATTCTCAGCATGTTTTACTTCAAGCTTTTTCTTTGTAAGAAAAAAACATCCACTTGATTTTTGTGATTTTGATACTATTGTCAAAGTTCACAGCAAACTTAAGAATATTTCACGATTGGTACAGGTTCAGCTTGTCTGTAGGCCTTGACATTGACAAGTTCACAGCTCGTCTTGAATATATTTTTGAGTTTCAAAAACCACACCGACCCACATCAAGAGAATTAAAATTAATTATGTTTCTTTTCACATGTCACTTCTTATTAAACTACATGTAATATCTCCATGTCGTTTCTTCAATTTGATAACGTAGAGGGATGACGTCATCTTTGTGAATTTATTTACTTATCTGATTCCATTCTGTCACTCACGTGAGAAATCGCTATATGATTCGTTGGAGAGGTTTAACATTATCAATGTCACAAACAAAGTAATTAAAAACTATTAATAACATGTATGATAAACATATCTATATTTAAGTACGGTTAACAACTTTTAAGAGAAACAAATTAAACTGATGTTGTGATCGATTTTGATTCGACCAAAATAGATATAATTCACTTTAAATGGTTATATACACTATAAAGGTTTATGACGACAACTCCATATGACAGTGTTGGAAGTTTTAGTTTTAAACTTGTCTGGTTAAGTCTGAAGAAAAGCTCAATGTTGTCCAGATTTACAAACGAATTTTATTGGGGAAAGTTCTGGTTAAGTGGTGAAAACGTCGCCGCCTTTACAACATCACAAGTAAGTGTTATTAATTGAAAAATGTTGTCACATGCATAACATATACTATACTCATGGTTAAAATGGTTGACACCCCTAAACAGAAAATGGAGTTTAGTAAATTAAATGCATGGATAATTAATATTGTTCGATATTATGTTTTAAAAAAAAAATTAAATGGCACAAACATATTATGTAAATTAAATAATACTTGCCGTGTATGTATTATATGCGAATCAGACTCCATGAAAGATGTTGTGTATATTTGGGTTCAGTAGAATTTTCTTTTCAAATGCAGCTTTTCATTATTTATTAGAACCGAAATGCGAACACCCAAACACTGTAACACTGTAGCAATGCCAAGATCTCAAGACACAAGGAATGAATTTTTTGGAATAAATTTATGTTTTCTTATATTCCTCTTTCTTTGGTATTTTAAAGTACAAGTGGAGAAATAGCAAATGCTCAAGGACACTATTCGCACAAGACATCCAGTAGTAACATGTTTTATCAAAACAATAATCGAACCCGACACGTTACGTTGCTTATAACACATTTAATTATATTAACTAATAGGGGGTGTCAACCATTATTACCATGAGTATATTTCAAAGATCTTTTGTTACTTTTCGAACTTGTTAAACGTGAAATCTTTAATCATTTTAGAAGTACAATATACACTGTGCTGTGTATTCGTTAGCGACAGTGTAGCTACGCAGTGTGTAAAGGTTAGTGATTTTGTCATTGTTATTTGTATACAGGATTTGATGAGCTATTAGCTACTTCTTTTACATTAAGATACCTCATCTAGTTCAAATATCAAATAACTTGAAGGATAGATGCAATGACATATGGGATTCATTATAATGGGATGTCAATTTGACAATTGCTCGGTTTTAAATTTTGGAAATCGGTCCATAAATTACTTATATACAGCTTTTTAAAAAAACGCCTAATTTAGCCCTGGCGACCAGAATGAAAGTCTGCGGGGGTGTGGCCCGTGATTGGATGACTTCTGTGACGTATCTGGAGGAATCTGATTTTCGGCGATAGTCATAATTCAACGTAATTTCGTAACGTTTTGATTGTTAATTTCACAAAGAAATCTTCAATAAACCAACTTAAATTTCCCATATATCGAATGTTCAGATATCCAACTAGGTAATTCCGCAGATGATAATTACACATTATTACATAAACATGTCTTTTTGGCGATGCAATACACCTCATAAATTCATTTAGCGGCAGTGATAATCATCACTCGGCGTAGTAACTGTCTAGCCGGTGCCGTCTGTCACTTATCACAGTCACGTCTTAGTGAGCATTTTCAAAATGAATGAACTATTTGCGGTAGTAATGGGTGAATTAAAATCGTCTTAATTATCGAGTGCAATATATATTGTCTCGAGTTTATGCTCAATTGATTCCGATATACAATATACGTAGAGGTAATCATCTGTCATTCTTGAGAATAATTCATTTCATCAGACCTTTAAAGGGGCAGTAACACGTTCTGTGCTCAAATACATGCAAGTCGACGAATTGTATTTGAAAAATAATTTCATAAATAGTAAAACACCCTTCTATTTTCGGAAAATCAAGTTTTAAAATGCATGTACATGGTTCGGTAAAACCATGGGAATCGGTTTTGTAACTCTAAATTATAATTTGTTTCTTCATATGGGACACCGTTATTACCACTATGGATACCTGGCTTGTGTTATAAGATGCTTTACCGTCTAAAGTAAATATGAATGATATAAACTATCATTATAAATGAGAAATTAAAAAAAATATTTTTTGAGATTTTGATAGTAACATTTCTATATAGACATTCATATTCTCAGGAACAATAAATCATTAAGCTTCATTTCTGGTTCCAGTGGAACGTTGCAAGATGGATGTTCGTCGCTTACCGACTTTCGGTGGTCGCCTACTGGGTGACCGTGCCCACAATCGCATTGCTTGACGACGACTACATCCCGTACAAGGCAAAATATTTCGCTGAGTCTCCGTACAAAATATCAAATTTAACAGCATGGGGTTTAATCATTTTGGAAGTTGATTACATTTGGGCAGCGGCAATTTCAATAATTGTTCCATGTGTGAGAAAGTTCAAAGAGAAACCCAAAGGTAATGACGAAGAATCATCTTCAGCAGTCAATCCTACTTCCGGTACAGAAGGGGGAGAACTTCCTTGGTATTGTAAGATCTCCTGGTTGCTTGGCAACATCAACACATCAGTAGCAACCTTTATAACAATCGTGTATTTCGGTGTTCTCTTTGGCCCTAACCTCAAGTTGAATCTTTTTAATCTTCATGTCCACGGAATCACCACTGTTTCAACTGTCGTGGACAACATTGTGAGCGGCCGACCATGTCGTCTGCTTCACTTCATCTACCCCCTCGCCTTCCTACTCACATACTACGCTTTCAGCGCCTTCTACTGGTCCCTTGACAAAGAGAACCACGTAAACTACAGAGTTCTTCTGGATTGGAACGAACCGGAAGTGACCGGGAGTTTGGGCCTTGGATTCATGGTATTGATCGTTGCGGTTCATGTAGTGCATTTTCTGTTTTACACCTTGAAAATGGTTGTCCACAGTAAGATAAGAGAGGCTCACAATGAGACGTCGTTGACGTTGGAGGGGAGAGACAATCCCATCAGTTACATCACTAAATTCTGATATGTACTCTTGTTCTTGTTTAACGGGTTAATGTTTAACGCATGTTCTGCTTATTATACGGTTAATATGTTAATACCTTTGCATTGTGAATCATATCACGTCTCACTAATATACGACAGATGTTACATTTGCAATATGTATTTCAAGATGATACCTGTTAATGATTATTAATAAACTTGCTAGTCGTGTTTATGAAATCAAAATATCTTAAAACAATACCATCACTGTCATTCATGTGATTTAATGGTAACAAGTATTACTATATAAAGGAAAAAAGTAAACGTTCATCCATTAATTTTCTACTCTAAAAAGTAATGACTTAAAAACCACCATTCTGCAGTTAATGAACGGCTGCAGGTGCGTCGACCACTCCGTGTTAATACGTGTGCCGGGTGCTTGATGAGTGCGTGTCCCTTTGACGGTAGAAGGATATTTTATAAAGAAAAGTTCAGAAAATGGATCGTACATCTTTGAAAATTCAAGTTCCTCTGGTCTGGTTGATTCTCCAGAACGGGAATAAAATCGTTTTAAAACATATAAACTTAACTTTCACAAAGTTTAAGCATTTTTACAAATTTCTTAACATGAAGACATGTATTCTCTTTTCAAACAACTATATAATGGATGATAATTTCATTGTTTATTCGGAAACTATAACTTTTGCAATATACCTTATTTATCAGAAATAATAATACAATTTCATCAACCATTGGTTGCAATTACCGGTTATCATTTGAATGAAAAGATTAGTTACATACCTTTCTTGTTGTTGGTTGACTTTGGTAGCTTCCCAATCGATGATGTGATCGTTGTTTTTAAGGGTATGCTCAGATAGGGCGGATTTTTGGTCAAGTTTGTTGACGGACGCTTTGTGTTCCTTGATCCTTGTGTTGATAGGTCGTAGCGTTTCTCCGATGTACTCTTGGCCACAATGACATGGAATTTAATAGATGCATCCTCTTGTCAACCAACAACAACAACTGGCGCCAAAGAAAACTCCAAGAAGCGATTGACATTCGAAGAGAACAACCTGCAATAAACCGCGATCAAGGCATCCTCCTACCATGTGCTTGAGATTCACTCATCTAGCACTTCTATCTCCCGTCGGAGGAAATATCCGAGGAGCATCAAACCAAATCCAAGTAGATGTTTTATTTCAGTCTCACCTCCCATAAAATACAGTAAAAAGTATATACATATAAAATTGAACATTAAAGTGAGCCACCCTATAAGGGTATCCAAAGTATCCCTACCTTCCATCCACTCCTGTCGGAGCAATCAACACCTATCAGCTCCAATCATCATGCAACAACTTCAAAGCCACCCACATCAACTATTGGCCTCTCTTCAAATCAACTGTAATTATTGTTTGTTTTACAATTTCACTAAAGCCAATTGGCCTCCCTCGTTTCATCATGTGTGTTTATTCACATCTTCAATAAAGCCTACATGCCATTGTTTATCTACTTACTCCCCCTCATGTTTGTATTACAAATCCCCATTGTATACCATTATCATGCATGTTAATCTCCATGATTGAGTTTCCTCACTATATTTTGTTTGCTATATAAATGTACCATATTTTGTTATTTCCTTACATTCCACCTGATGAAGGAGTGAGTATGTACTCCGAAACGTCGTGTATTTTCACATTAAAGAAGTTGTTATCCAGAAAATCTCCCTGTTCTTATAATGAGACTAATTATTTAAACATGGCATATATCAATAATAACACAAATACCACAAATATTGTCATCAGCTAATGGAATATATAATAATATAATAAGCGTTGGTGCCGGGTCTTGATTACATAATCATTGGAACCTGATTTAACAATTTAGCAAATATTTTGGGACCACTAATTATCGTGATACTACATTCATTTCCAAACTAGAATATAAAATAAATGGTTATGTTTTTAATAACCAATGATTTTCGAAGGTCATAATCTAAAGTTAATAACAAATAATTAACCTCATTAGAGATTTATAGCCAGGCAAATCTAAACGTCAACACAGGTGTTTGAACTTATTGGACTATGAATCACTCTTTTATGTATAAATTTACACGTCGGCATATTGACATATGTGAATTTGTTTTTATTTGAAAATCTGATTATATTCAAATATATTAAAGGGGCAGTAGCACGTTTCTTGCAAATTTTAATTTTTAAAATTTTTCATTTATAACGGTAGTCTATGTCATTTTTATTTACTTTAGAGCGTATAACATCTTACTACACAAACAATTTATCCGTAGTGGCAATAACGGTGTTGCGTATTAAGCAAAAATTGCATGGCGGCCATTTTAATGTGAACACATTTATTATTTCGAATTACAAAAACGATTCCCATGGCTTTACCGAACCATGAAAACTCATTTTTTAACTTGATTGTTTTGTATGTACACGTATGAGAAAAACGCCGTATTTTACGAGTTTTATACCGTAGCAAAGCTTTGGACACTCGTAGCTCCGTTGAATTGCTTCACTTCTCAAATTGAATGTATTTTAATTTTTTTTAATTAGGTTGTGTTGTAAGGGCACGATAAATTAAAACTCTCCCTTTGAAGGCATTGTGATATCACGAAAAGGAAAATTAGTGTTACCAATGACTAAATAATACTCCTCAATTCGGTAAAGTAAAAAGGTCATAGGCTCAGTATACATCAGATTATAGTACATTGCAAATATAAGGCAAATATGCGAAAATATAATATGCAAAAACTTTCATAACAAGACCAGGGTAGTCAAGGATTTCTTTACATATTTCTGTAAACTTCTGCCATTGTTGTGTTTCCCTTGAACAACAGATAGTACACGGAAGAAGGAAACCATAATCAGGTTCATGGGGAAGGAGGACACCAACATAATGGACAACCAATGAAAGCACAAGGGTCAGTCACACAATAGTACACGCAACACATGTACCTAGGTTATGTTCGAGTCCCCCGGTCGACCAGCATGTCTTAACATTGGTTTAAACATATTTTTATTTCATAAAATGAAATAAGGATTGGCGAACAAGCCACAAGGCTTATTTGAACACCGCTCCTTTACAACGTATAATACATAACATAAAAGCATGAGATGTCTTAACATTGTACCATCAACCAGTGTTGGATGAGTCCCTGGTCTTACGTTACAACTTGCACAGCTCTTTAACCAAATATCCGAATTTTGCTGTCATCTCCTCACATTATCTACGTGTTACATTGCGAACCTTTCACTCAGTATTGCTGGTTAAACCCATGCGTTAGATGCATTCTGATTAGGATGTACATTACCGTTATAGCGTTGCCACATTTGATGACCGAACTCCGGGGGGGAAACTTGAGGTTACTCTTTAAACAAAAATTGTTAACCTATGTAGATAAACAAAGGTTCAAAGGTTTTTATTTCTCCAACGGTGGTACATGAGTATAATGAACATACATACATATATATATACATACATACACCAAGATGGCATTTATATAAAATACATATTATCATAATACAAAGTTGTCTTTACATTACAAACCCTACTCAATAGTGTAGTCCCGTCTCCCTAGTACCATGGGACCCATGACATATCTAAAAACAGAGATCATAGACGCCTAGCATTGTCCTTTATATAGCATCTCTCTCTTGCACAACCCAAAAGTCCAGTAATGATATCTAAAACCCCTTTCGAATGACTAATGCTTGCACATTGCACCTCTGTGAGATCTTACATCAAGGGTTGGTATCGCTTCATTTAACATTGGTTCCACATCTCACATTCTCATTAAATCAGACATAAAGTGGCTGCTCTCTTCACCTGAGTACTGCTACGTAGGGATGATGTCTAGTGACCTGTCACGTTATAAGCAACAAGGATAGGAAGTCGTCGGACCAATTCCAAAACTGGGTTGTGATTGTTTGAATATGAGGAAGGTTAAAGGTCACAGCCAAGGTCAACAACAGGCCTCTTGCGATATTCAGATCAAGAACGCATGAATAAGATTTGTGCAACACATGATTTATACACGTTTCAATGGAACCTAGCAAAGACTGCTGGGGAAACCTAATTTTCTTCTCGTGGAAATGTATCATAACCCATCGTTATTTAATGAAATGATATCTTTATCTTTATCTTTACTCATGATTTAACCACGTTGATAAGGTTTTTGTGACTGAAGAACCTTTGACCAGCTTTAAAAGACAGGACTTGGACTAATGGGATTCCAAGGCCCAAAGTATTTTTCACTGTGGCAGATTTTACTGTTACACTTTTGTAGAAATAATTTGGAGAATTGAAGATTTGGACTTTTAAGCGGAATACATGAAACGATATAATTTTGCCTCAATTATTAAAGTTGTTACAGCTCAAAGGCCCAGAGTATTCATTTTAGCCGTTTCAGAATCAGCAATGATGAATCTCTCATATAAAATAGTGATCTGCACAGGTGAGATAACATGAATATTGTAGTGTTTTTAAAGTCGCTTTTATCTTGTTAATTCTCTTTAACAACCGCCTTTTGCTGTAAAAAAATAAGGAAAAAAAACCCAGTTTCAATGAATCTCCATTCGAACGTCTGTATCTACATTTCTCATATTCTTATACATAACTTTCTCGAAACACTTCACCATCTTGGAAACAAATGTTTTTCTCAATGCCTATGTATTCCAACAGTGGGCGGCACATCAACTGAGGATAATCTTCATCTTCATTCAGAGAAAAATGATTGCATACGGACAGAAATGGTCTCTTAGTGATGACCGTCTGATCCAGACTCTGACCAAAGGTCACCAGAAGAACCTTTCTCCTGACGTCATCCTGGTCAAGAGTTTGCAGAAGGTCTAAAGCAGTCATTGCACATCTGGTCAAGTTTGATGGACAGGGGTTCAAGTGTTCATCGTCCCCAGTAACAACGACAATGTAATGTGATTCCTCCAATCTCTCTGTTACCCATTGGTCAAGGTTTTCTCGTTGTTTCTCGCGATGTTTCCGGTCGTCAGGGTAAACGACGTCAACATTTGTTTCCTCTAAACATTCATACAGTTTTTTACTTTTTCTTCTTTGATTTTCGTTGTCCCCGTTGCAGACCAATAAAATGTGTAGCTTGTCATCTGAAATAAAGTGGAACATTTGTTATTATTTCATATTACAATTTTCTCAATATGGGTGTGATAGCTCTGTCTGTTATTGAGTGTGCTGAGATAAACTATAGTCATATTTGCTTTTGAAACTTTATGATGTGAAAGAACTGTGGAATGTGCACGTGTCACAAAGTAAGCTCAGTTCCACTAGGTGTTACTTGACTCATCAAGAATTCATGACATGTTACCTCCGAACAACTGCACAAAATCATCAAGGGATAGCACATCATCGATGACGTCATCGTATACGAAATTCCCCGGGAAATAGACGGACGGGGTGTACTGCCCGTTCTCACTCATTGCCACCACAACAACCTTGTTGATGTAAGTCTTCAGCAATCCTGGGAGTTCTTTTTCACCTTCATTCGTCACGTACAGGATGACGTCAACTTCATCAATGTCAAGGTCAGGGGCAAATTCCATTAACGTCACGGTTCGACCTTGACCTTGAACTTTCCTGATAACTCTCGTGGCAATGTTGAACAAGTCTTCTTGTTCTGGCGGATACAACACAGTAATTGTGTGGACACCGCAAATTTTCTTCTTTAGTTTATGTAGCGTCATGTCAAAGGTCATTTCCGGTGGAATGAGAAGCCCATGCTCCTGATCATAAGTCTCCTTCGATTCTAAAAATTGAAATAAAACGATTTATTTTCGCTTGAATTAATTAGTTTAACGTTTCAATTTCATAAATACATGTACATACGTTTCTGACCTTCAGATATTTTATCAAAACATATTATTTGCATTGACTCGTTGATTCATCATTTAGACTATTTTAATTGAGGATTAGAAAATGAGTTTTAAAAGTCACATCAATTATCCAAAGACAAAAGCGTAGTATAGATTGTCTGTAATGTATTAGTCAAGAGAAGGCTTTATAATATGGAGCCAATCATGATAATGACGTTGCTTTATTTACAGAAAAATTAGTTACTTAAATTAATCAATTATGACGTCATCACAGCTATACAACTGACGGCGTAACACTTTGCAACAGTAACTGTCAGAAAATGAAATTTGTTGAGAGGGGACAACAAAAGCTGATTTGAACAGAAAGATTTTCCATTCCACCTGATGAAGGAGAAATTATATACGAAACGTTGTGTATTTTGACATTAAAGAGGTTGTTATTCAGAAAATATTCCTGTTCTTATGTATGCCACTTCTAAATGCCCTTCAAAGACCCTTGTTGAAATATGTATACATGTAAACTGTCGGCCAAAATAACGCCTACAAGATATCTTATCAGATTCGTAAAAACTATAATAAACAGTTTAGCAATTTTATAGCATAATTAAGTTGCACCATTTCTGCATAAAATTTGAATTTCAGAAGTCGTCATGTCACAAAAGAATTGCGGGTGTTGAAATGAGAACAGAATTGTTGTTCAGTTTTCGATCGGTGCTTGATCAGAAAAAAACCCATTTAAAACAGATTTATAAACAACCACGAGCAACAATACAGGCACGCATGCGCATTAAAGTGGCTATGACGCTACAAAAGTACGTGGGTACGGTGCGTAAACGACTCAACCGGGAAAAATGGTCTTTATACGGCGTGCTTTTCATGAATGTTGTTGATTTATCTTTCAAGGAAAATCAAGTCGGCGTTCTTTTGGCCAACATTGTATTTTTTTTTTTATGTGATCTATGTTTGAAACCACTGCTTTTCATTCATATATACAAATTATACGACTCAATTTCAATTGCCCAAAACGCATTGATATATTAAAGGGGCAGTAGCACGTTTTTTGCAAAATTGATTTTTTTCAAATTTCCCATTTATAACGATCGTTTATGTCATTTAAACTGACTTTAGAGGGTAAAACATCTTATTACACAAACCAATTATCTGTAGTGGTAAAAACCACGTTGCGTATAAAGCAAAAATTGCATGGCGGCCATTTTATTGTGAACACAATTTATTATTATGTATTACAAAAACGATTCCCATGGCTTAACCGAAACATGTACACTCATTTTAAACTTTATTTTCCGAAGAGAGAAGGATGTTTTACTATTGGTGAAATTATTTTTCAAATACATTTCATCAACTTATTTGAGCGAAAAAACGTGCTACTGCCCCTTTAAGAATAAAGTATTACTTACTTGAGCACGATATGTAGACAAGAATACCAAAGACCAATATTCCAAAGGATGCAACAACGCTGATAATAATGATATACACTTTGGTATCAGGTAGGAGTCGTTTTCCTTCCATCTTCGCCACGCCGTGTTTCACTGTGACTGATGTGTTCTCAGCTGCAAACGTTTGATATTCGATAATAAGGTAGAATTGAAATGCGCATGTACAAGTATTGAACAAGTTTGAAAAGAAGACAGTCTTGTCAATTTCAAATGGTGTCAGTAAAGACAAAATTCTACAGCGGCTGTCAGTCTGGAGTCATTTGATGTATGAGCCTTATTCTTTAAAGGGGCTGTAGCACGTTTGTTTTTGTTTTTTTTTCAAATTTCCCATTTATAATGATAGTTTTATGTCATTGTATTTACTTTAGAGGGTAAAACATCTTATTACACAAACCAATTATAGGTAGTTGTAATAACGGTTTTGCGTATAAAGCAAAACTTGCATGGTGGCAATTTCAATGTAAACTCATTTTATTATTTTGGATTCAGAAACGATTCCCATGGCTTAACCGAACCATGTACACTCGTTTTTAACTTGATTTTCAGAAGAGAGAATGGTGTTTTACTATGAGTGACATTGTTTTTCAAACACATTTCATCAACTTATTTGAGAAAGATAAACGTGCTACTGCACCTTTAATAAAAATGAGATCAATATCACGTTATTGGGAAGCGAATGGGAAAGAACAAAACTGAGGAACATCTTTAAATATAAATGACCTTCTTAATTGTTTTACAACATGTAATACGACCACGGAAAAACATTAACGAATTAAAAAAAATTAAAGCAACGTTTCACTTAATCGACCCTTGTTCCATTTCTTTCCGTAAATTGCTGTTCTCAACATAGACATAGAGACGTTACAATGGTCCCATGGACAATGAGGGAGTACATGCCCAAATTATGCGAAAATATCGTCGAAAAGTTTGAAAGTGTACCTTAAAAATACCCTGCAGATGCCCTTGTTAATTACTTTGTAGTTCTTAAATTGTTAAGATTATGAGAGTTTGTAATTTTAGAGTACGGGAGTGAGTACTAGACCGTTAACTTACACAACTGAAATTGAAAGTTTGTAGAACTATTTAATTTTGAATGTGACAAAAAGTCAAAAAAATTAGGTCTTCAATAAATGCTGTGACTATTGATGGTAATGAAATAGAAAGAGTAACAGCATATATATAGTCGGGTACTGTCTTAGATTCGAGTTCTTGGCACGAAACACTGACATAAATTATAGGAAAGGACAGTAATGTTTGCAATTTTTATAGAAGTTTATAGAACATTTTACAACAGATTAAACTATATTGAGGCTATTTTACCAAACGTTTAGTCAAAGAGTGCCATTTAATTTTTTGAGTTGGTATGGAAAACTGTGGGCTTTCATTTGTACTATTGTTACCAACGCTATACGACAGACAACGGTTAACAAATGCGGCGGACATGGCGCTTAGTGATCAATTTTATCAGTCTTGGCAAAGCTCGGTCGATAACAGTTCCAAAGGCTGTTACTATAAGTATCACAGACAACTTTACAAAATTTGAGTATATCTCTATCTTCCAAAATCAATTTCTTATCCCATATTTCAGAACTACCAACCACAAATTACCAATAGAAATAGGTCGCTGGACCAACACGCCTAAATAAATTGAACCTGTAAATTATGTAATTCCCCAGCGATAGCAGATGAATTACACTATAAGCTTCGTTGTTCTGCTTTAGATATTGAAAGATGCAAGCTTTTACCTATCAAATTTGTTAAAAACCCAAATTTAACATCATACCAATTACTTTAATTTTCGGCTCTAAGAAAAGGAATATTTTGAAATCACTCTCAGTTGTTATTAATAGTTTAACAAGAAAAATGTCAAACTAGTATTACTACTCTCTTGCATTAATGTACATAAATTTGCTATTTCTATTCTCTGTCATCTTGTCAACTTATGTTTGTTTTATTATGCCATGTACTGTATTCTTATACCACCATTGGCGGTCTTATGGAATAAAACGAATCTTGAATCTTGAATAATGCCTACAGGGACAAATGCCTACGGGGATTAATAGCTACAGTTTGAGTTGTGACAGCAGTACGTTTACCTGCACACAAGTGAACTGTTCCAATCAATGTGCACTAACATCTACACTAGAGACGTAATAACAGAAGCTGGGGGGTTAGGGGAGCAAAGAGCAAAACGCTTAAGAACAAATGTCATGAAATTTAATTTACTGTGTATCTTTGTATCATTATTAACGATCCCGAAAAAACCTTGTATGAACATGGTTGCTCTGGTATAAGCATAGACACTAAGTCAAACGATGATATATCAGTGTTCTTAACATTCCTTTCTTTGTATGCAGATGACACCGCAGTGTTTATATATAATTAGTTATATTCCATATGGCCTTCAAACGTCACTTGATGTCTTTAACGAATACTTTGTTGAATTGCATTTGAAAGTAAACTGGTTTCGTCAGTCATATGTTCTAAATAGCATATGAAACTTTACTGGAAAAATTTGAAATTATTTTTGTCATGGTCATGTTACGCAAGTGTATGTAAAGTTCTTACATTCTACATTTAAATCAGGAGGACTCTATTCGATGTAATGAGAATTTCTTAAATATCTTATCTTACTTCGTCTAATCATTCAGATACTGTTCCAACCTGAAGGTGAAATCAAGAAATATCAACTCCCAAACAATTATCCGTTTTAAAAAATGACACAAACCATCGGTGTTTCCTTGCCAATAGAATGGTTCACTTTTCTCATATATCATAGGTTCACCTTCGCAAGAAACGGAGCCAACCTACAACAGAAGTTTAACCTCAGTATAACATCCCAATTAACAAAACCTCTGAGAGGTTCTAATAAATCAAATAAACGTGTTCGTTGTTGGTCCATTAACTAAAAATATGATTCTCAACTTTTGCGCATGCTTAGGCAAAGATATGTTACATTGTTGGGAACATTACCATGTATTAGCTCTTCAAATTCAGGATTTAGAACAACCGGAGATTAATCTGACTATGTTTCAAATAGATATGTGCATGTGTTGTCTTATCAAACTCAGAGAAGAATACTGCACAAATAGTACACGATCAAGACAGAAAGAACCTATGCCAATAGATCTTACAACAGCACGGTAACTTCCTCTTTCCGGGTTGAAATCAGGAAATGTTGTTTCATTCTTCTGTTCTTTAAACTATAAAAAAAAGGCAAACATATAACGAAATCGACTCAACATTATAATAATATATGATTTAATATATGTTTTTTAAAAACATCAAAATATAATGCTAACGTTCGCCGAGAACACTAGTTACTACATCTGCCGTTATGACAATCACCATAATAATAATAATAATAATAAAAATAATAATAATAATAATAATAATAATAATAATAATCACCACCACCACCATCATCATCGTTTTCATCATCATCATCATCATCATCATCATCATCATCTCCATTATCATCATCATTATCGTCTTCATTTTGATCATCATAAGCAACATCATCTCCATTATCATCATCATTATCGTCTTCATTTTGATCATCATCATCATTATCATAATCATCAGCATCATCAGCATCATTTCCATTTTCATCATAAACAGCATCATCACCATCATCATCAACAACAACAACAAACACATTAGCATCCTGTCACCCCTACTACCACTACAAGTACTCTCACCATCACGTCTACCCTCTTTACAATCACACACTACTACACCAACCACTGTTATCACCACAAACACCAACTACTTGTTCTCTCAGCATCACAGCTACCAACACATGTACAGCTACTACAACCCAACCACCCCAATTATTACCTCTCTCCCTACTGTTAATAACAATATTTCTTCTACAGCAGAAACTTGCTTACAATGGTTGTCTCCTCTGTAAAGGCCTTGTAATTAATATTTTCACCATCGTTCAGAATGATTCCAACAATGATGCCACCTCTGACCATGTACCACGACCAGCTGACAGTTACCCCGTATCCAGGCCTTACACTCACTGTCACAACTTCAGGCACAGGGCATGTAGGCCTAGAAGAATTCAAAGCATCGCCTGGAGAAGAGGACGAGAAAGAATATTATTTAGATAAAGGAATCTAAAACCAGCTGGATCACCTGGGGAAGAGAACAGGACCCATTTTTTCGAAGCTCTCTTAATTAGCGCTAAGATAGTCGTAAGTGCCATATATTGACATTGGCTTACGACTATCTTAGCACTAAGACAGCTTCGAAAATATGGCCCCTGAACATTAAGTTTCAGGTGATCTCGAAGTCACAGGAAAACTTGGAAAGAAGATATCTTAAACATTTAGAGTGAGGTTGTAATAAACAT
This sequence comes from Gibbula magus, assembly GCA_936450465.1. Taxonomy (NCBI): domain Eukaryota; kingdom Metazoa; phylum Mollusca; class Gastropoda; order Trochida; family Trochidae; genus Gibbula; species Gibbula magus. Next base: position 66,838,518 of record OW388296.1, on the reverse strand, counting down.
TATCACCCACGTGGTACTTCGTAAAGAGGTTTCACAACAATGTGTTATGACATACATGTGTCATTTCACCTTCAAGTAATTTGATTGGCAAACGATGAATTTTTACACTGCCTGGACTACTTTATTCATTCCGAATAAAACGAACGTGAATTCATTCATGAAATGACAGGTAATTTACGACAGCGCTTATGATTAATATTTATCTCATTTTTCAATTAATTCATGAAATCGTATTCACCGCAATGATTGATTTTAATGAATATTTAACAAATGCATCATGACTAGAGCAGATCTAATAAGCACAAAGTTGAAGAATGCAGCAAGAGTTGTTGCGTTCTGTCTCACAGTTGGGATTGATATTTCAACGAAACAAACGCTATTCTCAGTCTCCCGATGAAAACAACGTGTTCGTAAGGGTACACAGTGACTTTATACTCACAAGAAAAAAAATAACAAATTGAATGAAAGTTATTTCAACGGCGATGTTTATCTTAAATTTACATTTAATGAGGTTGTTTTAACTTAATTACACTTTTCGACGACCAGAAAAATACGAATGAATGCCGCCATGACATGACGTTATTCAAAGGACGGATAGCTCTCATCTACTGTCCTCGAGCACGGAGATTCTATATTGTGTACGCTTCCTTCAGAATGACAGGTGCAACTGGTTTCGCCATTCCGAACATCACGAATTATAGAATGGTTTGATTTTAAAAGTGTAAATATTTAACATCGAATCATTATGAACTTATAGACGCCGTGACAGGGTTGATGTTAATCCGCTCTTCCGTTTCTTTATAGGGACAAGAAAAACATATTTTAAAACACAAGAAATTGGTAATAAATAGGATACATTCCTCGTTCCCCTTTCATATCAAGTTTATGTCCCTCGTAAAATAATTCTGGTTTGTCTCTCGCCAAGGCTCGAGACAAAGCAAAAGTATGCACGAGGGACATAGACTTTATATGAAGGAGAAGCTCGTTAGATATACTACACACTCAAGTCAGCCAGACAAACAGTTTACTCATTGGAAAGTAATTACCAAAATCTTTTGCACAGCTTTTTCCTCTCTAATGTTGAAAAACATAAACATATATTTATTTTTCTCTTTTCTGTGTAAGATATTTTAGATATAAAGTGTTTGTCCATTTCCCATAAATGTGTTAATCTCCCTCGGACGATTTCTTCAAATATTTTCTTTAGATTGATTGTGAAACTAAGACATATTTCAGTTTAAATATCCGTAAAACAAATCTTCTCTAAACATTTTATTCTCTTTTCTACAAAAAAAAATATCCATTAGATATAAATGCGTTATTCCAAAATAAATACTTCTGTGTACTTATACCGAGAATCGGAAATCTTTACGGTTAACTCCAATTTCTTGCGTACTAAAGGAATCATCTGACCCCCTTCACAATGGTAAATGACTAGCGGAAATGTTCGTTTCAGCACACGATCGGTCAATTTCGCTTGATTTATGTGGGAGAGTAAGAAACGCAATACCAAACTTCCTTCCACACAATATCATTTTTATCAGACTCGTGAATGGTTGTATGATGGTCGCACGTATTATATCAAATCATTAACTCAGTTATCACTTTTAACCCAAAGTAACCTTTTTTTATCTACCACTTTCAGAAAATATTGTTAATGTATTATCTTAAAATACTTACGTGGACTTGCTGGAGACGGCGGCCATTTAAACTCAGCACTTACACGACACATCTTAGGACATGCTAGAAAGTGGACCTAAAGGTAGAACATGCATTCAGTAAGCAGTTAAGAAGTGCAACCTATATACATGTAAGCACACGAACTAAATTATCACCAAAGTAAGCTTTCTGTCATCTCAGGTTGTTGTTGCAATACATTATTTCCTCATTTCCGAAAGTCGGCGTTATTCGGTATAGATATAGACCCGACCAGAAGGTAAGGTATATAGACCCGACCAGAAGGTATAGATTAGACCCGACCAGAAGGTGTGGTATATAGACCCGACCAGAAGGTATGGTATATAGACCCGACCAGAAGGTAAGGTATATAGACCCGACCAGAAGGTATGGTATATAGACCCGACCAGAAGGTATGGTATATAGACCCGACCAGAAGGTATGGTATATAGACCCGACCAGAAGGTATGGTATATAGACCCGACCAGAAGGTATGGTATATAGACCCGACCAGAAGGTATGGTATATAGACCCGACCAGAAGGTAAGGTATATAGACCCGACCAGAAGGTATGGTATATAGACCCGACCAGAAGATATGGTATATAGACCCGACCAGAAGGTAAGGTATATAGACCCGACCAGAAGGTATGGTATATAGACCCGACCAGAAGGTATGTTATATAGACCCGACCAGAAGGTATGGTATATAGACCCGACCAGAAGGTATGGTATATAGACCCGACCAGAAGGTATGGTATATAGACCCGACCAGAAGGTATGGTATATAGACCCGACCAGAAGGTATGGTATATAGACCCGACCAGAAGGTATGGTATATAGACCCGACCAGAAGGTATGGTATATAGACCCGACCAGAAGGTATGGTATATAGACCCGACCAGAAGGTATGGTATATAGACCCGACCAGAAGGTATGGTATATAGACCCGACCAGAAGGTAAGGTATATAGACCCGACCAGTAGGTATGGTATATAGACCCGACCAGAAGGTAAGGTATATAGACCCGACCAGAAGGTGTTGTATATAGACCCGACCAGAAGGTATGGTATATAGACCCGACCAGAAGGTATGGTATATAGACCCGACCAGAAGGTATGGTATATAGACCCGACCAGAAGGTATGGTATATAGACCCGACCAGAAGGTAAGGTATATAGACCCGACCAGAAGGTGTTGTATATAGACCCGACCAGAAGGTATGGTATATAGACCCGACCAGAAGGTATGGTATATAGACCCGACCAGAAGGTATGGTATATAGACCCGACCAGAAGGTATGGTATATAGACCCGACCAGAAGGTATGGTATATAGACCCGACCAGAAGGTAAGGTATATAGACCCGACCAGAAGGTATGGTATATAGACCCGACCAGAAGGTATGGTATATAGACCCGACCAGAAGGTAAGGTATATAGACCCGACCAGAAGGTATGGTATATAGACCCGACCAGAAGGTGTTGTATATAGACCCAAACAGAAGGTAAGGTATATAGACCCGACCAGAAGGTATGGTATATAGACCCGACCAGAAGGTATGGTATATAGACCCGACCAGAAGGTATGGTATATAGACCCGACCAGAAGGTATGGTATATAGACCCGACCAGAAGGTGTTGTATATAGACCCGACCAGAAGGTATGGTATATAGACCCGACCAGAAGGTATGGTATATAGACCCGACCAGAAGGTATGGTATATAGATCCGACCAGAAGGTATGCACTGGGAAAACAGAAGCTATTTATTACCTTTACAAGTATTTATTATTTTGTAAATATCATCTTTAATAGATATTTAATCTTTGTAAATATCATCTTTAATCTGTATTAAATATTTGTAAATATTTGTAAATGTTTGTAAATATTATTAAACATTTGTAAATAACATCTTTAATCTGTATTTAATATTTGTAAATATCATCTTTAATCTGTTTTAAATATTTGTATATATCATCTTTAATAATGTTGTAAAGGTTTGTAAATATCATCTCTAATCATGCTGTAAGTTTGTTAATAGCATCTTAATGTATGTAGTAATTAGTGAAGGTGACAGATACCATGGGGGATGGGTGAGTGGGGAGAGTCTGCGCGGGGGTAGGGGGAAGGATGGAGGTGTGGGTTTGGATTTCGGCTTTTTGGGTCAGGTTCTTTTTGGGTCGGGGTCGGGGTCGGCGGATTGCAGGGATTGGAGGGGAGAGGGGTGTCTGTTGGTTAGGGGTTGGAGGTTTGGGGTGACTTATGTGGACTGAATAGAGATTGAGGGTAAGAAGAGGGAGTGTATGTTGGAAGTGAGGGTGGTTAAGTTGTGAAGTAGGGTGACTGGGGTTTCGTTGTGGTTGGCGTTTGTGTGTGGGGTGGTGCAGGGGATACCATTTGTCTGTGTTGAGCTGGAAGGCGAGAGGCATGAGTGCGCGTGTGTCTGTAGGGATGGGGTTGGGCGGCAGGCGTTGCCTGTGTTGAGTTGGGGGTGATAGGCGAGTGCATTTGTATGTATGTTTGAGGGGGTAAAACTGGCGAGGTGGGTGGCTGCCGAGTTGGGGATTGCGGGTGTTGACTGTGTATAACTGGAGGGTGATGGGAGGTAGCTTTGGGTTAGAGTTAGTTGTGGCGGGCGTTGCCTGTGTTGAGTTGGAAGGTTGGAGGGGAGTGCATGTGTATGTATGTTTTCGAATGTTGGCTGTATAACTGGAGGATGAGAGTGGTGTAAGTGCGTGTACATTAGCCAGGATAGTAGCCGTTGATTGTGGGTCAATTGGGGTTGTGGTATATGGTACTTGACAGGTTTAGGAGTGCGTATTTGAACAGTGGTTGAATTTCATTGTAGATGTACATGTAGAGGCACAGTTTGTAATCTGCCCTAATTTTAGGAGTTGTGAAGAGGTCGATCTAGGGTGGGTGATAAAATGATAGGTGAAGATGGGAGCTGGGGATAGTCAGTAATGAATATAGTGAGTGACTGGGGGTTGGGAGAATGGATCGAGCCGGCCTATGGTGCAGATGAGGATGTAAGATGACTAAGGCAGGTTGGATATGGGGAATTTGATGTAGGGAGAATGCCAGTCACGGGATATACTGGGAGCTGGGGATACATGTGCCTAGCGGTAGACACAGGTGTGAGAGCTTAACTATCTATGCTGAGAACATAGACAATGACTAAGACATAAAATGTAACACATTAATGGTTTGTTTAGCGTATAGTTGTATTCAGTGAAATTTATAGTTGATAATCGGTGTGACATGTCATTCAACAGTTATATCAGGGTCAAAAGACAGTTAACATAGTCATAGTCAAGATGTATCATAGATTTATCGATCAATGTTTGGGTTTCAAACATTATTTTAATTTCGAATGTGCTACATTGCATTCTTGTATAATTTCAAAGATTACAGACGCATGCTAGATTTATTATACAAATACGTATAAAAGCTTGAAATATAGTAAATGTGATTATTCTTAACATAGGAAGATTAATAATTATTATTATTAACCATATAAATGGTCTTTTCATACTATTTTCCTCGTTTTATGCGTGAGTCGTTGTATAGTATATGTCATTCCAATGTCATTCTGTTCTCAAATACAAAGCTGTACTACCATATTGTAAATGTACCAAGTATCGTTAAGGATAACAGTATTTAACGAACCCTATTGTAATTGTGAACTTCATAGATTATGTAGATCCTTTTGAAGAGCGAGTTTATTGGGGCAATAAATTGATTAGGGAATATTTGTTTGTACCGATAACAGTGATTAACGATCCGTAACGGAAATGTGAACTGCCTAGATTCTAAACATCCTTTTGGATAGCTTGTTTATTGTGGCAATAAATTAATTACAGAATTAGTGCTAGCTTCATTGCCAAATTAATTGTTGCTTATTCATATTAGTAAAGTTTGTGCAGAAATTAAAAATGTCAGTGTTTCAGTGTTGAAAATCTATATTAGCTATATAACATAAGAACCATTTGTAAAATGCATGTGTTCAAATACTTCAACTCGATATACTGTCTCAATCAAAATGTGTACTTCCTTAAGATTTAGTTTATTTCATTTTGGGAGCATATTCCTCATATAAACATTAGAATAACGACTTTGCTTTTACCAATGTGTTACTTTTCAAACATGAACTCTTTTGATGTTAAGTCATGTGTAGCCTTGTTTAGAGATATCTTAATTTTATGTTTGCATATAACATTTATAACTGTACATAAACGAATTTAAATATTTGAGCGAATACAGACAGAGTCAACAAACAGGCAAAATGATAATCAAGGGAGAGTTAAATGCGTTTAATATTCCCTCTAATTACAAAATAAGATAAGCATATAACGATGTGATTCATATGGAGCTTATTCCAACCCAAAAACTATATTTCACATTAACAATATTTGTCTACTGCGGTTAAATTCACTTTCATTATATATTCCTGTAAATGGTCAGGTAAATCTAGTTTCTAATTAGCATAATGTATTAACTAGTAATTGTAGAAACACTCTTGTATTTTTTCTTATTACATACGAAAAGCGTTTGCGCAAAGAAAATATGTCAATTCATAGTAAATAATTAATGTATTTGTAAAATGTTATTGTTTACTCAACAAAATTGTAATGTTTAGATGCATTGTACATGGGCCGAGGACCTATAAAATAATTGAACTATAATATACCATATAACAAAAACAGAACACTATTTATAGACAGGCAAGTAAATAAACATTTGTTCGGTGTCATTATAATTGTGTCATTTTTTTAATGATATTTTTTATCTTAGAGATTTCTTTTAATCTCTCATTTTAAACAAATGTCGGGCTGACAGAACGATAATGTAAAAACCTAAAACTTGTTACACAATTCCATTATTTTGTTCCCCTCTCTCTCTCTTTCTCTCTCTCTCTCTCTCTCTCTCTCTCTCTCTCTCTCTCTCTCTCTCTCTCTCTCTCTCTCTCTCCCTCTCTCTCTCTCCCTCTCTCTCTCTCTCTCTCTCCCTCTCTCTCTCTCTCTTTCTCTCTCTCTCTCTCTCTCCCCTCTCTCTCTCTCCCTCTCTCTCTCTCTCTCTCTCTCTCTCTCTCTCTCTCTCTCTCTCTCTCTCTCTCTCTCTCTCTCTCTCTCTCTCTCTCTCTCTCTCCAATATAAAGACATCAGTTCAGTTTAAAAGAGTACGTCTTTTTGTAAGTTTTGGCAATGGTTGAATACCAGAGCGACCACACTGAAATCAGTACGACTACATAGCAATATATATGCAACCCACGCTAACGTTATCACTACCCTATTACTATGCACATAATATAGAAGGCGAAGAACAAACTCATTTACTATAAAAGGGAAGTGTCACTGAACATAATTATAACATACAAACTGATATGAATAAACATACAACATGTGCTAACCCGTCAGGTTTGACCTATGAGACACTCAATTACTAACTACGTGATTAACATTATTATTATTTTAATAAATGTCCATCCGCATATCATTACAGTACAACAAGAATGATTGAATAAGTTTTTATCTATAGGTATTGAGTCCTGCACAGATAATAGGTAGACAACGTTAAATGTGTGATGACTAGTTTGTAAAACAGTAAGATATGAAAAAGGAAATTTCATAATGTTAGATAAAGTGCCGTATGACACATACGAGCCCACAACACTCATACAAATATAAATAACATAAAACCATATTTTTTACAAATATGAGATAGTGTTACTACAGTTAGTAAGAACAGATTACATTTTTCAATTACTAACCATTCTCGTGTATTGCACAGGATGTTTTATGACCCTCAATTGCTATCTTTAGATGGGCTCAACAGCGTGTATTCGCGACTTCGCATACATGTATATTCGGTTGTGTATTTGTGAACTCTGATGAGAGTAGTCTCTTCTTTGACCAATACGCATTCACGTGTACACTGTATATGGGACAAGCATTCATTCTTCAACAAATTAAATTGTATTATCAAGATAGCTAACATAGGTTTTCTGTTTTATTGTTGTCCCGTATGTATATACTGTCTGTTTTGCAATTGTGTCGGGGTGTGATTTGTAAGTATTTTAATATTTTCAATAAAAATAATAAAATATGTCATCTTCTGTCCATCGTTCTACGTTTTCGGATCACAAATTAAAACTGGTGGAATCAATCAAATATTGACGTGTACATGACGCAAGAGTGTGTCTACTGATTTTAGATATTTAGAATTATTATTAAAAAAAACGGAAAATAACGATGATATGTATCGTTTGTGGAAATAAATGGAAACCGACTGAAGATGTGACAGAAATTACGAATTTGTATTTGTAAATGATAAAATGTATAAATGTATGCTTTGTTTATGAAGCATATTACATTAAAACTGAATGCGTGTGCTATGTAGTACGTTCGCAGCAAACGGCCTACTAATAGCTTTAATATATATATATCATACTGATGCAAATAAACACAGCTGGCAAGTTCGTATGAAATGTCACATGCAGAACATTAAAGTATATCATGTTTGTTTTCATATTGTTGCAGACAAATCCAAAAAGCTCACAGTTGTCATGTATACAGCTTTGATTTCTTAAAGTTAGTTTAAAGATACATTTTCAATAACGAGTACGCATCCTTAAATATGTCCCGTTAACACGCATTAGTTAGCTGATATGAGAAATATGTATTGTCAAGTGGATTGTCTTATATTTGGTTGAATCAAAATGTTGGTGACAGGTAAATATATTTGTTTATGTTTAAAGGATATGTTTATACAAATTGGTCGGAAACAATTAATTCATCAAGTTATTTAAGTCATTACATCATTTCAAATCAGGGTTTTGGCCAGACTAGTATTTAAGTTTTCTTAGTGATAAGTCACTCTTACGAAATCTATGAAAATTTAGAATCGCATTACACTCCTTGAAAATACAACATTTTAGAAAGGACTATTACATACTGGATGATCTATGATGTTCTAATGATTATTCTGGTCGTGCAATCCATAAAGGATGTATAATCTACTAATTTATAATGTATCTGAAAATACGTTGCCATGTTTATAAAAGATTTGATGAAAACTCCGGGGGAAATAATTATCGAAGTAACGTCATCTCAAGCCGTCATGCTGAAACGTGAATTGTACTTTGGGCCAGATTGTTTGGGCCTTATATATTGAATAAACCTGTCTGTATGTGCTCCTTTCACAAATAGCTATTGCATAAATGTACATCAATAAAACATGCATTAATTTAACCGTCCGTCTGTCCTACCAGACATTTTATAAATGGCATTACAAACATATCAACAGTATCGATTCAGGGTAATGAACCGAGAAGACGTTTTTACAAGGTTTAAAACAATCCAGTATGAATGAGTACATTGTTTACATATCACGCATACCACTGCAGGGTATACACGTTTACGTTCCAAAGAATAAAATTGATAAACCAAAGCTTCGAAAGAAGAATCTGTAGTAAAATGTAAATAATATAAGTGATGATAAGATATAGAGATAACATTACAGTATTAACGGACAGCTAATACACGCAAAATTTGAGATAATTGTCATTATTCATTTTAGGTAACATAAGAACAGGAATATTTTCGGGATAACAACTTCTTTAGTGTGAAAATACAGGACGTTTCGGAGTACATACTCACTCCTTCATCAGGTGGAATGTAAGGAAATAACAAAATACTAAAGAAGTTGTTATCCAGAAAATCTACCTGTTCTTATGAATACAACATCTAAATGCCCTTCAAAGACCTAAGGTAACATACATAGCGATTTTCTAATTACGAAATATTCAATGTATTACGCTTAATTTCTCGCCTGGTTTATGACCGGCAATTAAGCTAACATTGTCTGGGTGACTGGGCGACTAGCTGTGGTTGTGTATTCGGATGTATATTCGTCAACTCTGACATACACAAAGAATTGTCATTGACATAAGCAGAGGAAAATGAAATATCTAGACATATCTAGCGTAGGTATTCGAGTCTGTAATTATGACCATGTATATATAAATCGCCATCCATGAATTTATTTGAGCAGGATAATATGAAACATCACCCCATCCAAACTGTTTTAAACCGGAACACGAGACTTTGGCACATGTGTGCTTATTTTATGTTTTCATTTGATTTTATGATTTGTAGTAATACATGTTCAACTTCTATACATACCTTATAGTATCGTTGTTTACACAACTGTGACCAGTTATCTAGGTCTATATTGTTTATATATTTTATTGAATAATTTTATTTGTAGTTTAGAAAATAGTCATACCTTTCACATCTATAAGATATAAATGTCATTGCAATTTTACAATTCGACATTCAAATTTTGTTTTAACAGATAATGAAACATTCATGGGCTAGTGTACAGCAATAAATTACCTAATCAAGTCAAATTGCAAAGCTATTTGATGTTCAAACAATGAACGTTGATACAAAGGCGCATACTGGTACCTCTTTGTCATCATAACAATTAGTTTAGATACCCATATGAAAGTGTCTATAGCGATTGATGAATAGCTGAATATGGCTGCAGTACAACATAACCGAATCAAGTGTAACAGTCCACCAGGAGACCCGTTAGAATACAGCGAATACACATGTTACATAACACCGACCGGAACGCATCGTTTAACAGGTTGTTCTGATAGGCATTTACACGTGACGCTTGCTCCTGCATATAGCCAGGTACTCCCATCTGATTACAGAGTCCCTGGTTGACCGCCGTCAGTAAAGCTCAGCAAAAAGGAGATTGACAAAAAGAGTCATTGCAAAATAAAATACAGATGTATATAATGTTACAACTTGACAGCATTATTATCATGATAACCGCTGCATTAGCTTGCGACATAACAATACTAAATTTAATTTGTATTATGGCAGTATGAAACTTCCTCAAATAACAGAAACTCTTCCGCATACAATCTTAACAATAAAGAACAGGCGGAACAACAAGTATTAGTATTTTAATTTAATACACTTAAACAACATGTGTTGAATTTCTATCATTAATCATTAACATTCAAACGTATACACTTTAATAAGAGTTAGTAGTGTGATAGTTGTAATGAGCCTATCGGCTTATGATAAATTGTTTAACTCAAAATGATAAATTACAATCGTGATACCAGTTCACCTATTCATTAAATATAAGACTGTGAAGTGATCATGTCAAAATAACCGGATGAAACATCATGGAAATAGCTAATTTCGTAACTGAAGGTTTTAAATAAAACTTTTGTTATAAAGAACAAGTGTAAAGGTATTAACATTTAAAGCTTTAACTTTACTTAAACCACAATCTTTGTTGGCCATTCTTGTAGATGCTATCTGTGTTTGAATTTGTCATAACAAATAGTGCCGAGATACTTATACTCTGGGACAACTTCTATGATGGAATTGTCAATGAGAACAGGTTTATAGTTGTCTTTCTTCACTGTTTAATCTATATTTAATCTCATTGCCTTTATTTTCCGGGTATTAGAACTATAAGGTTGTCTCAGCACCATATACAAAGACGTTATATGGCCTTATGGCAAGTGAAGTATACATTTATTTAAAATCGTAACCAAAAAATATTTAAGAATGAGAAAGTCAGCAATTAAAATGTTTTAATTATAGATTTTAATATAACATACTTCAAATTGGTAGTTAGTTTCTTTTCTCTCTGTGTTAATGAGCGTAAGCACGAAAAATGACCTAGAAAGGCTTTGCAGCGTGATATATGGGGCCGCGGCCGCGGCCGCCTTTGATGAAACTATTACGTAATTCATTGGGACACATCGTGTGTGCAGACGGCATAATGCCGACATATGATCGCTAATTGGTTTATAACCCTCGTACTGTTTATATCAAAGACGACGATCGTTTTCAAGTGTCACAGGTATGAAACCATCCATCTAAAATTTATTTAGGAGATACTAAACGTCACTATGGAACATTCTATACATAAAAATACAATATGATTGCAAGTTAGCCATTGCTGTGAATGTCGATGTGAAGAGTTGAGAACAGCTTTGACATAACAGACATATGTTAATGTACATGATCGTATATCTCTTCTTCATCACCTTAACTTAAAGAATGCCAGGCAAAGAAATGTACATGCTCTTTGAATATTTCTTCTTTTAAATGTACACCTGGTCAATACGATCGTTTTTGCATAGCTTTTAGTGAAAAAGAAATGGTTAGTAGTAAAGAAACCGATATTACCCCACATAACAATAACATGACTAATTAAGAGGTTAAGTGAACAATCTAATGTGATTGATAAAATGTAAATTGATGTAGGATAATTGAAAGGCAGTCCTATGATAAACACTTAGACATATTTCTAAAATCTACCAGTAATTGAACTTAATTGATTATCAAATGTGGAAGTTAAGAAGCAGTAGTGGAGCCATAACATACTGTAAGATAGGTTATCATCAAGTTGACACAACTAACTTTGTCAATAAAAGTTGTTTTAAGCTTGCTCTAGTTCTTAATATAACTCATCATTTCACAGGTGTTATGCTATGTATTTTTGTGATTCAGGTCGAATGAATATAAGATTATCTTTCGGGATATGTCTGTTATACTTATGATAATTTAGATCACTACTGCTTGGGTGAACATGCCAATCTTTCATTCATTCTCTCTGTCGTTCCATCATTCAGTCAAACACTATGTATGAAGGACCTACTTTTTAAGTTATTAACGTATTAACTTATGGTTAGCTAATGAAATTAAGGAATGAAATAAAAATTTATCACCTTCCCCTGTTCTATCAGTGATTAGTTACATTTCAAAGATAACCACATTACGCCCGGAGTATTGGTAATGCCCTGTAGGATCATGTAGTGTTTAGACATGGTTATAGTGATAATATTATACATGGTTATATTTTCTTATGATAGCATCAGGCTGGCTGGTTGGTTATTTATTTTATCTTTGAACACACCTGTGCTCCTTTTGTACATGCAAATAGTTCCAAAATATAATATGTAAAGGTAGTGAGATGTTGGATACTTAGAAATGAAACGTTACCTGTAAATGTGGTCATATGCAAACGTATTCTTTTAAAGATGCATAATCAGTTTTGCATGATACTATATATGGTTCTAAAATGTACATATTACAGTAGGTGCTGGGTTACGTTATATCATCTTACTCGACTTTCTATCAACTATATATATATATATATATATATATATATATATATATATATATATATATATATATATATATATATATATACGTTATATCATCTTACTCGACTTTCTATCAACTATATATATATATATATATATATATATATATATATATAGTTGATAGAAAGTCGAGTAAGATGATATAACGTAACCCAGTACCACATGCACATGTAGTATCCGATATATACAGTATCTACTCGTTATCAGACCTATTAAAAGCTATAAGAGCAAATCTGTCTTCCTATCCATTTCATGAAAGTTTCCAAATATATATTTGACTTAATGGCTGCAGCATGCCAAGGTTCTATGTCCTGTTTTCGATCATGACCCCGACTTTGAATAGTTGTTTTTTCTTTATAATGAACTGACTGACCTTAAACTGGTTATTTTCGGTTAAAGTTGATCAATCTCAATTAAATAACAACAATTTTAACATTGGACATACATGTGACCTCACAAACCTCATTTAGTCGCTTTACATGATATGTAATCAAATTGGAGACCCAGTTTGAGTATATTAGCGTTAGTGACTTTGAAATACATAATATATTCTTGCTCGAACTACATAACAACTAAGTGAGCAAAATTGATCAATGACAGAAAGAAATTAATACTTCAATTTATCAATGTTTTTTCATTAAATACATTTTTGTCATCAAAGACATTTTTGTCATCAAAGGCCATTTTTTAAAATTCAAAGTCATGCTATCATCAAAGTTTTTACCATCACAGTCGGTTTTTCAATCAAAATCATTAATTAATGAAAATAATTTTGTTTCATTAAATTCATTTTTCTCATTAAAGTCATTTTTTTAATCAAATTAATTTTGTCATCAAATTTAATTTTTCATCAGTCATTTTTTAATTCAAAGTCATGTTTTCATCAAAGTCATTTTTGAAAATCAAAATCATTTTTGAAAATCAAAATCATTTTTGAAAATCAAAATCATTTTTGAAAATCAAAGTAATTTTTTTTAAATCAAAGTCGGTTTTTTAATCAAATTCAAATAAAATTTAAATCCATTTTCTCATTTAAATTATTATTTTTCATCAAATTATTTTTTCATCATATTCATTTTTTCATCAAATTTATTTTTCCATCAAATTTTTCTTTTCATCAAAAGCCTTTTTTGTATTATTCAAAGTCATTTTCTTCATCAAAGTCAGATTTTCCATCAAAGTAATTTTTTTTACATCAAATTTTTTTATTTTATTAAAGTCATTTTTCTTATCAAAGTCATTTTCTTATCAAAGTCTTTTTTTAATCAAATTAATTTTTTCATCAAAAGTAATTTTTCTTAATTAAAAGTCATGTTTTCATCAAAGTCAATCTTTTCATCAAAGATATTTTTTCTTCATCAAAGTCATTTTTTTCCATCAAAGTCGTTTTTCTCATGAAAGTCTTCTCTTTTTTTATTCAAAGTCATGTTTTTATCAAAGTAATTTTTTTCATAAAAGATATTTTTTCTTCATCTATGTCATTTTTTTTCCATCAAAGTCGTTTTTTCTCACCAACGTCATTTTTTCATTAAAATTATTATTTCATTATAGTCATTTTATTAATTAAATTCATTTTTTCATCGAACTTATTTTGTAATCCAAATTCATTTTTTTTCGGTAATTGAAGTCATGTTTTCATCAAAGTAAAATTTTTCATAAAAGATATTTTTTCTTCATCAAAGTCATATTTTTCAATCTCACCAAAGTAAGTTTTCCATTAAAATCATTTTTTTCATTAAAGTAAATTTTCTCATCAAGTCATTTTTTAAATCAAATTCATGTTTTTTATTCAAAGTCAAGTTTTAATCAATATCAAATTTTTTCATCAAAGATATTCTTTATTCATCAAAGTCTCTTCCATCAAAGTCGGTTTTTAATCAAAATCATTTTTTTCATTAAATTAATTTTTCTCATTCAAGTCTGATTTTTATTCAAAATAATTTTTCCATCAAATTAATTTTTCCCATTAAAGACTTCTTTTTAAAAAAAATTATAAGTCATGTTTTCATCAACGTCAATTTTTTCATCAAACACATTTTTCCTTCATCAAAGTCATTTTTTCATTAAAGTTATTTTTTTCATTCAAGTCATTTTTTCTCATCAAAGTTATTTTTTTTCATCAAATTCTCTTTTTTAATCAAAGTTAGCTGTTTTCATCAAAAGTCATTTTTTTTATTATTCAAAGTCAAAGATGATATTTACAAAACTTTTCAACGATATTAAAGATGATATTTACAAAGCTTTACAAAGCTTTACAAAGCTTTACAAATGTTTACAAAATAATAAATATCTTGTAAATACCATCTTTAATAGATATTTATTACCTTTATTATTTTTGTAAAGAAGTATTTTAATATTTGTAAATAGCTTGTAAATACCATCTTTAATAGATATTTAATCCTTTGTAAATATCATTATTTCATGTAGTGATGGTATATAGACCCGACCAGAAGGTGTGGTATATAGACCCGACCAGAAGGTATGGTATATCAAGCCAATATCAGCGACTGAAATAGTCATAACATTAAATTAACATTAAAATAGGGTCAATTGCAAATTAAGAACCATTTATGTTCCCAGCACTGTTACCATGTTACAGCTGGTCCTTATCTGGTTACAGCGCCTTGGTAAGTACTCGTTTGAGAAGGTGTTTTATAGATTCCTTCATTTACTTTAAAATAGTCATATGTCTCAAGGAGTATTGGTAACATCATAAGATTGATAACGAGGTATAATTGTCCATAGGGTTACTATGTATGGTATGACATGCTGTAACCATTAACCATTAGATTAAATGTTTTCAAGAATTGTCGCTTACTTGACTAAATATTTTCAATTAATAATGTGTCTTTTCATTTTGTATATCAGAATATATAATGCATCACTCCTTGCCCAATTATTGATATATTCTTTACATTTAGGAGGGAGGAATGTAACGGGTGCGTTATAAAGGGGGTTTGGTATAAGTTTGTATCCATAATATTGGGAAGTATTATTCATAAGGATGTACGGAACCACACAGTCACAGGACAGTGAATGAAATGTACATGCACTATTTGCATGGCACGCAGTGATTGTCACTTTGTCGAGGAAAGCGGGCTGGTTCATTCTGTTAACAGGGGTGTTTTCCAACAAGTGAGATAGGTCCAATGGTGGCTTCTATGTAAGAGATTTCACCCGAGTGGGAAATCAGCTCCGCTGGAAACCGCTCATAAAATCTCCAAGAGAAGAAGTAAGCCGAGTGGGAAATCAGGGCCATGTTCAAGAGATGTTTAAAAGTAATCGCTCAATGAGCGATTACCTTTAAACCTCGCTTGAACGCGATTGCTCAAAGTAACGAAAGTAAGGAAAGCGAGCAAACCTTGAGGAATCGCACCGTGTCGTTCAGGAGAGAATGATCGCTACATTGAGCGATACATCAAGCACTCAATGAGTGATTATAAGGCTCACTGTTATGGAACGGAGCCCAGCTCCACTGGAAACCGATCGTAAAATCTCCAAACGAAGAAGAAGTAATGCCTTGCTTGGTCGGTGATCGACTAACATCAGCCATGTGCTCACTTGGAAGGGGTAGTTCTTGTTCGATTGCACAGAGACCTTGTTTCGTTATGAAACAGAATATCCCCTTCCATAGTGTAGCATTTTGTGGAAGGGAGTTAATTATAATTAAGTTACAAGTAGGCAGGGACGGACGGGTGGTCATTAGGTCAGTTTGGGTTTTACAATTAATTTGGGCTGTTGGCTCCACAATATATTTGTATTGTACATGTTGTATATTTTGTTGATATGTCCTATTTTGTTGAGTTTCTAGTTGTAATAAAATGGTGAATGATAATTATCTGTATGTTGTTGATCATAAGCTACATGTACATCTCGAAACGGGATTGCAGCGAGGTCTGATTGTAAAGTGAACTGTTATGGTACAAGCTTGTCGAAGTCACCTGATTTTAAGACATTCACAAGGTTAATAGAATTACACAACGTAAAGTCATATCGCACGGTTAGTCTCTTGAATCAGGGTGAAACTTCGTCTGTTACAGTGTAAATAAAGTTACATCCCACCTCGTTGTCCTTGGCAACCATTCATAAAAAGTGTCCTGTTCATTATCGATATCAAGACACTTTTGCGTGAAAGTGTCCTGATATCTGATACACGGACACTTTTTGAAAACTATTTTTAACAAAGGTAAATAATGATATCCATTGAACGAACAAATAAACATAGATTTTTATAAACCTTGATCCACAACATTCGCAATTTTAGTATATTAAATGTTAATCTAGAAATGAATGAATAAACTAGTTTGAAACATAAATCGTTTTAATTAATAATAGTAAGACATCCAGAATAAAGAAATAAGAAATTTCAGTTACCTAAATAGTGACAGTCAGAGCGAATTTATTCTATATATATCCAGGGACCTTATATACAGTCCCTGATATATCTTAAGAATCCACTATCGAAATTTTATTGGTGCTTTGCAACACAGATGTACGTCCGATTCCTTCCAAACCTTGCCTCGAAATGTATATTTCTTGAAATTGCACGATTTCCGAATATCAAGTTCGTACATTCAATTTGACACGCGAGAAGCACGTGCTAAAATCGCTTAAGCTGAACACGCATAGTACTACGCACTTCATTCATAACCTGGAGAAACTTTTATTTTTTTCATTTTATTTCACTCGGAATAAGTGAGATGTATGTCTGTTACTACCATAGTTTCCTCGTTGCATCGGAAATACCACGACAAGTTCTGTCTGCATGGCTTTTTACTGTGTATATCAATGGACTCATATGTGAACTTGATCGCTCTGGATACGGCTTACTGTTACCCTGGGGACATTATCCAGGTCAACTCTTAGCTGACGACACAACCATTGCCAGTAGCTCACCTCCAGCTCTCCAAAAGCTATTGAACATCGCAAACGAATATGAATGTAAGTGGCAACTGGTGTATAATGTCAGCAAAAGCTCCTTGTTAGTATTCTCACGCTACCAGTCTAATGTGCTGTGCCCAGATCTGTACTGTGGTCAAAACAAATTACCATACAAATCAACAGTGACCTATGCCGGTGTACATCTATCAAGCAATGGAAAGACGATTGGACGCACTCTAGTAGCTTGTGAAAAACTTAAGAAGAACATCAATATAAATCACAGTCATGGTTTATTCTTTGGAGGGCTGAATCCACTCTCAGCTGTCCGGGTACTAGAACGAGTTATCTTACCATGTGCGCTCTATGGTTGCAATACTTGGGGACAGCTCTCTCTCAGAGAATATGACATGCTCGAAGTACCCCAAAGATACTTCAGCAAAAAGGTACAAGGCTTGCCGAGGCATACTCCTTCACATATTGTATTGGACAGTTTACATCTCTCTACAATACAATCCTATATTGAACGCCAATCACTCATTCTTATGGGCAAGCTCTGCAGAGTGAGTAGCAAATACTATTTTAAACGTGTTTTCATTGGTCGATTTGGTCAGTATAAATGTGAGCCAAACAACTCTAAACGGTGTCTCTACTCATCTGCCTTCAACATGTTCAGACTTGCTAAAAAATACAATCTGGAGAAGGAAATGAACGGTTACTTTGATGCCTGTAATGTCCAAAACAAGTCTCAATGGAACAAGCTGGTCACAGATAGAGTCAAAAACTTTGACATATCACTTCGAATGGACAGAATGGCCAGCAAACTAGACCTGTCCAGATACATGACAGTACGACATGAACATACCAATAGACTCTGGTTACTGTGTAAATGTTTTCCAATGAAATTTAATGCTGTTTCTAAAATTGTTCATATAGCATGTAAACCACTGGAATCAAGAGAGTGTGTTTGTGGTACAACTGTTTATGATCTTGTAAACCATGTTTTTATCTCATGTCCTAGAAATATGACAGAGAGAGACGAACTATACAACAAAGTATTTGACATCATGGATGTTAAATGCTTTACTGATCTGTGGTCAAAAGATGATGATCTCATTATCTCTTTATTCCTTGGAGGATTCCCAGAGTGTACGGAGGAACTGCAATTTGCCACCTGGTGCCAAATAATGATAATTGTGGCTGAATTTGTCACAAAATGTCATTCTCTATTTCATTGACTGTTTAATGCAAATAACCAATCACTTGTCTGTGTATATATAATGTGGTAATATAATGTCTGTAATCTTCATCAATGGAGGAAATAAAGCCAATCTATCTATCTATCTATCTACGCACTTCATTCATAACCTGGAGAAGGGGAAATAAACAGGTTGTGGAACTTTTCATAATCTTAAAACTTTTATTTTTTTCATTTTATTTCACTCGGAATAAGTGAGATGTATGTCTGTTACTACCATTGTTACCTCGTTGCATCGGAAATACCACGACAATTTGTCCTCGGGCCCCGTCCTTAGCAGGCCTCTCGGACAAACTGTCCTGGTATTACCCGATACAACTCGGAAACTATGACTTCAATTCGGGACAAATGTTGGCTTTGACAAGCGACTCACCATGGCTATGTACGTCCCTGGTTCGAACTGGGGCGACTGGAACGTTACCTTTCCTTCCTGAGCATAGTTGACCTTGTAGAAAATGAACGCATCTTGGAATATCATTCATTATACATCGATGTCTTATTTATGAAACGTTTCTACACATGACTGATACAATATCGTAATAATTAGTTACACCATCAGATATCACATTCATGGGGTATACACTCGGTTGTACGCATATATCATATCTGTTGACATTTTCTTATGTACAGTCAGACCTAGTTTATCCGCGCGATTTGGTTACAGTTGAATATCACCCGGATTGCTAGTCGAGCGGTTAACTGAAACAGGCATTATCTAACCAAAAGAGAACGAAAAACTGAAATACATGTAGTGATTGTTAATCTATGCTCACTGTTTGATATAATTTTTAACATCCAGTTTCTGTATAAAAGTGTTTATAAACGTTTCCAGACGACAGCAGTGGAGTTGAAGCTACTTACCACTCATAACTGACACGTGGGCTTGTGTGTGCGGTTTAGCGAATCATCATTTGCTTAGAAATACAAGGGGTCTATTTGAATACTTCTGTGCGGTTACGGAGAGGCGTGGTTCGGCGAAATGATTACAATTTGTTAACAAAATATTCATTTCACTTGAAAATCTTGAGGATGACGGGGTTTCCGGCTAAACGGGGTGTTCTTATCGTTATGGATTTGTGTACACTTCTGAACCTATTATATATCGTTCCCAGAAACCATTTATTGTAGTACCTACGAACTTATAAATGCTAATCATAAAACCTTTAACCCTTTATAACAGTCCGGTCAATTTACCCGAAAAAGCAACGAGGTAGA
Source organism: Gibbula magus (assembly GCA_936450465.1). NCBI lineage: Eukaryota > Metazoa > Mollusca > Gastropoda > Trochida > Trochidae > Gibbula > Gibbula magus. The sequence goes on along the minus strand of OW388296.1, from coordinate 66,818,285 downwards.
CCTATGAAGACTCAATGAAGGCATTGAGAAGACATTTGGTTACCCAACTTAATTCTTCTCAAAGAACCTGAACGGGATGTATTTCAAAATGAATATTTGCAGCATGGGCGTCTCTATATAGAGATTATTACCCGCTGAAGTGTGTCATATGACTTTTACGAAACGGGTGTGAATGTCTGTATTGCCCGAGCGAGGGTGAGGATTATACATACATGTCCATGAGTTTAATAAAAGTCTTATGGCACACTTTCTTTATTACCCATTCTTTTCCATTTGGATCGCGTAAAAATAGCCAGGAGACGGCCCACTTCTCTTGCGACGGCAAACTACAGTGACGTCACGAACAATCGTTTTATGACGTCCCATATATAGAATTCAACTAAATACGGGAATTCGGGGTGAAACTGTTTTTACTAGGCAAACGTGATATGTTTTATTTAAGGATTGTTTTACATGTTTTGTGCCTCTATCGAAGTATAACAGCAACAAATTGTATAACATCGCGTCCAATCAGAAACGCGGAAATTAGTGTAACAAAACCATTTTGTAATTATAATAATATTAACTCGGTTATTCTCAACTATATGGGTAATAAATCTAAATATATGCGCATGGCACAACACTAACTACAGTCATCTCGGCGGTTACAGGAAGAAACCAAATGCTCAGTTTGAAAAAAATAACTTTGTTTACCACTGCGTTAATTCCAACTTATCAGAAGTCGCTAAAATTAGCCAAGAAAGCGCTCCTATTGTAACATGTGTGTAACCATTGTGCGGAGAAAATATTGAAATTGGAATACATTAAAAAAAAACACAGGTGTAGTTAATGAAGGAGTAAGCATATTATAAGATATCTTGTTTTTCACAACATATTATATTAACATCACATGTTTCATTAATAAATATTCTTTTTCGTAAATGTGATGTAACCTTTAATCACCTGTTTTGGGAAAGTCTGACTTGTGTTGACGTTGCTAATGCTCACTTTGAGTTTTCCCAAAGAAGTATCATCTTCAAATTTCCACTGGACCGCAATAATCTTTCTAATTGGTAAGTATTCTATCTCTACTTTCTGTGGTCTGTTATAATCTGGAATTAAATGTTAAATTTACTATGCAAGTATTCTTAAAGTTTTATTCAATTAACTACCATGACGTCGTATGATCCATACATATACGAAATGAATTGAAAATTAAAAATCCATAAACCTTGTTCTTATCAATGTAAGTAACTTCTTATATGCCCTCCAAGATAAGTAACGCAACAGCAAAGTAAATATACAAAGATTAACTTGTATCAAAGCCATGTAATTTATCTTTTACTTCAAAACAAGAAAAATTCGGACAAGTGACACAAAACTGGTGACTTTTTAAAAGACAAATGCCACTGTTAGTAAGGAAACTTCAGTCATTTACAATAACGGAATTATAATTTTACTTCCTTATTGATGTGTTGAACTGCCTGTTATGGTAACTCATCTTCAGAATATCAATGTCTTGACTGTTAAGGAATTCAGCTTAAAAACTGCCAAGCGATCAATATGATCAGTTATTTTCAAAAGGAATCGATTTTTGTTAATGTAAGGAAGTATTACACATTTCAAGTAGCAAATAGAGTTTAAAAATCAAAGCATTCATCAACATTCTAATATTTGGAATTACACTATCTGCGATAGTACTAATTCTTGTACTTTTTCGAGACGCGCGGGATTCGAATCCACACCCTCAGAGGGTCGACAAAGTCACGGTGGCCGAATGAATCAGCTGTTGGTACAGTCAGTGCTGACGATTTGTGCCTGACTTTGAGGATGTGGGTTCGAATCCCGCAAGGTCTCGTCTCAAAAAGGTACTAGCTAGCATCCTATTGCAAATAATGTGATTCCCAACGTAACAATGGTACATGATTCACTATCTACATGTAATTGCATGTGTTTATAAGCATTTATCAAGTTAAATAAACTATTTATCATGGTAGTACTCACTGTTGACCATACCACGATCGTCCTTGCATGTTCCCTAGAAATAAGAGGACATAACGTTTTAATTATTTTTTGTGGACTCGTGTGAAGAAATTCTATATATATTTGTGTATAGAGCCATAGACTCAATACGTTGACGTTCAAAGAAACAGGGACTGGTACTGCTGAAAATAATACGTCCTAAATCGAAAACCTTGTCCTCTGACAACTACGTTACATATGTATAAAACTGGTTTAATTGGTAGTAAGACAATAATATAAAACGTGAACTGAAATAAGGACCGACAGGGAAGTTTGATGTCTTAACTTTTGAGTTGGGGCGGGGTAGTGGTTAGCTAGAGAAATGTCTGCTACAGGGAACTGTTTTACATGCATTAAGGTTTGGGTGCAATGCTACTCGGACCTCCAGTACTGTACTATCAATGGTTCGCTATTTCGTAGGTTTCACGCAATGCATTGCCACTATAGTGTTGCGGAATTTCTTCTTGCAATAATACCAGCAGCCGTGATATAAGTGAAATAATCTTGAAAGCGTATTTGAACCCCACATCAACTCACCTCACCTCACCGTTTTCCCATCGGTTTGTAATAACGTGGGATATAAACTGAACGCCAAAAGAAATGTTACACCTTTTTGAATTTGAAAATCATAAAAAGTTACGTGTTCAGAGGAATTTGCTTTGTTGTAACACTCCATCAGTTTAGTGTTTTGTGCTAAAATAGCAGACCTGTAACGTTAATGGTAAATAAGTTATCGCCAGTTCTTCATGGGTGGGGCCAATTGTCCTATTTCCGATCTATTTCAGAGGGAAAATTGTAAAAATAGAGCCATGGGCTCTGTAGCTCATCAGGCTTTATATACATCTCTAGGCCTTTTGGAACTGGAGAAGAAGATGAAAATTGGTTTTTAAGGTTGTGACCCCTTTGACCCCAATTGAGGTCACGGGATCACCAAATCTACAATTAAGAATACCCATTGATCAAAGAGTCTGCACACAACTTTTCAGCTCTCTGGACCTTTTGGCACTGGAGAAGGAGATGAAAATAGGTTTTTAAGGTTGTGACCCCTGTGACCCCAATTGAGGTCACAGGGTCATGAAATCTACAATTTAGAATCGCCAGAACTTCAAAACACTTCATCATATCTTCCCGAAACGCTGCATTGGAATTGTCCTACTACTGCAGAAGTACTTAAGATATACACTTACTGACAAGATATACCATTATGTTGCAAAGATGCGTTTTATAAATAATGTGGGTCCTGTCAACATCCCAATGAAAGACTCTTTCCTGTTTCCATCACTGGTTGATTTAAGCCTTGCAGTAATTCCCACACTTTTTTGTGCTAAGATAGTGGATCGTTGAACCTGAAATGCATAGTGGACTCTGATTTCCCAGCACGGGATCCTTAAAATACGACAAGGCTTAAATCTGCCTGAAATGGTTTTCACATGTTCACATGTTTCCGTTCACAAATAATATTTTAACCCCAAAAGTATGTGTTATACTTTCTTTTGAACATCAGTTTATTTCATTCAACCACAGCGAGACAACAACGCATCACCGACGTGACGATCACAGGGTACGTTTGAGAGTACGGATATAGGATGATTAATTGCAATTCATGTGAAGTCAGTTTATAAACGTTACAATGAAAACCAATTTACATGATATTTGCACTGAGATACAAATGAAGATGAACAGACTTTAGGGATGCAGCTTTATTACGATCGGATTTTAATGAGATTGGATTGTTGTTGATCCCTGTAGTTTCGCAGAGAGCTGAACGAATCAGTACGCTAGCATTGTCTATTTGTATTATAGTTTTTTCTATGTAACAGACACTTCAAAATGAAATGCAGTCGTGATGTAATATATTTAAAAAATTTAAATTAGCACTTGCTTTATACATTATAACATGACGTAACGAAGGAGTAATAATTTGCGCCAAAACGCCGTGCATGTTCACAATAAAGAAGTTGTCCATAAACGACCCTTCTCCTAAATGCCTAGTCTAAAATTTAATTTGTGATTTATTTATTTTTTGTAAAATGTGAAAATAAGATAAATAGAGCATATCTGTCTTTTCTTGACTAATACCATATTTATCTCATCGAGTGAGGTAGAAATATATAACTTTTCTGCCTCACGAGAACGACATTCACGACAGACTGCCTTCAAAGACTTGATGAGTTAATGAGACATTGTAAAATAAGATTTATAACCTACCCCACACGTGAGTGATGAACCTATTTGAAACGCCTGAAGAATCAATAGTAACGTTATCAGGAGCGTCATCGGAGAGAGTGTGTCTGCGTGCACACCTGACAGGTGAATCTGCAACTGATTTGCCTTCTTCCTCCAAAAAGGAAGACAAATGGATTGATCGACAATATCATACTAACAATACAGTGCACTAAGACACATTTTCCTCTGTTTGAGACCAATTTGAACACGTTAAGTCGTGTTTGATTTCGATTTATTCAGCTTAAAAGTTGATCGGGTGTTGAGGAAAAGACGCTCGCAAACGAGAGAATATGACAATAGAATTGGGGGAAACCAGGAACTATAAATAGAGTTGCCTGTCGAACGGGCATGTTCAGTCGTGATTGTGATGGCAGTCTGATTAATATCGAATGCTTCAAAACAAAGGGGTTCAAAATCCAAAATCTAATTTTTTGTAATCATATAGTTTACTGTTTATATACGATATGGTGAGCTTATATTCCAAATTTAAGCGAAATCGGTCTTTATATCAATAGCGAGGACATTTATCTCAAATCTTTATTTCTTAACCGATTTAATCTAGATTTTGAATTTTGAATATTGTCAAAACAACGATTCGATAGTCTCAATAGCAAGCTATTCGTCTCCGCTACAAGTATGACAAGAGTATTACGGTACAACAATTATTGCTATCATATAGAGACTGTACTTTGTGGGTAACATGAATCTTTTATTATCAAAAACTTGAACAAAAACTTGTTTAAAAATATGACTTTCTCAATGTCACGTAATGCACACAAAATGTGACACGATATCTTCAAAACGGATATCACATTAATCATATTCTGTATAAGTGTTGTCATTTTCAATGAAATGTTGCAATAAAAAAAGAATATAGTATTACCAATCCATTCAAATAGCCGCCAACACATTTTACTTACGCCGATGTACATCGTCTTTGAGAGACAATATGAAATAAAAACTGTGCATGTTAAGGGAGAGTTCTGTCGCCATATTGGATTTTTTGCATTATGTGAAATGAAAACACGTTATATTGTACCTAATTTTGCATCTTTTTAATAATTATAAACACGCACTGATAGAATATTCACATAGTAAATACATAACATTTCATAATACGAACAAACAAGTTCCTGTTATGCTGTAGCGAAGTATTCCCCACTCGCTGCGCCGATGAATGGCTTCAGTTCTCATTGTTTTAATTTTCAACAAATGTGCGCTCGTGTTTATCAAGTTGTGAAATATAAAGTCATCAAAATGTTATCTTCATTAGTATCTTTCAATTTCACTGTGTTTCAATCATGTATTAATAACATATATGTGTAAACAGGAATATCCTCCCGAATTTCGTTTCCACAAAAATACCCCGATAGAACCCTCCTTTTAAATATAAAATCACAAAAGTGTCAGTTTTATGAAGAGAATAAGAGCATTCCTCAACAAAAGAGCCTATGAACTGAGATTAAAGGAAAATATCTACACAAGAATAAGAACAAAAGGCATTGATCTTGTTCTTGAGAAAAAGCTCCCTACAGAACCACAATCAGCTTGGAGACTAGTGCCTGTAACCATTCCAGAGGCACTCAGACTATACTGAGTCTAGACCATGATACTCATATCAAATATACCAGCAAAGACCTTTTAGTTTTATTTCTATTCACTTATGAACAACAATACATTGCTATCATATAGAGACTGTACTTTGTGGGTAACATGAATCTTTTATTATCAAAAACTTGAACAAAAACTTGTTTAAAAATATGACTTTCTCAATGTCACGTAATGCACACAAAATGTGACACGATATCTTCAAAACGGATATCACATTAATCATATTCTGTATAAGTGTTGTCATTTTCAATGAAATGTTGCAATAAAAAAAGAATATAGTATTACCAATCCATTCAAATAGCCGCCAACACATTTTACTTACGCCGATGTACATCGTCTTTGAGAGACAATATGAAATAAAAACTGTGCATGTTAAGGGAGAGTTCTGTCGCCATATTGGATTTTTTGCATTATGTGAAATGAAAACACGTTATATTGTACCTAATTTTGCATCTTTTTAATAATTATAAACACGCACTGATAGAATATTCACATAGTAAATACATAACATTTCATAATACGAACAAACAAGTTCCTGTTATGCTGTAGCGAAGTATTCCCCACTCGCTGCGCCGATGAATGGCTTCAGTTCTCATTGTTTTAATTTTCAACAAATGTGCGCTCGTGTTTATCAAGTTGTGAAATATAAAGTCATCAAAATGTTATCTTCATTAGTATCTTTCAATTTCACTGTGTTTCAATCATGTATTAATAACATATATGTGTAAACAGGAATATCCTCCCGAATTTCGTTTCCACAAAAATACCCCGATAGAACCCTCCTTTTAAATATAAAATCACAAAAGTGTCAGTTTTATGAAGAGAATAAGAGCATTCCTCAACAAAAGAGCCTATGAACTGAGATTAAAGGAAAATATCTACACAAGAATAAGAACAAAAGGCATTGATCTTGTTCTTGAGAAAAAGCTCCCTACAGAACCACAATCAGCTTGGAGACTAGTGCCTGTAACCATTCCAGAGGCACTCAGACTATACTGAGTCTAGACCATGATACTCATATCAAATATACCAGCAAAGACCTTTTAGTTTTATTTCTATTCACTTATGACAAAGAACCAACTTCTAAAAGAGGTGTGATATGCATATGACATAACAAAGCTGTCAATTTCTGCTATACATATCTGATATAATTGAATATAACATCTACATATGTAAAACAAAGATGTAATAATTTAGAGAGGAATCATTAACATGTGCTTGTGTGTGTATATATGTATGTATTCATGTATTTATGTGTGTGTATGTGTATGTATGTATATGCATATATATGTATGTATGTATGTACATGTATATAAGTACATATGTATTGAAGAGGTTGAAGAATTAGCAACTTGTGAACTGATCAGGAATAGTCATTAGTGTATGGTATTGAGCTCATCTCAGATTTGACTCTGACTCATATCAGATAAACAGACCTACAGAATCTTAATTTCCATACATGTACATTTAGGAACAAAACTCAACTTTTTTCATGAGAGATGGTTTTATATAATGAACAAAATAAAGCAGTTTACAATATATATTTTTTTTTTACCACAATGAATATCATCACATCCATATTTCCAGTAAAATATGCACTTGGAAGTAAAAATACTTATTCTTTTTTTCTGATTTGGAATACTATTAATAAGTAATACTATATATATAACATATAATGAGTAACAACTATTAGCTGGTCAGTATAATGCAAAACAAAATTTAACTAGCATCATGATTCATCTATACCATACATATACATGTATTGAAAGCTCTGCAGGTGGTGGGTATGGAAAATACAATATATGTATGTATACATGTGTGTAATTATGTGTGTACACATGTAGTATGCATATAAAGAATCACTTAATGATTAAGAAAAATTAACATCTATGTATGCAAACTATACCTGGAGAACTATCACTTCCTTACATTTTGACTACATCCAAGTGAATATGTATACACATATCCAACTGTTTATATCTCCATATGTGTATATTACATATATGCTATTTTGAGAATTGTGTTACTTTTGCCCATGTTTATATGTTGTATATGCTGATATTTACCATGAATTTTCAAGTGTATTGCTAAAATTTGTGTATTACATTTACTTTTGTCTATGTTTATATGTTGTATATGCTGATATTTACCATGGATTTTCAAGTGTATTTCTTACATTTGGGTATTACACAATTCAAGCATAATTTATTTATAACTTGATTAAATAACATACTCTATTTGACCTAATCAAACATCAACCAAAATAAATTTGTCATGCATACCAAAACATATCTGAGTAATACAATTCCTCTATACTGAAATATCCAAAAACATAACACACTGATACTTGCAATATAGAAATAGAAAATAATTCACTTAAAACCACAAACATAACAATCCACTTTACTAATGTAGTCAATACCACCATGTGTAGTTGTAAATAGTATCCAAACATGTATCCCACATAGATAGATAACCACCAAATCATTAATAACATTCACAAAACTCACTTACCATAAACAACTCTTTATTTAACTTACACATTCACAAACAAACTTTCACTGACACTCCAAAAATATAAATTCCTCAAACGTTAAATTACTGACTGAAAACAACACTAAACCCACAACCTGAAATGAACAAGCTCGCTGCACGTGCACGGCACATCACGATGAAAGCATGACACCCGTCACTTAACTTCAAGCTCTCTCACACTGAAGCCCAACTTCCCACTATCAGGTTCCCACATTACCCGGATAAACATGAAACACATGAAGGTAACAAATTTCATATTCTTTAACTATACCTTTTCTTTAAGCTCTCTTTTTCTACTTTCATCTTCTAATCTGCAAAACGTTCTCCATACAAAAATTTATATTCACAAAAACAGTTCATTCACCATTGTTCAGATCAAATACCCACCATAATGCATGATAGATTGAAAATATTATCGTCAAACTGCCAAGGCCTGAATAATAAACGTAAACGTATAGATTTGTTTCGCCATCTTAAAAGCAAAAACGCTAATATTTATTGTATCCAAGATACGCATTTCACAAATGAAATAGAAAATAGAGTAAGAGATGAATGGGGATCAAAATATTGTTTTTTCAGCTCTTACAAAAGTAATGCCAGAGGGACAGCCATACTTCTTAATAATAACTTTGATTTTGCCATTGAAGACTCTAGATATGATATAAATGGGAACTACGTAGCATTGAAAATGAAAATTACGAATAAAATATTTACTTTGATAACAATATATGGACCAAACACTGATACTCCGGAATTCTATCACAAAATCATGTCGATCATTACTGACTTCCAATCAGATAGTTTTTCTACATGTGGAGATTGGAACTTTGTACAAGATCCAAAATTAGATTACTTTGATTATAAAAATATTAATAATACTAAAGCTAGAGAAACCTTGTTAGAATACATGGAAGAACATGATTTAATAGATCCATGGAGAGAACAGAACCCAGAAAGTCAAAGATACACATGGAGACAGAAAAACCCTATCAAACAGGCAAGACTTGACTATTTTATCATATCAAAAAACCTCGAAAGCTCAATTAATGAAACTGGAATCGATTCGGCATATAGATCGGATCACTCTATAATTTGGATTGAACTAAATATAAGCGAAATAGAAAGGGGAAAAAGCTATTGGAAATTTAATAATTCCTTACTTTATGATAAAACTTATGTAGAGGAGATCAAATTACTGATTAATGAAACTAAAGAACAGTATAAATCATACATAGATGAAACAGGCAAATATGTCTTCAAAATCAATGATCAACTATTCTTTGAAACACTCTTGCTAATGATCAGAGGACATACAATAAAATACTCGTCATATAAAAAAAAAAGAAAACCGGGAACTTAGACAAACACTTGAAGAAAGAATAGATGACCTTGAAATAAGAATAGATTCATCCAGTGATGTTGATGCTAAAATAAAATTACAAGATCAATTAAAGAACGCAAATAAGGAATTAGAGACCATAAATAAAAAGGAAATAGATGGTATAATATTACGGTCCAAATCAAAATGGAAAGAAGGAGAAAAGCCAACCAAATTCTTCCTTTCATTAGAAAATAGGAACTTTTTGAATAAAGCTATTTATATTAGAAAATAAACAAAAAGAAATTCTCACCAAAAAAGAAGATCTGAATAACTGAAACTAGAACATTTTATCATAACCTGTACCAGAAAAAGTCATGCGAAAAGGTTAATCTCACAGAACTGTTCAAAGACATTAAAGTCCCAAAACTGACTAAAGATCAACAAGAAAATCTAGAAGGACAGCTCAAATATGAAGAAGTACTAATTGCTCTGAAAAAAATGAAAAACGAAAAGAGCCCCGGCTCATCTGGCTTTACTGTTGAATTTTTCAAATTCTTCTGGTCTAATATTCACGAATATCTCATAAGATCATTAAATTTAGCCCATGAAAAAAGGAGAATTGTCCCTAACTCAAAAACAAGGTGTTATAACTTGCTTCCCCAAAAAAGGCAAACCTAAAAATTTGCTAAAAAATTGGAGACCCATTTCTCTGCTTAATGTTGCATATAAAATCGGATCGTCAACTATTGCAAACAGAATAAAAAATGTCCTGCCCTCTGTAATAAATGAAGATCAAAAAGGATTTATGTCAAAGAGGTATATCGGGGAATGTACGCGCCTAATATATGATATCATTGACTATACCGAATGTATGAATATACCAGGTATTCTACTCCTCATTGACTTTGAAAAAGCATTCGATTCCGTAGACTGGAATTTCATTCAAGAAGTCCTTAAATTCTTCAATTTTGGAACATCAATTACAAAGTGGATAAAAACATTCTTCAAAAATATTCAATCATGCGTAGTAGTAAATGGCTTTCTCTCAAACTATTTTGACGTATCAAGAGGTTGTAGACAAGGAGATCCTATCTCCCCATATATATTCCTCTTATGTGCTGAAATTCTGGCCATAATGATCAGAAATAATAAACACATTAAAGGGATACAAATTGGAGATACAGAATACCTGATTTCCCAATACGCTGATGATACATCGCTTATATTAGATGGCACTGAAAAATGCCTGCAAGCCACATTAGAAACGCTTAGTCGATATGCCTCTTTTTCAGGCCTAAATATAAACATCAACAAAACACAGGTATTATGGATAGGTTCAGAAAAGAATTCCAAAATAACTTTTTGTAGAAGCTGGAATCTAGATTGGAAGAACGACTCTTTTACACTATTAGGAGTTATATTTACACACAATCTCGCGGAAATGGTCGAACGCAACTACAAAGATAAACTTAAGACTTTTAAAGTATCTATGAATCAATGGTTAGCTAGGGATCTCACTCCCCTTGGTAGAAATACTGTATTAAAAAGCCTACTCTTACCACAACTTAACCATTTATTTGCAAGTTTACCCAACCCAAATGATCAAACAATAAGAGAAATCAAACAGCTATGTTATAAATTTATATGGAAAAACAAACCTGACAAAGTTAGCCGGGACACACTTACTACAAATTATGAACAAGGTGGAATACGAGCACCAGATATAGTAAGTCTCATACAATCACAAAAGATATCATGGATAAAAAGAATATCTAACACTGATTCAAAAATAAGTAAACTGTTACATATAAATACTCAATGCCAAACAAGCAGTTTTATACAAACTTGCGAATCACACATACTTGAATCTGTAATAACACCACGAACAAATAACTTTTGGAAAGACACTCTAAAATCATGGGGCACCTTTATGACAAAAAAAGCAGAAACAGTTTCGAGTGCCAGCGATGTCTTATCCCAACCTTTATGGTTAAATGAAAATATCAAGATAGGTGGTAAACCAGTTAATTATAAACATTACTCACGTAAAGGAATTACATATATAAATGACATCGTAGATAACAACGGGAAGTTTTTAACCTCGGAACAAATAAAACAGATATTCGGATGCAAAACTAATTTCCTAGAAACACAAGGAATAATAGAAGCTATTAAATTTTATTGTAAATCTGTAAATGTCATCTTACAAAAAAAACTTCAACTACCTATTTTACCGTACTTCTTGCAAAATATTGTCGGCAATCCAAAAGGTTGTAGAGACATTTATGACATACTCATACACAGAAAAAACACCAAAACACTAACATACCGAGAAAAATGGCAGAAAGAATTAAACGAACACATCGATGATAAAACATGGGAAACGATATAACGCATAACATTTAAGTCTTATAATAGTGTAAAACATTCTTGGTTCCAATATAGCATATTGCACAGGTTCATACCAACGAATGATCTACTAAAAAAAATGAGATACAAAGAAACTAATACTTGTACTTTCTGTAAAACCGAGAAAGAATCAATTATACATCTGTTACATGACTGTAAAGCTGTTAAAACTATATGGAAAGAAATAGAAAAATGGTTATTTGAAAAAACCGGATGTAATATAAGCTTCTCTACTCCTAGGATACTGCGAAAAGCGAAACTATGTACTGAACTTGATAATTATAGTCGTAAAATACAATATATTCAAAATGAAACAACAGGAAAAATTACCAAATTTGAAACATGTTAAAGAAGACATAAAGACCATGTACTACATTGACCGATTTAACTCCTATTCAAATTGCAAATATGACAGCTTCATGAAATTCTGGTCAATCTGTCATGATCTATTTTGAGCAATGTTGTACATCAAATATTCGATATACTCGTCCACTTTCTATATATATATATATATATATATATATATATATATATATATATATATATATATATGTATATAAATGCTTGCTAAGAATACCTGTGTACATCATCAAGACCGATTTATATATGCATGTTAAATTGAACTGTTTCCTGTAATAAGTTTGCCATGTATGGAGTTCCAAAAATAAAAAATTATAAAAAAAATATCCTCCCGAATGTCGTTTCCACCAAAAATACCTCGATAGAGAATGTAGGGGAAAAAATAACAGGAAAAAAAGTTACAGGAAAGGAGTGAGTAAGTACTCCAAAACGTCATGTTTTTTCACATTAAAGAAGTTGTTATCCAGCAAATCCTACTGTTCTTATACATGGTTTGGTTAAGCCATGCGAGCCTATTTCACATGAAACTGGCTGCTCGAAGATAGGGCAAGTGATTTGTGTAAAAGTGCAAAGCGCACATAAAATATCATAAAATTCTGTGAGAGGAGAATACATCACAAAAGTAAACCCATTCATTATTACCAGTCCTCAGCGGTCTGATTTCAGAGTTTTGGTCTACAAAGCGAAGGGTTGCGGTTCGAATCCCTCAGTTTCTGTAAGAACATCTTAAAGGTGCATCCATTGTGTTTGATACAATTTTATTCGGCCCTAATACGTTCCGACTAACCATATGTGCTGTTTACAGTGCAAATAAATTAACTTAGCTTACATATTCATCCCCAATCGCCAAATATATCATAATTACTAGTTTCCAATTAAAATCGAGTAACGTCATTATGCATGTGCAGAAACCGAAACTGCACGTCCACTTTACATGCACAGTGGTTATATGACCTATTAAACATTATCACGCCAAATTTGTCATTTTATCTGTTGTAAATAAGATTCCAAAATTACGCTTGACTCATTGGCCTTCATATCGTCAATATAATAAGTCAACTATCATCAAAATGGTAATTTTCGGTAACAGTCGGTACTTCTCGATAAAGTATGTAAACAATGGATGTACCTTTAAATTTGGAACGTTTCGGGATTAATTACCTTACTCAATAGGAAATTGAAGAGTGCAAGTAATTTGGAGATACTTTGTAGGTCTTAAAATAAGATAAAACAAGTGTTACTTACTTACTTAGTTAAAATTGAAATCTCACCCGCTGCGAGGTTATACTTCAACGATTTGTAAAACTTTAAGTCGTAGTAAAACATGAAAATTGGTGGTAACACCTGAGAGGTTATTACAAGAAATGCACTTTCCTGACAATGATTAGAAAAAAACTTGAGATTTTCCGGGTTACACACTCAGGGTATTAAGTAGTGTAACGGGTTTAAGCCGGATGCAAATGTTGATAAGCCCGAATGCAAGCCAGCTTTAATGCACAAACATTACAATGTATTTGGTGGGCCTTCACTGTTGAAACAGATATTGTACAATGTAATTGGCTTCAAAAGAAATTAATCTTTATAATTGATACACGACCAGTTTTACCATATTGTGCAATCTCAATCTCATATATCAAACCTTGATTCGTTATATCTAATCAGGGCTCTGATTGGTTGAATTTAAATAAGGTGAAAGGTGACAGAGAAGGTCACATGACATGACCCTTGCCGAAACGTACTCAGATCTGAACGCAGCTAGGTACCATTCTCTTCCCACAGAAGTTACTCCCTTCAAATTTTCGATCCTACCCCCTGTTGCCTTTCGCTTGAAATCGAGAGCTGAAGCAAATTCCCCTAGCGGAGGAAACCTGAACTTCATCCTCTATCACTGCTTCTAAACCAATGAAAACTCATCTGTAAGCGTCCAAGTCGACGTCGTGTCTTCAAAGATCATGGTATTTTATTGCATTTTACTGGTCTTGCTCATTAGCATATGTCCTTCGAATTTGTCTAATGTAAATAACACAAATGAACTATATTTGGTAGTTGTATCTGATTTGGTCTTCTTTATTTATAAGCATGTTTTTGATCAAAACTTTTCACAAAATTAAATAACATATTTCGAGGAAAACCAATTTAACGAGAAAACGTTGGTCTTAAGTTTATTGTATCATTGTGACGTGTCATTGGCAAATGTCACTTTTACAACGGCGTCGCTGATTGCACAACAAGATTCAATGGCAACTAATCAGGACACTCCCTTTCTGCCCCCGATTTCAAGCGTAAAACAACAGAGGGTAGGATCGGAAATCTAAAGGGAGTAACCTCTGTGGGAAGAGAATGGGTAGGTACAAATGTTATGTTAGATCTCTTTAAATGAGATTGGTGCTAACTTTTAAAAAAATATGTTTTTGATGTGTTGTAGTTTATTGTTTAGTTTGTTTTAGTGTTTATAATAGTCTGTCATTACCCTAAAAGGGTGGCTTACTTTTGACCGGGTGCTATGATATGTTTATGATGTAGATGAGGTGACGTATATCTGTATGTCTACATATAAACTGTCAGGCAAAAGAAAGTACTCACCTCAGTTTATTTCGATTTATTTAATATTTAAAAGAAATCAGATGCATTTGACTATGGCACGATACAATAATACGTA
This sequence comes from Gibbula magus, assembly GCA_936450465.1. Classification (NCBI taxonomy): domain Eukaryota; kingdom Metazoa; phylum Mollusca; class Gastropoda; order Trochida; family Trochidae; genus Gibbula; species Gibbula magus. The sequence continues at coordinate 66,803,163 of OW388296.1, read as the reverse complement.
TCTGCAGTAGTTTGAATGAATTAATTGATGACAGTGGTTGAATTTTAGTTAAGATATCTTTGTTTAATGAAGACAGGGGTAAGAAATGTACACCAACATGACCCATACCATGTTAAAAATGTTTTAAATGTGTGCAGAATCAGTCACATTTATGACTTGTCAGTTAGAATATGTCTTATGTTGTGTATCATCAAAAATAGTAACTAAGTTTTAAAATAAATTTTAAACTTTAAATTTTCTGTTTTTAATTAAAACACATGTAGAAGTATTCTTTGACTGCTGACTAAACTCCTGTACTTTTCAGTTTTCGACTATGACATCGACCAATTGAGATATTTGCAATTGAAAATCCTACATATGATAAAATCAACTGAGGTGAGCACTTTCATTACCTGACAGTTTACTTGAAGCAACTGAGCATGTATCATTTGTGTTTGAAATACGTGCGAAATCTGTATGATATGGTTTTATATTGCAGGGTATATTGGTATGTATGTCTGTATATAGCACTGTTAACGTTTCTAAGCGATGCATGACTATGTGGGCGCGACCATTACATGATATATATATATATATATATATATAGATATATATATGACTGTTTTTCTTGTGATGCCGTTAGTAGTATCTTAACACAATTGTTTATCCAGTTGAAAGACAATTACTCACTGTGGATAATGAATAATATAATTCACAATGATTACACCTGTAGAAATATAATAAGAGTTTTCTTAATTTTATGCAAAATCAATTGTATGATTATCCATGTTCTTATAGTAAGGTGTTTATCGTTTTCGTTTACTAACATGCTAAATATATTTTGATATAGTAGGAGGTTTACGGTTTCCGTTAAGTAATGTTATGAGACTACTGCTCTTTTAATAACTTTATATTTCTGACATTTGTATTTCGTATTTCTGAATTTGACTGTGATGTTGACATTATGGATATCCCAATCAGTTAAAATGAACAGTAAGATGCATGGTCGAAGAAAACTTCGACTGTGAACGACATGCCATGCTATATCAAGTGTTCAGGTTGGCTGTGGAGCGTCCCACTTGTAATGAATAATTTTTATCAGATAAAGACAGACTCGTACACCTTGAGTGCCCTTCAACCCCAGACCTCGGTCGTAAATATGTCCGGCTTTGTGGAGCAAGTAATTCATTACAGTGATTTCCGCGAACTAGAGAACTTAAAGAGCCACCAAGGACGTTGATGAACATATAGGAAACGTGTCAAAATTCTATCTCCGTGAAATATATACGCTTGATTTTCCCCAAATGTGTTCGAACCAAAATAAGCCGAGAAATTGCACAAATTAGTAAGGGTGTTTTCCAGTCTAAATATAGACCCAGTCTATTATTTTCAAGCGCAAAGCATTGTGGTCTAACTCGCACACTATGTAACAAAGACACGAAAGAATAACAGTTTGTGAGCAATGAAAGAAATTGAAATATATAATTTTGGGCGGTTATTATCCCCCGCCACAACGAAGTTGGCGGGGGATATAGAAATGAGCTCCGTCCGTCTGTCCGTCTGTCCGTCTGTGCGTCCGGGCTTTTCCATTCCGGCCTCAAACTTCAAAACTATAAGACATATCTCAACGAAACTTGGTGTGTGGAACAATCATCATGTGTAGATGTGCCTTTTGGGGTTTTCAACTTCTTCGAGTTATTTTTTTTGACCGTTTCCATGGAAATGTAACTTAGAATTTCGTTTCCGGATCAGAACTCGAAAACTATAAGACATATCTCAACGAAACTTGGTGTGTGGAACAATCATCATGTGTAGATGTGCCTTTTGGGGTTTTCAACTTCGAGTTATTTTTTTTGACCGTTTCCATGGAAATGTAACTTAGAATTTCGTTTCTTGATCAGAACTCGAAAACTATAAGACATATCTCAACGAAACTTGGTGTGTGGAACAATCATCATGTGTGGATGTGCCTTTTGGGATTTTCAACTTCTTCGAGTTATTTTTTTTGACCGTTTCCATGGAAATGTAACTTAGAATTTCGTTTCCGGATCAGAACTCGAAAACTATAAGACATATCTCAACGAAACTTGGTGTGTGGAACAATCATCATGTGTAGATGTGCCTTTTGGGGTTTTCAACTTCTTCGAGTTATTTTTTTTGATCGTTTCCATGGAAATGTAACTTAGAATTTCGTTTCCGGATCAGAACTCGAAAACTATAAGACATATCGCAACGAAACTTGGTGTGTGGAACAATCATCATGTGTAGATGTGCCTTTTTGGGTTTTCAACTTATTCACAATTTTTTATTTGTTTAATTTTTACCATTTCCATGGATACATAACTTAATAATTTATTTCAGGAGCAGAACTCAAAAACTGCCATGGATGTATTTTTAGCTCATCTGGCCTGAAAGGCTCGAATGGCTCATGGCATGGCACGGTGTCCGGCCTCTGTCTGTCCATCCATCCGTCCGTCCGTCTGTAAACTTTTTGCATTTTGTCTTCTTCTCCAGAACCACTTGGGCTAAGGAGCTGAACTTTTGTGTGCAAACTCCTTGGTTCATAGTCACTGTTATTCAACAACTATTCTTCAATAAATTTTCCCAAAGGCGGGGGATATGGCCGACTCTGTCTGCTTGAATATTTACCATTTCCTTTAATTATGTATTTGCTACAGAAATTGGAATGATTGTTTTACCCAACTATAGGTATTTTGCTTGGATTTTATAATAAATGAGAGTAATAATTTGTCATAATTTGCTGGTCTTATCTCAATAAGAAGTACATTAAACAGGCCATAATTTGTGTATTCTCATGACATTTAGAAACGTTTTTTATAAAGCAATTGTCACATTCAGTAATGTGTGACAAGTGTAACTTGCAAGAGAAGCACGTGCAGCGCGTGCAGCACATGGGTTGTTATGGAGACTTGCGCTAGAGATGAGCCTTCACGCTTCAGAAGCGTTTGCTGTTGTGTAGTACGTTATACGCAATAAAGGAGATTCTGTTTATATGACGTCAGATGCCCTTAGCGCGCGCTACTTGAACGTGTACTTCTCTTTGAAACTAAATTTCATTACATTGTCGTGATATGAAAATTATTTATCACATGTCATGTTGTAGATAAAGGATTTATCTGGCGATTGACGTTATAAGTTTATTTTCCAAATTTCTTTTTATTTGAAAGACTAACATCCTTGATGGCTCTTTAAGAACCTTGGTGGTAGAATTGCAGCGTTACACCTTAAAGGCGTTGTAACACGCCGTCTTTACTGAATTAATTTAAAGTGATCTCACAAAAAGGAAGAAAGGTGTCTAAATAATACTCTTGAATCAATAAGAAAATAGTTCTTAAATGAATGTGCATGGTTCGGGTAAGCGATGTGAGTCCATTTCCCTTCGAGCGGCCATTTTAAGGCGTTGACATTAAAATGGTCTCTCGAAGGTAGTTCAAGTGATCTGACTGGTGTAGCGATACCTCAACACTCAGAGTAGAGTTTAGATATGGCAGAATGACGGAATGGTCACCCTTTTGCTGTCTGAGATATCATAATCGCATGAGACCTAAACATCTACCACAAAATTGGCGCTAAATATGTCGCCCCATTTTAGGCGATTACGGATAACCGTTTCCTATGGATGTGGCTTATCTTGTCGTGTAATGATGAATTTTACCCTCTAATGTAATAATTTACTGCATAAAATTTTAATAAATGGAAACATGAGAAACAAAACACATGCAAAAATCGTGCTACAGTGCCTTTAAACCATACTGTATTTACAACAGTTCTGTAAAGCAGACAGAGGCTATGTATGCTGTATATGTCTCACTTGTGCAATAACACTAATATTCTACAACAGTTAGCTCACCACAGAGCATACAAGCCATAGAGTATAAACCTCTCAATGGTCTCTCAATGGTCTCTTGGTGCATCCGTCAGAGACCACATATGCTGATTTAAGTTTCAATAAATTCATTTAACTCCAGATTCCAAAATTATTAGCCCAATGTTTTTTTCGACCATAAATCGCAATTTTCACCTTTATGTTGTCAATATATTGAATGAACTTGATTGCTTATTTTCAGCAACAGTCAGTACAGTCGATTAAATAACACACTGGCTGTTTATAACATAATGTGTCTCCCAACAGCATGGCTCAATGGCTCTTTAGGACAATCGGATATCTTGTGCAATGGTCAAGTTGTCTAAGGCTTTTTCAGTTATAGGAGGGTTTTTTTTACCTTGTTGAGATTTGGCCATTGGATCCCCTTATACTAATGGCTGCGATAATGCCGAAGCGGCGTTAAGCATTAACTCACTCACTCACTCCCCTTATATAAACTGACAGGCAAAAGAAAGTATAACACTGACTTGTTTTCGATTAATTCAATATTTTAAAGAAATCATATGCATTTGATTATGGCAAGATACAATAACACCTTTCGGCAGTAGTTTGGATGACTAATTGGTGACTGTTTTATTTTTTAACTAAAATATCATTATTTAAAGTAGACAGGGGTAGGAAGTGAAATGTACACCAACACGACCCCTACCATGTTCAAAATGTTGTAAATGTGTGCAGGGCGAGGCACATTTATTGTTTTCACACAGAGTAAATGTTATATGTCGATGAATAGTTGTGTTTTATCAAAATTAATTTGGGGGAATTTCAAAATTTAAATTTTGAATTTGAATTTTTTTTTTTTTTAAACCGCGTAGAGGTATTCTTTGACTGATTAAATGTTTCGGACTAATTTTCCAAACTATTCCGTTTTTAAATAAGACGTCAAAAACTCGAGATATTTGACTTTGAAAATTATACATAAAATACAACTGAGCGATATACTTTCTTTTGCCCGTCAGTGTATATCCATTTAGATTCTAGAGAGGCATCCATACACATGTATATAAAGAAGCGTCTCGCTTATTTTCACATATCAGGATTTTGAATCAGTTAAATTTTTTTTATTACAAAAGTTACCTTTTGGTGTTTGAATTCTTCTTCAGATTTAACCTTAGACACAAAATGTTTGGACAGTGACATCATTTAGTAAATATAAATACATCTAAATACATTAAATATAAATTGTGCCGTTATCTTATTGTATCCTCACGTAAACATGTAACTAACCAAACAGCGAGACACAGACTTTTAATACAGGTTTACTTGTATTTATGCCATATACATTGTATAAGACCCGTTCGATTGTCGCCAGGTTTATTTAGACGCCCGGAGCGGTATATAAGCATTTGCTTGTTGACCTATCCGGTTCCTTTTTTTTTATAAATATATATGTTTAAACCATTTAGATACCGCAAATGCGCCAATAAATTACCTGAAACAGAGATGTAGCAATATCAATATAAGCATCACGTTTGAAAAACAGGATAGATATACTTGAATATATAATTAGTCATGATCTGAAGCTGGGACATCATAAGGCAGTGAAAACCTTACCGTTGATACTCTGTAGGGAAAAGGGGACAGATTAAATGTACATCCATTGTGTTGTTGGGGGTCACATATTCCAAACGTTATAAAATGTGTTACTTTATGGAGAAGTACCGACTGTTACCGAAAACTATCATTTTGATGGTAGTCGACGTATACTGACGATATGAAGGTAAAAGTAGTGATTTCTGATCTAAAACCGGACAATGCATCGCGATTGACGCGCGCCAGTGAGTCAAACGTAATATTGGAATCTTATTTATAACAAACAAAGTGACATATTTGGGTTGACCATGTTTAATAGGTCATATAACAATTGTGCATGTAAATGGTACGTGCAGATTTGGTTTCTACACATGCATAATGACGTTACTCGATTTTAATTGGAAAACTAGTAATTATGATATATTTGGCGATTTGGGATGAATATGCAAGATGGGTGAATTTATCAGTGCTGTAAACAGCACATATGGTGATTTGGAACGTATTTAAGCCAAATACAATTTAATGATACACAATGGATGCGCCTTTAAGTAGATTTTTAGGGTTATCAATGTATGGATGAAGAGAAAAACCGGTTAAGCAATACATAAACTGACTTGCAAAAGAAACGCCACCAGAAAACAAAAGGTAATTATTTTTCGAGGAACGAGGCCTAGCGATTGAAAATACTTTAAACATGTCTTCTAAATGTAACCTGTACATTCATTGTACGCAAATGTAAGTTTTCGTAGTAATTTTCGAGAAAAATGAACTTATTGGTCAAAACTTTCAGATGGTGTACAAAGTTAACCAAATTAAAATTGAGTACAAAACATCAACAGAATGGAGGTTTTGCATTAAAATATTCGATTGCAAGCGACGAACATGGCTTTTTAAAGTGCTACAGAAAAAGAGAGAACAATTTGCATCCTGCAGGTTGGAGCGACGCTTAACCAAGTTGCCTAATCATGGATTGCACCAAATGTACAATAGCCAGACTCACTAAATTTTACAGACGAACTGACAGCATTGCGTACAAGCCACGGAGTGGAAAACAAAAGCTATCCACGCCGTAGAAAGACTGATCTGCTGACTTGTCACCCATTGAACAACTTTTGCAATTCCAACCTCGGCCATTAACAAAAGAGACTTGGCCTTTTCCTCATGTGTCTGTAAGTCTTCTTACACCATTAAGCTTAAAATATCGTTATTATATTCAATATTCTAAAATTCCTGATGATCGAAAACTGGAAAATTGACCCTTTACGTCATGTCAATTAATGGTTATTTTTACCGAAATACCCTTCCAATTGTATGTATTTTCGATACATACTATTATAATATGAGTTTGTTTGATTTGGGACCAACAATGGTTTGGTTGCGTTTCTTTTGCAAGTCAGTTTACATACCATTTTAACATACATGTTTCAAACGATTGATTTATTATGTGCAGTTCTTCTAACCGTCTATTAAGTCATAAAATGTAACCCGAGACTTCGACATACACGATACCCGAAGAATCACCGAGTATAACTCACCGCCTTTGAGAGCGGATTACCTACCATTCAATTAGCATCTGTCATACACTCAGTGTTTACTGGTTTAGTATCCCCTAACGTTCGGTTGACGAGTCGGGGACAAGAGCGATATGTGAATACTGAAACTGAATACCCTACGTAGGAGACGTTTTTTGTTCACCCAAACTATAGAGTTGGGATCTCTTTGGACATTCAGTAAGACTCGCATGGGGTTAGTAGGTCGGGACTTGAAGCATAATGCGGCTATACACGAAAGGCATGTATAGGGTTACAGAGTTCGGGATTTGTGGTTTGTTAAAGGCACTATAGCACGTTTTTGCATGTTTATATGTTTACATTGGTTATTTATAATAAAACGTTATGCAGAATATATTTACTGGAGATAGCAATGCAGCGAATTACAAGACCCGATTATCCGTAGTTCGTAGAAAAAGGTGTCATTATATATATATATAACACGCCATTTTATTAATTCGAGGATGGGAAATGGATCCACGTCGCTTTACCGAACAATAACCATTCAATTTAGAGGTATATTAGTAAATGAATGATTAGTAATGAATAATAATCAACGATTTTATGTTTTCAGAAATCTTCGAGTTGATAACTTAAATGATTTTTTAAAATGTGATTTTTGAAATAAGTTAATGTTGAAATGATTTTCGTAAAATTGAAGATGGTATTTTAAAAATTCGAAGCGCACAAAGAGTAAATGAGTGAAATAGAATAAATGGAATTTCATATTAACATAAATAAATGTACATGCAATGAGACATCCATTGAGTTGTTGGAAGTCACACACATGTAAGTCAAACGTTATAGATTGTGTTATTTCATCGAGAAGTATTGGCTGTTTTTGATGATAGTCACCTCAGTATATTGACGATATAAAGGCGGTGTACGCCAATTATTTACATTTTTAATTTTGGAAACTTCATTTCAACAGACAAAAAGACAAATTTTGGATGATAAAGTTTAATAGGTCATATAACTATTGTGCATGAAAATAGGACTTGTAGTATATCTGCACATGTATAATGATGTTGCTCGATTTTCATTTGAAAGATATATTAGAGGATTATATCAATATGCAAATTCAGAGAAAATATTTCAACTGAAATCAGCACATGGTAATTTGGAACGCATAAAAATCCAAATAAAATATTATGAACCACAATGGATGTCACCTTTAAAATCTCGTCACACCATGATCGTATGTAAGTCATTGATCTATATACATACTTGCATATGCATAATCATATAGATGCAATTATATATACATGTGATATAGTTGTTCACGTTACTGTCTGTGTTCCCTACTCTCCCTATCAAAATTGAATACACATCTTGCTCTTTTTGCTATAACCTTCTTCATCAGATAAAATTACATTAGATAATCACTATCATCATTACGCATGCCTGCATCACCCAGGAGTTGAAAAACGTCTCGTATTCTTGGCTGCACATCAAGAATGGTTTCCTCAACGTGCGGTGTGAGTCAACTGACCGTGAAATGTCTATGTGAAGAGTTGATGCCGTATTTACTGTAATAATACGTGGCGTTTACTACACTTTATTACAAAAACATGGTAATCAGGAGGTATACCTTGTGTCCTGAATCTGCGATCAATATTTAAGTTGTATCAAACCAATTAGTTATAATAATCATTTTACGTCATTAGTTAAATGAGTACAGTAAAAGAATAGCCGACAATGATATGACGTCATGCATTTGATGACCTCATCATGATGATAATGTCAAGATGCTGAAATCTGACTGAAATTACTCGTCTAGAATGATGCCAGTTTAGTGTACATTACTTATTCCTTACTTATTACTGATGTAGAGTAATTTCATATAATTTATAAAAGCTCTACATCTTGCCAACCGACATAAAATGAATGGTTATTAATGGCACTTTCACCAACTCGTATTTTCATGT